>JAUPFR010000005.1:34317661-35517661 GCA_036925125.1 Oreortyx pictus
CTAATTCTTTTGTTATGAAAATCATGTTCTTATTTTACAATTATGCACTTAGAAACAAGAAAATATTTGGCTGAATTTCTTTGCTACATGACTGTACGTCAGATGTTTCTGAAACATGATCTTATGATTAAAATACAGTTATCTTGTGCACTTCTGTATTGCTCTTATCAGTATGAGAAGTGCAAGTTTGAGAACAGTACTTCAGTCAGTGTGTCTGCAAACAACGTGATGGGCTTCCTCAGGGTGAGGCTGAAGTGAGTTCTTCAGGCACTTGCTGTAACATGCAACTGTTTCTACCCTAGGCAGGCAGACTGACTGCAAGAGATACCTCCTCTCCTCTTAGAGGATATAAAAAGACCTGCCTTCCTTACAGGGTGAAGCTTTGTGCAGCAGCATTCAGTCAGCCTCACTGGTGTTGTCTCTGGAAGCCCCAATGGCCTGCCACCCTTCCAAGCAGGTGCTGCTGAAATGGGTCTTCCTTCACTGTGTGTGACCATCTGGTCCAACTGGAAAGCACACAGTCTCACAGCTGCAGAGTGGGAAGGATAAAGAGACTTTAATAGTACATAGAGAATTATAGAGTATCTAGCAGTATCTTTTAGGGCTTCCCCACAAAGTCTCTTGTATTGGTTGAGTTATCAAAATAAGACAAAGTGTACGGGAACCATTAGGTCATGGCCCGAACCAGTGACTGAGGACCTGGTGAAGGGGTGTGGCCAGCCCTGAGAGCATAGGTGCACGAAATTCACCTCTGTGATCCTAGCATTTACCTCTCCCTAACCTCAGTTAAGGGCTGGCAGCAGAAAGGGCAGTATCCCTACTTGGAGACTGCCTACTTTAGGAGTTTCTAATGAGCCCTAATCATTGGAAGGAGTAAGCTATTCCTTCTTTATTACTGAATTGTAACCTCTACCTTCCTTGGGTAATCTGAAACTGATTAAGGGCATCTGCCTCCCATCCTTACATAAACTTTTTGTAAAGTCTTAAAGTTACAGCCTTTACATTTCTTTCAAACTTGATGTTTCATGGTAGATTCAGACAGAAAACTATTTCCCTGAGCCATTTTTGCAGTTCCACAGGAAGAATGATAAACAAGGTGTGGGATAGACAAAACAAAAAGTGCTTTCTTAATCCAAAGTCTTATTAGGTCTAAACTCAGCTTAGAAGTAAGCTGCTGATAACACTTTAAATTGTCACTGCTCTTAAAGATATATAAGCTCACACTAAGTGGTGACTCATTAAGATACATTTTGGTGTGGTGCATTCTGCAGTAAAGCATCTATTAACTCCTGGGGCCATTTATAATGAGCCAAGTTTGTGTGTACTCTTGAGGGTGAAGACGAAAACTAACAGCTTTTAATTATCTGGCACTGCTTTGATTATGACAAATCTGAAAGATGCTATTGAACAATATTTTTTATATTATTTTCCTTATACTGAGTACTTTCTATTATGTTTGTTATAGTATTTATTTAATTTTCAGTGTAGACTGCTGTAAGCCATTCTGTTATTTATTAGTTAATCACAAACTGCATATATATGTGATGAAATTTTAATAAACGTTTCCATATGAAAATACTTCATTTGAACTGCCTCACAAGGAAAATTAAGAAACTGTAATTGTTTCACAGATTTAAAGTTATTATTAACTTGTTCTATACACATACAAGTTACTGGTCTTTAGTATGCTATAGTGATCCTCAAGAGTTTGTTTATGAAAACTGAAAAACACAGAATCATATCCTAGGATCATATCTGTATAATAGACATTTTGTGTATCGCCAGCCTTGTTCATTGTAGGGACACTGGAATAGTCACGTAATCATCCAAATGCCTTCTTAGAAGTTGAAGTATTGTTTAAGAAGGCCAAGTGTTACACAATATTGAATGATGTATTCTGAGTATAATTATATTTTTTTTATTTTAAATATGCAGTACTTAATGAGTGATATGTTTAACATAATGTGAATTGCCAGAAGCTTTATTTTTGTTGGATTATTAGATATCCAAACGGGAAAATGGAGGGAAATTAAACAGGGAAAAATTTAATTGCACATTTTCAACACAGGATCCAGCACTGACTTGTTCTGTGCTTCTAGGCAGTATTATCCCCTACATCTATATACAAGAGTTAGTAGCTAGAAAAAATACCTTTTTGAGCTATTTAAAAAACATTTACTCTAGAAAATTTTATCTTCTCCTTTGCCAATATACTTGATGGACTGTAGGTCTTATAATAATCTTCTAAAGACAGTTGTCTTGTCTCTTCAGCTATTCGGTCTAGCTAACAAGGAGTTCAGACACAGCTTGGTGACAAAACTGCAGGCCTCTAACTGCTTGTTATTTATACCTTTAGTATGCAAATACATTTCCCAGGGAAATTCTGGTTAGAGACAAATTAACTGTATATTCCATTTAATGTTAGTGGTATGTTCAAAACTGTAAAATAATGTGGTGATTAGTATGCTGTGTTTGTTTTTCAGGAATGATTATTCTTATTGAAATCATCAATTGATGTAAAAGTTGCTTTTCTATAAGAACTACTAGTTATATCAACAACCCAGTAAACTCTGTCCACTTCCAAACAGATTTTTTTATTTGTTTTCAGTTACTCCTACTCTTGACCAACATTCATTTCATGGGTGTTGAAGAAATGTTATCTGAATCTGAAAGTAGATTTCCTACAAGGAGGCAATTTTCAATCTGTCTCCTCCTGTCTTTCTTTCATTCTTCCCACAAAACTTTCCATACATTTTCTTGGTATTTACATCCTCCACACAAAAGCATAGTTTCCTCTATGCAATGTAGTAGGCAAAGGAGAGGATTTTTGTATTTTTAATACAAGGTCTGAAATTCAGCCATTCATTTTTGGAAATCGCTATGCCACTTTGACATAATCTAAAATGGTCCAGTTGGATAATCAGAATGCAGCTTTGAAAAAGAGCTTATCTTAACAGCCAGACTGTGCTCTCAATTATATACTCTGCATAATACAAAGATGGTCCAGCAGTGGAATTGTTTGTTTAGCTCTTGTCTACTTCATCCCTTCAGTTATTTTTTGTATAGTATTTTCTGCTTTTAAAACTTTCTGTTGGGTGAGAATATTGTAGGCTGAGGTTTTTCCATTTGTTACTTTATATGGTTAACAGAGTGTGAAAGAAAAAATTAGTTTCCAGAATGGGAGTGTTAGAAAAGTATTTCTAATCTCTTTGAATTGCTGATTACTGTTTTTAAATCACAGATGAGGAAATGTTAGTTGTAGAAAGGGTGGGGAAGAGAGTAACTATGAAATGAGCTTTGTGAAGCAGATGAAGAAGGAACTTATGAGGAGAGAAACAAAAGTGAAGACTGTTTGTCTAAGTGCTTCTTCAAAACTGTATTTGTTTTCTCCAGTATGCAAACATGTTTGTTGGGCACATTTAGGGCCATTTCTGTGTGTGTCAGGTGTGTGCGTTTACTCCTGATCATGGTAATCCCTTTCTCAAACACAAGAGAACACAAATGCTAACTTTGTTTCATTTTTCCATTCTCAAAATCTAGTTTGTTTTTTTTTTTTCCTTCTGAACACTTCATTCCTGGTTTGTATACAGTTTGCACTAGTTTAATTGTGTTTCTGATGGAGAGGATGCAGATTATAACCTGATGGCTTTGAAATATTTCCCAGGCTTCTGTTAAATTTTAAAACAATTAATGTTTTGCTGACTTTAAGGGAACTGCTTAAACTAATAATTTTGAAAGCAAATTGTGATGAAAAAATATGCTGTAAGCTCATCAGAGAAATTTTCTTCTTTCTGCCCACTTTTTTTTTTGACAGTTTGTTTCAGGTTCATAAGAAGTGTTTTCTAAGAACATAATTTTAAGGTCTAATATGTATAGGGAATGCTAATGTTGGAATATGTAGGGGGGGACTGCTAAGTCACAACCTAAACCAATGACTGAGCACCTGAAGGAAAGACCCAGTCAGCCCTGGGAGCACAGGTAAAGACAATTCACCTGTGCAACCAGAAGAGATCTCATTTTAGTGCTGACTGCAACTGAGGAAGGATCTCTTGTTGGACATCCCTTCTTTTGGAGTTCTTTCCCTTCAAGCCTAGATCCTCAGAGATGGGTGAGCATTCATTTTCCTTCCTTTTGTGTCATCTTGTTTGCACTGGTCCCTTTGCCTTCTCAACCTGTTGTAATTTCACCTGTAATGATTTCCCTGTATCTGTAAATCAAGCAGTGCTTGCATCCGATTGCCTATAATGTTCCTTTGGCTTCAGTACTGGTAATATACTAGATCTCAGCAGGGACTGGTACCTGCTACAGAGGCAAAAAAAAAAAAAAAAATTCATCTGATATATTTAATGAAAAGCAGGTAGTTAAAGAAACTGCAGTTTTGCACCTTGTAGTATGTGAGTGGTATTTGTGCAACTTTGGGTACAAGAGTCAGGATAAGTAAAGGAAATTCTTTGATAAATTATTGGAAAAAGATTACTGGTAAAAGTGAGAACTGTGAGACCTGCTCAGTAGCCTTGTTTGTAGCCTGTCTGACAGGCGAAGAAAGCTTAAACTGCATGGTATATTATGTAAAAAGCATGTGTAGATAACTCCTTTCATTATAGCTATAAATGAAGCACTAAGAAGATGGTTGTGTTCCCAGGTGTTTTGTTTTTTCTCAATAGAACTGTCAGAAATACCACTAGATCGTTACCATAGGGAGAATACTTCATGAAAATACCTAATTCAATTCAATTATTCATCATTTTCTTATATTCTACCATAAATCTTAAAGTGCTCTATTACCCAATTTTTTTTAAACATGGAAATAAAACAAAAAATTTTGGGGAATTGCTATGTGGGTATATGTGAGTATAAATTCACATTGAGTGAATTTATGTTGAGTAAGAAGCTTCATTAAAGATTCATTAAAAGTCAAATGAAAAGGGTTCTGTAGTAAAGACAGGTTGTTTTTCTTTTTTAAGTAAACTGCAAAGTTTTACAATGTTTTTACTATTTGGAATTTATATTGGAAATTGACTTCCAGTGATTTTTCACTGTTCAGATTCACTGTAGTTTTTATTAAGATTTTTATGTAAGGATGTCTTCAGGAGTACTTATTCGAAAACAGGAAAGGAAGTTAAGAGTTTTTTCTTATAACTATGATTTTTCATGTCTCAGTAACAGAAATATGACTCATTGTTTAATATTTTTACTTGGTTTTGATTTTATTAGATCTAAAACATGTGCAAAGTGACTAAAAATACAGTTGGAAGATCAGGAATTGTTCTCTAGTTTAATCACCACAATCAGTTCAAGTCTTTTTAAATGTAGGACTCCTTAATTTCTGAATTCAAAGAATACTAAAGGATGTCTTAAATGTCTGAGAAAAAGGTTGCAATTATTAATCATTCTTTTCACTTTTCCTATGACATTGATTTTAAACATGAAATTACAGGCTTTATTTAATTACAGTCTTGACTCACATATAGAAAGGTAAATTGAGTATATGCATGTTGATGAGATTTAAAAATTTAAATTAATCCCTGATATGAGAAGTATGTCTTATGGCAGTAGACTGTATAAAAGGATAGCAAGGTATGTGAGGTAAATACTTAATGGCTTTGAAGGAGCCAGCATCATATGTTTTCTGTTATTAAGAAATTTTCTTGAGAATGATATACGGAGAATAATAGATTCCTATTGTTTTACAGTCCTGTTTATGCTGGTTCATATAGGTTCATAAAGGTAGTGTCTAAGTAGCCATCACAGAAAAACAAAGGGAATGCTTATGCTATGATGATTTAGAGGAATCAGTTCTACAAGCATAATTTCAAGAATTTGCTATCCTGCATGCAATTCTTTATTTATTTTATTTATATATAGCCTATAAAAAGCTATAGGCTGCATAGTATAATTGCAGTATTTAAGATAGTTGCATGGATTTTAAATGTGGTGGGTATTAAGTCAAGGATGTGGAATATTGCTTTGCATAATATAACTGTTTTAGCTCTAATTAATCACTCTTTGACTAAATACACCAAAAGAGTAGTAGCAAATTTTTTAGTATTTTAGTCTAAACAACTTCAGTTGTTTTCAAAAAGTTGTGGGTGTGATACTGAGAGAAATGTCATGGACGGATCTCCAGGTTAAATTAGACTACCTTTCTATATTTAAAATTAATTTTAAGAACTGGACAGTATTTTGTTTTTTAATTTTCAGATAATATCTGAAGAACTACTAGAACTAATGGTTAAGAAAATGCGGTGGTCCACGGTTATGTCACTCACTATTAACACAGATAAGCTCTGTTGGTTCAGAGACGTCTTTCAGACCTATGCACTGATCTGATTAAAGACTACTGCCACATCCATGAAAGAAATGGCATTCTTCATGCTAGCTGCCCGTTCATTTTCATAATTCAAAACCACTATCTGTGCACACACTATTCGACATTTGACCCCCCCCGTTCTGTAGAGAATGCAATAGTAAGAGTTGAAGCGTATACGGACCTTTTAACTATATGGCATCTGGAAATTAAATCTCAAGAATCAAAACGTCATAGGCAGTGTCAAATGATAAACAGATTAAAATTGTGGAGCACTGCAGTATGTCAGTGAGTAAGCAGAAGACAAGTACCAATTTTCTACGTTCTTTCCCCAGTAAGGAAATACATAAGGGCATAACATCATAACTACAGAATTTGTAGTTACTAGATGTTAATCCTAGATATTTATTAAGTTTTGTCCTTAAGTAACAAATACTATAACATATGCTGAGGCACTGGAATGTGATGGACCCCAATAGATACTGCATGAATCTCTGCCAGATTCTGGAGGGTAGGTTGGATATGCCATTTGTTTATGTGGGATGAAATGAGAAAAATTCTAAAACCAAAATGTTATGAATGAAAGCTGTCTAAAAACACAGATGTGAGGAAAGATAATTATTTCTGTACTAACACTTTATTTGTCCTCCAAGAGATAATACGGAAAGGATATAGTTTAAATAAATATTTATGAAGAAGAAATATACTCTTTTCTAGGAGTTCAGAATATCCCCTTATTGGAAATATTTGTCAGTTTCAAGGGACCTTGAGCTTCTTTCAGAATGCATTCCTCCTAGAAGACTGGGGCTTGCTGTTCAAAGTACATGAGTAATAAAAAAAAAAAAAAGCTTTGCATAAAGTGGACGGGGAATATAGGCAGCAAATAGTGGAAAGCACAACTCATACAAAATTTCCTGCTCTGAATTCCAATTCGAATTTATCTAGATTGCTTGAAATTTGCAAACCAAACTAAGAACAGAAAAATTGCACTTACTTTATCTGCCTCTGTTCTTTTCCTTATTTCTTTTTCTTGTTGTTTTCTCTTGTTTTCCCCACTCCATAACCAAGTTTCTTAGGTCAGTGTAGGGGGAAAAACTGAATTTTTGAGAACTCTTGATGACTGGAGAACCCCTTCACAAAAACTGTTGTTAGGAGTTATGAAATCTAGTTCTATTTTGTCTTGGATCTTTGGCTTTATTCATGGTAGGTTATAACAGTCTCAGTTTAGAATAGATGTGTTCCTGAAAATACTTTATTTACTTCTGTATTGTCTGTCATCCAACAGCTTCAGTAGAACAAAGTTAACATAAAGGCATTAAATATTGTATGGTATTTATATTTTCAAGATTTTTTTTTTTTTTAATGAAAATACTGCATCATTCTCTGTAACCTCCAATAACTAAGATTTAATAATAGTTTGCTGTTGGTAATCTTTTGAAGTTGTCAGGTCAGAATAATGTAATGATCTAAAGAACTGTGTTGCTGTTTAGCTAATACCTGCTTTTTAATAGTAGCAGCAATTTATTGTCACTCGGTTTAGTCTGCTCTGGTCTCAACTAATAAGATTCCATTTCTGTCTTTGTGTTTCTCTATTTCTTCAATGGTAATGCATGCGAATCTTTGATACTCTTTGGAACTGATTTTAAGTGTAATTAATTAATCTTTAGTACAGAAGCGTGTTAGAAATTTTTATTTCCCTTTTGCACAGAGAACATTTAATTCATTATTTCTTATCCACTTTAGAGGAAAACATAAAATTATTTATCTCCTTCAGAAAAAAAATGGGGCCTTTTTCTTTTTTAGAAAGCTTTGCTCTATAGAGAAAGAAGGCCACACTTTAAAAGACAAACTCCATAAAACTTCCTCTCAAGTCTTCCATTGTTGCTTTATGCCCTGGCAATCCTGGCAGATAATTGCAAAATTTAATTTAGATTCAAAGCAGGACACCAGTATTAGCAAAAAATATGATGAAGGTAGCTTATTAATTAAGCTTTTAGCTTGATTTAGGAATGTAATCTCAATCTCAAAGAACCACGTATCAGTTTTTGATTACATTGTGTGTGTGTGTATATATGTATATGTGTATATATATATAAAGACTGTTGTTCTGAGCTCTTGAGCATAACATGTCGCTAGATGTGACTGTGTTACACTCATTAAATTATTATCTTTCTTTCATCATAAATGTCCAGTTAGCTTATGAGCCACATTATTTCAAGATGAAAATAGTACAAAGTGAAAATTTTAAAAATATTTATGTTTCATAACAGTTTCTTAACTGTCCATCCATACAATTTTACGTCTTTGTAATTCATTTCAGGAAAAACATTGTAAACACAAAAAATTCTATTTGATCAATGTTTTTCATAGAATCCTAGAATAACTTGGTTTGGAAGGGACCCTGAGAATCACCAAGTTTTAATCCCCCCACTGTAGGCTGGGCCACCAGCCTCCATATCTGGTACTAGATTAGGTTGCCCAGGGCCCCATCCAACCTGGTCTTGAACATCCCCCACAGATGGGACATCCACAGCCTCTCTGGGCAGCCTGTACCCACACTTCTTCACTCTCTCTGTGAAGAACTTCTTCCTGATGTCTAATCTAAACCTTCCTTCCTTGAGCTTAAAACCAATTTTCATTGCAGGTGGGTCAAAAAGAAGTTACTTTGCACCTGACTGTAGTCTCCCGTCACTGACTTTGTAAAGAACAGTTCCAGACAACATTGTGCCATCACTTTCTCCATCCCTGATTTATGGAAATGGAGGAGATACTTTATCCATATACATGCATCCTGTGATACTCCTTTCTTCCACTGAGATCTGTAGAGTGGTTGTGTGTGAAATACTTTTTTTTTTTTTTTTTCTTCTTTTTTCCTTCTTCCTGCTAAATCAGTCCTTAATCTTTGGTGCTAATTGACCTTTCAGCTTCAGTCTGAGTCTTGTTTTTGAGTTCAGGCTTCTGTTTGAAGTGTATGACCTGAAAGGAAGAATCAAGCCAACTATGGTGTGGATGGGGTGAGGTAGGGATGACTTCAAAGTTCAGAATTATCAAGTTTTAAAGTAAGTTCCTAAACAAAGTGTTAATTGAACCACTCCCTTCTGAATAAGCACACATAGTTTCTTTCCCACCTCCTTGCCACTTATTTAGTAAATTTAATTATCACCTAGCCAGAAGGCAGAGACGCTATTACACCTAGCCAGAGGGGATGAGAGGGGAACATAGTCACTTTAATAAGCAGGAACGGAAATAGGTCAATGAAAAATATGTATAATTTAACACAGTGCTTCTATGTGTATATTTAAATATATATTTGACTAGTGGACTAAAGGTGACATTGATCGTTAAAAGCTTAAAACATCAAACCTCGCTTATATGAATTAAGGATATTTTTCTTCTTTTCCACAATGTGCATTTAGTTCCTGCACCCATTTAAGTATTTTAGCCTTCCTCAGCTCATTATTTTTGTTACTGTGGTGTAGAAAAAATGTTACTATGCGTGGATTTTAATTTATTGGGACTTTTTGCAAGAATGATTGTTATACATTATTTTTATTAAAATAATTGTTCTACACTAACTCTCTAATTTGTTTCCTTGAATTATAGTTTATTTCTATAATATATCTTCCTGCTTTTATCTCATAAACAAGTAGCTGTATAGGTTAAAATGGAAAAAAGAATTACCATTTTTGGAGTCCTCAGTGCTTTGTTGATACGATACAACGTGATACTGTTAGGATGCATGTGTGGAAAAACAACGAAATGACAAAATGGAAATAAGAGATAATTAGCATAGCTGGAAGATAAGATGATCTTGTTTACATCTTAGTACTTCTGCTTCCAATTTCTGATCCTTTTGCTGAAGAAATAGCCAGAGAGACATCTCTGCCCTGAACTAAGTTGTCGTTAGGGCTGCATTTTGAAGATTTTTTTTTTTCTGCAAACAGTCTGGCTTAATCAGCCCCATTTTTTTTTAATTTTTTTTTCCCCATGATTTGTACCTATCCCTCTTTAGCCCCAACACTGTATCATTGTAGCTCTTTACTTGACAATAGAATGAACAGGACGGGAACCACATCCAAATCACGAGTAGTTTCCCCATTTCTTGTGCTGGGCTGAATTTTTTCTAGTATGTTTCTTTATGCATTTTTCAGTTCTACAAGCAGCTGTACAAGCACAATTGAACTATCTGTTTTGAGAGCACAGGTTGAGTGGCAGGGGTGTAAAAGGAAGATGGAGGGAAAAGCCTAGGAAAAGTATACTTGGACTCATTATCCTAAATATATTCTTAGCTAGTATAAGAATTTCAGTTGAATTTGTTTTATTTGCTTGTTTGTTTGATTTGAGGAAATAGGTACATAGTGTGCATTTTATCCAAAGGTGCTAAATGAAAATTTCCTCACCAAGAGTCCAGTCCTCTTTCTGACACTTTAAAATTGCTGAGAGTTATGGTTATTACTCTCCTCCCATGCTGTGTGTGTACATGAGCTCTCGGAAACATGAATGGTGACATTTTTTAGCAGACTTCAGAAGAGCAAAGATGACAGAAGTATATGAAAATTCAGTTTCAAGTGTCAGAACATCTCTAATGCTTTGAAAGCTAAAAAGCCAGTGTCCTACACATTTAAGCACAAAATACGTGTTGTATTTCAACTTCGAATTTATATGACTGATCAGTGTTCCTAGGAGGAAGGTCTCTGACTTCAGAAAATCAGCTTAAGTGGACCTAATACCACTTCATTTTCTCTTCCCCTGTTTCCTTATTGTTTTACTTTACTTTCCCCAGCTGTAAGCTGGACAGTATGTTACCAGTTAACATAGTTCAATGAACTAATATTTAATGTGAATGTGTTCTTTCACAAAAAAAAAGTATTCAATTTGTATATGATTTCCCTAAGTAGGACCTTAGTATAGCTACACTTATTTTCCTTAACAGGAGCCTGCTTCGGATGGGGGGGTGAGCAAAGACAATGTTGTGAAACAATGGCTAGTTAGCAACCAGATAGAACTGAATTACTTCACTGACCTGCAGTGAGGTGAGAAGGAAGCAGTGAGGAAGACATATAGCCTTCATCTTTAAGACCTAGGCTAGATGATCTCTGGAGGTTCCTTCCAACCCCTACAATTCTGTGATTCTGTGACCCCTGCCCGCAACCTCTATGTATGCTTGACCAAAAAGAATTTAAGGCGGTACCTATGGAAATGATTTCCTGGAACTGATTGTAGTGGTCCATCCCACTCTCAGGAATGTAATGAATACGTATGCTTTGTGAAATATGTAACCAGTTCTCCCTCTGGTCCATGCAAGTTAGGCAGGGCGACCCCCCTTGCACTCAGTGTGTGTGTGTACAGTGCTGAATAGCGATACTTGCTTTATGACCTAACCCTGGGTTACTGAGTTTGTTTCTGTTTTCCTGTACTATTGGCTTACAGTACATAATTTCTTCTTCATTAGCATAATGTCCAATGCAGGTCAGTTTGTTCTGCTCCTGACACCACTTTCAGTGGCATTACAAGGAGCTGGATTGTTCTGTTCCAGTGCGATGATTTCTATTTAAAAAAAAAATAAATCCAAATGCATTCTGATCACTGTCTTGATGTGCTAAAATTTGGTTTCTTGAGGTTGAATACCTGCATAATAGCATATTATATTGATTCATTCCCAACAGTGGATTTACACAGTTAGATGGTAATTCTTACTTTTCCTTTCTCAGTAACTTCTAATGCTCACTTTTTCTCACCAGATACCACGTTTATGTTTTCACAGAATTATACGCAGTGACCTTAACATCCTGTTTCCTGTGTACTGGTGGTTGACTTATCACTGTGTAGGTGAAACTGTTTTTTCCTTGTATATTTCTTTACAACTATCCTTTGGCAGACTGTCATCTGCTATTATCTCACTCCCTTGCTCAGCTGCAAGGCTTTTCTGCAGTTCTTCTATCTTTATCACCACGAATAACAGTGCATCCCAAAAGTTTGTCATTACAGTTTTCAATCTTTTATTTTTTTTTAGATAACTTAAAAGCATGATGCACACCAAGGCCTCTAATAAATCCTGTAAGACTCTGATACATATCTCTCTTCAGAGAGGAAAATGACTTTTACACTAAACTTCAGTATCTTTATTTTTTAGTCAGAGGTTTTATTCATGTGAGGACCTTCCTTCTTGTGAATGCTCAGCTTATTTGAAAACCTTTTTTAACAGAGTAGATTTCTTTGTGGAAATCATCGCATGCTTTATTAATTTGATCTCTCTCATCCATACTCTACTGACTTTATTATTATCAACTCTAAATGTTTATAATGTATTTTGACAAACATTTTGCCTTTATGTAAGCCTTGTTGATTCTTCTTTAATAAATTCTATTTAATGTGGATTTCCTAATTATGTTATATTGCTTACAAAAATTTCTCTGGAGCAGATCTCAGAAATATTCTTTGATAATTTGGAATAATTTTTCCACAAACTTTAGAAGCTAGGTTTGTCACCTTCCAGCCTCCTGCTGACAAGGTGTTTCTGCATGGCACTGCATACTCTGGTACTAAGTCAATTATTTCAGTTTTCATCCCTAAATGGAAACCACCTGAACCCAGTGTCTTGGTGTTTGTTATTGCAGCTGTTGACATTCCCAATGACACATCAATTTGATACAGGTTCTCTGATGGGCTCCCTGTAGTTCTGTGGGAGCTTTATGTTTTGAGAGTTTCTTCTCCTACATAGACTTTACTGAAGAGAAAATGAAACATAACAAAGAATTGTTTACTAGAACTGGGAAGAATTAGGACTACTGTTTGATTTCCACTTTAGATCAGCTGTGACCTTGTTGGGTCTTAAATCAGTAAGTAGCCACAGTGTTTTCAGTTACTTAAATTGTTTTTACAGTAGCTTTCCAGGGAATTAAAATATAAAGTAATAGCATTAGAATTCTCCTTCTTTCTTATTGATCTTTTTTGCAAGATACAAACCAACACTTAAAAATCATCTAGGTACATATATCAGAGTAAGTTACCTCTTGTAAGTTAACCTCAGATTGAAGTTTATTGCCCGGCTTTGCCTTCCAATACTTTTCAGAGTAGACCCTTTGGAGAAGAAAACGGTCAGTTTCACTTCCCACTGTATTAGTTTGCACTGATATTGTAAACTACTACTATGAATTTACATATTCTCTGTCATCTCCATTTCATGGGGTGAGAAGCTCAGAGGTCATAAAAGCATTTTAAATCCTCTAGGCAATGACTGGCTAGGAATATTATGGGTCATTAATCATCAGGTCATAGGCTTGCCCAATTTTCTCTCTTCTGTAGTTCTGAAGGGAAAGTACTAGTCACAGAATTTATTAAACTTTCTTTTTCTTTGCCAGTTGCTAAAATGATGCAGTGTGGTACTACAGTGTCTCATTTAGATTCTGTTTATTGACTTAGCTAATTCAGCTTGAATTGAGGAGTAGCCAAATGTCCGTTTCCTTATTTAAAAATAAAGAGCTGTATTATCTCATATTCAAGTGAATTCTATCACTAATCAGTCACAGAGGTAAAGAACTGAAAGTAAGGTGTATATAGGCTGACTCTAAGAAGGTTATATCAAAGGTGACAGGAAATATTTTTGTCTTAGCAGAAATTTAAGATTCGAATTAGATTTTTTCCCCATACTTTTATGGAGGAAATACTCAAGTGCTCCAAAAAATAAATGCATTTTACTTTAAGAGTCTTATGGCTGGTTGCAAATTGTAATTCCCAGGCATTTAAGTTTACACTGTTTTACTTCTTTTTAAAGCATGTGCAACATATAACTAAATCTGAGGTGACATCTTTGGATTCAAATGCATCTTGCAAAAAGGAGCTGTGCTGGAGGAAATTAAGTAAGCAATCATTCAAGCTATATAGCTAAGAAACATGAAAGGGTCTTCATGCTAATTTACACATGCACATTAGATTGCATTACTGTATCAATCAATCAATACTGCATAATGTATTTCTTCAGTGGAATTCAAATATGGCTAACTGCAAGCAGATTTTGTTAGGAAGAAAAAAAATCTGCACCTTACTTGTGACGGAAGTTTCAAACTGTGTTCTGTTTCAGAGTATTGTCTTTAAGTGGATGTGGGTTGTATCCACACAAAATTTAACAATACAGTGAAGGCTTTATTTCTAGTAAGCCGTAAATATTCAGTTATTAGTTGGAAGGTGAATCATTCTTATTTTCCTTATTTTTTCCTTTAGCTTTGTAACCTGGGTGTTCTTGTCAGTTTCCCCATGACTTAATTATCTTGGCCCGTAAGGCAATTTTCTTTAAAGTGTGGCATTTTCTTTAAGTGTCTGTACCTTGTGATTGATTTAGTTACTTTCTTTCCTTCAGTACCTGCACAGCACCCAACAGTTGCAGACAATATGGAGCAGTCACTTACATACTTTTTCTAACTTTGGTGAGCTGTGGTTTACAAATATGCTCTGAATGGAAGTATTATCTGTTTTAATGACAATGGTTTAATGGAACTGAGATTTCATGAGATTTGACTGACATGACAAAAACTTTTGCTCAAGTCGTTTGTTATTGTCTTAGGTAACACTCACTTTCCTGACACCAGTCCCTAATGATGAACAATAAACTAATATTTCAGTGTTAGGCATACATAACCATATTTAAGCTTAAGTTCCTGCTTCAGAAATTTGATTGATCACTCCAAATATAAAGTGATGTTTCTTATTTAGGTAGAAAACCATAGAACTTATTCATAGAACGTATACCCAGCTGGAAAATGTTTGTCCGTTAGTGGATATTGAAGTTTTTTTGTCTAACTGTTCTTAATGTTGTGTAAACAAAGTTTGAGTCATTTCAGCTGGTAATTCCACCCGATGGTACAGAGAATATTGATGCAATTAGATGAAAAAGATTTTGAGACTTTAATTTTTTTATATAATAATGAAAACAGTGATAATAAATGATTTTTTGATAAATTTTACTAAATGAAATTACCCCAGATGTTATACAGCTATATGACTATGCAACTTCTACATCTTCTCCCCCTGCCTTCAATATTCAAATGTTATCCTGTTTATTCATTTATCAGAAGTGTAAAACTCAGAGCCTGTGACCAGTTAATCTGTAGTCATTTAATTTCCTTATAACTACATGTTCTTTAAATTAATCCATACACAGAACATAAAAAGGGAACTTAGAGTATAACTGAGTGCTGAATTTCTAATTTTGAGCATAACAGATTTATAAATCCACACCTGGCTATTAGGTATTTCTTTGCTTTATTTGCTTTTTCTGCTTTGCATGTGGGAAAGATGTAAAGTTTGTGATGATTAATACTGATATGACAAGTTGAGCACAAGTTGGCTCTCAAGAAAGCCATCCTTCAAAATTTTTGTTGTTATGGTGTTCTTTTGTTTGTTATTGTTTTTTTTTTTTTTTTTTTAATATAGTATTCGTTTCATTTCTCACAGATATTAACGGCCTGGAATACCGAATGCTAGTTATTTTACTCATTTATGTTAATATAATTGCATTTTAAATTTCTACATATTCAGGTCACCTCTACCAACAAGGCTTTTTTTGTTTTTTTTTTTTTAGTTCAACGTTTTTATGGTATTCATAGAATGGTTTGGGTTGGAAGGGATACTTAGGATCATCTAGTTCCAACCTTCTTGCTATAGGCAGGGACACCTCCCTCTAGACCAGGTTGCTCCAAAGCCCCATCCAGTGTGGCCTTGACTGCTTCCAGGGAAGGGACATTCACAACCTCTCTGGTAAAGCCATGAAAACCAACAAAGTAACTTGACATGACAACGAGTTAAGTGAGGCAGGTATTCCTTTTACTTACAATGCTGGGTTCCTGGGGATCGCTCACCAAACATGCACACTGATGAGAGAAACGACTACATATTTTAAAGGCATAACACATGTTCATTCCAAGGAAATGTCAATCATTTCTTGGAATTTCTGTCCATCTCTGGTGATCATGGGATTAAAGCTAATAATCATTTTCACAGTAATTTTACATCCTTAAGGGGGGGTAACCCAAACTGATTCCCACTGATGTTATGTTCAAGTGAGGCATCTGTTTCACCAATATATCTTCCAAAACAGAGCATCTATTCTACTTTTTTTTTTTTTCTTATCTTCACTTGACAAGTTCTGTGGCCTCTGCATTTTGTTCCTGAGCTTTCATTTATGCAAGCCTCCTGTTCTTCAGTTTGTGCCTGCTCAAGTTGTTCTCACATTATTTTCATGATTCACAATGCAACCTGTTCCAGTGCCTCACCACCATCACAGATGGGGTCTCACAAGAGCGGAGTAGAAGAGCAGAATCACCTGCCTTGACCTGCTCGTCACACTTTTCTTGATTCAACCCAGGATACTGTTGGCCTTCTTCAACTCTGTGTTCAGTACTACTGATATTTATCTATTATTTGGATAGTCTGAATTGTTTTTTTTTTTCTTGGATTTAAAATTAGTTTCATTAAACAGTTTAAGTTAATTCAAACAACACATGACTGAAAGATCAGTACATACACTTAACTTCCACCTGTGTGGTGGTGTAAGGACAGCCTCTGAGCAGTAATTTGCTTGATTTTGAGTATTTATCTTAATTCAGTATTCTGTACTACTTTTCGGTCTATTTTTGGTTCTTAAATTTGAAATCACCATTCACCCTCAAAGTCACCTTCATAGTTGTTGAAAAGTCCAAATTTCATTGACATAGTAGAAAATATGATCTTACCAGCTGATATTTGTGAATTTTTTTAATTGCTTATAGAGACAGCATTTTCTCACAGAATAGCAGCACTTGACCCACAAGTAGAAACATCAAAGATCACAACTGATTCAATAAATTCTTAACAGAAAACTTAACTAGCAAATGCCCTAATGAGAAACACTGTTTTATAGTATATTCTGAGTTCCGAGGGACAAAGCTCTAGTCCATTAAATGGAAGGGGAAAAAAAAAAAAGTATTTTAATCTCATCTCGCTCTCCACCAAAAAAGCTAGCTCACCAATTCTGAATCTCTGCCAGGTCTGGGGAGTCTGGCCCATCATCAGATGTGTTCTGGGTTTAACTCAGTTCCAGTATTCCAGGGACAGTTTTGAAAATTCTGAGGGACAATGCAGGAGCAGTAAGGTTAACTGCATGAAGCATAGGAAAAATAACACTTCTAACATGAGTAAACTTGCACCTGACGGGCTCTTCAGAGAGACACTTGTTTAAAGACATTTAAATCATTAACCATAAGGGCCACAGGAATAATAAATCTGTATTGCACTGAATATATTTAAGTAGGGATTATAGAAAAATGCTGAATTACCAACTTTGTCAGTAGCAATTACTACTATGTTTTTAAGATTCCAGTCTTCTCATTTTATTAATATTTGTAAATTCATATTAATATGAAATAGCTGTAAGGATTACACTGTTGTATTGCGACTGAGAAAAATCTAGCAATTAAATCATAGAGGTAAAAAGAAGTAGACCAGCTTACATTTGTTCAGTAGAAATTTGTGCTGCTTCTGAGACATTTATGGTTTGTGTAATCCTTCTCTATGTATCTTGGACTCTTAAATGATGCATCACTGCTCTTTCCTTAACATCAAATGAATTGGGTCTTTTCCTTATAAAGTGGGATGCTGTATTGGTTATACAGCATTGTGTATAAATTTTCTTTCTTCATAAAATCTGTGTTAATATTTTGCAAATAAATTGGTGAGCTCTTTTCAGATGTCCATTTGGTGCTTTAAAAGTTGGAATGGTATATCTGACTGAACGTACCTCTTATCAGTGACATTTGGGCTAAGGATTGTTATTTCCGAACCCCTGGAATGTGAGGCAGTCAGACTTCGATCCATTTGCCCTAATTATGTAATCTGAAGTTCAGGCAATCGGTTCAATACTTGAAAACAACTGGTGATACACTCACCTCTTATATCGTGGAAATATGGGTTGTAGGTACTGTAGCCTCCAAAGAAGTTCAGACAGATACCATCTAGGACCATGATTGAAAAGCACAACTTATAGCAGGTCACTGGATGAGTAGTGTGAGACATACATCAAATTCTAATTAATTACATTTTCAGTAGGTACTTCAAGAGTGGTACAAATGGAAATGGCTTCAACTCTGATAAATTATCTGAATGTTCAAGGCTATGCTTCTAGTCTGTCTGTTTTTTTTTTTTTTTTTTTAAGAGAAAAGTAGAAGACAGAAAGGAGCATTCAGCAGGGTCTATGAAGCATGCTGGAAAAATAGCATAAAGCTGTACGGTGTCTATGGGACTTCAAACTATTTTCTAAATTACTTTCAACTGTAGATTGATGTTAAAAAGATGATTCTGTACAGGGAGATGGAACTGGGGCTGCATATTGTATGTCTTCATAGTTTTGAATGAAACTTTGATTATTTTTCTCCTCTATTACCATATAGCTTCACGTGCGTTCTCAGTTGCATACTCTACTTGATTACAAAAACTTTATGATTAAATGACTGACTTTAACTGTGAAGGTTATTTTGTGGTTTCTGTCGCTGTTCAAGCATGGCAACAGTGAGCAGCTCACCCTCCTGCAGAGCTACTGAAAACTGCAGTATTATTTTAAATGCATAAGGATGGGTCCTGCAGTGCAGTTACATTGAATAGAGTCAAAAAGCCATATAAATCCTGATGCAGTGCATTAGAATGGCACAGGGAATAGCTCTGACTTATTCTTTCATCTTCCAAAGGGAAGAAAAAGGAAAATTTGGCCAAATATTAGTGCAGTGATGTAGCATTCTTTGTGATAAATATCTAAATGTTGGTGAAAGTTCAGTAGGAGAAAGCGATGAAAACATCCATTTATTAAATGACTTGTGTTAAGGGAGATGCACAAGCCCGGCTTTAGATCCCTGCTATGCCTGAGGAAATCTAATCCTGCTATTTTCAACTTTTGCCATCACCAGCCTCACAGTTATTTATTCTGGAGTGCTGAAGAATTAATAGGAGTCTTTCAGCTTCTTCTGCTTTTGCTCCTCCACCAACACAAGGGGTGGAAGCCTGACATCTCACTTCTTATCTAAGCACTTATCTTTTGCGTTTTACTAAATCAATACAAAGATATTAAGAGAGTCTGTTGATACTTCTATAAGGTAGGTCTGGCTGCCTGTGACAAAGCAGTGGATCTCTGAGAGCTGAAATAATTTGGAGGACTAAATTCACGGCTGAGGCAAACATAATGGAGGTTAGTAAATTCTGTATTATATCATTGAGTAGACAACTGGCTAAAATCCTATGAGATTTCTTTGTGAATAACTCTGTCATGGTGTCAAGGTGTCATGGTTTTGTCCTCTGCTTCTCTGAACTTGGAGCCTCTGAGCTGGGAAAAGAGATGGGACTGCTGAGGTATTTTCCTACTGAGGAGCCGGTGGCACTCACTCCACGAGTGACAGCCACGAAGGCTCAATGGGAAGACTTTCTTGACAGAACTCAAATGTTTTCTTTCTGGAAGAAAAAGGCTCTGAAGTGTGAAATCTATTGGTTTTCGTGTATGACCGTACCACCTATTACCTTAAGCAGTTATTTTCATCTTCTTTTGCTTACTGTCCTAGAGCTTCAAGGAACAGGAGCTGTATTTCATCTCCCTTCCTAGAACTAAAGAAACCTAGTTT
Source organism: Oreortyx pictus (assembly GCA_036925125.1). Classification (NCBI taxonomy): domain Eukaryota; kingdom Metazoa; phylum Chordata; class Aves; order Galliformes; family Odontophoridae; genus Oreortyx; species Oreortyx pictus. The sequence continues at coordinate 34,337,603 of JAUPFR010000005.1, forward strand.
CTTCTTGTTACTTAGATACTTCTTGCTTCTGCTCATCACTGTAACCTTTGTTTGTTCTTGTTAATGTCTGCATTCATCTCATCAACCTCTTAGAAATCTTATTACAACAGTATGCCACTATTGCTGCAATAAAAATCAAGGGTGGGGAAGGGTAGAAAGGGCTCACTCACTTCAAGCGCTTGCAAGGTATGCTTAATTTGGAGAGCTCTCTTTGTACTAGTTCTTTGTTATTCAATTCTGTGCAACGATTTAAGTACTGAACTAACTACATCATCTGTTGTAAAGAACTCAGTGGGCTGTTGTATCATCCCCAGGTGCTTCTCTCTGGTAGACTCGTGGTTGATATCCCTTATAATCTTGCATTGCCACCTAGGAATCTTGAAAAGATACTGAAAGCAGCTGAGGCAGAGCAACAGAAGGGGGCACCTGTTTGTACTTCTGATAGTACAAGGAGAGCAGAAAAAGATATCAATCCTTGAATTACCTCATCTTCCAGAGTTTAACCAGTTCACAATAATTGGGATATTTCCAGTGCAGATCTTAAATTGATTTTATTGTTTTTTTATTGGTGTTTTTGTTTATAATTATTTTTATTTTGCTTTTGTCCTTACATGTGAATGATACTTATGAAGCATTTTTAATTCTCTTTCAGTGGAAAAAAAAAAAATATATATATATATATATATATATCCTGTATTCTAGTACAGCATGCAGATTAGCTTTGTTGAAGAGAATGCTTAAAGTTTGTTTTCCTTGAATGTTATTGTGGTAATATAAAAATTCTATTTTAACTTGTATCCTATCAGCAAGATATTTATTAAGATACATGTCAATTTTTTCATTGTTATATAGTCTTTCTGCGTTGTTTTGATTGTTTAGATACTCTGCCATGTGCCCCTCACCATAAATAAGTAACAGTAATAAGGTGAGAGGAAGGGAAGGGAAGGGAAGGGAAGGGAAGGGAAGGGAAGGGAAGGGAAGGGAAGGGAAGGGAAGGGAAGGGAAGGGAAGGGAAGGGAAGGGAAGGGAAGGGAAGGGAAGGGAAGGGAAGGGAAGGGAAGGGAAGGGAAGGGAAGGGAAGGGAAGGGAAGGGAAGGGAAGGAAAATGGGGCAAAGATGGAAGAGGAAAGGGTGGAAATGTTGCACTAATTGACATGCTCTCTGAGCTGGTCTCAAGGGGCTGATGTAGCTGTGAGGAAAAAAATACTCTCCTCAGGAGATAAAAGAGAGGAAGGCAGGATAAAATGTTCAGGAGTATATAAAAAGTATTTCCAGTGAAGTAGGTGGGAAAAACAACAACAACAACAACAAAAATGACAACAATAATGCAGCTAATGCTAAGGTCAAATTATTTCAACTACTCTGGAAGTCAGTGTTCTTTGTTAGATTAAGTCAGACCAGGATTAGGAACACTGGGAAATGTTGGTTTTGTAATTCTACTGCTTTTTTGTTTATAATTTTGACTGTCTTATGTAAATATTATATATTTTATTGTTTCTTTTTTCGTAACCATTATTTTTACACAAATAACAGATTGGGTGAACCGAGAGCTAGAAAAATCTTATATAATTTGAAATATAAAATGTCAAATATTTTCAAAATACAAAAATATTTTCTGAAACTTATTTTCAAATATAATCAATAAAATGCATGGAGAGGACTCTGAGAGAAATATCTCACTCTGACTCTGAGAAAAGAAATACCAGATGCACTTAAATCTGCACTTCCAGTGAGTTTGAATACTGATGGTATTTACTGTTTCCCTGGGTCAGTAAGCATGGAATACTGTCATTCTGTATTTTAGTTTTTATTTACTAACACCTCTCTCTTATCATATTTCTTTAAATAAACATGATCTTAAGTGTTATAGTTGGTCTTTTGATCCTACAATTTACAAGTTTGATTTTCCTTATTGAAAATGTATTTCATATAATGTGAGGATAAACAGAAAGTCAGCCACTTTCCCTGTACCTCTCAGATTCTACTGCAAATAAAGCAATTATAGTTACAGATGATAATTTGTGATTTAAAAATGTGGAAAAAAAACCCCAAAAATGGGACAACAGTAAGAAAAAACAAACACAAAACTGTGCTACATCGATGTTTCTGCTGACAAAATAGAGAAAGTTAAGTACAATCTCTACAACATATCCAAATGTATTGAAGTGAGAAAGTTAGCCTAAGGGAGCATAGCACTGGATTATAATCTAAATAAAGGGGAGGAAAAAAAAAAAAGAAACCTTAAGGTTAGTCATTTTACTCATTTTATTTCCAACTACAGAATACAAACACAGAAGTGTTTGTTTTTACTGCAGCACAACAGGTTTTTATCTTTTCTACATCTGCAGTAAAATACAGAGTTTAAAAAAAATAAGTCTTCCTTTTGCCCTTGAAAAATTTCATATAAGGGTACAGATAATAGTTGCTTGTTTACTTTGAATATAAATCTTGCATTGCACCTTTCTATGATGTTTTATAAGTCATACTATGCTGAATTCCAGTTTTTACCTTAAATTGTAATGTCATATGCTGAGGATAAAAAATGGGAGGAGTACAGAGAGAACGTAAAAGTAGCAGACATACAAAATTAATTAAATAGCGCGAAGGCGTATTCCATTGAGGAGGCTATCCTACGATTACACGATTTGCATAATTAAGTGCTGAAAAGTCATGAACTATGAAATTCCACATTTCAGACATAGTTCTCATTCTTTCTTCTTTGTTACTGTTATGTCTTTAACATTTTATTTTTTTCATTAAAAATGCACAAGTTTTAATTAATTTTTGATGCATGATCACATACAGACTCTGAACTACTGTCAGAGCAGTGAAGAATGATTTTTTGTACAAAGCACAAATAAATTACAGAGTTTTTCATGCAGGAAGGGTGGATGCACAGCAGCCATGTCTGTTCATTGTGGTCTTTACATTCTGAACATCAGCTCCTTTAAGCATTTTTTACAGCATTGCAGTAAGCTTATTCTACAGAGTAGCTTTATTATACTGAAAGAGAATACAGCCCTTTACCATCCTAATTTATTTTCCCTCGAATTTCTGCAGGAGTTTAAAAGACCTTCCATGTCTGGCTTTGTTTTTATCTGAGCCATGCTTTTCTGTGCCTAAGAGCATTTGCCTGATATTCATTCAGAAAGTAGTATAGTCACTGAATGCACAGTTCTCAAAGAAGAGACCCAGATAAACGCCACTATGAATAAGGTAATTCTGACCATTTTTCTTGATATGATCTCAGCAACTTTGTTTTGTATTGTAAAGTGGAACATTTTATAGAATAGCTGAAAGCAGAGCTCTTTTATGATGAGGCATTGCACGGTCGTGGAAGCACTTTTCTGGATGAGAAGTATTGTAGACCTGATCCTGGAGGGAGCAGGAGCCAGGTCTCATGCCTCTGTGATGAACTTACACATCAGCATGTTATTGAGAACAAGGCTGTAAGCAGAAGTGCTGAGTTCTTCATCTTCTTCTTTTGAAATAAAGTGGTCCTCCTTCCTGTACATTTTCTGAAGCCTTTCAAGCTAAAATAATACAAATTAGTGACTAGTGGATGCACTGTAGAGCCCATTTGACCTATCTCGTCATCCAAATCTTCACCTCTACTGCAAGATAGGCATAAGAGCTCCTTCACCAGAAGTAGAGTGTGAAAATTCAGGTACAAAACTATCACTGCTTATCAGTAGAACAGATTAGCAATCAACCAAGGATTTTTTTAATGTTGTTGTACTCTTCACTGTTACTTGACCTTTGCCATTTCTCAACAAACAGTCCTAGAAAAGGGTCCATCATCAGGGCATATATTAATTTAATGCTGTACAATTAGTGGAATTCACTAATACATTTGCCTATATTCCCTGTTTGACAACGTTCAAGTCATGGATTTTCAATTTCAAGTAACAAACTAGATCTGCACTTAGTGACTTGTAAGGAAAGCATTGCTTCAGCTTTAATTAGTCTTGTCTTATCTAAATTCACCACAAACTTTTGATGGCTGACACTTTCTTATGTTAACATTCATAAATCAGTTGATTTGCAGTAGCTAAGTATCTAAAAAAGAACTGTGAAAATCAGAGCTACAGAAGGGCTTACAGCTCAAAATCTCGTCCTTTTTCCCAATTATATCAGCTGATCTAGGAAAGTATATTACTTTTCCTCACAAATCTTGTTTCAGATGAAAAAGAAGCTGCTTAAAAAAAATAATGGAAGCACAGAGGGCATTTTGTAGGACACTTAATCATAGTAGACAGAATACCTTCTGAAGTATTCCACTGATTTTTTTCAGCTATTGAGCAGTATGTTTTGGCAATAAAAATACTGTGCACAAGAATATGTATTTATCTGTAAATTTAACAATACATGAATATATATGCCTCTTGCTGCAGGCCAATGTGCATTTTTAAGGTACATGAATTTGTTTGTTTCTTTTTTAAACTACTATGCAATTTCTTTTCTTTTCTTGGCTCTAAAATTTCATAATGGGAAAAAATGCAACATTAATAATGCTACAAAAAAGGGATTTGTGTTTATGACTAGAGGAGAATGCTGGCCAACTTTCTGGCAGGTAGCATTTTACAGCATATGCTGACAAGTAAATCTTTATTTATGGCTAGGATCATAGAACACCAGGAAGCTTGTCAATAGCAGTACCTATAATTCTGTGAAAGAAAAATTCTTTATAAACAACATCTAGCTGAGTGAATTTAGCTGGATGATGCCTTGTTAATTTTTATAATAGATGGTGACATTGGCATGAATAAGATTTATTATGTTAGTCAAATGAAAGTGCATGCGCTGAATGCACAAGTTTAACCACCGGTACCTGCACAACAAACCTAATTAAATGGTGTGTCATTGAAGATGATTTAAATGAAAAGATAATGAAGCAAATCGCATGAAATGTGTTTAACAAAATTTATTCTGAAGGAATCGGAAAGGTTATTGTAATTAGAGAAGCAGTCCTCCATGTTCGTAATCTTTTTTAAGCTCTCATTAAAATCCAAAGCTTAAAAAAAACAAAACAAAACATGGAAACTCAACTTTTGGTTTGGGACAAAACGTGGCATTTCTCTGTCCCCTTTTGCAGAAATGAACACAAATTCTTAAAACACATTTAAGTGCTGAATTTTCAAGAAAAGTTTCAGGTCTACATAAAAATATAAGGCTTATATCTCTTTCTGCTTATGGTAAGCTTTAATGAGTGGCTTTTGGCTTAGCAAAAATTGAATGTGAATAAAGTATCTGGTATGAAATTTAACTTAACTCCATTCCTAGTTAGAATGACATTTATTTCCATAGAAATGCTTATTCACGTGAAACGGAACCATGGGAAGTCAGTCATACTCCAGCATATGTTCAGTTTTACATGTTTACATTTGTTTGCTGAATGAGGTGGGCCCATTATACATGGAATTAGGGTGCTGTCCTGTTGAGCCATCATTTTGATATGGATGTTAGGAAAGGTTTTAATTAGTAATCATAAATCCAAATTAAAAATAGTAAGGAGAGCGGTTCATGAAAGATTAGGTAGTAACATCACCGGGCTGTGAACATGAAAATGAGTTTCAGCATTTTACTAGGTGAGAAAATAAATATAATAGCTTTCATTAGATACATAGCAGTGGATATTTCCATAATCTTTCCAAATATGTAGTCAGAACAATCAAATTTTAGAGCAAGGCTGTCATGGTGAGTAACCATACTTATTTTATTTCACATTCAAAATAAAAACTATGCTGTTCAAAATACTTTGATTAATGAGCCAATAGGCAAATACACATTTTATTCTCAGTTCTTTGTGAAGGTTACCCATATTTGGTAACTTATTGGACTTGGACTTTTGGTTATAAAATTGCAAGTGCTCCTTTTGCAACAAAATGAAACTCAGGTAGGACATTAGCAGAGCCTGGATTACGCACAGGTGAACACACACAGGTGAAGAAATGGACAACTTTTCTCTACAAATTGAGGGAGTCTGAGCTCAGATTTCAAGTCAAAATGTGAATCTATGGACTATGATCAAGTACGCATCCCTGAGTACGTGGGCAGGCTAGTGCAGAAACGCTGAGGTTCTGGGGTCAGTATTTTATTCAGATTCTCACAGAATGTCTCATTTTCAGAAGGCTTTCAGATGAGGCCTTCGTTTTCCCTAATTCTTCTCTAGTCTTCTGTCTGTCTTGTTTTTCAGGCTGGATGCATATGTACTTCTAGCTGTGAACTTTTGAAAGCAGTATGATTATACTGCTAGTAAAGACCCAATCAAAAGTTTGGTGCAGCCACACAGACTATACCAAATACCTCTGGAATTTTCTAGCATTTCAGGCAGCATTCACATGTATCATTTAACACTAAGTTTCTGGAAAATTCCTCTGAGTATCTTTCCACCCACAGAAGGATATTTTAAGGATGACAGTGGTGCCAGACCTTCTGCCTACTCCCATTTTTAGTGCTGTTATCCTTAATCCCTTTCTAGAGTCTTTCTTCTGCAAGGGGAACATCGTTTTCTCTCCCCTATGAACATTTCCAATACAACTGAGAGTAAATGTGTTGCAGTAAAAAATGTAAAATGATTTGTACCACTGACTAGACAACAGGCATTTTATTGAAACACCTGTCAATACTTTATCCACAGCACTAACAAGTTGTGGAGGAAAAGGTTGTTAAAAAATGAAAAAAACATACACACACATGAAAAGATAGTAAACTGCTTCTTAGTGGAGAAACACTTTTGTTTTTCATTTTTCACCCTGTTATTTATTCAGTGAAAAAGTCATCTGGCAATGAAGCAACTCACACCAGGCTCTGTCCTGAAAATATTTTATTGCCTAGGACAATTGCTTGTCTGTGAAATAAGATACTTAATAACACTGGAGCTTCAATCAGTTTCTCCAAATGCAGAATAAAATTCACTAATTGGCCCAAAGGTAGCTTTCTGCAGGAAGTTTTAAATGATCTCATGATTAATACCCTGTAATTAGAGGTTACATTACAGTTTGCTCTTCTATTTTGCTGTGGGAAGAGAGAAGACTAACTGCCAATTACCTGTTTGTTAGCTATATGAAACTCCAAGTAATAGACATGGTACTGAGCTGTAAATTTTGGAACTGGGTTTTTGAAGTCATAACCCTTCACTCATTAGCTGTGTGTGTTCAGGATATTTCCAGTTTCTTCAGTCTGCTACAGAAAAAGAACACTGTTACACCTTTTGGATTGGAGCTCATTTTAAGAGTTAACTATTTTCTTCCCAGGAAAGTCCCTGCATAGATGTTTTCAAATGCTGTTGCAAAGCTAGTCTTAATTATTGCTCCTCTGCAGTGACTTAGATTGTGCAGCACATTGGCTTAAAAATGGAAGGTACAACTTTAGTCACAAAATGAAAGCTTAGTAACCCCAGTGATTAAAGCCTTATGTATAAATACATTAAACATAATGAGGTAGATTAACGTAACTACTAACAATTGTAACATGCATAGCAGTGACTTCCAGTTAATATTAACTATTCACTGATTGATGGATACTTTCTGATACATAAGTTGGTGGGTTTTTTTGTTTGTTTGTTTTTAGGAGTTTTATCCTATATCAGAGTTTTCCCAAATGTACTGAGACTTTACAGAGGTGTTTAATGAGATCACAGGAATGTATGAAGTATGACCTATTGACTGATATAAGTAGTTATTCAGGGATAAATCTCTGTACATGGTTTAGGTTTTAAAACGTTTCAATGTCGCAAAGAGAAAAAAGAGAAAAGAAAGATAGGAGAGAAAAATTGTGGTGTACCTATCTGAAATTTAATTAGAAGTTAAACTTACTGTAACAAACATGAAAGTAGAAGTTACATAGAAGTACAGCTTTACATGTATCTGCTGAAAATTAATAGGGTACAGGAAAACCTATACTCTAAACAGCTTTGTTTTGAACTTTTTTGACATATCTAACTCAATTCATTAATATTTAGTGGATGATTAGTCCATCAGAAGTGTTATAAAGTATGATTATTCCAAAGCAGAACATAAAATTGAATGTTTAATATATTTTTGACTCATTTCATAATCACCAACAATAAAGCAGAAAATGAAAATGTTTTTTGCTGGGAGAACATGTGGAGACACTCTAACTTCTAGTTCTGATCTTTGCAAAAATACTGTTCCTTTATATTAAAGACTCCTTCTCTCTGATTGGAGTGAACACTGAAAATTCTCAAACTTGACTCAACTGCAAAAATTGCTCCCTTTAAAATGTTGCAGATCTTTTTAAAGGGCTGTCTTTCCAGAGAGTTGTATCAATTTCCAAGTGCCATCTTCTATCAGGACATGCCCATGCCAGGAGGCTGCTAATGAAATCTGCCTCAGGTTTTAGTTTCTTAAATCATTTCTTTTAACAGGTTAGTGACTAATAACAACAAAATCTGAAACTATTGACACTGGAATGATCTAAACTTTTCAAAAATATTTCTTCTTACCATTTCTGTTCCTTCTCCATTTACATGCCCCACTGGTAGCTGGCTCACTATCAGGACAGACATGCATACTGTCCCTATGTTTCCTGTGGTGCACAAATATTTCTGCAGCTTAAATATGGATACAAAAATTTTGAGCATAAAAGCCAAATGTCCAGTGGATTTCTGACAGCATCTGAAAGAAGACAGGTCACTGTGCAATGGGTTTGCTGTGCCTTTGGGGAAATATTCTTGCAGTCCTTAGAGAACTGTGCAGGCTAATGTGGTTAGCCCTCTCCACATCTGATTGTATTGTATTTGCTATCTTTTTCTGAATTCTTGACAGTCACCTGAAATATATTTCACATTTTTTTTTCTGCAGTTCAAGCACTCCTTTTAGTAGAATTATCTCAGTCAATACGTTGTCCATTAGAAATTACTAGAGATGCCAATTTTTGCAATGGCATTTAGAAAATGGAATTGCATTTAAAATTACAAAATTGTTGAATTTTCATAGATCATATCTCACCTCTTCTATGGTTAAATTTTCCTGGATTGATCTCATATTCCTTTCATATGTCTTCTAGATACGTGGTTAGAAACAAGTATTTGTACTTAAAAAAAAAAAAATACCTACAAGATATTTTCTTTCTTTTCCTATGCCCACGAAGAGTTGGATAAAGTGTTAATAGAAAGTTAAACGAGTAGGTCTAACTGTAGGATGAACCTCTTGAAGAGCACATCTTTGCAGACTATGACTGTGGAGAAGATAAGCTGAATCCGAGTGGATATGTGAACAACTTAGTTAACTAAGTGACACTGATTCCATCTGCCCAATTTGGGTGACTCCCAAGTTGAGGTAATCTTTCTCTTGGTTTTCTTTTACAAACAAAACATGGACATTTTCAAGGACGCAAGTGGTTGGAACTGTATGTCCTTGTGCAGGCTGTCAGAGCTGGCAAATCCTGCAACCCACATGCCCTAAACTGCAGGCTAACAGCCTCGGTTTGGGACCCAACTCAAGAGGAGAAAGTGCCACCTGCTGTAGCTCACAGTCCAGTTTTCTTCCCTTTTTGATCTCTTACCCTCATGCTGAGCAAGATGACTGTCCTCACAGTACTTGAACTAGAAAGGTCAAAGCAGAATGTTGCTTGGCTATGAGAAAATGAGTAGCTCAGCCTGCACAAATATCAGCAAAAATGAAGTGTGTGTTTTTAGTATACTTTATTACTTTTCTTTTTTTCTCTTAAGGATTATTACTGTACAGAAATGTTATTTTATTTTGGTTTACCTATGCCTAGAGGAGTTGGTTAGAGCACTTCATTACAGAACACTTAGTTTTTTCTTAATATGTAGATAAAGAGAAAATAATATATTCATGCATGAAAATCACTTTATGACAAGATTACATTTGGGAATACCTTGGAAAATCACCTCTAGTGATGAGGCCTATTACTTGAAACACTAAGAATATACATAGAATTACTTTGTCAGTCATTACCTCTGTTTTCCTCATCTTTGTTGCTTTTATCTTTCTCTTACTTAAACTGCCCAACCTGAACAGTACAGTTTCAAGCTCTTCCAAGAAAAAGTGTACATCTTTCCTTTTCCCTCAGTGGTAAGATTAATACTGTGCTGTCAGCACTTTTCCTGCCTACCCAGGCTGGCCAGTGATTCCAGTAACTGAGGAAGAATTGCCTTCAGAGTTTTTTTTCCAATACTTTCAAAAGATAACTGATGCCAACGACTCCTCTGAGAGCTGTATTTACTGCCTTGGTTACAGGTCCCAGCATATCCAGCAGAGCTGCAAGTACACACCAGTCTCTCTGAAAGAGCAGTCTCTTTTCTCTAAAACCATTTGTACGTCTCCTTAGCCAAAATGCTGCTTAAAAATAAATAAATAAACATAAAACACCACCACCAAATGCCTGTTATTTCCTTCCTCTTTAGTTGCATAGCAGTCTCCTGGGGAATAAAAGAAACAACTTTGCTCATTTAGGTTTTATTTATAGTCTCATTTTTTTTTTTTTTTCTCTCCTAGATTGACTTCCACTTTATGGAATAATCCTGTGTTTTTTCTTCACTGTTCATGATATAACTTTTTTTGGTTAGGAACCAGAGCTGCTTCACTCGGGAGAGCAGCCCTGTGTCACCCAGAGCGGGCGTTCATCCCGCCACAACCGGGATGGCGCTGGCGGAAGCCCCGGCCCTCAGAGCCCCGGCTCCGGGCGGGAGAAGCGCGAGCCTTTGGTCGCCGCGAGCCGTCGCCTCAAGGTGGCGCTGCCGCGGCTCGGTGAGACCGCGCTCCCGTGCGGCGCTAAATCCGACCCTTGAGCCGTGAGGGTGCTGGAAGCGTGGTCTCGATGTTTGTACACAAAGCAGAATTAAATGGGACGCTTTCCTTGTTTGAGAAAGTTTGGCCTGAGAGAATGACTGGTGTGATCCTGAGGGGGTGGATCCAGGAGGGCTGGCAAGCCGTGGGCTTCACACCTGGTCTGTGAGATGAGCTGTAACGAGGAACCTTCCAGACATGATGGCTTTGAAAACGCGCAGCAGGTGATGCTTTTCCTGGCGGGACCCTATGCAAAATGCTGTTGGAAAATGGCAAAGGAAAGGTGCCTGCTCATTGAGATGGCATTCGTGAGGGATTATCAGGAAGGGAAGCTATACGTGCTATAGGGAGAAGCATCTACAGGGGAGGACTTAACCAAGGCAATAAAACATGCCTTGGTGCAGTTAGCATTCTGTTTTGCTGTGGAGAAAATGGAGATTCTGCTCCCATTTCATGTGCTAAGGAAGAAAAAGAAAGATGTTGGTGGACATGACTGCAGAGCGGACTGATCAACATTTCTGATACAGTTCTTGTTTATGGAGGCTACTGAAGGTAAGAGGAAATGCTTCGTGTTAAGCATACAGTCAGATACAGGGTTGTTGCCTCATAACACTGCTGCCGAGTCATTAATGTGTCTGGTTAATTTTACAATTTTGAGCGCTAACAGTTTATTAACACCAACAAGGTAAGGAAAATCAGGAAATCAGTTCAGTCCTCTTGGTAGTCTGTAAGAAGGAAGTTATCAGTACTGGAAAAAACAAACAAAACAAAAAAAAAAACCTACCTGTGGAATCTTGCAAAACTTAGTCTGTTGGGTTTATTGTTGGTGAGATTCCTTTTGTTTTGGGTTAGTTTTCCTCTGAAACATCAGGTATTTTTTTGTGAATTCGTGTTCTCTGTGGGATTAAGCATGATTAACTTCCTCAGCAGCTCGGTTTTAAGAGCATGAGCTCTTTTTCTGAGAATAGCAATGAGAAGCTGTTTTATGCTTAACCACATTTGTTCATTTAATTTTAATATAGAATACAGCTAAATTCCAAATCAGAATTACAGCTGTTATGTAAAAGTAGTAGAATTCTGCGCTGTGTAGCCCAAAGATGTAGCATACTGTAGCAGAAATATTTACTGTGATTCAAGTTCTGTTGTCCTTGTTCAAAGTAATGGAAGAACATTAAATGTGAAACATGTTGTAATGGAAAGTAAATAACGTAACTTTTTAAATTAGATTTTCTTTTGTGTGTAACAGTCTTTGCCAAAGTATAAACCACCAGCATTTTGTTGGCATCTCACAAAGCACACCATGTGCAGTCAGCTACTATTTTTAATTATCCTTATTTTAATGATGAGCGATCCCATGATTGAATAATCCTGCATTACAAATTACCAAAAAAAAAAACAAAACCAAAAACCTATGTGTCATATTTCATAGGGAATTTTTAAGCTAATGGAGAAGATGGGTCAGTCACACAAACAAAAGAAAATGTGGGGTTTACGCGTGCTGTAGGATGAAGTAAAATTTTGATGTAATCTAGTCTTGTCTAAAGATAGAAGATTTACTTGGTTTAATGTTCATTGGTTATTGACTTAAACAGATTTTAAATGGTTTGTATAAAGGGAAGGGTGCAATGATAATTAAATAAACTTCAAGAAACCTGATATATTGAAAATAGAAGAATTTGGGTAGTCTTCATTGCAGAATTCTGAAGGTAGAGTAACAGAATGCGCGCTGCAAAATCTTAGAAAGAGAATAAAAAATAGTTGTGCAGTACATAGTTACTTAACTTGTTGATTGTAATGAGGAGGATAATTGTGTTAACCCTAGCAAACCTGACAGCCTTCAGTCCTGAGTCTGAAAGTTTTCAAAATATTTGGGAAAAAAAAATATTTTTGATAGAAATTGGGAAATTGATGAATTTTATATACTTGGGATTATGAAATCCTTCTTTTAATTAACTAGATAGTGCTATTTTACTTCAAAACTTGTGTATCTCTCTTATCTCTAGTGATGTGGCTGGTAAGAAACCAGTGAAGAGGGAACACAGTATGGATATTGAATATTCTTATATCAAGGGCTTGAATATCTGTATCAATCTAATATATTTATTTATTTATTTATTCAAATTGCAGATTTATTTATTGATTTAAACAAGTGTTGGCCATCACAGATCAGATTTGATGCCCAGTTGACCCCTGAATTGCATTGTCAGGGAGCAAGACCAGGCAGTGGTTATATATATACCCATATGCTGTGGCCTCATGTTCGGTTGGCAAGGCTATTGTTTCTGCTGCCTACAAACTTGTTGTATGTGGTTTGTGTGGGTTCTTTTGTTTCTGTTTCTCATTTGGTCTCTGGCTGGTCAAGAAAATTGAATATTGTGATTTTCATGTCCCATGCTACTGCAATCACCTCCTGTGCACTAATGATATTTTACATTTTAGCCTCTAATCTCTTTTTTTAATGGGTGCCAGGGAGAAAAGTACAATATTCTGGAGGAGTAAGTCTTTCAGTAATTTGAGGTTCTTCCAGTTTCAACCCAGTGGACACACACACTTGCAGGCACACAAAAGGGGTAGCCCCGACTAATTTCTTCCCAGCTTAGAAGACAAATGGTTTCTCCTTTCTTGGAATGTGAAGAATATCAGGTTAAAGCTCTCTGTCACATAAACACAAGTCTTGCTGTAAATGTTACTGCTGCTGCAAGCTATGGCTCAAGTGTTGTCTGAAACATGCAAATACCAGTGAAGTTCAGCTACAAAGTATTTTGTATATGCTTTGGCTTTGACAAATTTTTCACCATAATGAAGCCTAAATCAGCAAAAGCTGAAGAATTTCTCAAATCACAGATCATTTATTTAAATATCTACTATGTCAGTCATGAATTATTATTCAGTGTTGTGAAACAATCTGTAATTTTAAAGCCTCATCCAATCTTCTGGACTTTAGGACTTAGTTTGTGTTCAGTGGGTTGATGATTTATGTTAATGAGAAACACTCAGAATATTATGCTTAAGGTAAACCTACTGAAAATTAAAAGTTACTGGTGAAGTTAGAGTTCAGACCAGGATCTTGAGCATCCAAGTAATTTGTTTGAGCCGACACCATGATATTTGATAGCTCATGAATAGTCAGTGACTACTTCAAGAGCATATGTCGTGTTTTCTCAGTTGCATTCTTAAACATAATAATTTAGAATACAAATGCAAGTCCTCTGTTCCATTGCAAAAAGACTGAAAATAGGACTTCGAGCTACATGGAAATGTTGATAAATATACTTTATATACTTTACAAGCAAAGAAGAATAAGAATTACCAAAAATTGTAGGTGCTCTATTTATTTATTTATTGGAGACTAGGGATTGTATTAATACTATTCTGTATGCTAATTTAAATGTAGTTTCACAGTGGAAAGTAAAAATGACCATTTGCAGTATTTCTGTGTTGGTTGCCTCATCTCTTGATATGCACACTGCTGACACCTTTGACAGGCTAGTATTTGCTAAAATAGGTAGCATGGATTTCTGCTATCTCGCTTCTGTACTTATGTAATAAATGGTCAAGCAGCATGACTCAGGACAGTTTAAAAAGCCATTTTGTTACGCAAGTATTCATTTGAAAGCACTTTATTTCTTAAGGAAACTTCTGTGTTTGGTTTGTCAAAGTAGTTGACAGTTGCTGAGGAAGGAGAGTGTAAGACTTTAAAGAGTTTAAATTTTTAGAAACTGTAATGTATTCTGGAAATTCAAGTACTGTGCACTGAATAACAGTTAATTTCATATGCTTCAAATTTAAGAAACAGAAGTATATCTTGTGTTTCTGTGCTGGACCTGGTGCTAGAAGTATTTCCTTGCATCCTATTGTAGGATAGGAAATTATACAGAGCTGCTCTTTTTATTGACAAGAGAGGTGTAAGCTTTTGGTAGGTACTAAAACCAGCTCTGCACAGCTTTGTTCTTTAGAATTCTTCTCTATTTTTTTTAAATTAGTGTCATTACTTCTGAAGTTACCAAGGTAGGTTCAAGTTGCCTTTTGGAAATAGGTGTCTCGTCTAGGATAAGAAGTTACTCTAGTTGTGTTAGCTGCACATTTATTTATCTATTTATTTATTTTTACTTTGGCTTTTCTTAGGTGTTATTTATGTAAACATAGTTTGTGCAACATAGAGGCATGCGAGCAATGGGGAAAATATTTGTCTTCAACAGTGATGTCTGGAAGTTTTAATTTTCATGAGTTTCTGTAGTACCCGAGCTAACATTAAAATCTGTGGTTTTATTTAGATTACTATCTTCATATAAGAATCTGGATTGAGAAATTCCTATTATTAATTGTAAAAGAGAAAGTTCCACTCCAGCTTGCTTGCAGTTGTTGATCATACTTCTCATTCTGCATTCTGTCATCTGACTGTCCTAACATACAGATTGTGACCTAGAGTCATTGCTTAAAGTAATGCCCCATGTATTCTTTCCTGAATTTTTTTCTCCCTCCACAGAGCTGTGATGCTGTAACGATATTGATATTCCTATCAACTGCTCATCTGAAAACCAAAAAAAAAAAGGCAAAAATCCCACACACCAGTGCACAGAGTAGAGCACAAAATAGAAATGTACTTGGCTGATGTTTGTTTTCTGAGACTGATATTAAAGCAAAAGGGAGTCTTCGAGCAAACTATTGGCAGGTTACCCTCCTACAGGATGTGTCAGCCAGCTGCTATGCAGAGTACTAACCTAGCAGTGTAATTAAATATCACACCTTTTCCTTTCACCAGCTGAGACTAAAATAATATTTTGTTATCAACTTAATGCTCACTGCCTCAGACACTGTCTTTGCTTAAATAAATCCTTTCTAAATCATTCTTCCTCTTTTTGAAGCATCAGGTATTTCTTATGACAAGTACTCACAAAATGAGCTCACAGTATATGCTCCTGCATGAGCTGCTTAGTGAAACAGAATGGCAGGCAGAGTCAATTCAGCAGGTCTCACCATATGGAAGAAGGGGAAAAGCTTCTCATTAACCCCTCAGATATCACAGAATTGTAGGTGTTGGAAGGGACCTCTAGAGGTCATCGAGTCCAACCCCCCTGACTAAGCAGGTTCCCTACACCAGGTATGTTTTTGTAAACTGTGCAGCTGCTATTGATATGGAAATCCGACACTATCCTGTACTTCCTGTCACTTGATGGGACAATATGAAGTGGCCTCAAGTTGCACCAGAAGAGGTTTACATTGGATATTAGGAAGAATTTATTCTTAGAGTGGTTAGGCATTGGAATACGTTGCCCAGGGAAGTGGTGGGGTCACCATCCCTGGAGTTGTCTAAGGAAAGGATAGATGTGTTACTTAGGGACGTGAGTTGATGGACAATATTGGTGGGAGGTGGACATCTGAATGAGATGGTCTTTCTAGCCATAATTTTTGTGTGATTCCATAGTTTCTGTTTCTCACCTGACCTGAAATCTGTTGAATGTTGTCTACAATGTTTAAGGAAATGAATTTTGTTTGAAGATGCTTTTTCAGCAATGTAACTCTTCTTTCTCTCTTTCGGGGAGAGAGCTAAACAGAAAAGGTGGAAATGTGGCCTTAGCATTGGCAAGTTTGTGATGTAGTTTTTAACATACAGTAAGACAAGCTTTGTTTGGTAACCAAATGTGGAGTTGACTGGGAAGTAGTACTGTCTCAGTAGCTAATAGTTTGACTTGGAGTCTCTCAAGTGTCTTGTTATGTGAAATGTCATTTGGAGGAGCGATAAAATGGCTGAAAATAGTACTACAAGTTTAAAGTACAAATGAACAATGATTCAAAACCTTGGGGAAAAATACTGTAATGCTACCTGGAGAGAGGAATTTGTTTTAAAATATTAGCACTTCTATTTGTAGCTCTGTATTTTGCTCATCCACTCGCAATGGGAGGAAAATGCATAATTCTACTGCTAATATGCAGCTGTGTAGGAGCAAATAGGATAAATGTTACACCAGGATGGGTCCAATACTAAAATAAAAAAAACAAATACAAGGGAGTGTTAGGACTGTTCTTAAAAATCAATCAACTGTCAAAAAAATGCCAATGTATTATGTTTCTGATTAAGTCTGGCTGACTGTAACTGGAGTTCTGTTATGTTTTCCACATTTGTGAGCTGTAAAATATTCATGCTTTTTCTTTGAATCTGGTACTGTTAGGAGCAAACCTTCTAGCTCCAAGGGTTTAGATGTAGAGTCCTGATGGCCGGAACTCTGAGAAGTACATGCCATCTGGCTTGGCACATTGATTGGCTGTAGAGAGGCTACTCTTCAATTATAACATGATAAATTGAGAAGGCTGTTGGGGAAGAACCATTTGTGGTCCATAATAAATTAGGTCTTGATTTATGCTCATGCACCTGTTAGATGTTAGGTTATTGCTAAAAGTACCTGCTATACACATGCAGCCATACTGATGTCTACATTATTAATCTCTGTGTATGACATGGTTTTTTTTGTTGTTTCTTTGTTTTATTGATTGATTGATTGATTTTAAGAAGAGGAAGAAGTGGCTTCTGCTTTGTATTTTCTCTGTTTTCTGCCAACCAGCATTGTGAAATGCAGAGAACTGTTTATCAGAGAGCAAGTTTGTGTGCAACTTTTTGGTTGTCAGCATGCTGAAGTGGGTAGATGTTACAGTTTTGCATCTAGCATCTGCTTAAGGGATGCCTATCTTTTCGAAAGGAAGCATCTGCTTCTTACTTGTCTCTGCCTAAAGGCAGACAATTTAGTGTCAAATGTATTCCCAGGTACCTGCATTGCTTGTCACAAAAACAACAGCTCATCATGAAGTCTAACATATGAACAAATAATAAATCTTAATCAAGATTGTTCCAGCAAAGGTGGAACAAAATGACATGCAGTTTCACTTTTTTGGTTAAGATCAGATCTTAAAGCTCTCTGGAGCACAAGCAGTAGTTAGCAGAATTAAACATGAATGACAGTTATTCTGTGGTTGTACAGACTGCCATCAGTTCTCTGGAAAATAGTAGAGCTTGTTGAATTTAATGCAATTTCTTGCCTGTTGGAAGTTGAACACTGTGTACTGAAATACTTTCCAAGATAAGGGGCTTGTGTTTTTAGTGTTGTGGTTGGTTGCTGGGAAAGCTGCTCCCCATGGGAGTTTTGAGAGCTCCATTGATTTGAATAGCTGGCGGACATTTTTAAAACATGAGCAAAACGTGTATTTTTTCTTGGGTTAGAACTGTTGAAAGCAGAAAATTATTTTTGTTTTTTTCTAGGACTTTGAATTAAATTAAGTAAATCCATGATTATTCTTGCAAGATACGTTTGTTTCAACACAATATGCTCTACTTCACAGAAAATTTAATAGTGCTTAATCTTCACATATAGATTTTTTATACGCATTCAAAAAAAAGATTTCTTTTTAATGGTTAACTTCAGTATTATTTTTCCTAAAGCTTAATTCTGCATTTGCAGTATTTTTATTTTTTCATATTTTAAAAATGTATTATCTTCCCCCAAATCCTCTAATAGCTATAAGTTGTAGAGAGGAGAATGAAAGGAAACAAAGCTGTCTCTTTTTCTAAGGAAAATGTCTGGAAGCTAACTGTACAAGGCAATTGCTGATCAAGTCTTAATCTTTTAAGACTATGATCTTTTCAGTTGCAACTTAGAAAACAGTATTATATAAAAAAATATACTGGTTAAAAGGTGATTTATCTAGAGAACCCAACTATTTTTGATAGCTCTCTCCAGTGTGTATTTTTCCTCCTGAGTGAATAAGCACATGCATTGAGGGTGGTCTAGATGTGCCAGATTGCTTATTTTGATTTCCTAGAGAGACAAGCGTAAGACAGTTGTTGCAACGTTGTCAATAGCAGAACACAATGGATGAAGCCATATCTTTATCAAAGATTTTGTGTATTACTGCATCGTCATAGAGAGAGGCCAAAATGATGTTACCTGATTTTTGTCTGACACAACAAATTTCTTAATTGGTGGGGTGGGTCTGATATGCCTTTGCCTTTGAATTCCTTTGGAATTAAGCAGAGGCACACGGACAGTATTCATGTGGAAGTTATTCCTTCCTTGTGTTGACTTCCTTCTAAATGAGTTATTCTATGGGAAAGATGTCAATGATTTATGTACTGGCTGCATATATGAAAACATACTTATGCTGTGATTGTCATTGAAAGCATAGAACAGCTTTTACCCCAGGACATTTGCAGCATATTCAGTGCACTCTAGTGCTATTTCAGCACTTTGTGTGTGTGTAAATCTCATCTGTTTGTTAATCTGATTGTTAATATTTCATCTTGCATCAGTATTTATCCAAATTATCTTTAAATTTAATCATATTTAGCATTTTATCTGTGGGATACCAATTCCTGATTAGTTCCTATAAGCACAAGATGAATAATATCTCCAAGTCTCTGGGAGTTAAAGTTTTATAAGGACTTTTTTATACATTTCTTTTTCTACTCCACAGCATAGGAGTTGATTAAAGATGGCTTTTGACTGTGCTTATGATTGCAAGGCTGCCTGCTAAGTTTGCCGTGTCATAAGTCAGTATACTCACTGAGTTCAGATCCCCATCTGGTACCTTTTGGAATTCTGGCAGTCACTATTTTTGATGCTTTGCTTTTTTTCCCACTTTTTCTGTGTAATCTGGAAGTGATTCTTAAGATCCTAGTGTGTCTGATGTTTATCACATTCCCTCTGGAATCTAAAGCTCATTTTAGAAAATACACTGATCTAGATTTAAAGGATTTTTGCAGATTATGTACCATTCTTTACAAAAGTAGTCAGTTGCATTCCTGTTATCATTCTAATTAGTAGAATATGGGCCAGGATGCTTAACTTATTCACTTACTAAGGTGGGCTACACTTTCCTGTCTAATCCCATAGAATGGATCATCAAAGTTATCAGCATGAAGAACATTTTTGAGATTTATTGTAATTTACTATAATTTTAGAAATTCATTCCTCTTCATTTTCCTATATATGTTCATATTTTCATATATATGTTCATATTCCTATATATGTTTTTAAACATAGCCTTCTTTAAACCAGGAGGATTACTTTTAACTTTAAGGTGTTACTTCGAGGTTTTGCTGTCCATCTCTAATGACATGTCCTAACTCTTTCAAATTATTTTTCTTCAACTTTTTCTTTCACACTTCTGAAGTAAAGAATGACTCTTCATATCTTGAGTAATATTCCAGGAGATGGTTTCTTTTAACATTAAAAGAAAAATATTTGCCCTTACTGGCATATACGTATAGGTATGTAGGTAAATAGATCATAAATAAATAATACTTCACTTGGACTTATCAATGGATAAGCTAATCTGGGCTTCTCTCAGAATTAATGGGAAGTTCCATATGTAGTGTGTCTACAGTGAAATCTGACAAAATGTTCACCAGCATCGGTCCCACAATCTTGGATTGGCAGGAGATAAGACTAATCCTTTAGAATGTTTTTCTATTACAGAACGTACTGTCAAAAGCGCTCCATTGGATTTCCGTCGTACAACTTGAACAGTATATCAGTTGTCAAGTATGCCTTCCAGTCCAGCTCCGCCTACTGGATGTACTGGTTCTGAGTCTTAAGTAATTTAGGAGGCTTTTGAATTTATTTTCTGGCTAGATTGAAGTGGTTTGTATTTTAATTCTTGTCAATAGCTATGTGAAATGCAGAAATAGAATAGGTGTATTGGATAGCAAATGGATTGCATTTGCTTTTCCCTTTCTTAAAGTGTTCTGTACTGGTTCATGTTCATGAGAAATGACTGTATTGCCCTTAGCAATGCAATTTTGTAAGAATATCATTTTAATTTTTTATTGCTCATCAAGCATATTAATTTCACCAAATGTGATATCTTTTATCTAGAAATGTAGACTGGGGGAGTGGGGGAGGGCTGGTATTTAAAAGAGGGTGAACACCTCTTTGAATTGAAGTAGTGCAAAGAATCACTGCAGTTATATTGGATAATGAACATTTGATCACTGTTGGGGCAAAAATGACATTAAAAAAAAAATCAGTGTTCTGCAGGGAGTTTACTAAAGCTCTGAATTTAACTCATGAAAATGAAGAATGTTTATGCAGTGACTTCTTGTTACTTTGCTCTGTGGAGCAAAGCATAACAAGAAATGATACCTTGAAACTGAACCCTGCTTAATAAAAATCAGAAATCAAATGAAATTAATTAATGATGAGGATTACTAGCAGTTGGAACTAAGCAGTTATGAAGTAGAACTAGCATTTGTAATTTGACTCATATTTAGGTACTTACCTATGTGAAAGCTGGGAAAGGTATTTGTGCAAGAGGAGTTATTTATAGTTATTGTGTGCTTGGGAGCATTCTGGATTGTCTTTACCTAGCTTATTTAATTATAAAAGTATGCCAGTGTTACTCATAAATTTCACGTCACACATCCTATTCAGTAGCTCAGGAGGTAAAAACAGCTCAGGGATTTGAGGAGTGAAGTTTTACAGTGATAATAGAACCTTATTTCCTACAGTGATCTCCGATTGTTTCCTGTCTGAACACATTCATTACAGGGGGCTGCCAAGAAGACAGAGAACAAGTTCTTCCTGTTGACTAGTGAAGATATATGCAGCTGTGTGAGAATTAAGATGAAAGAAGTAAAATAATGTACTGTGGAGAAATAGAAATTCCTGTATTATTGGAGAAATAGAGGGGTCATACTGTGAATCACAGCTTATGTGTGGTAATAATAGCTATAGTATGCTTAAAATTTTGGAACCTATTGTATTTCCCATTTGGATGTAATTAAATACATACATCATTCTAACAAACCTCTCACAGCAGATTGTGAACTTTGGAAGTGGGTAAAGGAATTAATGGCAATGTATTTCATATTGGTGTTCCCTCTGTCTAGCAATTCAGTTATTTTCCCATAAAGAATTTACGCTTTCTACACAACAGATGTTGGTCAGCTTTTGAATAGACGTTATTGAAGGTGGAGTGAAAAATGATCTTCAAATGCAATGAACTCAACAGCTATTATTATCTTCTGATCTAAGAGACAGGCGTAATATCCTATTCCAAAATAAGGGTGGGGAAAGAGCTTGGATTCAGCTCAGTTGCAGTGCTAGATGCCTATAACCACAAGCTGATCGCTAACGTAAGAGGAGTTTGGTACCAAATCACGATAGTTCATCAGACTTGTGACTGAGGGAAGTGGTGATGAATGACAAGTTGTTCTTAGAATGGGTATCTGGATGTAGAAAGGTAGTGGTAAAAATCCAACCTTCCTTGCTTTTTTCAATATGAAGTTAGCTCTTCTAAAATGATCTACTTGAGCAGTTCGAAAGTGGGCTTACAGAATGTTTGTGCTGTAAATAATTGCGAGCTAAACCACAAATAACACATAGAGAGGATTTTTTGTGCCATATAATATACTTTTCAGAAGAGGACGCCAGCCAGGTAACAATATATTCGCAGATCGCCATTTTTCTCTTTATGATCATTTTTGAGACAAGAAAAAGTCTTCGTGGTAGTTTGGCAAAGATGAAGATATATTTAAATACATATTTTATTATTTTTTTCAAGAAGTCTTTCATTTTTGTTTCAGCAACCCATACTTATTTCATATGTATGTCATTTTAAGCAGTTTTGTTTCATTTGTACAAGTTGTTTAGTAGAAGGCTGCAGAAGGTAGGCTTTTGTTTTAACATGCTGTAAAAATGTTCTACAGAAGTCCCATCTAAACAGTTTATAAATAAATAAATAAATAAATGAGGTAGTGCTACAGGCTTCACCTCTGCCAAATCTCTATAAATCAGAAATCCAAAACTAATACACTCTGGAACTCAGTATTGAAATTAACCTTTAAATACTTATAGCTTCTCTTGACTCTGGCACATGAATTCTTAACTGTTTATGTGTATCCCTACGTTCGCGTGTTTAGATAAGTCTGGGTGTAAGAATTACAGGGAGAAATCTGCATCTGCTCTGTTTGGAGGGGCAACAGAGAAGAACTAGATTGTTTTTATTGAAACAGGTAGAACAAGCTTTTTGTTATGTCCTTGGGAAAAGATGATATCAAATAGGCATCACTGATGTTTTTTGTGTAGCATTACAAGAGAAGCAGATGGGCAATGATTTAAGACAAAGGAAGTTTTCATATAGCATCATTTAATATGTATTAAAAGCGGTTTTCAAAATGAAATTAACCTGACAAACTGTGGAGGAAAGGTAACTTAGAATCAGCAGTTTTGTTTATCTCTAGTATATTCATGGCTCCATAGCTCAGTTAGTAAGGAAAGATATCCAGCAGTAAATCAGACAGTGCAAGTCAGATTGCAACTCCTGCTGCAGCTCTGGAGGAAAAAGCAATTCCTGCTGATGCTAGGTCTGTCACCCCATGAGGATCAAGGCTGAATACCACTTGGGTGCTAGTGTTAAATTGGAGCGGTCCTGCAAGCTTTGTGGAATTCAGCACGTATATTCAGTGTATATATTGCGCTGAGATAGAGCTAGCAAATGGTCAGTATTAATTGGACAGGCTATTGCTATTAGCAGCAAAAGCATCAGAGGGATAGCATAGTGAAAATTGTCTTAGGTTTGCGTATTATTCTATACTGGCTAGAGTTTCTTAACACAAACATAATCTCTTCTTTTGCCTAATGTTTCACAGATTAATGCAGTTATGAGCATGCAATGGAATAGTATGCTTACTGAGAAGGAAATCAGTGCAGATCTTTGGGGTTTCTGATGTTGACATACACTGAAAGCTTAGAAATTAACAGAATCAATATTTACAAGAAGTTAACATTGTGGGTTTGTTTGTTTTTTTCCTGTTGGGAGTTATGTCAAATAATTATAGGCACAGGAGCTGGATTTTGTACAATAATGTCAAAGAGAGGGGCTTGAAATGTTCCAGCCTGATATGAAGGGGCAAATCTGCCTTTTTAAAAAAAAAAACAAAAAACCTTTTTTTTTTAAACATTTTTTTGTTGCAGCATAACAGCTGTGTAGCTAATGGTAGTAACTGTGTTGTTAGTGCTTTGTAGCTGAGAATTTCCTCTTTCGAAGAGTGTTATTGTGCTCTTTGTATCTATTGTAGTTTCCATGGAAATAATAGGAGGCATTATTTTTGGTGTGACATATATGTTTAGTTAAGTATTACCAGGAAGCTTTTCACTTAATTTACAGACACGGTGGCTATTATTATCCACCTGTTTCATGTAAATCACTTCACTTTTTTGCACAGCAGTGTGCAAAAACTTGTGTCCTGCCCAACCTTTACTAAATGCACATACACTTTTTTTCCATCTTCAGTTCAAGTTCTACAAATATTAGCTACCAGATGGAGTTTCTTTGATCACAACTTGAGAACTAGGCTCTTTTAATTTCTAAAGCTTTGTGCTCTGGAATTAAGCTCAGACTCTCTTTTACATCTGTAGTAGTAGTATTTCCTTCAAGGAATTTTTTTTAGCTCTTCCTTTAATTCACATCTGGTACGTTCAAAGTATCAGATGTATTCTTCCAGGCCTGCTCCCAGTGGAGAACTTTGCTTTGCCACATTTAAATAGTGCACAGAACAGACTAGTGATGAACATAAAAGACCTTGATTTGTTCCTCTGCATGCTGCGCGTTCTTGTGCTTATAGCATTCTTTGAATAATGATTGAAATGGGACAGTTACCATTCAGAGTTTATTGCACATCGGAGCAAAGCAATATTCTGTTTATTTCTCAATTTTTCTCCTGTCAGAAAGAGAGCAAAGGAAGACAGAAAGAATGGTTCAGTTGTCTGCCTGTACGGTCTGTGGTTGATGGGCCTCTGAATTGGTGAGAGGTGCTGTTTTCTGAGTGCCAACAGGTGAAGTATGCAAGGAGAAGTGTATTTATTTGCAAAACTGTGAATTAGAGCGTACTGAGAGTATTTCCTGGGGAAATTTAATAAAGCTGATTATGAATGAGAAGATTGAAGCTGATTTCATAAACTTTTTGGTTTTAAATAATAATTATTACTTTAAGTTCAGAAAACAGTTTCTTCTTTCAGCACATCATGGAAGTTTAACCCTTCTTGGCATATTTTTCATTTTTCTGTGATTCTTGTAGCCAAGTGGTCTGTTTAATGCCTATAGGTTAAGCCAGTTTCTCCTCCTGTTTCAGTGGGTAACCTCCAGATCTCATCAATGCTATCAGCAGGGTTTGCCTGAATAATCATTCTCATTTCTGTGAGAGATTTCAGGTGGTGAATCCTTTCACCAGGGTAATCTGGAATTGTTCCACATATCACTGCTAGTGAAATGTAAGAGCATGCATTCTGATTAAGAAGTTCCCATATGGGCATCTATGAAGTTACTTAAAATCTCTCAACGTTTAAAATATTTTTTATTAACATTAAAGCCTTGATAATTGTGACTCTGAAATGTTTCTGGATGCTGATAAAAAATACAGAGTTTGAGTGAAATCACTAGGAAAAAATAACTTTGAAAGCTCTAGAATGCTCCATCTGGTGTCACTGGTATCAAGCAATAAACTACATAAAAATGTATAAACTTTGTTATACTAAAACTCAAGGAAAGGAGAGAAGCTCAGAGGGTGATTTTTAATTGCATTTTAAGTTCATTGATTTTTTTTTTATTCTTGAATTCTCAAATTGAATTATCGTTTCTTTATGTCCTAGACTTTACCTATTGAACTTTTCTTTGCCTTCTATAGGTGGACTAGGTTGAATTTTTTTTTTATTACAATCTGTCTGATTTTAAATTATCCTGATTATATTGTGTAGATACGCTGTCTCTGTTTGTGGTGCTTTGGCCTGTGTAAATCAAAGCTTCAGGGCATGAGGCCTGAGATTGCTTCTTGCTTGTTTAATTTGGGCAATGAGCTAGGAAATGAAAACCGAATGTGAAGGAGACTGATTTGCTATTGAAGAAACCAGTTCGGAACTTGTTAAATCCATTTTATTGCAGTACTGTAGTTTTCCTACATAAGTGTAGTGAGTCATTTGGTATCTGTGTTTTCATCAGTTTCTCAATGATAGCGGTGGTGTCATGTTTCTTTTGTGACTCAGTGGAAGAAATGGGGGCTTATGAGCACATCCGGAGTTGCAGTTTCAATAAACACAAAACAGAAACGTGGTATACCAAATGGTCTACGAAATAATGAGAGCAAACACTTGATGAGCAGTGTTCAGCCAGCTTTTCTAAGAGTTACTGGATCGTTCTTAGACGTAAAATTGTTTTAAGATTTGTTTTTAAATTACGCTACAGTGTCTTGCACTGAAAGAACAGAAATTTCCTCTTTTTTTTTTTTTATTGGATCACTGGAAGTGGCTAATGAAGCCTAAACATAAAGGTGTTGTAGCAAAGTGGATGTCTCTGTCATCTGTCCGCTGAGAACTGATACAGGGAGCACTCTCTCTGCACCCGAGTTCAGCTCAGGCTGTCAGCTCTGGGTGAAGCTGCACTATGGCAGTATAAAAACCGGGAGGGTTGACAACTGCTACCATGTCAGCAACACACATTGATTAATGTCCCCTATAGAAAGAAATCTGTGAGGAGAGAGGCATAGGGACATTAAAGTCATTCTTCTTGTCAGAAGTAAATGCTGCATGGTATTCTCTGCCCTTCTCAGTGTTTTGCAGACTCTTGTTCTTCTAGATAGGACCAGCTGCCTTCTGTTTCACTAATGTAGGCCTATAAAAATGGAATTTATTGTAATCTGAAACACATGGGAGAATTCAAGTAAAAATACTGATGTGAATCAGTTTTTTTGCTTTTAAATTCCACGAGTAATAGTAAAGTAGTAAAGAAAGCAATATGATATGACTCAAATTCAGCAGGCTGAGATTCTTACAGCAATTACCATAGATCTTACTGTTTCTTGATAGGCATAATTATCACTGAATATTGCTTTCTTTGTCTTGCTCAGATTTATAAAGGAGGAGAAAGAAGAGCTTCCCTTTCCACCTCCTCCCCCCCAGCTCTGGAATGATGATGCCACTTTGTATACTGGTCTCCATTTTATAGTGTTTTTATTGGATGAATGTTTTAGAAATATCCATTGCTTTCTGTATCAGGTTCATATATATTTGTAAATGTCAATGGAGTCAGATACCACTTAGGTTTTCACAATGAGATCATCTACCTGAGAACAAAGAATATGTGATGTACGCTTGCATTATATTTTGTATTTGTTTATAGATGTTAGTTTACTAATTTGACATTTATTGGTGAAGTAATACTGAGAACGTTGCAGCTCCAAAGTCCCAGACTGTAGCATTTTTTGAAAGCTAACTTGAACTGATGGCATTTCAGTAAATGCTACTGGGGACTAAAATGAATCCCAGCAATAACACCAGAATGTATTCTGTGTACTACATTAAAATGACTTCAGCTTCAGAGTTTGCCTCAACTAGTGAGAACACTGAGTGAAATCATTTTATATCATTTTCCTCAAAATAATTTGTTGGTGCCACAGTAATAGAGTGGGCATGGAATGGCAATATACAGTGCAGTATACTTGTAGCATAATGCAAGTAGACCTGTCTTTTAAGACAGAGAGCAAACTCTGCTATTATTTATATCTATATTCTTACATATGTATTTCTTCTCAAATTCTTTTTTTTTTTTTTTTTTTTTTTACTGCACAAGTCTGCCTAAATCTTCTTTTGCATGCCTGTAGTTTTACTGTCCCTTTTCAAAGCTTGCAGTAAATTGCAGCATTTTGTTGTGGAACACATTTTGTGGGGATAGCTGTTAGCTCTTGATAGGAAATAACGTTGCTTTCTTTCTCTCCTTCACTCAAATATTTGTCAATATTCTTGTCATCATAGTACCTCTGCACCTTTAGGAAACAGTTCCATGCATTTTCAGGCACAAGGAAGCACCCTGAGGACAAGTTTTCGTGTTTGCAGTTGTCAGGAAACCACAAGGGTAGAGTGGTCCCAGCTACCCTGAAGTTCAAATGGCAACCTCTCGAGATTCAGTGAGCTGATGGAAGAAGCTAGAGGTTTCTGTGCTTGGTCCGTCTGTTTATTACAGGCACTTAAGAATCAAATGAACTTTCAGGTGTTATGGGTTAGCTAGATGGGGCTGACTGCGTGTCTGTACCAGGCTGAGTCATCTCCTTCTTATGGATCCTTTGTGCAGGAGATTTGTCGTGCTCTGTGTTGTATTTCAAAGTGCATAAAATCTCAATTAATTATTTTAAGTGTGTTCATAAATAACAGAGATGTCACTTAATAACTGAATCCTGGCTGTCTTAATATTTGCAACACTGGGATTTTATTTTCAAACAATTTCTTCCAGTCAGTGTCTGATTCCTGTAGGAGGTTTTTTGTTTTTTCAGGTGAAACCAGGTGACTAGAAAACTTGATCCAGGCACGGTGGTGCCTCAGGACTCTATTCCCAGCAAGCTAACCTCTGTGGCTGGGCTTTGCCTTCTCCAGTGCATCGTTATCTCCTTAATTGCTTGGAGCAGTACCTTTTCTGATGTGCAGGTAGCAGACATGGACTTGGCGATGGTAGAATTCTGCAGAGACTCCCTTGAGGCATCAAGGAGGAAATTCAAAATATTTTGCTTTTAATTTACATTATGTGTTCAAAAGTGTTTGGCAAGGGAAAGACATCTAGACATCTTTCTGCGCAGCTTGATTTATATTTAAAATACATTGCTTTTGAGATTTTCTGTTCTTTGTATGTTTTAACATACTTGCAGATTTTGTGTGGAACAGATTAGAACTTCCTATCATGTAAGAATCCTTGTTACTATTTTTGGGTTGTTTCCTCTGAACATCGATTAAAATTAGATTATTAAGATATCTGCAAATAAGTGTTTAGGATGTCCAAATCAGTCATCTATAATTATTTAGTTTACTAATGAAAATGGCAGTGAGCATAGGAACAACTGTAGATGAGCACAGAGGTTTGTCTCACCCTCTCCCTACCTGCTAATGTCACAGGTTGAGGAAGTTTCATTACAGCGTGTTAATGACTGACTTCCAAGACTTCTAGCTTAAGGATGTCCCTACCAAGATGTGAATTGTGTGTGTGTGTCGGTGACTCTCAAGGTCTTTCTTTTCCATTAATTAATCCAGTCTGCCCTTAAACTCTTCAAAACTTCTAACATTCTGTGAAATGAGTTGTAGGGTTTTGCTGCCCTTACGTAAAGAACTGTCTTTGTGTTTTTTATTCTGGATCTGTCTTGTGATTTCACCCTAGTTTGTGTATCAGGACAGACTATGAACAATCCATCTCCACATACCTTCTTCCTGTACTTCAACCGGAAAGGAAGCACAAGTGCTAGGGAAAGCTTTTAACTGTCTATTTATCAGAGAAAAAGTATCCTTTCTCACTTCAGTCTATGATTGTGATTTTTGTGTTTGTGTTCTTTATAAAGAAGTAATTAGAATAATGACTAAAGTGATGCTGTAAAAAGAATATTTACAAAAGCAAAACAAATATATAATTGAAGTACCCTGGAAACTTAGTGTGCTGCAACTTGTTCCTTTTAAAACACAGGTTAAGATAAAATTGAGACACTCTGTAGGTACCTCTGGACAGCTCTTTTTTAATTATTATTTCTACATATAGTACTAAAGATTTAATCAAATTACATTTTCTATACATCAGAAACAGAAACTGAGGAACAAAACTATGATGGAAGCACTCATCTGAGAATATTATCAGAAACCATTGCCTGTCAGTGAGTAATCTTAAATAGCTAGTAGTATGCTAAAAACTGTCCATTATTTCATTTTAATTTATGCAAAATAGTAGACTCTTAATTATTTGGATTATATTTCTAAGGTTTTTTTGCCCTTTAATATGTCCAGGGAGAAGTGAACAATGCCAGAGAGAAACATTTCCTTACTATTACCTGGCTATTATTAGCAATACAACAGCAAATAGAATTTCTCCCAACTTGGCTTTTGTCAGTCAGCTTTTGACAAATGGCTTTTGTGTATTAATTTCTGCAAGCTGTAGCAAAAACAAAACTGCTGGGACAGGTGTCAAAAATCTCAACCATCTGCTATGCTAATAACCACAAGGTTTGGAGCACTGTGATGAAGATAACAGCCATTAGGAACAGGGCCATTATCTCACTGTTGTCCTGTCCAGACACGATAGTGAGAATCCTTGATGCCAGCTTGCTTAGAACTAGAGCAAATCTTGTCTTTGGAAATTGTGAAGCTACCTACCTTGAAATGCAGCTGTAGGCATTCTTTTTTTTGAAATGGGAGCAGGGGGCTACTGTGAATGCCGGAGAAAATCTTCCTTGTGTTAATCTAGCTAATCAGAATCTATAGCCTGCTGGTTTGGTTTTGGTTTGGTTTGGTTTGGTTGTTTTTTTCATGAGGAGTTATGACTGTGATTCCAAAATGTGTGGGTTTTGGAACTTTATCTGAACTGAGCATAGTTATGTTCAGAATTGTATCTGACAACAATAACCATTTTGTAGTGTGTAGCATTTAGTTCTGCAAATAATGTACTATTAGTAGAAGTTGGTATGTTGTAGAAACTAATCCTGACTGATCTGGTCTTCAGTGTGCAGATGAGTCCTCTTGCACAGTCTTGCATTCTCTATGACCAGAACTAAGACAGAAAAATGTATGTCTGATTTCTAACTTGGGCAAACAAATGTTCATAACAAAATTAATTTTCTTGCTGACAAAGACACCAGAGGAATTAATTTTAGAGAAAACGGTTGAAAGAGGTATATGCTGATTTATTTTTTTTTTAATCCTGCAATGTCATAACTGCCCTTAATAAATTAAAGCTTTCTATCATTTTGTCTTCATACATTTTTTCTTTTGACCAGTAAGATGGGTGTATGAAGGCTCCTAATTATGCTGTATTATATTACTTCTGCACAGTAGGATTGTTGTGTAACACAGACCATTGTTCCTGAGAGAATAAAGTGAAGTAAATAGATGTATATGTCAGAACTATTGCCTACATCTGTTCACATTTGAAAGGGTAGACAGAAAATAGTTTCTTACTTTCAATAGTGAAAGCCTTAAATAATCAGCTTCTTCTAGAAAATATTTAATAGGTTTTGTTTTGTTTTTAATTTTCACTTGCAGAAATTCAGTTTTTCCCTTTGGTGGAAAAAAAATAAATGTGTAAATGAAAAAATATTGTCAGATTAACAGCTATTGTGCAAGAAATTAAAGCAGTGTTACGCAGGTTAAAAAAAAAAGATACCCTTGAGTGTGTCAAATTGCATCAGTCTTCAACTGTAGAAATATCTTTCTGTAGAATATCATTCAAATATAAGCAATTACAAGTCTTGTTTGACTGTTGGCAAGATGTATAGCAAGCATAACCACTTGCCATTCTATCATAACACTGAAGTAAGGTCAATCAATCAGTTGGTTTTCATGACAGCACCAGACAGAGCTGCATCTGTTTCAAAAGCAGATGGGGAGGTAACATAAAGGAAGTAATCAGAATAGCAGAGGACATTTTTACAGGCAGCTCACTTATCTTGTAACTCTAATTGAAAAGCAGAGAAAATGCTGCAAGGAGTTACTGTAACTGCGTGGATATTGTAAGAAATACTGTAGCTATTGTAGACAGAATACATATTTAATAATACACTTATGCATCCTACTAATAAGATGCTATTTATATATGGTATACTGTATATAATTATATATATATATATATTTTTTTTTAAGGCCAGATGGTGGCCATGACCCATAGTATTTTCAACTAAGAGCATTCAGTCTATAAAAATAACCTCAGGTTGGTTCCATTGACAAGAAAGTTTGTATTAGCAAATTTGCTGAAGACTATTTATATCAGTGCTGTGTGTTACTCTGGGGCTGTAGCCTTAAAAAATGTAGCCTTCCTGCCCATTGGGAGGAAACAAACTTGTAGTCAGTCATTATGCAAGCATCTGGCACCTGAGAGACTAAAATTCTCACACAAGCTGCTGGCAGCACATTGCAGTGGCTATTGCTGAATCAGAGCAGCATGTTGCTCAGCATGTATTAGAGGCACACCTGTATCCCATAGCTGTGGAATGCATGGATCTTACAATTTTTGGCTTCATAATTTTATCTCAACTCACTCAGATCAGATTGTGCTGCTTACTAGTTGTCTGTTAGCCACTAGTCAAGGCTTAGACAGTGGTGATTCCAGTAGCAGACAGACCATTCGTGGTGGTGGTTTTGGTTCTTCCTTGTTTCCCCTCCTTGTTGCTTTTTAGGATATTAAGAAGTATTTTGCTGTGGTTGGAAATACACTGCTTTCTTGATCTGTGCCATTATTCATTTGTGGCGTTGAGGGACATGGTTTAGCAGAAATAATGGTGATGCGTTCATGGTTGGATTAGATGAACTTTATTGGTCTTTTCCAGCCTTAATGATTCTATGATTCCCTGGTATTTTATTTTGGTTTCTCATTCATTTAAAATAATTTTTGATTCATTTATGGCTTAATTGCTAGTGTTAGGGGTTATCAGTTTTTTTTCTTGTCTGTCTACGAAGCTTGGAGGTCTTTTTACGTGGTATTAGTTATACTTTCAGCTCAAGATTTGAGTTTTATATCCTAAATTCCTGTTCTGGGTTGTTAAAAGCTGATCCAAGACATGAAGTTTAAAGGAAGCGTCTACTTTTATCAGTGCCTCCAAACAGAGTGTTTGAAAAGTCTGGGTCCATTTTTTGTGAATCATAGCTTACACATACTTTAAAAAGCAATTTAAAACTTTCCCTTGGCTTATTCTGTCAGTTCAAAGCTGTACCTTTCCTCTTTTTCTCCAGTATGTCTGACTACACATTGAAAAACTGATGAAAGAACAGTAACTAAAGCTATAATTGAAGCCATTAGACAAGAGAAAAAAAATGTTTCTACTTCTGACAAGGTCATGGAATATAATTTATTCTGCCTATTATCTTTATTTTTAAATGGGGCACTGCTAATTCTTTTTTTTTCTTCCTGATTTTTGGTGTGAGAATATTTTGGCAAATATGTAACTGCAAGGTTACTTGCCAGCTTTAAAGAGATAAATGCATATTACGTGGAATCAAGATATACCTCATGTATGGGAACTGTTGAATCACAGCCTGAACCGCTGATTGATCACCTGAGGCAAGCACTGAGTCAGCCGCAGGAGCGCAGGTGAAGGCAATGCACCTGTGTGACTGGAAGGGGTGGAGTCTGACTCCACCTCTTGCAGACCCCATTTAAGGGCTGACCACCACTGGGGATCTCTTGTTGGAGATCCCTCCCCTGTGGAGTTTTGGGCAAGTCTTGACCATCAGTGGCAGGTGAGCCTTTCTTTATTTACTGGTTGTCTGTATGCCACCCAGATAAGCCACACAAAATATACCATTCTTCCTCATTATTTTCTGTGAATGTTATTCTTTCTGGTTATTCACCCTACACCTCATCTTTCTGACTTCTGTATTATTTTTATTGCTTCTTTTATTTTCTTGGTTTAAAACCAGTGGGCTACATGTAAATACAAAAATCCTACAGAATTGTAACTCATTTGTGGGGAAGTGGTTACAACTGATGTAAGCTGTAACAAGAAGTATCATTTTCACGTTATTTTTTTGTCCTGAATTTGATAGGCTAGATAACTTTAGCAGAGGTTATCTGTCCTAAGAGAGAGTGTTCACAGTAGATCATTAGCGTGGCTCTTACAGTCCTAGTTCATCTTATAGGAGATAACTGCTTTAGAAAGACTAAATGAGATATATATGCTTGTTATACAGAGACTAGTTTCTGTGAGAAGTGCTATTGCTTTGATTTCTTTCCTTGTCCCATTTTTTCTTCTACTGTTGATTTTTTTTTTTAAGCATAGTGTTAAACACATCAGTTCTTTATGTTTGAATTACTCATTAAAAAGCAGAGTGAGTTGTTTCAAAACAACAGAGCTGATGTTTTATTGTGCTTTTGTTAATATAAAGAGGCATTTTTTTAAAAGTTAGTTGAATTTTACTTGCACATATTCAGGAGTAAAACCATATATATGTTTTAGTCTTTTTAAAAAAAAACACATAGATTTACATTTTCAGTCTGACCTGCATATTAGTAACTGTATCAAACTGGGAGAAAAAGTCACAGTGATGCTTATAATTCCATGGCTACTCCTTTATTGTGAGTAATCCTGATAAATTTCTGGAGCAAAATCAGCTGTTCATTTTCTTACCTGGCAGCAGAGATACTTAGCATACTGATAACAGCCTGGAGATGCAGTCTTCAAATTTAATCTGTAAAGAAAAATGGATAGTGCTAGGATCTGTTTTAGTAGTAATGAACTAAGAATGAGTTTCAAACAACTCCTTACAACTCTGAATGAGAACTGGCATCAGGTTCTGCCTTTCACAGAAAGAATTGTTTTTTCTTTTTTTTTTTTTCATCACATTCTTTTTTGGCGATATACAGATCACTCTGACAGGCAATGAAAAAAAAGAAAAAAAAAGTCTTCAATATCTTCAGGGGGGAAAAAAAATTACCTGTGGAAAACCTTAATATTCTAATTGCATTGATAAATAACTCATACTTTAAAGGTGTTTTTTTTTTTTCTTAATGGTGAGCATACGGCTAGCAGTGATTTCTGATGCTGTTATTGGCTCTCAGCTGCAGAAGGTTGGAGGCTCTTGAAGGGTGCCTTCTTGTATTTGTGAACACGATTTCCAGAAATAAAAGCAAATCTGAGTGCTTTTCAGAAAAGCATTTTTCTAACATTTCTACTTTTTTTATTTTATAGCTATTATTTTAGAAACAGTACATAATACCAAGTATAGTGGTGTTTTTAAGGAGGGAGATTCTGAGCTATAACTATATGAGGATGATTTATAGATCAGTGTACTTTACAGTTATTGTTGGTTGAGGTCTCTAGCATTCTTCCTAAGCAAGTGAAGACAGACTTGTCAATGAAAGAAACAAATTAAGGCAGGAAAGTGGAATTTGCCTCCAAATGGCACAAGAACTGGATTTGTTTCTAATTAAAGTGTCTTTCATATGCTCTCTCGGTAGCATGGGGACAGTGGAATTTTGGCATGATAGCTCTGATTACTACTTAAAGGAGAAGCTGATGTACCTACTTCTTCCTGACTGTGGAAGGAAGTTAAGAGACCACTTCAGATGCAAGTGTCTCAGAGTGGTCCCAAGTCTGATTTGTCTTAATTACTAGTCCAGATAACTGGATTTTCTATCGTCTCTTTGTATCTGGGGCAAACATATTCACACATTTATAAGACAAGAAAATCTGAAATCTGTTTCCCCTTCTCAAAAGAAGGTTCCATATCTTTGTTGTGAAGTAGCTTGTAGAGGTGATTTCAACCTGCAGTCAGTAGGCAGTAAAGATTTTTAGTACAGCAAAATGACTATAGAGTCTGAAACAAACAGAAAATAGAGTAAGCCTGGTGTCTGATGGATATACATTTTCACACAATTGTCAGTTATGTGAATAAGGTTTACATTCAGAAATGCTTCAGCAGTATGTCAACTGTGAATGTCTACAAAATACTGTGTTGTTTTGCTTAGTGTTTTTTAACCAAAAAAAAACCAACTAAGCCAAACTAAAACCTTACAGGAAGGAAACTTTGTGCATTGTATCACTGCTAAAATCATCTACTACCTAATTCCAGACTGTTACATGCATATTCTTTGTAGCTTGTCTTGAGTTATGGACGTCTGTTAGACTACTGTCATGTTGAGCCAAAGAGTAGCAGTCCAGGTCTCATCAGGCACTGAGTATCCAAGAAAAGCATTTAAATTAATGGCCTGTGTGTTAATTATTTCATGCTTGTTATAGTTTTTTTCCTTCTGTATTAAGAAGATTTTCTTCTTTTGCCCAGATCACAATTCAATATTTTGCTGTAAAGTCATGATTTTATAACTTCCCATTGTAATTTGATGGAAAGAATGTCTTTAAGGTGTTGGATGGTGATTCCAAGATACATGAAAAATAAACAAAAAAAATCAAACAACGCAGCTGATAGAAGTATCCACAGAAGGGTGCTGCTATATAATCATTGAATGTATGCAGTAAGTGGCCACAAAAGACTGTTTCTCCTTTGAAATGCGATGCAAGCGTGTGATATTTTTTCTTGGGGATGAGATTTTAAGTTATGGAAGCCAGAGTCCCATGTTTGAAATTTGAATTGAGTTTGTGGGGAAAAATAAATAGATAAACTGGAAACATGATATGGCACACCTAACCACCACAGATATCTCTTGACTTTTTCGTATCTCAGTTATTTGTCAGGTTCTGAAAAAATAACTATATATATATATGTTGTGTATGTCTGCAAGTATGTATATGTGTATACATATATACACGCAGAAAATATTAAGCTGGAATAATCAGGAGAAGCAGGCACTAAGTATTATTTTGAAACAATCGTGCAGAATATTCTAAGACACTGTTTAGTTTTCTGATAATTTGGCTGCCTGAATTTCACTGTCTTCTGTCATGCAATAGGCAAAATTAAGAGAAGTGCAACACGTACAACTTCTGTAATTCTGTGGTTTGAAAACTACAGCATTCAATTCTAAAGATACACGTGATCATGTTGCAAAATGCTCCACCCTGCAAGTTTGTGAAGGTGTTGATTTGAACTTGGTGACAGCTGTGTATTTGAAGTCATGAAAAACTGAAGAATGCTGGAAATACAGGAGTGTAAAATTCCTTTACCTTTAAGAAGTTCATTTTCAGCAATTTCTCAGTTCAGTTTTATTCTGCGTGGAGGAGAAATTTCTAGTGTCTCCGATCACTCTGAATTTGTAAAAACAAACAAAAAAAGTTCAGTGCACGATGGTGTACCATGTCTGCTGATGGTATGGACTTTTCAGTAAAGCATTTCTACATAGGCTTTCATTATTTTACAGTTGAAGGCTATCTGCAAGCCTTGTTTTATCTCTAGATTTCTAATGTATTGTTACAAAGACAATTGGCATATTTCTACACGCAGAGAGAGATACAGGCAAAAATGAGAAATCGGTGTTGTATGGCAGTCTTATGTGACAAACGTCAATATGTATGTACATACTTTTCTGGGAAGATTTGGGATATATATGGAAAATAGGAACTTTCTCATTCAGTATGTCATCTGAATGTGAGCAGCCAAAATTTCCATTGTATGCTAGGGGGTAAATCAGCGTATGCTGCTGAAGGTTAACTCTTTCAGTCTGAGTTAGTGCATTATAAGCTGAGATTATGCTGTAATTTGTTGTACTCTAAGAGCTATACTTAAAAATACATCTGATTAGACAGACAACGAAGATCTGCATGCAAAGAATGGAAAATATTGCTAGAAACTGAAGAAAAATAAAACAGTCCCACCCATATCCTCAACTATTTACACTTGAAGAAAAGACCTGGAAAGTGCTTAATCTTTTGTTTTCATTCAGTTAGTTATTTACTATACTGTAGTAAAGGGATGTTTCAATTTTGGCTGTCTTCTGCAGAAATTCTTTACCAAGACTTTGTTTCCATTTAGTGTTTAGCTTAACCACAGCATTTTTGCTATCAGAACAAGATTTTACATGAAATTTCCATGATCTAGATTTTTCTAAGGTACATTCTCTGATGTTCATTATTACATATACCAGAAGGTTATCATTTTTTCTAGATCTGTTAGTTCACTAAAAACAATGTTGTTTATGATGGTGTTCTTCATGATAAGTTTTTTTCATGATCCAATAGTTTTCAGAACTGACAGCTTTGTAATTCGAAGACTTGGTGGACAGATGTTTCATTATTGTTGAGAGTACAGATGATTTTCCTACATTTAATCATAGTTGCTATAGTTACTGTCAGTGCAGAAAAGTACGCTATTCAATATGGATTGGTTTGGGTTTCTTTTTTGTTTGTTTGGTTTGTTTGTTTGTTTGTGTTTTTTTGGCTTTTGTTTTGTAAGTGTTCCTGCCAGTTCTGTTTAGTACAGTCATACCACATGCCACTCTCTCCTGCTTTTCCTTAATGTCCTTTCTCCTGGATTGGTGTGATGTATGGTAACAGTTTATTAGACAAGAATGGCTCTCTCATCAACTGGATTAACTTACTTGCATAAGTATGAATGAGTGATTCTGCATTCTCTAACAGATCGGTGTCCCTTTTCAGCTCAGATCTTTTTAAATTTCCATCAATGAACAACTGTCCAATTTCTGTTAGCAAATCCTGCTCTCCTTCCTTTCAGACACAAGTTGCTTAGTGCTTCTCTCAAAGTAAGAAGCCTTTTGTCTGCCTTTACTTCATGCTTTTACATGTCTGTTTGATGTCACGTGCTTATATTCCTGAGTTTTGTTTTCTTGTTGTTTTAGTTACTACTAATATCACGGTGAAGTTTCTTTCTTGAAATGTTCATAGAACTGTGCTATGTCAGTAATGAACTCTTAGATGACAAGTCTGTATTTATTTTATTGTGCTTGATTGTCCATGCATTTAAAGTGCAAATATTGTAAGAACTTCACTGGAGGTAACTGCTGCCAGGAGTGACCTTTGAATTTCCTCACTAAAACAAACTGATGGAAGTATCCCACAGTATATCCTCTAGAACATTTAATAATACTAATGCATTAGTCTTTTAAAATCTGACGGTCGTGTAATTACTGTTTCAGCTTGGCTCTGTATGACAACTTTGACGTTTGAAATATGCAATAATACTTGGTTTTCATTAAAGCCTTTTCAAGGTATTCTGTAGACTTAAAATATCAGGCTACGGAAGTAAAAGTTTAAATGAAGTTTCTTAGAAAGATTTTTAGCTGTCACAAATGCCAAGAAAAATGTTTGTCCTCATGTGGGATCTTCGTAATAAAATGGTGTTCTGGTACTGCCAGTCCTAATCTGTGGGAACTGTTCCTCCTCCCCTCTCCAGAATTTGCCATTATTAGAACCTTTATTTTGCAAATTTTATTTCAAATGGATTGCTAATTCTGAAGTCAAGTCCTGTGACTACGGCTTGAGGCATCCCACTCAGTTGTGTTGCAATCCACAACAGTTAGTTCCAGATGAGAATAATCAAAAAGGAAATAATGAGGGTTTGAGCCACATCTCATGCTACTCTGTTTAAATAAGCTAACGCTGTAAGGGTAACCCTATTATGTAAATTGTAAAGCACAGTATTAGAAAGCACCTAGACCAGCAGTAATTTCTTTTCTACTTTTTATGGCTGTTTCTGTTTGTAGGAGTAAAACGTATCTCTGTTGTGTAACTATTCAGCATAGTAATGAGGCAGTGAGCATGGACTTCTTCAGTCTCTTTCTGAATAAGTCTGATCTGAATGAAGTAGTGTACTAACTTCACTTTATTATATACATGTAATAAATATTAGATAGAAACAAATCTATAGGAGAACATATTTTACTACAGGACTCCATTTGAATTCTGTGAATGTTTTCTTCATTTGACTGAACAAGATGCTGGTCAGTTATTGATCGATGTTGTTAATTGTAGTATTGCCTGTGAAGATATATGCATGTCATCTTTACTGATATTCCTTAATATCTTTTTAGATAAATAGTAAGTTTTGATCATCTGGTTTTCACAGAAAGTTTAAACGCTGTCCAAGAACAGAGGCATTATTTTAAACATTTTTTCCAAGCCTCCTGATTCATTGTCGTTTTTATAGATGAACTATCATACTTCTCTGTGATAGCTTATTGCTGTTCATGAATGTGGAAAATCTTTCTTACACTTACAATCTAAAAGACTGCCAAGTATTTTTGAAGAGAGGCCACTTGTTTCTCAAATGTTGACAGTTCCATGAATATGTAAAGCTTCGTTTCTGTCATTATGCAAGAGTGGACAGGCAGAAACTCAGGTTTTCTTCCTCCACAAATAGAACTTTCAGTTCAGAGGGAGCTGTGAAAAATGAAAGACCTATGAAACAGAAGTTGAATTCTTATTCTATCCAGTAATGGAAGGTAGGTCAGGAAGGGGAGATTCTTGTCATGGTGCCATGAGAGTAGGATTTGGTGAGGAGATTGCAAGGGAAACAATTAGATGGTATAGTCTCTGAAAGGTTTTGACATATTGACTAAATTCCAAGACATTATCATATTAAATGTACTTAAGTTATTACGTGGGTTACCTTTGAGATTAAAAACAATACCCTATATATATATATATTTATATAGGATACTGTTTTTATTTCTTTTTTTCCCCCTGTATTTGGGCAGTATTGGTGCTCTGAAGGTGATTTTTATAAGCTAGTTGAATGTTCATCACAGTTAGAAAGCAATCTGAGTTTCTTCCTCAACATTAGTCTTTTACCACTAATTATTGATCTTTTCAAGGAGTTCACTACTGTTGCTTTTCTTTATCCAACATGTCAAACAGTTTCACATAGTTGTAGAGTATTCCAGGGCAATTAAATAAATGAGCAACATTATTTCCTGTCGTCATTTTATTTACCAAATATTCAAGTGAGTTTGAGAAGCAAGATCTTGAGGGCTTCAGTCCCCTGTGAAAGGGGAGATCAAAGGAAGAACTTTGCTCCTGTAAAGTTGTTCCTTCTTAAAAAACAGGGAAGAGAAGTGAGAGTAATCAGGCACTAGAATTAATACAGACTTACTTTACACTAATTCTAAAAATGTGGTTTTCAGGTTCACTGAGCCTGATATACCACTGCAAATACCTTTTATTGTGTTATTAATAGTCCTTTCAAAATCTAATTAAATTAACTGATGTGAAAGATTATGTAACTATAATGGATATATAAAATAATACTTTAAGGATAAACGGTTGACTTTCTGCTGGTAACTGGAGTTACGTATGTATGTGGATAGCTTTGTTTTTCCACGGCTTGTTTTTCTTTATCCTTTAAATTCTCTTAATAAGCCTCTGGATCAGGAGCCCACTGGTCCGTATACTTTTTCAGAATACTGCTATAAACTATATTCAGTTCATTGATTAGCAGCTAATGAAGCTTGTTACAAATCATTACTGTCAAAGCTGCTGAAATGCCCAGTTTGGCTTTGAAAGCTTGAAAATGTGAACTGCTTATGCAAATTCAAAACAGCATGAGTATCAGTTCTGATTTGTATCCTGCAACATCTGAACACCCACAAGCAAAGGTCAAATCAATTATTTTCTGCTTGGTGATCACTGAATCTTGGCATTTTAAGTTTGTAATTAATATCAGGATTTTATAAAATACAGTTTAATGCTAAACTTCTGGAAGAGTCTAGCTTTTGAAGATTTTTAATGTGGGTAATGAAAATAAAATTTGACACTACTTGCCTGTGCAAATTCGTTAACTCTATGAAAGTCATAAAGATTGTACAGGTTTTCTCAGCTATAAATTTTCTTCAGGACAAAAAAATAATCATCTGTGGTAACTCTGTTTTGTTCAGAAATCTCTGTCAATAGTTCATGTGGTGAAGTTTGTACTTCATTCAAAAAGAATGCTCTTGTTCACAGTCCTTCAGCCACCAGATCAGGCAAAGAAAATATTGGTATTTTTGCATTTGTAATTAACATCAGAATTTTATGAAATCATGTCACATCCTTAAGAACTATAAATTGGCTTTATAAACTTGAGTACGTTATTCATATTCTTTTGGTACACTGAAATGTTAAGTCTAGATGCTAGGCTAAGATAGCATTTTAATATGCAAATACTTTTAATATCTCTGTGGTCTTTGGAAAACTATATTTTTAATTGTCAGACAGTATTAACTTCATTACATCAAGTTTAAATCAATTCAGACAGCTCATATAAAGATATATGTAAAGTACGGCGTGTATAATTTATTAAAATGCAGAAGTTCATGTGAAGAATTTTAGGAAAAAAGGAATTACATCAACTATAACATAAATGCATTGACATTGATTTAACATTGTTTTATTTCAAAGGGAGATCTGATTTTTTTTTTTATTTTTTCTTTTTTTTCTAAAAGCAATCTCTTTTTGGTTGGGCACAATTCTCAGTGTTAGGAGCTTTCTTCAAAATCTTAGTTCTAATACAGTAGGTAAGTTCCACACTCTCCACATTTCATCAATTACCTTATACTGTCAGTAATACACTGCAATTCTCTGTCTTTCTTCTTTTCTTATGGAGGTTTTCATCCGTATGGGCCCTAAGACTGTAATAAGCATGATAATGTGTTGTTACTTAAAATTAATCTTTAATTTATTTGTATTAAGATATATATGTTGAAACTTGTTGAGCTATTTGGTTTTGGGCTGATTCTCCTATTTATTTTTTTTTTTGTAGATGTTTTCAAATTTTAGTGTGCCTGTTTCTTTGTTTTGTTCCATCAATGCCGCTAACGTCTGTCTTCTTGGATGTAAATCACTTGCCTGTATAAACATAGCTAGGTGTAATGCTGCCTATAAGTATATCAAATAGTGGCAAAATTATTGGTTAGTTCTGTTGTTGGTTGCCAAACCACTTAGCAGTTCAAATATGCCCTAAAATGTTTTGAGAATCTAATGAATTAAAACAAAACTTTCTGTAAATTGCATTCTAAATCTGAAAATATTCTCTTTCAGATCTGTACACAGGCAGTGTTTTGCTTGTTTCAGGGTCATAATTTCCATCATTTTCAGTATGTTTTCTGATTTTGAAAAACACGCATTTGTAAGTGAAAAACAACCAGCATTCAGAAGTCCAACGTGAAGTAGAAATCCATCTACTCTTGAGCTGTTAAAAACTTAAGGATTCGTGTTCATTTTTATAGAAACTGTTAAGTCATAGACTAAGCTTATGTAGTCAAACAGCTGTTATTAGCTGTGTTCTGTGTAAAGACAGGAATATAGAGAATCTTCTATTGAAGAACAAATATTTCTAGCTACTTAAACCAGGCTAACCAGGGATCGGATTCAATTTCATCAAACTTCTAAACAGAAGTAAACAAGATAGACAGTAAAAGAATACAGAAGAAAGAATGCCATCCAAATGGTTGGTAGGCTAGTTTCTTGGTTGTTGGTTTTTTCCCTTATGATAAAAGCAGAAACCTCATAGCCTTTTCTGAATGGCAATACTCAGGATCACTGGGTCTTTTTTATATCTGCTCTCCATTAAAATAGTTGCTGGCATTGTATTAACATTCCTAAATACCAGTATTTGTTTTCAGTATATCATATTTGAAAGATCTGGTACTTTGTTCACCTTACAAATTACTGACATTTAAAGCTGCTTGTTGTTCTTGGTGTTTTTTTTTGTTGTTGTTGTTTTTTTTAAATAAAGCTCAGTTTGATGTTATGGAATAAATAATAAGGGCCTGGATCGCAACAGTGCTGTATAATCATAAGGATGTCATGCTAACAAAAAGCCTTACTGTAGTACTGTATTTTAGTGAATGGTAATTAAAGAGAGTGAAAGAGAAGGATATGATGCATTGTGAGAACGCTGTTTAAAGCAGAAGTAGAACTACTGAGTCATGGCTGAATTAAATACCGAGATAACTCTTACATGCTGCCTGCCTACCAGTGCTTTAATGGCATTTTATACAAGTAATGCAGTGGATTGATGGTTGACATGTTGCATAGGTGACTCATAATAAATTAGTTAGAAATGATAAACTCAAAGATAAACTTTAGCAGTAGCTAAAGCACAAATAATACCAGTTCAATTTAATCAGGTAGGGGATAGTGCAACTTATTTTAATTTGGTTCCTACTTCGATTTGTACTTCCCTTAGAAATAATGTTGTTTGCAGTTATAGCTAAAAAATAAGTAAAGAAAAAATAAGGCGTAATAGTCGTATGAAAATGTAGAGAAAGTTGAATCCAAGTGAAAGTAACTAAGTTGCATTTCCAGTAAAAAGGAAAGAAGAAGGATATACAAGCTTAGAGCTTGATCAGTCAAAGCTGTCCTGTGCAAGACCCCTCCAGGGTTTTGCTTAAGAACACAGGTACAGACAGCTTGAAGAAATACACAGTTGGATTCTGACGTTTTATAGTTTGGTAAATGCTAGTTAAGTATTTAGTGCAACCAATATTATTAACCTCTGTGGCCGTTCTTTAATTTGCCTTGAAACATTCACAAGATAAATGCATTTTTGGCATAATGTTTCCTGCAGTTTTCAAGTCAGTGTGGGAGAAAAAAAAAAAAAAAAAAACAGCTCTGGACATCCAGGAGGTTAGAGACCTGTTTGAGAAGCTGTTGACATCAAGACCCTGTTGTTGAGATTTCCTGTAAGCAAAACTTAAGCACAGAGCCAGTCACTATGTTGGCTGTCTGAGGAAGCTCTGCTCAGACACCTTTACTGTTTCTGATGCAGCCAATTATACAATAGCAGTTGCTCCTACCTCTAAGGAGAAGTAAAAGGTGCAGAGTTCGCTTTTGCACAGCAGTAGCTGGGAGGAGCTTGGAGCTATCTTTTTAGTCAGAATTGCAGCATTGTCTGAGATTGTAATGCAAATGTAGTAAATTCCCATGCAGTATCAACTCTGCAGTAATGCTTTTCTGAAGGTACTGAAGCAATCTTGCAGAAATAAAACTCTAATCGTTATGCTTTTTTTCTTATTGTATTTTATTTATTTATAACTTAACTACCTTTACTAATTATTTTCATTGTAAGCCTGGAAATAGAAGATGAG
Source organism: Oreortyx pictus (assembly GCA_036925125.1). Classification (NCBI taxonomy): domain Eukaryota; kingdom Metazoa; phylum Chordata; class Aves; order Galliformes; family Odontophoridae; genus Oreortyx; species Oreortyx pictus. The sequence goes on from JAUPFR010000005.1 coordinate 34,381,846, forward strand.
CAGATGTAAAACCGGGCAGTGTTCCAGTAAATGTCATCAGAATTTTAGCATGATCAGTGTGTTTCTAACACTTGAACTCTTTCATATTGGCATTTGGTCTTTTAAAACTGTTCTGCTGAAGAGTTTTGACTGTTATCTGCAGGATGAAGCAAACTTGTCCTGTGAGAGGACTTACTCTGCTTATGAGTATAGCCTGAAGGCTTGAAAGCACACTACTATGGAGAGGACTGAAATAACAGTTTAACATTCTTTAAGAAAGAAAAAGTAGTGACTGTCTGAAAATAAAGAAATAGAAGTATTATAGTCCTGTTTTACTTAGAAAAAGTATTTCTACGTGGCAAGTAGATGGAGAGAGGGAAAGTGCTCGTTTTGCCTGTTCCTCATTTGTACTCTGTTCACCTCCCTGAGGTTGTTCTATGCCCTCTTCACTGCATTTTTGTTATAAAGACCTTGGTATGCTAACAGGGAAATGAGGGATTCCCTGCACAAGAGTATTATCTTGCTTGTAGTATAGATCTCCAAATTTACAGCCTAGGCTGTTGGAATTTAATAAAAATAAGTCTGTATATCAGTGGAGAATGTGAACAGCAGGTGTACTTATCTCTGCAACCTTATAAAATGGTATATTTCAAAAGAACATTAATCTAGGCAAAGAAGAGCAGAAATATGCATAGAAATGTAGTAAAGTGCTGGGAAAGGTACTCCTCAATAAATAGGCTCTTTCTGACATGAAAAGGTCCAAATGAGTAACCCCTGAGGAAATCAATTCCCAAATGGCTCATACAGTCCTCAGAGGCCAACTCCAGTGCTCTTTTAGCTCTAATTGTATTGACAGCTGGTAGTTCCAACTTTATAGCAATTTATCTTCCTACTGAATATTTATTGAGAGTTTTCTAGTCATAGTATTGACCATGCATTAACAAGGAAACAGTGGATAATAGCGAAATCCCTGCAGTCCTGACAGATGTTCTCTTGGTGTGGGAACTTTTGCCAGCAGCAATGGACCTTGAGGCGTATGCACAACAAAATAAAGCAATACTTTGAATAAAAATAAAGCATTGGGTAAATGAAGTTAGCAAATCATTTACATTCAGTTCCTGACTTTAAATCCAGATTGTCATGGTAAATTTTATCTTACGTAATCTTACATACACATGCAAAATTTTGTGGAGATAAACACAGCAAAAATTTTATAGCATTTTATAGGTGATTTCAGTTTCTTAAGGTGATTCCAAAAGACAAGTTATTTTTTAAAAACTTTTTCATTTGGCTGAACCTTTTTTGTCATAATTTTCTTTAAAAAGTTAATTCAGTGAAAATTACAGTTTGACACACAGCAGAAAGACTTAAGTTAAAGTGTGATAAAAAGTTGTAATATAACTACAATATAACTCCTGTGAGTGTCTGATCTGTGGAGCACAAATACTGAAGAGATAGGCAAGCGGGTCTTTTTTCTTGTCATTTTTTTTTCTTCTAAACAATTTAAATGGAGTATGTGGAAAAACTTTTGTTTTTCTTTGTTTGTTTGCTTGTTTTCCCATAGAAGGTTGAGATATCCAGGTTGTCATCTTTTTCATCTTTTACATCTCTTGCAACCCCTTCCTCCAGATAAAGACAGTGGAAACATTTGGGCCTGGAAGTGAAAGAATTGTTCACAGTCCTTTGTAGGATGTAGTGGTGTGCTGCTTGATTGGAGGACTGTGAGCAGTAAGAGATGTGCATTTGTATGCATGTGCCGTGTCTCAGTTCTGCAGCGCAGTCACCTCTAAGGAATCTGAAATATCGACACTGATACTGAGCTCAATCTTAAAAGTTTCCAGTCTGGGTAAAGTAAAGGAAACCTTCATTTATGAGCCTTTCATAGTTCTCTTTAGACTTTTCTGAATACCCTAGACTGTGTGCTAATAGGGTCATTGGCTTGTGGCCAGTACTGCGTGCAGCTCACTCCTCCCTGTGTATGTGCTGTTTGCAATGATTGCCTTTTCTCAGAAGATACTTTGCAAAAGTAGTGTGTGCAAGTGCAGACATTTCTGAGCAACTCATTGTAAGACTTAATTTCCTCTTTTGTCTCTTAAAATACTGCTCATGCGGATACAATGAAGTTATCTTCTTCATAGACAGGGTAGTAAGATACTATTAATCTGAAACAAAAGCTTCTATAATGAGTGAGAGTAGATTTCAATAACAGAGTAGCTTTTATTCAAAAAAGAGACAAACAACCATCTCCATCTAGGGATATGTTCTCCAAACAGGATATTTATACTGATCATCTGAACAGATATTTTTGTCTTTTCCTCTTTTTTTGATTATGAAAGCCTGCTCTGTTGTTAGTTAGCACTCTGTTCTTAATTCTTTCTGTACTGCAGACACTTGTATCAGTAAACAAAGTAATTTAATTTTACATGGTGACTGCTGCTTCAGTGACCTTTATACTTAGTTACAGCATTTGCTTATTAAATGATAATATTCATATTTGATCCAAGTTGTTCATTGAGCTTTTGGCAGGAACTAAAAAGATAATACATTCCTTTATATAGTCAGTTTAGCAATAGTCATCTATTTATTGCAACTAAAATACTCTATTATTATAGATCTTCACCTTACCTCACTCATTCATACACTCTGCACTGTCTGCAGAAGTTTCAGTGAACTAATGCAACTTCTCACAATGCCTACATTACTGGGTCATTTGTTTTCTTCCAGTGAATTAGAAATAAAGACTCAATCCAGTAATGTAGCAAGCTAAAACTCATCTCCCATTTGCTCAACGCTTTTGAAAACGTTAAAGCGCTGTGAGGCATTTTGATCTTGCACCTTCTTCGTTAAACCCATGACTCCAGCTGTATGAATCATCCCACCACGTTTTTATGATAATGACTATATCATAGCTTTCCAACTGTGCAGTGACCTCCCTGTGTTCCTGTCTGTTACCCATGCTGTGTGGATTAGTGTAAATACACTTGAGCTGGGCTGCCTTGAGTGGGAGATCTAATAACCTCTTGAACATACTTGGGTGTTTCTGTAGTTACCAACTTTGCACCAACCCTTGTGTTCTTGCTACAAAAGTGTGTGTTCTCCTTCACCAAGATGCAAGACTGTTGGATCTTACTGGCACATCCTCCTCCCACAAGCACTGACATGTTACATACAGGCTCCTTTCTAGAGACCTGGTTTTACCCCCACCCCCCCCTTCATACCTCGTTTAGATCTCTATCAGTGAACCTTGCAAACTACCATTGTAAAATGACCTTTTGAGAAAACTGCATTAAAATCTCTAAAAAGATTGTGTTGTAAAGGACTGGATTATTTTTCTTCAGTTGTGGATGTTCTTGATGATTTAAGAGAATGAAATTTCAAATAAAAAGGACAGCCTAGATAGCTCATGAGGAATCTCAAAAAAAAAAAAAAAAAAAAAAAAGGCAGTGAGAAATTCACCAAATTCAGAGGAGACTATGTTACAGAAGACATCATTCTGTCTTAGGAAAGGGTAAGCATGGCATTGCTAGGTTTAATATGCAGAGGGTCATGGTACTTATATGCATATCCACCTGTAATCTGTATTCATGTAGCTGTAGACTTCATTAAAATAGCAAATGTAATAGTATAAAATATCTAGCAGCGATTTTTTTTTTCTCAAATGTAATGAGCTGTGCTTTCTGAACTGTATTTTTTTCTTTTTTTTTTTTTTAATGTTAATGTCTTGTAGCAGCCTGTTTTCCAAAGACAATGTATTACAGACCTTACACATAACAAGCAGCTTTAATCTCAGTTTCTTGGGCAACTATCATTTACTATATTTTGCCTGTAGATCAGAAGAAAATGAGATTAGAACTGAATGAGGAATTCTTAAGAGTTTTTTACTTCCAAAGAGAGATATTAATGTCCATTTGATTTTAGGCTGTTATATTTAATGACTTGCATTTTGATTACATCTGATTAACTTAAGAGGAGGCTATGAAAGATGAAAGATTAAGTCCTACTGTGTAGAGAGAGATAAAGGATGATAGATGACAAGAACTAAATAACCTACTTGACCAAGCTAGTATGCTTGGTAATCATTAGCCATCTGTGTGATGCTCATCATACTTCATCCACAAATAAGCAACACAAACTTGATTTAGACTTTTTTTTTTTCCAAATAAAAATTTTGTTCACTGACTGCTTTGATTTCAAATTACATTTAATTTTATTATTTTGGTGACTAAGAGGTACTTGGGAATATGATAGCAAGTCTCCAAGGCTTTCTAAATTAAAGGACAAATACTTATTTTTCAAAAAAATTGGAATGTACTTCTGTGAAATGACCATCTGCGTGCTGTCTGTGCAGTACTAGCTATTTGGCAATGTCAAAATCAAAAATCCAAAAATTACAGGGGAGGAGTAACTCAAATAAAGCCTTGTAATTAAGAATTAAATTGAGACCACCATTAGTTGGTAATATTCCTTCTGGGGGAAAAACAAACAAACAAAAATCTGTCCAGGTAGAAATCTGTCACAAATCTAAAGGATTTATAAGAATAATTGTGCAACCTGTACACATTTATGGCCTGTAGGTGTCTCAGTGTAGACAGGAATTTGGCATCTACCTCCATGGGAGTAGCTGTGACAGTTCTTTTTTTTTTTTTTTTTTTTTTTTTCTTGGTGTTTCTGTGGATGCATGGCTGAATTTGAGAAACCAGGATGATTAGGTCAACCTCACTGGGCTATATTTGTAGTATTTATAGAAACCAAGGTGACATCTTCCCAGTGTTGGGATTTGTTTGAACTCTGTGTCTCTGTGTGGCATTCTAGTCCTCTGAACAATTCAATATTGTTGTTTTAATTGCATCTTTTTTTAACGTGTCACCATCTATGCTTCTATCTTCTATTTATTCTGGATTCAAGAAGAAACAGCAGTGAGCATTAAATGTTGTTAAGTTCAAATAATACTATTTTGCAAGTTCCAGTTTGGTAAATGGCGTAATGTTCTCCTTAAAATTTGGTTTCACCTGGGCTATGAGTTAGACTTTTTTTTAGTAAGAGCAGCTTTGAATGCAGTCCCCAAGGGTAATTATAATTTTCTGGGACCTTATTAGCATTCAAAGCAGCATAGGCAGAAGAACAATATGAGCTTCAGGAGCCAACTTGAGGGGACAGTAGTGCATATATTATTGTAGCTGTGCAATAATATTAAGCTATATCAAGGGATGCATTGTAAAAATTTTTTCTGACTAATAAAAGTATTTTCATCTTTTTTCTGCTATCATGTATGTTATTTATTTATGTACTGAGATTAGTGTTTCATTGTAGATTTAAAAGTAAAAAATGTAATTCATTTATTATGGAAAGTCAAAATAAAGTAAGCGTAAAGCAATTTGACTGAGCCAGTTGTGATCACACATCTAACTTTCTGACTTTCACTTGGTTGTATTTAGTATCCTTAATTTCACAGTTTTCATGGCCTACCCCTGCTTTACTCCTTTTGACGTTAGTGGCTGATCTTCAATGGAATTTGACTGACTCATTCTTCTAGTGGTCTTGAAAACATCACTGCATGTTCAGTGATTTACGATTTCAAATGTTTACAGTAATGGCAGCTGCTTTTTTCTGAAGAAGTCTAATTTTTTTTGTTGTTGTTGTGGAAAGCAGTGGAATGGATAGGCTTTTCCAAAGAATCTGTATGGCTATTTGAAATTTGATGTAATTCCTTAGCAGCATCTGGAAATACATCCCAGCCATCTCAAGAAGTTTGCCAACAAGATCGTGCAGTGCTTACACCAATTGTGTTGCTGCAGATGAGGTATTTGAAACAAAGTTGTAAGGCTTTAATGAAGACGTGTGTGATGTGCAGGCTGAAAATCAGAGGCTTAAGTTTATAGATATACATCCTGATACAATCATAAAAGTCTATACTTAGTGGTGTGAGCAAGTTAATGCAGGGAATCATTTGAAAGCCTGTAAAACATATTGTAAGATATCTTATAACGATCTGACAGATTCCTATCAACAGGCTTCTATACAGATGTAGTAACATATGCATTCTCCATAAACTGTTAGCCAGATTTTCAAGCTGATGCTTCTGTTACCTCTTGTATTCTCATTCTTTCTTGTGAAGATTGTTTTACTCAAGAGTAATGACAGATTTCTTAAACACAGATAGAAATCTTTAAGAAAAAGCTTTCACTCTCCCTGTGCTTTCTGTGAATCTTAATTGTGTTCTCAGTAGGTTGGAAGTAATACAGAAAAATGCTTTGTGAGTGATGTGTTGCTTCTAGGAACTTGGAAATGGTTGTATATAAATAAAATCAATTGGAGTATACTTTCCTATCTCTTTATGGGATTTTGTAAATCACTTTCTACTTCAGTGTAAAGACACAAAATTTGGGAATTTGTTTAATTGTTCATCTCTTTTAGTTTACTTTTACAACATACTACATTCAAAGTTGAAATTTAGTGAGGTAATAATAATTAGGAAGGCAAAGCAAGTGGTCATTTGGGCCTTTTTATTTCTACTAAGTGATGATGATGTTTACTCAAGGCAAGGTCAGCAAAACTGCTCAAGTGATTTGAGATAGTGGTACTAATAATGGAAGTTTCACAGGAAAGAATTTAATTTATCTCAACATAATTTGATATTCATCTTCTATAGAACAAAATAAAACGGATGTGGTAGTTATAAACTGTAACGTAAGTCCCAGGAATGCATTATGCTTATACAAGGGAGTCAGAATGTCAGATAATGTTTGCTGTTTTTTGACTGTTGATGTCTGTTTACTTCAGAGTTCCAGGCTTAGAGGAATTGACAGAGGCATAGGAATGTGTTAAGCTGGTAGCTGTTCTCAGATGCATGGGAATTGTTTTTCTCTTCCTGCCTCATAAACCTGAGGAAGGATTGGGAGTATATGATGTAGATACACCTTTGTGAGTTAGCTTCTGTGTGTTCTTTCCCCTCAGCTCAGAATTCAGCGATGCTATCTCATCCAAATTTTTTACTTTCTCAGACCACCTGATAATGCTTTTTCCAGATTCATTGAAAAAGCAACAACATTTGAACTAGAAGTCTCCTTAAAAAATTTCTCTACAGTCAAAATATTTTTCTTTGATATCACACTACATGTTCCTCTTATTTTTCTACTACTAGAGGAACACTAAAACTTCACCTTCTCTTTAACAATTTTCAAACGTCTGTACTCACTTTGCTATATTAATGGATATATGTAGCAATATTTTATCACAGTGAGGGCGGTTATAATGTTAGATCATCTCTGAACTTTAATAAATGGTTACAACACTGCCCGATACCAGTTATTAAACTTCACTGAATAAGCAGACCATAACCAGCCTCCTATCCCTAAGATAAGATTAATTCAAATGGGATAATATTCTAGCAGTAGTGCCTGTTGGTTTAAATGAAAACACACATCCCCTTAAATGTACACATCTCATTTCATACTTTCAATGTTCTTGTTTATCTTGTAAAAGATAGCTGTGTCTCACACTGGATCCAGCAGCAGAGGAAGTTATAATGTGAATTTGATACATACATACAGCCTTATACTCTTGTCATATTTTCTGTGGTGTTTGTTTGAAGGAAACTAAAGATGTAGTTATGTTTATTGTTGATGAAAATAAATTAAAGAATGCGGGAGGAAAAGTGCTTATGGAGGATGGCTTCATGATCTCTGTACTTGATGTTTTGTGATGTTTTATTTAAAGATTAGTCTTTTGTTTCATTTATTATTATTTTTTTAACTGCAGACTGGTTGTTGCTTTGCTGTTAAATCTGATCATGTGTTTAAGCTACTGGGAAAATCTGAGATTAGCATGAAAGGAGACTGAGTATGCAATCACCCTCAAATGTGCTAGGTTCTCACAGCCAAGAATCAAATGTGACCATTTCATTTTTAATTCCAAGTCTTAAGATAATGATCTCATTAACACATCCAGTTGGAAATTATACTGATGCATTGGTTTTGTCTAAAGAACTATTTTGAAGTCAATTATGTCCCTTGTGTGGCAGGTCTAGTAAAGACTGAAAACTGTTGGATAGAAACACTGTATTAATTATGTAAAAAAAAAAAAAAAAAAAAAAAAAAAAAAGTACTAGCTGTAGCGTCACTTGACCATTCAGATAAAGATAAATGCTTTGAGAAGCTGCTGAATAGAGCCCATCGATGTGGGGAATAAGAGCAATTTCTCTTGAGCATTATCTTGCAAATGCAATTCAGCCACTCCAAGTCTTGTCTAACATTTGAAATTTCAGTTATTTACTTCACTATGTCCAAATACAAATGCAGTCAATTACCTATAGTAGCCAAACCTTACTATAAAAGATGAAGGACTTCTTTTAGAAGGCAAAATCGGAATTTTTATTTTCTGTTTATTCCTGTTTAGGCATTCAATTTTAAACAATTCAAAACTCAAATCTGAATAATAACAGCTCCCAAAACAGTAAACATTATATGTCAAAATAAGACTGTCTGTTTTATACAGTTGTGTTTCTAGGTTCAATCTGTTAATTGATCTTTTCTAGCAGAGTTGACAAGTCATACATAAAACAGGGCTAAACTAAAAGTCAACACAAGATTTTTCATTTCTTATTTGAAACATTAACTAAAATTTTATCTGTGATGAAGGAAAGTGACTACAACTGTTACTTGGATAACTAAACCACTGTGAGATACTTTGTAGGAAGGCAATAGTGTGGACCTTTTGCAACACGTATAGATTGGGGACTTGAAAATCCAAGAAAAATAGTGAATAAAATTATTTCCTAACAGCAACACACCTTAGATTGGACTTTCATTATTTAGTTGTTGGGCCATTAATTCTGAAATAATAAAGACAAAAGACAGCATTAGCAACAATTAAACATAAATAAAAAATAAATGTTTAAAAAAAATGTGATGGTATTGGTGACAGAATGAAATACTCTTCTGCATTCATGTCCCATCTTTTACATGAAATATAAAATAGTAGAGACAATTTGTGCTTTGTCAAATTCAGCCCCAGTTGTTTCAGGGCTCTTTTTTCTAAAAGTTTGCATTGTTTCTGTGTCAAATTCAGCCCCAGTTGTTTCAGGGCTCTTTTTTCTAAAAGTTTGCATTGTTTCTGTGATGGTGTGTATATATACCTAGCAGGCTCAAAATGCAGTTCTGAAAATTAAATTCAGCTACTTTTAAGGTGCTTGAAGATAAGATACAGCAGCATTTTTAAACCAACACCAGAACACTGCTATGTCCTATTAACATATGCTTCACCACGTGAGCTTCCTCATTTCAGACGTAGATGTAGGGATTCCTTTAAATTTTTTAAGTATAGTCTGAAATTCAAGGAAAGATGTTTTAGGCAAAAATGCATCACTTGTTGATAAATTCCTTATGGTCCAGCTAGATAGATGAAGGCTGACTAGAGAGCAATAAAGTACAACGGTCTATTTAAAAATTGAAACATACAGCAATTTATTATTATAACTAATATAGAAATATGTCTGCAATGTCTAAAAAGCCTATAAAATAAAATATGAATGATAAAATGTTAATGCTTTGTCTAAGAAGTACTTAACATGTACTTAACTCTACTGATTTATCTTGTTTAGCAAACCTGTTACTGAAAATCTCAGCGCCAGCAAGTGGAAGTAGAAATTAACAATACGTTCCAGTATAAAATGTGTTTCTTCTTTTGTTGATGTAAGAAATAATGACAAAAATCTACCTCTAAATTTTACTCTTGAACAGGCCTTAGCTGTTCCAAGGGTCATCAGATTTTATATGAATTCAGTTGAGCTGCATTTTGTTAATAAATTGTAAGGTTTTGTGGAAAATTGTCTGCTCTGGGGGTTTATGCAGGTAGAAGAAGGCGGCCAAGAATTGTTTATTACTCCATTTGGGAACTTTTCAATTTAGCTAGGTGGTCCAGTCTCTTAAAGTCTACATCATTTTTTCATCTTTCTTTTACTTCTGTCTCTGTTTAAGAACTGTTGTGTTTGTGTCAGCTGGTATCATCAAAGGAGGGTAGCCTGGAAATGTTCTGTTAGTCTCCTGCTTCTAACAGATCCAGATCCAAAAATTGAAGTGTAACCAAAATAATTCTCTCCATATAAAGAATAATTCCCTTAGAAAAGACCTTCAGTGCTATTCAGAAGATCACTGAAAACAGTGATGCTTTAAAGAAAGAAAAGGTAGGTATTTTGATTCTCTTCTGAAATGGGTGTGCTCTTAAGTACTGTTTGGTTCTGGGGTGAAAAGAATCATAAAATCTTCTTCTGAACTGAGGTATTTACTTCCCTTCCCTGCCTTTTGGCCTGTGTTGAAATGTTCTTTAAAAACCTGGACCCTGCTACGTTGTTTGGAGAACATGTGACACATATATAAGGCCAGAATTAGAGACCACGTACCTGGTAATAGTAATTTTTTACCTGGTAATTTTGCCTTCCACTGCTTATGTACTGTAAGCAAATCTTATCATATTCCTCTTTTGATTTTTCATTCTCTGAGTTTTTCATTCTCATAGAAATTCCTTGAAAAAAATATTTTAAAAGCGGAGGAGACATTTATTCAGCAGCTATAAATATCAGAGGGATAAAAAAAAGATAAAGAATGGGGAGATAATCACAGCTTAATAACTTCAAAAATGGCATGCAATTTGTTTTTGTTGTTTTTGTTTGTTTGTTTGTTTTAAAGGAGAATGCTTGCACTTACATGCAAATGTGCAGTTTCCTCTGTAGTTCAGTTTTTGAAACTACTGTGGTTTAATGTAACCTACATCTGAAATTTCAGCTAGAGAAGAACACTGATTTTCATTGACAGTAGCACCAAAAAACCCTCAAATAACTCAAGACTGAAAAAATATTTTTTTTTAGATATTTCTCATTATTTATTTTTATTATAGTCACAAAAAAAAAACAAAAAATAAAAACTATAAGCCTCAGTGCATCAGATGGGGTAAGTAACAAGATTTGAAGGAGAAGAGTCACTAACTAATGCTAAGAAATTACTTTTTAAATAGTGAATTTAAGATGAGAGGGAAAGCAGTGGAAATGTTTTCCTTATTCTCTTGATTTACTAACATTAAACTGAAATGAGAATAATAAGCAATTATTATTAATAAGCAGTAAATAATCAGCACCGTAGAATAGGCACATAATGGTTCAAGGCTATTGTTCCTGCTTTTTGTACTGTGGAAAATAGAAATAAAAAATAAATCATTTGCTTCCTTTGATAATTTGGAGATTAGTCAAAGTTTACATGTAAAGATAAAGAAAGGCTTCAGGATCAGTGGCAGACCAGTCCCTGAATTCGACGTGAGGTGACAACGCAAAAGCTTTATTTCTGTCCAATAGATGTTTTAAAATGCGTTGATAGTTTTTGCGTAGTGTTCCAGTCCATGGTGCAATTCTATTTGTATTCTCTTCCCTGCTTAGAATATCAGAGGTATATGGTGAGAGAGTACTCAGAAACAAACCAGTGCTCTGAGAATCGAGTTCTTGCTCAAGTTTAGAATACACAGTTCTGAGGCAGTGCCCTTGTTAGAAAGAAAATAAAATGTGTATCTGTCGTACTGCGCTAGTTTCCTGATCAGATGGAACATCTTTTTGCCTATAATTTTCAGCCTGAATCTTTTCATTTATTTAATCTTAAGGACACTGTGAGAAAATACGTAATTTACAGTGCACAATAACAATGGAATATATTTGACCTGAATGTGGTCTGCAGCATGAGGCATGATGTTTATGGCATATAATTTGTTCAGCTTTTGACTTTATGCTCTCTTTCTGAAACACATCTAGCAAAATCAGTGCACAATGTGAGGTTGCTTTTTAGCTTTCAAAAGCTGTAACTCCCATTAAGACTGTAAACTGTCAGTATATATTTGTGTCCCGTGCATACAGGTTTGATAAGAAATAACATGAAAATTTTCCATGACTTCAGAAACACAGACTGAGAGTTCTGCATTCTGTCATAAGTTCAATTCTTTTTAGTAGATGAGCAGTAGTGATGGATGTGATTAGCTAGCTGTTTTTTTGGTTTTTGGTTTGTTAGTTTTTTTCTAATATTAAAATGTCAATGAGTTTTAAGTAAGGTACAGCTGAGAACAGAAGTACTGAAAGTCATTCAGCTAGTCCATGCTCTTAGTTTTTCAAATAATATAAGTAGTATATACAGTGTGGTATTGTTTGATTTACAAGGATTAAGCACACAGGAAATTCTATAGCATCTACTTTGATTTAAAAAGCCGACAGCTGTGTATTCCATCTTATGCCTTCTCTCTCTGTCATATTTTCCCAGAAAATAAAATTTCAGGGCTCTTCAGTTCCCTGACTATGGGCTTTATTACTTGGTACTGTGTCGTACATACAACTAATCATCAGTAGGACATTTTGAATACCAAGCATATATAAGATTTTTCTGCTACTGCATTTCATATAAGTAGTACATTTGTGAAGTTAACTAGTTGCAGGTAGCTTATTTGCTGAAATATTTGACACTCCTTTTCATGTACGTTTTTCTGTGTTCTTACACAGGCAAATGACTTGCTGGAAAAATACAACTTGGAAACAAGTACATTTTCATTTTTTTGCTAGCTTTATCAGAGTACAAAAGTTGTTGTTTCTACGCTAGAGAGAAACGGATGTGGAAAGTTAGAGAAGTACACATCTGGCTGTAAAAGAAGAAGTGGATGTCTTTTATGTGTATTTCATAGTCCAACTACAGTTGGAAGAAAAACTGTGTAAAGATAAAAAGCACGGGATATCCTCTGCTCTTTCAATACGTTAGTTGTGGTCTTCAGAAAAATCCAAATTTGCTATAAATATTTGCAATTGGTCACAAGATAGGATACTGCCTATTTTAAGACACTGAAAGTGTATTGCTACATCTGCTGAACTCCAGAGAAGTCGTATGTTTAAATGAAGTCAGGGATAAGTTTTTATGAAGATAGGTTAAATTTTGGGCACTAATTTATCTTCTGTTAATCTGGATCTTTCTTTCATTTTATGTGTGAGGACTGTTCTGAAAGTAATGTCTCCTATTTTGTTATGTTGGCCCATGACATCAGAGGCAGGTGGGGTTGGTATGGTGGCAGAGATTGAACCTTCCCACCAGTATTCTGTTACGCTTTGTCACTGTGTGACAGAATGGCAGCAGAGGAGCAGTCTAACAGAATGGTGTCTGACATGGAAGAGTGGATGTAGAAAAGGTGTCCCTGAATTCCTCCATGTGGAAAAAAATGGCACCCGCTGACATTCATTAATGCTTGCTGAGTGTTTCTGGAGACCAATCAGTGGATGTGAGCACAGTGAGGTAGTGAGTGGTGCATTTCAGCAGTGACTGTGGTGCAGATTCTTATGAGTATGGCATGCAAGCTCTTGTTCATCACCAGCAAAAAGTGCACGTCTAATCGTGGTGACTGTTGAAAACTAGTGTTCTGTTGCTGAGAATTTGGTCTATCTGATAGTGTCGTTGTCCTCTTTCTATCTATTGTCATTTTCATGGAAATAAATATAAGGCATTACTTTCAGAAGTGACTGATGCATTATCTAGTCAGTCAAGTTATACTATTGTTGATTTATCCATCCTTGGTTGTTTTGCTATATATCTAACAATTAGTTCATCAAATAGGCAGAAGTATCTGGGCACTCTAAGCTGTGTAGCTCAGTGTAGCCTCTCACTCTCCCCTGTCTGTGTTTATAGAATTTCTCCCAGAAGGGAACAAAGAGAGATGCTGGGCAGTGCCAGGCAGCTAAGCAGATGCAGTCAACTTTTTCCAGCAGTAAATTCTGTGTAGCCTCTGATGCTGTTATCAGAGCTGTTACAATATCACTTGTATATTTGACTTAATGCGTATTCAAATGATGTGCTCTACAGATATGAAAACATCCTCACCTTTGTGTTTTTTACGGCACACAGAAAATTTGATTGGACAGGGCTGAATAATTGTTGTATTACAAAGGTTATGTCTACATGCTCTGGTTTTCACATTATTAAGACAAGTTTTACTGTGTTATGCATGAAATTTGATTCTAATGAATCTAAATGAATTCAGTCAGTCAGTTCAGGCATTGGAATCTTCAGTCCTAAACATCAAGTTTGGAAGAGTTTTGTTTAATAGGAATTACTGAGCTGCATAGGGGCCTGAGTTTAAAAGACTTCCTCATAGCATATTCTTTTCTACATTTCTAACTGCTTTAGCCCTGTCTCCAGCAGCCAGTAAGAGCTGTTGTACTTCTATAAGAAATTAGGAAACAAGAATTAATAGGAACATAATATAGTCATATAGCCAATGCTATTCTTTCCTATTTCCAAGCTACCCAAGAATTCTCTAGAAATCTTAGTCTTCTGTGACTGATCAAACGGTGTGACACAGGAGACCAGTGGGGTCTTTGAAAATGAAGTCTGGCGTAGAAGATGCCTCTTTCTGAACTTCTGATACTGCTGTAAAATATATTCTTCTGTATGTATACAGCCTGTTTGAGAAACTCTTTTTATATTTAATAGTCTTCCTGTCTTCCAGTTTTGAAATTTTGTTCTTGAACGTAATTTTGAATTGATAAATATCATTCAGAATGGTTAAATTCATTTTTTAAAGATAATGTGTTACTTCAATATGAATTTTGCCATGTGATTTTATTTTTCTCTATGAAAATGGTATGAAATCCACTTTTAAATCCTTTGTTGTATGCCTGGGTCGTAATTTAGAGCTTAAGAGAAACAAATCTGTATGACCTAGTGAAACTTGCTTTAAAGTCCAGTTTTATCTTCTGTTATCTATGCTCTTATTTTGCATATAAAAATGAAATGTGCTGTGGCACACTATTTTGCATAATGCGTGAATCTTCTCATTATGGTAAATTTATGGTGATTAAAGTGACCTTAATTAGCTTAGCACATACCAAGAGACTAGAAGTGAATTAGATTCCATTCTACTATCACATAATGTGTCTCTGTTGTGTTTTCCATATTCATGGTAAACCCCCCCAAAATTCCTTCTCTGAGCCTCAAGCTGTGATGTCAGGTTATTAAGGATGCTTCACTTTATCCTGGTTTCTGGTTTCTGTGGGCGAAAAAAAAAAAAAAAAAAAAAACACCACTGGATCAAAAAGAAGTCTTAAATCTTAATAGGTTCTGGCAGAAAGATCTATAATGAAGTGCAGACAAGCAGTATTGATATTGACATGTCATACAGTTATTTCAGTGATCTATATGGGATAGGTCCCATTATGGCAATAGATCCTAGTAATCAAATTTTCTTCTAGTCTCTAAGTTACTTATGTAACTTCATGGCAATGTAGTAGAGAAGGTAGAGCTCACTCAAACAGTAGCTAAATTAAACTAAAATTAAAAGAAAAACAGCACTGCCAAAAAACATGCTGCTGATCAATAACCGGTCAGTCTGCAAATGGAAATCCTGAATGTGGTATTTTTGAAATAATGTAATCCATCTTGCTTCCTTCAAAGTTTTACAGAGTATTAAGACCTCTGTGTACTTGTTTCTGAGCTTGCTTTCATCATGTTCCAGTCTCCTGAACAATTTTCCTTAATTTTTATGAAGTAAATGTCATTAGTAAAATAGATAATTAAAGTCATAAGCAGTTTCTGTGGATTTTGGCTTTTTACTTCTGATACCTTTGAGAAATTAAGGACTTGCATGCAATAATGGATTCCAAGCATTCTCAATAAAATTGAGAGTGACACATAATTATCAGTCAAATCAGTGCCAAAGGTAGCTTTTTAGCTCACTGGCTTTGGGTCTGAAACCTCGTTAGACATATGTGATTAATTTGCTTATGTGCACCTAGAATTACTGTGTTTTGTGCATGGTTTTGATAATTGTACCCACATACTATAAACAGGTATAGAAGAGCATAGAAGAGTTACAAAGCTATGGTCTTGACTGCCAAAGCAAACACACTACAAAAACATAAAACTAATTCTTTTGATAAATGGACATTTCAGGCTTTGTACTTCACCTCTAGCAAATCTTACTTACTAGTATCCTTGTTTCTCATTCAGTAGGGTATGAAAACAAACAAACAAACCGTAATACTACTTCCGTCTTTTGAGAAGTGAAAAAGTCACAGTTGGTGTTGAATTAGTGATAGTTCACATGTATGGATGAGCTCTGTGGCTCTGTACCTCCCAGCTATGTAAAAGGTCAGTGTATTACTGACGTTGCTACCAACATTTTATAATAGTTTTCATTAGATTCATCCTTTCAGCATATCTAGCATCTTCTACCTAATACATAAAATCTAGTGCACAGGTTCAACTAGATAATTAAAGCTTTATCAAAACCTGATGGTAAAATGTATCAAATTCGGTGCATGCATTCAGGTAAAAATGAGTTTAAGTACTGACCTGGATAAATCTGTAGGAGTATAAACATCAGTGTAAAATAAGAACCATTTAGCGAAGTGAAAACTGAGAATTAATTCCTTGAGACTGTACAATAAAATGAGTAGTTTACAAGACAGTCAGGAGCCCTTACTTCTAAAACCTTGTTCAGTCTACTAAGTCATCAGAATACAGAAATGTCATTCCTAGGACAACAGAGTTTGAGTTAAATATATCTCAACCAGTCATAAAAACTGTTTTGAAGTGTGCCAGATGTGAACAGATACCCTTTTTTGTCTTTGCCCTAATGCTAAACAATATGTTCATTTCTTTTATTGCTATAGAAAAGTCACAAGATATCCTTAAATGCTTTGGGAATCTTAGCTCAGTAATCTACAGGAAATGATAAGGTCTTCTTTTCTTGCCCCATATTGCATACTATTGAGCTGTACGCAGGACAGTACATGACCAAATGGTGATCTCATAGCCCAAATGAAATCTCCAGAAGACAGATGGGAATTTAACAGGGAAAGAGACAGTAAGACAATTTTTCTTCAAATGTGCGTCATACAGTGTGCTCCCAATGCCAAGCTAAGTTTGAGATTTAGTTTAAAAAGTATCTCAGACTGGAAAAGAAAGAAAAAAAAAAAAAAAAGCAATCCAAAGCAAACTAGAAAATGAATACACACACTGATACAGCTGCAAAATCAAATGGATCTTATCTAAACCTAAAACCTTGGTGCCTAGAAGGCATACATCTTTGACAGGGAAAAAAAATAAAAATTAATGATGTACCATGGGGAATATAGGCAGCATTAAAAATGTATCTTGACTGTTCTTTGCTAGGGAACTTGGCTTGAGGGTATAGTGATGCTTAATAAGCAAAAGGAATTGCTATAAATACTTAACCCCAGTTACTATAATTAGACTGTAATATAGGTGGGATATATTCTTATAGACTTAAGTGTTATAGTTGTCACTTTTTGTACATTTGTGAAGTCAGGGATATTGAAGATAGAAAAAACACTTTCCTTTGTGGAAAATGCTTGCAATCGTAGAGGATGCTTCTGGACTTCAGTTCTTATTCAAGATCACTCTTATTTAAACAGAAGGCAACAATAGCTGGCTCCAGTATCCTTTTGATTCCCCACAGAATTTTAAGGTTTGTTCTGGAGCAGTTTCTGTGATGTAGTCCTGCATTGCTCTGCTGTCCCTTGGCAGCAGCAGTCATAAAGAGTTCAGGTTTTCTTCTCTAGAAAATGCTGTGTTTTTCCTCAGTCCTTTTTATTATTACTATTCATTATTACCTGTGTCTCTAGAGAACTTCATGACGACTCCTGAGTCTGTGGGACCTTATGAAAAATGGGCAAGCAAAAGTATGAAGCCAGAATTCTTCCCTTTGCAGTTAGGCCTGGATAATTATTATTATAAAACTTGGAGATGATGTGCTGTTTTCTGGTGTTGCATATTTTATGTAAAAAAAAAAAAAAAAAAAAAAGGAGAAAAACAGTATAAAAGAAGTTTCTTGATGTTTCTATGTGACTTGGCATATAAATACATTATTAATTTTATTATTTAAACTTGTGCCTTGTACTCAGTGCTCTGAAAAGAAAATGAAGATTGTTCATTTCCCTAAGGGTTTTTCAGTATGACGGATGTAGAGATGACAAGACATACTAGTAGGCTGTAACTTGGAGGAGTTTTTTTGTCAATTTTTGAAGTAATTCTGTGCAATCTCCCCAGTATAGAAGTTTAATAAAAGATAAGTACAGAATTTAATTATCATACAGTGATAATATAATCTAATGAAAATTATATGCTAATGATTTCTGTATTTGGTGTAGAAATATAAGAGAAAAAGTTCTTCCCATTTCCAAAAAGGATTTATTAACAGAATGAGTTTTTCAAGGATGGTGAGGAAGTTACCTAATAATGCCTGAATTTTGAATAGTATTAAAAGTATTATACCAGTTACATCATTTCCTAGGTTCCTAGAATTCTCCAACTGACATTTTTGGATACTTCTGAATATCTCAGTACTTTTACATTGGCACTTTCACACACATAAATATTCTATTGGCTGTTAGGAACTTAACTGTCTCTCAAGGATCCACAAAATGTGTGACTGTCCATGGTTACCAATGGCTTTGAAAGTCTGAGCCAAGATTAAACATTTAATTCCCATCAAAAATTGAACATAAACTGTTTTCCACACATTTGGCAAGAGTTAGATAAGATGGTCTTTACAGATTTTTTTCTTATTTTAGCAGAATAGTGAACTAAGTCCATGGAATTTTGATCATTGTAACAGAAGAAGAATTTTATTTATCTTTAATTATCAAGCATAGGATAAATTGTCAACGTTCATGCATTTCACTGAGCCTTAATTCCATAAAGCCTGATGAAGTAGTGTACATATTATTAACATACAATAAGATGATGAAGAAACATTTATGTGTTTAGGTTTTGAGATACTGAATTTTGTGAAAATGAAAATCATAGCCTGTATTCTATGTATGTACTTATATACGGACAATAACAGCTTTAAAGAGAAGCAACATCCTTGAAAATCTAAACATTGTACTAAGTGAATTAGTAGGTGGGGTTTTCTTCCAAACTATCATTTAGGAATGTTAGTATTCATCGATTCCTCTCATTATGGTAGCGGTAGTTGAATTAGTGCTGATGTATGCTGAAGCCAGCTCACTAGATGAGATGAATCATAGAATCATTTGAGTTGGAGTGGACTCTTAAGGGTCATTTAATCCAACTCCTTTACAGAGACATCTACAGCTATGTCAGTTTGCTCAGAGCATGATCCAGTATAACCTTGAATGTGTCTGAGGAGGAAACTTCCACCACATCTCCGGGCAACCTGTTCACCTCATCATCCTAATTGTAACCTTATTGTAAAAAACTTCCTTTTATCGAGTCTAAATCTCCCATCTTTTAGTTTGAAACCATTTTTGCTTGTCCTATCACGACAGACCCTTATAAAGAGTCTTTCCCCTTCTTTCTTAATAGTCTTCCTTTAGATACTGAAAGATCACTATCAGGTCTTCCTGGGGTCTTCTCTTCTCCAGGCTAAACAGCCCCAGCTCTTTCTTAGGAGAGGTGTTCCATCCCTTGGGTGGACTGCCATTTTTGTGGCCCCCCTCTGCACATGTTCCCGCAGGTCTACATCTCTCCCATACTAACAACTTCGCATCTGGACTCAATGCTTCAGGTGAAGATTCACCAGGACAGGGCAGAGGAGCGGGATCACCTCCATCTTCGACTTGCTGGACATGCTTCTTTTCATGCAGCGCAGGACACGATTGGCCTTCTGGCTTTTGAGGGCACATTGTTGGCTCTTGTCCAGCTTGCCATCCACCAGTACCCTGAAGTCCTTTTTGGCAGAGTTGCGATCAGTGTTTTCTTTCCCCATCTTGTATTGACATGGGATTGCCATGACCCACATGCAAGACCTTGCACCTGGATTTGTTGAACATCATGAGATTCTTCTGGACCTACTGCTCAGCCTGTCTAGATCACCATCCCATTCCTAAGGCACATAACCACACTGCACAGCTTGGTGTCATCCACAAACTTGCCCTCAATTCCACTGCTGATGTCACTGATGAAGATGTTAAATAGCATTGGTACCAGTACCGGCCTCTGAGGGACAGCACTTATCACTGACCTCCATCCAGACATTGACTGCCATTCTCTGGGTGTGAGCTTGCAACATGAATATGTATCCCAGCAGAATGCTCCAGGATAGAAATTCATATAACCAGAAGAGCAAAGCCATGTTATTTTTGTTGTAGTATTTATATTTATCTGCATTATTTGAAATTTCTTCCTTTTACCGCAGTTTAACTGGTAGTTCTATTCATAAAGCATTATGTATTCGTATCACATATATAAGAGATCTTAGCAAGGTAAAATTCAAAAAGCACCTTGAAATTGCTTATCAAAGACAGCAAGCAATCCATTATCACTAAAAATAAAAATGAAGAGCAATACTGAAGTCATAAATAAAATGGGGTCCATCCTAAAATTCAAGAATAACCTCTCTGTCTCTCTTTCCAAGCATGCTGTAAAGAATTGAAATTATGCTGTTCAGAGCATTTCTCTTACCTGAGCAGTAATAGGAAAGTACTGTCCTCCAAAAACCAAATGATGCCTGGATAATTGACAGCGTTAGTGCAACCTCATGTAAATAGAAAATGAGAAGAAGGGAGCAAATATCAGAATTTTTATGACTTTATCACTTCTCCTTGAGAACCTGGATGCATAACGCTCATAAAACATTACAGTCTCCAGGAGATCTAATGAACACGCACCTAGCATCATAAAGAGATGACATTGCGTTAGAGTGTTTGGTGTTGTTTTGTTTTATTTATTTATTTTATTTTTGCTCTGTTGCGTAATTGCATCTCAAATTCTGTACAAGGCTAAACGCAAGAGCTGACAACCTAACTCTAAACGTGAGGGAGGTTGTACTGCAGTAATGTGATAAGCATACGTTAGTTGTGCACCAGTGGTTCCAGGACATGGATATAGCAACAGCAACCAGTCAGAACCCAGGGAATCTGGCTCACAGTAGATTCTGTAGCAATTCCTCATGTAAAATGAAAAGCAAAAGGAGCTGTGTGATTTACTCATTTCAAAAGAGGAGAAATAATCAGTGCCTTCAAGGCAGTAATATCAAAATAGTTATTTATTTTCCAGGTAGTTTTAGTTCTCTATCTCAAATAGAGAACAAGTGATTCACTTCTCTGTTGAAGCATGATCTGTATTGTGAAGTGCTGAGGAAGTTCTTTTTTATAAGGATGGGGAAATTAGACCTTCTTGGTGTTTTGTTCTGGAAGAATAGAAGTCTTTTTACAAATTAGAAAACTTCAGTGGCAGCCCATAAATAGGAATCTGTGCTGTTTTCTCTAATGAATAATGTACAAAATGTGGGCATCACTTATAATTCTGCCTATTCAGTAAGAAACTGACAGGAAATATAGGATGTGAAAATGTTTTTCTCATTGTATAGTTTATAGAAGTTTTTTCTCTACAGACTAACAGTTTGTACTCTGTGGGTTCAAAACTAGCTCTCGAACATTAATTGTGAGCAAGTCATTAACTGCTACGTCTCTAGCCTGAAGCCTAACCAGAGTGCTGGTACAAGCAGACTCCCTAGTGTGAATGACCAAGTTTCTATTATACATATTTCTGTCGTACTATGGCATCTCCACAAAACAGAGCTTATGTTACTATTGACAGTCTTGTTATTTTTAAAATCTTAATAATTTTTAACTTACTTAGTTCAGATCTTTCTCAGACTTTCTTTTAGCCTCTGCTGAAACAGTTGATTATCCTGCCAGTACTCTTCAGTTTGTTAATCAGAATCCTTACTAGTTACCTTACAGTCTGCTTTCTGGAAGGAAAAACACCTGAGATTTTTGTTGCTGAATCACTTCTCTTGCTGCTTGTTTACTGCCCTTAGGCCATTCCCCTTTTTCTTCTTTTGTATTGTTTCACCTTGAGTGCGAAGTTTTAGTTGGAAGAAAAAGTCCAAAATGTATCAAAATGCTATACCGTTTATTTATTTTTTCTTTTTTATATCATTTTACTTAAAGTTTTTTTGGGGAAAAAAAAAGAACTAATTACTGAAAAGTGATAGATTTTCCACACTATATTGAAGTGGTATTTTTTTTAAATGTTTTTAGTGCTGCATATACACACACAAACACACATAAGCATTACTTAAACTTACACGGGGGCAAAAATACAGCTTTCTAGACTGATGAGCTCCTGTGAAACTGAGGAATTTCGAAAAAACTTCCTTTATTCTATTTCACTGCACACTTGGGATGTGCTCTTTACCATTAGATGGCAGCAGTGAGTAGCAGCTGCCCACGATATCCCTTGATTATGCCATCATAGAGGTTTTTAATGTGGGCTACAAAGAAGTTAACCAGTACACCTTATGCGCACCTTAACATTAGATGTGGAAGGCAGTGGAGCTAGTACCCAAGAAACATGTTAAGCATCTTAAGTTAAACTGTATTTTCCACCTGAAGGTAGAAGATGAACATACAGAAAGTATCTAAGTACTGAGGAGCAGTTCCAGTGTTAGCAAAACTAACCCCACCCACAGAGAAGGGATTGAAATTATATGATCTTTGAAGGGCTTTTTCAACCAAGGCCATTCTATGATTCTACAAAATGCAGCAATGTTGATTAATTGATTAATGCTTATTACATTTGATCCTACATGTTTTTCTCATTTTCAGTTCCATGTCACAGTTTTTAATCTATTAGTTTTTTCATGGTTTTTTTGTTGGTTTGTTTGTGCGTTTGTTTGTCTGCTTAGTCAGAAATAAAAGCCTAAAAGGATTGGTAGAAATAATATGTAAAGAAAGTGCTGTTAAAAAAAATAAAAATAAATAAAATGATTTAAAATTTAATTTTTGACAGTGAATTCTGTCTGCTTTAGACCAGCTGCTGTTACTATGGTTTTTATTTATTTATTTGTTAGTTTGTGGGCTTAAAATATTTGCCACTGTACATTTGATTGGATTTAGCCTAATTGGGAGGTATACAATGAGGTTATGTATGAGGATGTATGCAGTGTTTATATATATGCATGCATATGCTTACAGAAGCGTAGAAATATCATATATATAGGGAACGTAGTAGTGAAACATCAGAGGTTTTGTTTCAATTCACCTGTGTGATAGTGCAAATCTCTGAGGTGAAGTTTCAGGCCTATCACCAAGCTTGTCCAGAAGTGGAAGTCTAGATGAACTGCCTGTAATTTTTTTTTTCTTTTTTTTTTTTCTTTTTCTTTTGCTCAATGAGAATGGTATGAAAAATTTTTCTTCTGTACTACTTTTTGTGACAAACTCTGGCTAGCATTTACTTTAGATTTTTGTTTTCTGCTCTTTTCACTGTTGATGAGAGTAAGTGCAGTCCCAGATATTTCTATTAATGTGTTATTGGTGTTTGTACTCATAATGTCTCCTTTCCCTCGTGTAATACCTTAAATGTAATGGTGACAGTGTCATTTGTGAGTGAGAGTATGTGATGAAAGTAAGGAAAGGGTAAATGTAAAAGGAAAAAAACCCAGCTTATTGACAAAGCACTAAAGAAACAGAGTTAACAATATCTTCTATTCTCTCCACTTTTTGAACTTGTGTATTTTTATATCTCTTGATCCTGTTCAATACTATTCCAGTTATGTTGCCTTTCTACTTCATATTCATATCCCATTGACTTACCCAGTTACAGCATATTTTATACAATTTCCATCATCGTAACGAATGTATAAGGTAGCAGGGAAGGGTGGAAGAGGTCAACAGTCAATAAATTGTGTGAATCCAATTACTCCTGCAGTTACTCCTTCCTTGAAGTATCTCTATGGTGGGTTTCATAGTATTTTGGGTTCCAGTACATCACATCTTACTGTAGCTTCCTAAATAAATAAATAAATAAAAATTAAAAAAAAAAAGGTGGGAATGGCTGAATGAACTACAGGACAGATCTTCTTTGTAATTTTCTAATTGTACAGATCAAGGTTTCAAATTTTGAAGTTTTGTTCCATTTGTGGACTTCTTTCAAACTGTTTTTAAAATATTTGGAAAGTCATCTTGTACAACATACCTAGAAAATGCTACTACAAGAGAAGAATATTCATTCCCTACAGTCTTGTTCCTGAGCAGAAGAAATGTATTTGAAAATGTATTTGAAGCTTGCTTGGTTTCACTTAACAAAAGGGTGTGCTGAGGATGAGATTGAGGTGATGTGCTGTTTTCAGTGAGAGAAGCAGCAGAATCCCGGTGAAAGACAGAATTCAGGTCCAGTGATGCTGGTTAGTGAGTGAGGACCTATGTTTTTGCGGGACATCGCTGTCATTGGTTGCATCCCAGTAAATATGAATTGCAGTAAATGGTGTTTCTAGTTCAGAGCTGCTACTAATACTCAGAATTCAGTATTTTAGTGAAGTCATATACATACAAATTACATCTAGGCACTGAGGAGCTGGAGTGACATAGAGGATTTCCAGGTCAACAGAACAACTAATTCAGTTGGAAAAGACCTACAGAATCATCGAGTCCAACTGCCATGACAACAATCCCAGTTATTTTTAAATAATAGTCTTCCTTAAAGAGCACAGAAGACCCAAATCTGTCTTTGCTGTAGCTGGCATCCCACTGACATGAGGACAGACTGAGTAACTGCAGGAAACAGTCTTTCATGGTGATTTTTTTTATTACTGTTTCATCCCGCTGTGGAATACAAAGATAAGTGCAAGTAGAAATACGCAAAGCGCATACAGGAAATTACTCAGGTAAATAACTCCACTTTTAAATGCATTTACTAGATTACATCTCTGTTGGAATTCAGTTAGTCCTTGAAGAGTCTCTGATTTGTGTGGTCTTTGTAATACATTAAAAAGAAGGAGCTTCTCATTGCTTACTTCATGTGACCAGAGAATATCATTATTCAGCTTGGCAGAAAAGTGGTACTAAAGTTGAGAAGCAACGTGACCTGACTTTTTTGTTGTTGTTTTTGCTTTACTTAGGAATTTTTGCCAATAGCTTAAGAAAGAAGCAATTCAAATTTGTAGTTTATATCCATGAATGTTAAAACAGGGTATCCTCTCTTAAAATAAAATAATAATAATAAAAAATTACTTTATTCCTCATATCCCTCACTACAAAAATTTATTGCAAAACCTCTGAGATATTTTAGTTACTAAAGGAGGAATTCACTGGTAGGTCTCTAACATTCAAAAAGTATTTCCAAACCATTAATTCAGTGGATAGTGCATCGTCACATCAAATGTGTAAAATAACCTTGAAAACTAAAACCAGGCTATGATGGCAAAGTTATGTGACTGCTATAAAGTATCATGCTAAATATCCCAGGACTACGTTTCCAGACAGCTTACTCAGTTAAAAAGCATGCTATCAAATTAATACCAATGATGGAAGAGATAAACAAAATATACAAGTAAACTATAAATTTGAGGTAGCTTTCATCTCTCTGTGCAAATATGAGCTGGGTTTGTAGCATGCTGCGTCTTATTACAACAAACCAACCAAAATCTACTATCTTCTTATTCAGGATATATTTAGTAATTTGAATTTGTTTGGAGCAGAAAGTACGATTAAGGTTCCAAACTTTGCTTGGTTCTAGAGACAGGCTCAGTAGGGATAGTTAATGTCAGAAATCCTTATAAATGCATTCACTATTCTTGATCAAAACATTGTGAATAAACTCACTAGGGATTATTAAAATTCACAAGTGGAATATTCTCTTCTTTGTCTTCTTTCCATAGGTAATCTGTGTTTAAAATGAACGTCATAAGAGGATAGTTTCTAAGTTTATTTTGACTCTGAAGTAATATTCACGTTATTGTAGTTATTGAAATTGCATCTAGCAAAATGGGATTAAAGTCTGAGTCTAGTCCCAAACAGTTTAATTTGACTTTGCATTCAAGAAAGTTGAGAAAGATGATGAATCATGTGCTTTCATTCAATCTGACCTCCAAGAGCTTTTTATTATCGCTACAAAAAAGTGCCTTCTCTGAAGTTTATATGTATCTAAAAGGTTGCAGATACAATCATTGTGTTTTATTAGCATAATTATTATTATTTTTATATTATAATTATTATTATTTTGTCCAGCTTAATTAAAGGATGCTGGCAGCAAAATAGGCAGACTGCTTCAGAAATTGTTAATGCACTTCAATTCTTATTTCTTTCATTAAGTAAAAATGCACTTTCCTCCAATAAATCAAGCTGACAACAGTGAGGAAGATTCTACATAGGTTTTTTCTTTTGTTCATTAGTCAGTATAATCCAAAAATTAGAGACATTTGTAAGTTAAAAATAACAGCTCTGCTCTTAGTTCAGCCAGTGAAAAGCTGCAGAC
Source organism: Oreortyx pictus (assembly GCA_036925125.1). Classification (NCBI taxonomy): domain Eukaryota; kingdom Metazoa; phylum Chordata; class Aves; order Galliformes; family Odontophoridae; genus Oreortyx; species Oreortyx pictus. The sequence goes on from JAUPFR010000005.1 coordinate 34,408,074, forward strand.
TGAGCACTTATGTCTGGTAACTTCAGTACGTCACTAAGGTTTAGAAGCAGTTCCACTCCAACCTTTTTTTTTTTTGCAGTGAGGATTTGGACTGTGCTATGACCATCTCCATCCACTAAACACCTAAGGAGGTAGAAATCAGTGGCTTCTGTAGGCATAGGTGGCTAAAGGCAGACTCCTGTGTACCTTGGTGAATAATTAAAACATGAATGAAAATATTTGTGTCTCTGTGAGATATTGTGAGGCTTTATTTAGATTGGGAAAAGAGCTATGCATTTAACTAGAATTATTAGTTGCTTCCAAAATAAAAAAAATAGAACATACTAAATAATTCTCTGAAAACAATCAAGCTCAACATCATACTCAAAATTATTGTTATTGATAAAAAGGAGGAAATGAAATACCTCTCATGAGAGTGCAAAGCATCTCTTGGTGGATATTTTAGGGTGTGCGATGCTTTGGTCAGGAGCTGTCATTGATGTCACTTCTGACACTGCTGTTCATCTGAAAAGCGCTTTACACACTAACATAACACAAGACTCTTTAGTGTTCTGATATCAGCCATGACCTGGTTTTCTTCTCAGTGCCGTAACTTATTCAGAAAGTGGTACTTGTTATTCATAGTTCTGCTCAGCAAAGTGGAGGTCAACATAAATGTCAAAGTCCTGCTCTGTTACTTCAGGACTCTGTGGCATGTCAGTGGCTAAATGCCGGACTTTATTTTCTTTTCTTTGTCTATAACTTATCACTTAGTTGGCAGCATTCTTCCTTTTCTTTTTTTTTTTTTTTTTTTTTTTGTCTGATGTCTTTCATTCATTGGTAGAAATTATTTTTGTTTTGCATGTAAGTTTTGATGTAGGTATATTTATTGTTGATTTCAGGTCATATTTTGTAAAACTACAGAAGCAAACAGCCTTGAGCCCATATTGGTAAGCAAAGTAATCATGAGGTACAGCATTGGCAAGTCCAGATTTTTTTCCAAATATTGCACTACTTATTTGTTCAAACTGTAGATGAGGAGACTTTTCATGTTGTCTAAGGCAGCCTGCAGATAGTGCATGATGTAGCCCATCTATGAAAGCCAGCAACTCTAAATTCTGTAGCTTTGCCTAATTATTTAATCGGCATCATTGTGAATAGACTATTTCTATTGAGGTGAGAAGGAAAAGCAGCTTTGAGGGTAGGGTTTCTGTGATTTTATAGGTAGTTGCATGACTAAACACTAACTGAGGTTCTGAGGTGTCGTGGTTTTATAACTTTTGATATTGATATTCCACATGATGACATCTTGTAGTGCACTGGGAGTTTAAGAGTTAAAGCTCCAGTTCTGTGGATCATTGATACTTTCAGGTATACCTGTCTCAGAAGAGAAGAACTCCATACTCAGAAGGACTTTGCATTTTCCATTTTCCATTCAGAGGGAAAGATAAAACTATTGGCAAATCACAAGACCTCTCTTTTCCCTTGCTGTTGGTCTGTAGTGCCTGCTCCCTAGCCATCTCACCTTCAGCATTAAAGTAAGATCTTTGGTTTTTGGACACTCTCTCTCACTTTATTTATTAGCTTCAATTCCAAATGTTTTATATTGCATTATTTTGCATTCCATATAGTAATGCAAATGCTTAATAAATTAGCTTTCCTCTTCAGATTGTTGCCACTGTTTTGTTCTTAGACATATCTCCCTACCCTTTCCCCTTTTCTGGGGTGTGGGTCTGTGGGTTCCCCTACCCCCATAAGCCTCAGAACCAGGCCAAACTGGTATTACCTTGTACTAGGACACAAACATACTTGTAAAGTTATTCTAGATACAGTTCAGAAGGCAATACAGGGGCAAGTGGCATACCCTTTCTGACAGTCAGTGAAGTCTCCAGAAAAGGTGATCTCCAAAAAGAGTCCTGGCCGTTAATCCTTAAATGAGAGTGAGGAGGGGTGGACTCAGGGTTGCCTGTGTGCATTGCTTGCACCTGTGCGCTCTAGGTCATTCATGCCTTCTCACCTGGTCCTCAACCACTAGTTCAGGCCAAGACCTAGCAATCCCCCTGAACCTTGAATTGAATGTGTTTCCCTTTATTTATCTAGCTGTTAATTTCAACTATTTTTTTCAAGTATTGAGGAAGTAAGTATAAAAGGGAAAGACAGTATTGATTATATTCTTATAGGGAAGAGAAACTGATATATCTTTCTTCAGTAAATTGAAGTAAACCATTTTGTAGTGAAAATTATGCTGCAATAGATTTTTGTTACTTCTGTCTTCTGAAATTTTAAAACTTCTTAGGAAAATGTCTGTTTATCAAATTCAGTTATGCAACCTTCAGACTTACTAAAACATTACATTTTTCTCCATCCCACATGCTTTCTGTATTTAAAAAAAAAAAAGCCTTTTCAGCAGTAAGTAGCCTTGACAGAGACAGTTGAGAAAACATTTTGCTTTCTTCCTACCTAATTTATACCTTTTTTTACTTTCTAAACTTTGTCCTTGCTCCAAGAAGGAACATCTCAATCTTAAGAATATTTTACTGTTCACAAGGATTTCCTTGCGTGATCGATTGATGAGAAGTGTTTTGAGTCTAGGGGTTCATTACAATCCCAACACCTGGTTAGTTTTAATAGTTCATTTAAAGATGTTGTAAAGACAATAACAAACAATGGAAAGAAGTTTTAGAAGATGGTATTTTAATTCTTAAGGGTTTCACATAGTTTTCCTACTCTTCAGTTTTCATAGTTGTTACAGTCAGCAGTCTTTGTTCTTCGTTTTGAGTACTAACTTTGTATACATTGAGGTATCTGTGAAGTAAATGGCTTTGTGTGAAGCACAGTGGCATGACTAATTACTACACGGGGTGGCAAATAATGGAGGCATCTGGACAGGTTTGAGGATTTGCATCTTTTATGTTTTGAGTTTGAAATGTGATTGTGTTTTGTGAAAGGATTCAATCTGGGATGGCTGTGTGCTGCTGATTCTCTGTAATGAACATTTTTTCCAGCATAATTGCAGCTCCTAGAAAAGGTTTTAGTTTGCTCTATTTTGTTTTGTTTCCCCAAAAGGCTACGCAACTAATTCATATTGCTATGTATGTACATGTAGACACTGATATATTAAGTTTTAGTTTTCTCTTCAGAAAGGACCAGTGCTGTAACATTGTACACGGTGTGAATATTGTCTATGCAAATTATTTGAAATAGCTACTTGAGAAAATATTGCTGCGAGTATTGTAAGGCTTTCCATTTTTGTCTTCCCCATATTCTGGATAAATCTAATTGTCTTCTTCATAAGCTATTTAAGTGTGTTTAGAGCTCCATACTTCAGCATGCTCCTTCGTAAATTGTTTTGTTCTACTGAAGTGAGTAGAACTTTTGCAATTGACTTCAAATGGGGGGAAAATGCCATTCACTGCGGTTTATAGGATTTGCTGTTTGTTTGTTTTTGTGTGTGTGTGTTTGCTTTTTAAAGATGGAGGAGAATAGTAAGCAGTTACCATTATAGGAATCCTGTCATGGAATCTGAATTATCATTAGCTGGTATTAAGAAACAGATTCTCCTGATAGTAGAAAATCATTAAAATAATCATTCAAGTATATGTACTGATCATGTTTGTGCTACCAGGAAATGTAATGAGAACTTCAAAATATCGTTCAACTAGCTTCACCTATCCCTCCTCTGAAAACATAGGTAGGACATATGGGCCCTAACAGAAGTTGAGAATACAGAGACTAGGCCATAATAAGCTGCAGACAGAGTAACTGTAACTACAAAAGGACATATTTGTGCGACTTGCTTATTTGGTTCACTTAGTGTCTGTAATCCTGCACTGGGATTTGTAGTAGATGAGTCACAGCAGACCAGCTTGCTGAACAGGCAGTCTTTACTTAACCAAAAGGAAATGTTGATAAAGAGGTCATATATTAACCCTTCCCTTCTCAGCACATTGAGCTCTAGGGTCCTAAAGACCCCATATCATATACTGGAATTCAAAGTTGGCTGCGTTTAATGCAATAATTGTTTAACATGAAATGATTTGTTCCTTGGAACAGGAAATGGAGTTCAAATGTATCCTCTGCTAGGTTATCTTCCCCTTTTAAAAAGAGATTCCCCTTTTAAAAAGAGATGATTCTAATAAAAGCTTACTTCCAGTGGGAGTATAGGCAGTGTCACTCCAAAGCCATGAATTACAGTCAGATATAGAGATCATTCAATTAAGACACCTTCATTTGAGGTTTTTTTTTCAGATTAAAGGGAACAGTGAATCTAAATTTTCTGTGTCCCAGACAGATGCTTTTGTCACTATAAGCAGGGAGTGCTCAGTAGCTGTATTTTGTATTTAAGTATTTATGCCATGTGTTTGAAGTAAGATAGTGGGAGGGTTTAGTTGGATGCTCCTGGAATGGTGTACCTATAAAAAACCATCAGACTATGATGTCTTCATCCATGCAGATGGAATCAATTTGAGATGTGGCACAAAAATACAAACTTAATCACAGAGCAAAATTGAAGATACTGCTGTAAATACATTCATGTAAAGGAATGATGGTGATTTGAGATTTACAGCCTTGTATATTGATGCCTTATTCTGGTTTAGTTCTCCCCCTCAGCATTTCAGTGCTTTCTTTAGTTTTCTACATTCTCTATCTTGTTGATGCAGCATCAAAGTGTAGTAGGAGTTCACAATTATACCAAGATTGTGCTTCTGTAAATATATTTTTTGAAGTTGATGTTTTGGCAAAATCACACCCAGGAAAAAGGATTACTTTTGATTCATTTTTGATCTTGCAGCCTCCTGGGAATGTTGTCTAGTGATGAGGCATGAAATCTGTTATGTTTCTCTTGCAAGTATCTACATTAAAATTAGAGGATTTGTGTTTCTAGTAGCATTTATGTTGGGATATTTCACTTTCAAAGAACTTAAAGTTTTGATTGTACAGGTACTTACTTACTTTTTCATTTCACATTTCAAAGGATGTATTCTGAAGAACAATATGAAAAAAGTTTGAAACATCTGGGGGTGCTTTTTCACCATGAACAGAGATAATGAAAATTACTGACTCTGGCACTTACATCTATCTTCTATCATTAAAAACTCACATCTGTCATCTGATTGTTTTTCAAAGGAAGAGACTTCCTTAAAAAAATGTTACAGAATATTAGCTCGATTCAGAAGCATTTTTTTTTTCCTGTCTATCCCCTGGTCTTATGCTTCTGAAGACATCTGTAAAGAGGACAAAATTTACAAAGCAGTTCACTCGTTTACACTACTTCCTTGATTTTCTACCTCTAATAGAAAAGTACTTTGATTTTAATTTTTCTACAACTGCATTTACTGAATCCTCTTAAAGCTTCACTCACAGAATCACAGAACTGTAGGTGTTTGAAGGGACCTCTAGAGATCGAGTCCAACCCTCTGCCAAAGCAGCTCCCTATACCAAAACCACGCAGAATGGTTGCCATTTATGCAGATAAGAAAATCCAGAATTACAACAGTAAATGTTAGAGAAGAGCTTTGAGAAGGATGTAAATTATAACCCTTTAGAACTTAAACTACAGGAAATTTTTTTAATGTGTCATAGTTGTCTAACACAGAGTTACTTCTAACATAATTGCCCTTAGCTAAAGACTGGACAAGTAGATAAGTTACCAGTCTAACAAGTAGCACAAAAAGTTTTTATCCTATTAAATTGAACGCTTCATTGAGTTTCTCTCAATTATGCATGAAGCTTGGATCCCAAATATTTCTAGACCAGATGCTAGCAGTGTTTGTGTTATAATCTTCTGCAATTCTGATTACTGAAAATGTAACCAGTACTCAAACCTAACCTTAAAAAACACACGTACCTAATCTTAAAGTATCAATGACAAACATTTTGCTTTTTCAAGGAGTCGTTACTGAATAATACTTTCTGAAGTAGTTACTCAGCTGTTCTAGGCATCAGCATCATTAATCTCATGTTCTTCCCTATTCCACAGAATATGTGTTCCAGTTTCTCTCTGGTTGCTCTAAGAAAGGTAGCAGCCATGTAGGGTCAAATGTTTCTATGAGATGAGTTATTGTTCTGAGTCAGGGTCTACACAGTTTTGGCCAGTCCCATACAAGGGCAACTAACAGCAGCACTTAATGCAGTCAATCCACAAATGTTAAATCACTGCATGAGTCAGCCTATAATTTGGGACAAATCTTTTCTATGTTTCATTTGTAGTGATTTCATGTAGTATACCTCCCACTTCGAAGTCAGTGTAGCTTGTTTGTAAGGGTCCAATATAGTCCTTTTTGAAGCAAGTTTCCCATTAAATTTTTGGAGTTGCCCTACTTTCAGCCTTTCCTTCAACCTTTCTTTCACAGAAAGATCATACCAATTTTTTTTTCTAATTTCTTAAAAGTAAGCATTTTACATCTGGAGGAAAGTAAAACTTTTGAAGGGCTAAATGATAATGTAAAATCTCTGTGCAGTTTTCAAATCTCTGCGCAGTTTTTTCATATTGCGCTAAATTCAAAACTGACAGGGAACAAGAGCTCAAAAAGGCATGGAAAAACGTATTATAGACAGTGTTATCATATTTAATTTCTTATTAAACCAAGCGCCCTGTTTCATTTTCAGTATAGGATAAATTTAGATATCATTTATTTAATTATGCTCTTAAACTTCAAGCTGATGAAGAGCTAACTTATGATTGTATCAAATTAGCCATGAGGACTAAGATGCTATTTGGTAATTTGCATGGCCAACGTTAAGAGCAGACTGAGTCAGTATTTGTAAATACATATTATATACTAAATTAAATAACCCAAAATGTATAATGTATGAAAAATATATCCATATAGATTGTATATAATAATTTAAATATTTTTATGTGTGAACATACAATAAAAAAAGTAAACTAAATAATTAGAACTAGTCTGGAGTTCCAACTTTTAGCTGTTCTACCATTATTTTGGTCAACTTGTGATTTCATTTCCTCTTTCTGTAGTATGTGAGATTTTTGTCACAGAGCATCTTGATTCTACCACAAGGACCACATACAGCTAACTTAGGTATGTGTACTTGACTAATTCAAGAAAAATCTGCAGAAGTAAAATTCATCCAGTTAATATTATATGCACAAAATAGTGGATCTGAATCAAGTCCAGAAATTGATTAGCATTGAGTATGTCTGAAATAATAAAGAAATGTTTGAAAGTCTGTTTTTTGGAGATTGCAAAGACCTAAGTAGGAGGTTTGTAGATTTTCTGTGTAAAGAACTGCCAGTTAGTCAAGAAGCATAGAGCTCACTGATTTCAATGAGCAGTTTTTTTTAAAAGACTGTGACTAAATACAATACAATTTTGTTGATGAAAAATAGTTTTGTAGTTATTACATGGAATCAGGCTACATAAAATTTTTGAAGGGATTTTTATGGGGTGTTAATAACTGATCTACTTCTGATTTTGTTTTTCACAAACATTTCTAGTTTGCCTAATCTATTTGTTGTCTTGAATTTGATCGCTTAGCACAATTTTAGTAAGTGTGAGAGAGGAAAAATACTGTGAACTTAGATTATGCTTAATGTATTTCAGAGTATTCTTAAAAGAAAGTAGCAGGAGTTTAGCAAGGAGTGTGTCCAAGCTACCTCTGAAATGGAACATCTGTCACTAACAGCCTATCAGACTGAAGGAAATCAGAGGTTAAAGAGGAAGGCTGAAGGAATTAAAGTCTCCTGAGCTTAACTGAAATATTCAGGCAGGTATCAAGGCTAATTCTGGCTCACACTGTTTGTATGCCGTAACAGCAGAATGAAGTTCTGAAGAACAGTCAGCACAGATTTGTCAGGGCAGAGAAGAGGGAGAATTTCTTTCGGCCTATTGGTCACTTTATTTCTGATGCATCCCAGGAAGCATTGGCCTGCCTGGTCACCAGGACCCATCGCTGTTTCATGGCTAGCCTGCTGTCCACCAGGATACCCAGATCCTTTTCCTCAGAGCCCCTTTCAAGCAGGTCATCCCCTAATCTGTAGTGATGCATGCAGTTATTCCTCCCCAGGTGTAGGATTTTGCTTGCCTTTCTTGAATCTCATTATGTTTCTCTCCACTCAACTCACTCATCATTCATTCCTGGGCGGAGATCAATATGTTCAGATCATTCTCTTGCATAAAGAGCAACCCCTTCAGTTCATCTTGCTGATCTGTCCTAAAAGTACATAGCCATCCATGACAGAGCATACCAGTCGTGAGAACTGTCCCTCTGCATCTATGATCGCAGTGAGATCATGGTCCTGTGACTGCACACATCTCTAAAATTCTTCCTGTTTTTCCTTGTGCTGCTTATGTTGACATACAGGCAGTTCAGAGAAGAAGAGGGAGCCAAGGTTGCAGGTTTCTCTAGAGGAATGGGAGAGGATCCTACATAGCTGTACACACCCTTGAGGTTGCTGGCAGCTAAGGAATATTTGTTACTGTTCTGGATGCCCTGGCTTATTCCCTAGCTTGTTGCAATGACATGAGCACTGCCAGTTTGGATGCCACCTCCAAGGTCCTTCAGTTTAAAGCCTACCTCACTAGGCTGACCAGCCTGTTGCCAAAGATTGCCCTGCCTCTTCTAGATAGTTGGATCCCATCCCTTTCTGACAGGTTATAATCTTAATAGATTAATATTGTAGATTAATAGATTAATCTTAATAGTAGTCTTGCAGTATACTTAAAATAGAAAAGGTTGGTGGAGGGTACCCTTTTCCTTCAGAGATCAGAGACTTTTTTATACCCCTTGGAGCGATGATGTGGAATAACAGAAAAAATAATGGAAAATGTCTGACTACAATGTTAGTGAAGCATTGCCGAAGATTGTGATGTCCTTCATTTGAAATTATATTAGACAAACATCTCGGGGGTGGTCAAAATATAATTAATCCTCTCTCAGGGCATGGGTAAATCTTCTTGACAGCCCTTTCAGCTCTACATTTCAGTGACTTTATCACAAGTATTTAAAGACCTAACATGATTATATATTACTATGTTTCTGAACTTTCCAATATGTTAACTAAAAATAGCTCTATATCCTTCTGCATTAGAATTTGTAAGCACAGTTTTCCTTGCCTGCAGCAATTTAGACCAAAGCATTCTTCACAAGCAGGGATATTAAACTACTCTTTGTAGAGCTGAAAGATGCATTAAAACAAATACAGTGTATCATTGTCTGACCACAGAATATACTGAACAAAAAAGAAATGCTCTAGGCTAGACATGCCTACTTCAATGCTGGTCCGCCCCAAAAAGACCTAAGAGGAGAAACTTGCTTCTTGTGCGTAACTACATTTGAAATGTTTCTAAATGGAATCTTTATGCAGAGACCCAGAATGAAAGCAGAGCCATATAAAGGCTTTTCCAAGAGCAATCTCCTGAAAGACAGCACATAATGGAAATTTTAAAAAGTCACTAAACTTGAGTTTAGAGCCCTACAATTTTCTTGAGGTCTTAAAATATACAACTTATTTTTGATGGAAGTGAGAAGAGACATTTCTGTACTTGGCTCTCTTTTCACCAGCTTGAACTGTAACCCGTGAATGTAGCACTTCAATTAGATTTCAGGGTATGACCTGTGCTGTCCATTGGGCTGCAACCTGAGATAGATCAATATCTTAATTTAATAGCATAGCTTAGTAAGGAGGGAACCTCATATTATAGCAGACACAAAATCAATCAGTGGGGAGCGTCTTATACAGGCACAAACAGAATAGAAACACTTCTGATGCTGCTTTTTTTCAGTGTTTGTCTCAAAAATGCTGAAACCAGACAACAGCCTTAAAGTAACCTCTGCTAAGTATTTTAATCCCCTTGTGAAATACAAAACAAATAAACTCCTACAACAGAATAACCATTTCCTATAAAGTCTTTATTCATATGGAAGTGAAATTTAGCTCCTAGCCATAAGGCCAGAATAAAGCCTGTTTTAGGCTTAAAACCATTCAGAAAGCAGATAAGTAGAGCCAAAGGATACTCATGTTCTGCTACTACCCATTTGTTTGAGAGCGCGTGTCCATAATGAGTTGCTCATAAAAATATACAGAAATTCCCATGTGCTAAACAAAGCAGATATTCCTATGCATCATTGAACTGGGCATATATTTGCCTCTGGTTTTATTACTGATAAACATTTCAGTATAAACAGAAGTTTATATTTTTGTTATGCAGTGTTTCTCTTTAACGTTCACCATCACACTGGACTTACTTTTTAAATAGTATAGATTTGCTCATAGACTTCTCTGCTTGCTCTCTGAATTATGATAGCTGCTGTTCTGACTCTGCAGTTCATGTACCTGTAAGATACATGTCTTCAGATTATTTTTTTTTCCTTCAGCAATCACTCATGATTGGTGTTGGAACTAGATGATTTTTAGGGTCCCCTTCAACCTAAGCCATTCTGTGATAGCCAAGCAGCACTGTCATTCCCTTTAGACATTTATGTTTCTTCTGAAAACAGTAGTTCAAATATCCTGGTATTAATGATTGAGTTCTCTTAGGAAATGCTGATTTCAGGAATAGAATTACCCATGTTAACTGGATATTTGGGAAGATTGTATTGCACAAATCTATCAGTTATTAGAACTAATTATTGAAAATAAAGTACAAACAATTGAGTACTCCCATGAAGATAAATGTATATACAGGTTGTAGTGTGTAGAATAAAATAGACTGTAGTGAGTAGCTGGAAGTATTTGCAATTTAATAGAGCAACTCTAAACTGAGAATACTACAGTGAACTGAGACCAAGCAGACAAAATCAGAGAGCAGCTCTTGCCTGGCTTTTTTTTTTTTTTTTTTTTTGCAGTTTGTGTGTGTGGTTTCCACAGAAAAGGCAAGCAATTTTGTTATGCATCATTTGGGGTTCAGCTAATCAAAATTAGGTATCATGTAGTAGTAAAAATTCAAGTATTGCTTAGCAAGCAGAAGAAAGCACACAAATCCTTCACCATTTTCTTTATTCCATACTCTACATAGAAAATGTCAATGGCCACTTAGAGTGGAAATAAAGTTTGAAACATCCAAACAATGTTCAGTTTTCTTCTAATTGTAGATCAGTTAGTGGAGAAGTATGTTATTCTGGAATACAGAGAAGATTGTATCTTCTGGACAGAATGTCAATTAATTTGTCTCAGAATCTCTTCATTTTAACTCTAATGTGCTGTGTCAGGTTTATTTTAGATTTTTACAATTCTGTTTCCTAAAGGAAATTGTTACAACCTCATGAATGAGAAATAATCGGTGTATGGTAAAAGGAAGAAGAGTTAGCTAAAAAAATAAGCAGATAAAGATGTTAATTTGTTTAATCATATATTAACATTTGAGTGAGCAGTAGTTGTAAACAGACATTTCATATTCATCAGGAGTTTCTGGTGGTGGTTGCTTTCAGAAATCCCAGGCCCTTGATACCATGGGGAAAGCCTGTTATAAGGTAGACTTACCCTTCATGGAAGAAAATTAGGTTAGACACATGTGAGCAACATTTATGTCTGTGTGCCCTGATGTGATGTACACAGGAGTGTTCAGGAAGCTGGCTGATGTCACCGAGTGGCCGCTCTTGTAATCTTCAAACAGTTGTGCAGCCAGGAAAGGTACCTTCAGGCTGAAGAAAAGCAAACAGCACTCTGCCTTCAGGATGGAGGAGCCAGTGAACCACAGGCTGGTTAGCTCCACCTCAGTCCAGGGGAAGGTGGTAGAGGAGCTGAGGTAAGCTTTATTTAAAACATCATCTAATTTACCTGAATTAATTGCAGGGACTCTGACAACATCTTGCAGATCAAATATTGTAATACAAAAAGTAGTGTTTTCTGTTTCTGGGAGAAACATCAGTCTGTAGTGCTCTCCTCCTTTATCACAGAGTACTTTCGAAGTATTGATAAGGTTATTCTGAATCATGTTATTTCTGACTCTCAGAATATCATATTGACCTTTATCTTAGGTATACTGTGGCTTACTGCAGATGGGAAGTAGAAAATACATCTTCTTTCCATTTTTAGAACTGAGGCAAACTGAAATGCATTTCTGTAATATATCTCTGGAGTCAGTAATGTGCGCCAGATAGCTTTTCTTCTTCCTCTCCTCAAAGTCTGTACAGAAGTAGCCACTGACTAGATGAAGCAGATGCAGTGTGGCTAGATGTGCGTCTCCCCAGCTGTTCCTGGTGTTGGTAAGCAGCTGCAGTGGAGGCACATCGTGGAACAGCCAGCACCACCTACCTGGTCTAAATGTCTCCCAGGCCACTTGCTTACTTTGGAGAACAAACTGTTTATGTTGTTAGATTTGCTGTTTGCCAGTCTTGTTAGCTAAGCTAATTAAGTTACGGAAAGCACAATTACACCTGATGAAAAAATTATTGCATTGCAAATGCCCTGTCTTCTGCAAGCCATATTAATGTAAAGCCATTCTCACTCTCATCTCTGGTTATGTCCATAGTGACATTTACTGTGGTATTTTTTCCTTGGTGTTAGATTTCCAGTCAGATCACCATGCCATCACCATGGCATGACATCCCCAGTTTGGGAAAGAGTGTGCCTGAAAAGGAGTGGGATGGGTTGCCTTTTGGAAGTGCTGTAGCCAGTTTAAAGTTTTAGTGTATACAGGCAGACATAGAATACCATCTTGTCATGCCAAAACAATTTGAAAGGAAGCACGGAAATACACATTCGAGTTGGCCATCTGTCCTCATGTCTGTAACATCTTAGGGGGAGGTATTGGCACATCTAAGGCCAGTAGCTGAGGTTTTGTTATTTTTCTCAGAGAACTGAGAAATAGTATCTGGCATCAGCCTGTGGTAATAGAGGTCTTTGTGGTATTTTTGGTTTTGTTTTGTGACATATAAAGGGAAGAACTCCAGCTAAAGTTGGAGTCATTGACTTAAATTTCCTGACAAGTATGTGTGTCTGTGAGGTGTTGGTAGCGGGTGTGGCAGTGGATAAATTCAGCTCTGATATTGCTTTGTTAGAACTAGTGGCCTTCTCACTTTTAAAAAGTAACACATCATTAACAGTTCAAAGAAGGCTGCTGATTTTCCGTTACACTGCTAGAAATAATGAAATAGAGAGAAACTACGACTGGCTTACTGCCCACTTCAGAGCTCACTCAGCACACCAAGCACTTAAAAGAAGTGATTAAGAGTTTGATGGATGAGCCCCTCTATTTATTTCTATTGAAAGTTTTCCCATACCTCATAGCTGGAACAATATGAATTACTCAAAGACAGGTGAACATATGAATTCTTTATTAAAAATATAATGCTAGTAATTATACCAGTAAGACAACTTTAAATGCTTTCTTGTGTGGAGTTACTTACAGTTCTAATGGCTGATTACTGGAATTTGAGGGTGAAAAGGCTGTTATTATAAACTCCTTAAAAAAAAAATAGGCTGTTAGCAGATGAAACCAGGGGAATGAATGAATAATGAATATTCCACATGATGTAAATATATTTAAACCCTTATAAGACTTAAAATCCTTTTAGATTTCTGGATTTCTGGCAGTCAGTAAGTAGTCTGATGACACTTGACACAACGTCAGCAGTTTAATTCATGTGGAGGTTCATTTTAATCAAAGATGTTATGACAACAAGTTCTGCTCATGAACAGGTTTTGGAAGTTAAAACTTCAGAAGTTCTGTTTGAACTCCTTGCATACTTCTACACTTGTGCAAGTACAGACACACCTTGCACCTCTCTGTGACTTCAGTAGTGCAGCCTTTCTACATAGGATTGCTTTACACATTTCTCAATCATGTGATACATAGCTTATCAGCTCCCATAGAGCTCTGGAAATGTCCATACACTTAGGAGCAGGAATGATGTAAAAAATAAAGCTGTCCATAAGGCTCCTTTTATTTTTTCTTCGCTTCTGTTTTTATCTGCAAATACCCATCATACAAATGCTTTTCTATGGGAAGGCAGTCTTAATTGAGGTGGTCAGCTGAGCAGTCAAAAAAGAGACAAATATAATATTCTTTAAATTCTCTAGCGTTTTTGTTTTGTTGTTTTGTTGTTTTGTTGTTGTTGTTGTTACATTCACAGCTAATGGTAAAAGAGTGGTGATCTCATAGTCCATTTAAGTACAAAGCATGTTTATGACTCTCATTGCCAGACTAGCAGATTAGGCTGCCTCTTGCGTGTGTCTAACAGATCTTCTTGTCCAGAGGCTCTACAGCCACAGGAAGAGCTACCTAAAAGTCTCTTAACAGTGAAAGGTTCTCCAGAGAACTAGAAGCTAAAAACTTTCCAACTTCACCCATGTTGAGGAAGGAATAGAAAGCAGATCTGCTATTTCCTGTGTGATGCTCTATCCAGGAGATGCTGAAGATGAACCTGTTGTATTGTTGTTGTCTTTCTGCCTTGAACTCCAGTGCAACAAATGCGTTGGTTTTGCTGGTAGCATAACTAGCACACTAAGCATGTTAGTGTGTCTAGGGTTTGAATACTTATTTTTGGATTCAGCCATCAATTAGCTGGGCTTGTGTACCTGGGCTGTTTTTTATCTCTGCTGACAGCACCTGGTGATGATCCCTGTGTCATCTAAACAGGCTCAAATGGAGTTTCTCTGAACAGTTTCCCAAGCTTGGCATTTTTAAGATGGAAATTTTATTTGATTTTCTCTTCATGCACATGTTAACAAAGCAAATCATTCTATCAGTGACCCATTCTATCAGTGACCTTAGGAGCTGATGCAATCCTTTAGAGAGAATTTAATCCCAGTAACATTAATATGGGTACTCAATTTTAGTGTTCCAATGTCCGCATTGAATTTCTGTACTCTCTTATTTAGTAGGATAAAATATATTACTCATTTTGTAATGAAAAGTATGGGAAGAGGAAAGGAGACACCACATTTGAATGTGAGAGCTTTTTGGATTTTTTTATACATTCCAAAAGATGCAAAAAGTGGAAAATATGCAATAAAATAGAGAATCCCAAACACTGTACTTTGGGAGTTCCGGATACTGTCCTTCTTGTCTTTTGAAAAGTAAACCTTGGGAAATGTGAAGTGCAGATCACAGCAGTTGTTCTCAATGTGCTGTTTGGTATGCAGCAAATCCAGTGAGCAGGACCCTAAGCAGCAGTCTTTGGAATCTATTACATTTGTTCCACAAAGTCGCTCTAAACCTATTTAATCTCTTTCATCACTGTTTCTGACATCCACATCTTATGCACTGAGTAGACAACTGAACAAGGAGATTAATAAGGCCGTTCTCTTAACTGATTTTTGAAAAGCCAGTTTTTGTGTTTTAGGAAGGGAAATGTTTCATTTTACATTATTGTTTCACTTTACCATCTTCCATTTTTTTCCACGTTCTCAGGATAACACTGTGGCTGAGTCTGCAATACTTCTGTTTTTATTAACTATCCAAAAATGAAGTGTTGACTATCAGTGCCACATTCCCAGGGATTACCTTGCACAGAAACATAGTCCCTTTTCTCCAAGTAGAACGTGGAAATGCTAGGAGCAGAAAAGTGGTGAGGGACTGTGGCTTTTGTGTTTATTCAAAGGCTTTTTTGGAACAAGGCATTTAATAGCAGATTGGTCTTTTTTCAAACTTTTTTTGAGGGTACCAGGGGCACAGAAGCTGTGGCAGAAATCCTGAATACAGCAGAAGGAGCAGCTTGTTTCACACACTTGTGCTGGCATTAGTAAATAGCTATTGGCAGGGTAGCAGAGTGAGGAGCTCTGGACTGGGAAGTAAATCAGCAGCTTTCTTTTACTGTGGTTTGTTTTGTTTTCTTTTTCTTAAAAGGCCAGAAGTAACGAGAAAAAGAAAAGGAACACTGCAAATTTTCTCTGGAATTTTTAAAAGCATTCAGTATTGAGCCATCACATTGAAGTTTCCAAAATTGCCATCTGCAGTCAAAGAAAGAAGAGTTAATCCAATGTTTTGTATTTTAAGAGGTCCTACCAATAGAGAACAGGTTTTCACCAAATAAGCTAGACTTTACAGCAGTCAAATTCCCTGTAGGTAATAATGATTAGACTCCTCTGTTAAGGCATGAACTGAATTTGCAAGATTATTATCACATCAGTCTACACATTCACAGTCACAGCAGTATCTGAAGTGTGTTTGTACTTACCTTGGCATTGCCAAGGCATATGGTTGGTATTCATTATTTCCCTCAACACTTGTCACTATTCAGGGGTTAAATATACAGGAAACTAAAAATATTAATATAAGGATAAGCAAAATTAACCGAAAGCATAAAGGACTTTGAAAAAAGAAAATCCAGAGAGGAACGAAAATGTACTGAGCTCCTACCAGCAAGGAAATACTGCCTAGGTAATTGTTCAAGCCACTTGGTCTTAATTCTTTTTCTTAATTCTATTTTGCTGTGAAAGGCAGCATTTCATCAGGTTAATAATTAATGGTGAAGTTACTGCAAAGCTGTACTTAAATTCAAAGATGAGTGATATTTGGATTTCTTTAGCTGTTATCACTTGCTAACCTGAAGAGTACGGAATTCAGTGGGTAGATGCTGTTAAATTAATTAGTAATTCCCAGGTGCCTTCGCTTACTGCCTGACTTTTAAGATACATGCTTAAAAATAGAAAGATCTGGAAGAGGTCAGGAAGTATTTGTATCTCAGGCTCTGTGGATATGTATTTAAACACGTTTCTGAAAGACAGTATAATGTCTAAAAACTTGTCTTATTACTGTTCTATGGAAATCTTTCTCAGTAAAGAGCTAGTAGTATTTTGGAGGTCTCTGACTGTAAGAAATGAAATGTCATCTGCCAAAAGAATGTGGTACTGCTGTTGTCTTCAGACCATTCCTTCTGGTTATTGTGTGGAAAGCTGAGTGAGCATTCAGAAAAAACAGTGAGATGAGTACTGGTATTCTCCTTATTTTATTGTTTGTGTTGTGGTCTCAGTGGTAAGTTTCACACAGACCTCGGAGCTGAGAAATAGATCAACTTGCTGTTTCCAGGTAGAGCTGAATTTACAGCAGAGGGATCAGAACATAATATTTGCATTTCTTCCTTTCTGTTATGTTCGTCTTTTCTTTTTTGTATCATAGAAATGTAAGGAGAGAGGGATGAGAAATGCAGAGAGGAGTGAAAGCTGAGAACTGTGAAAAGGGAACAGTGGAAAACTAAGTTACTGTCACAGTGAAGAAGATTCTATGAGGAGATAAGGCAAAGAGCATTGTGTGTGTTGTACCATTATGGCATCAAGAGTTTGAAGGAGATGAAGAGATAGTGTCAGCTCTGCCAGCAAGCTCTGGGTGGAGTACCCATTATGATAGTCCTGAAGATCTGTTACAGCTCTGAAATCCTAAAAGCAGGGAATAAAAGAGAAGATGGAATTTTTGCTGCTGAGAAAATACAAAAAAGTGCTAGTCCAAATTATACAGATCAATCTTTAGAAAATACAGCTCTCTGGGAATGAAGAATGTCTGCTAGATGATTCATTAGCTCTGGTGTGGCTTTGTTATTTTTCAGCCTTGTTTTAATTTAGGGAGATCCTGTTCTTCCTTATCAGGTGTAGCAGGGAGCCTGATGGGAATTGTATCTCAAAGAAACATTTCCTCCAGTGGGATGAAATCTGAAAGCATATGTGAGAGCCAGCTGATCTCTGTTAGTTCTTTATGCTATTTTTACAAACAGTAATCTAATAAAATTGTCCTTTGCTGACCAACTTCTCTTTGTGGAACACAATCAGAGTAATATTTTTACCACAGAAGTTTCTTTTAATGAAAAAATTTAAAAGTACTTCCCCTAGTGACAGAGAATCAAAGAGGATAGCAATGCAGGGAATGGTAACAAATGATAAAGAAATGTATTTCTTTTATTTCTCATTTAAAATGAATGAATGAATGAATGAATGAATGAATGAATGAATGAATGAATGAATGAATGAATGAAAAGTTTTCAGGTTAAGAGAAACACCAAAACCCTTTAAAGTTTTCTGCACGAGTAAGTGCTTTCTTTGAACAGCCATAGAGTTACTGTAGTCCTGAGCACCATTTTCTGCATTTGAGAACTCTCAGAAACCATGACTGTCTCTGTACTGAAGAAGCTGAGACATTATCATGATCCTGGGTGGTTCATGAATGTTATTCAGTTGGAACATAACATGACCCACTGAGTACAGCGTCATGGGGCTTAAAAGGTGGTGTTTTTTTTGTTTGGTTGGTTGGTTGGTTTTTTGTTTGTTTTGTTTGTGTGTGTGTATGCTTTGATGATTCTTCTCCAAGAGAAATGAAGTTATTCACTAGTGTTTGTGCTTCTGGTTAAAAGCTGAGAATTATACTGTAGAGGTTTGTAATCAAACCAAATGATTGCTTATACAGAGAAAGATGCTTAAGTTCAAAGCAACAGTGACTCATATCCACTGAAATCTTGAAGTTCGATCTTGGGAAACAAACAAACAAAACAAAAAAAGCCACATCTTGTGAGTAGACTGTCTTCTATTCAGTGTCAGTTGTGTCATTATTTTCTCTCAACCAAAAAAAAAGAAAGAAAAAAAAAAGAGGAAGTCAACATACACAAATATAATAACACAAACTTTGCAAAGCAACTAAACTCAAATAATTTGAGCAATGTTTTATACATGAATGCAATCATTTAACCTAGTTTAATCATTCCCTTTTTGCTGCCAGGAAAAATAAATTTGCAGCGTACAATAGGTCAAGGATCTGGTAGGGAACACAATGTGCAGTTCATGAATCTAAACAAAATTAACAGGGAGCAAAGTTACAGCTGTAAAATACAATGGTGAATCCCAACTTTTCCTTGAAGATGACATTTTAACAAATTGTGACTTCTTTCAGAGGAGTTGCTGTTAGATTAGGCTAGTTTATTTCCCATGTGCTTCTATCTGTTCAGGAAAAATAGACTTTACTCAAAAAGTTGGCACACTTTCTTGTTATCAGCCCAGTAATATTGTTTACTCAGTTGATATAATGACACTTAGTCACATATAAACAGTTGTTTAAAACAAAGCGTGCAGAAGTTAAGTCTGCTAAGTCAAACCCTCAAAAGTTGAAGCGCAGAATCACAGTTTTGAACTTCTGAACTTAATTTGGCGCTTCTGCATACATAATTTAAAAATTTCTTATTTATATCTTCTTATATCAAAATGTGCACATTATTTTCTTTAGAGTTCTTCTTTTAGGCAGTCTGCAGTCAACAGCTATGAGTGAATGAGTGGCAATTCAGTAATTATTTTAGTGCTCAGTGTCAGCTACGCAGTTCTATTTACTATACAACATCCTAATACTACACTGATTACAAATTTATTACTATTCTCATGGGCTTTTCATGGAGCTCATTATCGGAGCATCTGAGTGTTTCACAAATGTTAACAGGTTTATCTTCACAACTCCTTCTGAGCGGTGTTTTTATTATAGACTCCTCTGAGAATTGCCTTGCGAGTCTGTTATTATTTCCACTGAATATTTGCAAATGGTAGCTTCAGACTGTAATCTTTTCAAACTAGCATGCACATTTGCTGGACATCAGTAAGCATCTCCCTAATACCTGGGCATCCCTTTTACCATTAATCTGGCAATAATCAGTAATCCAGTCCATGTTTCAGAATTATGAAAGCCGGAAAGCTCATCAGCTAAGAAATTATAATTTTGTTTGTTTGCTTTTCATTGTGAAACATGCATTTTCTCTGCGTTTGTTCTTGGAAAAAGCTGAGCTGCTTTTTAAAAACTTTCTAAGCCAGTTTATCCTGTGGACTGTAGCCCAAGTTGTTTAAATCCTGCAGTGTTAAACAATTGATAATGGGATTTCAGAAAGCATGCCAGAGAAAACCAACCATAAACGATACTGCTTATAAACAAACATCATGCAGCTCGCTAGCTTCAATTTGTTACACTCCAGTTGTTAAAATAAATCATAATATATTAATAAGATGCAAAGTATGTTGAAGCACTATTATACATTATGTCTTAATTCCAGTAAATATTTTTAAGCCATTTGCCCACTGCTAAATTAGAAATTTTAATTAGTTGAAGAGTTTCTCCAAACTGTAGACAGGAGCCTCTTCTGTTTCTACCAGCCTTTCCATGGTGCTCACTGGAAGTGCTGACATCCAGTCTCCAAAGGCTACTTGCTTTCTCTCTGCACTGCAAGTAGGTCATCTCATCGCAACTAAATGATAGTAGAAAGGCAAAAAATTACAAATAAAAAAAAGACAAAATAGGAATGGAAATGGAATGGAAAGTAGCAAAGAAACGGAAGTAGGTCTGTTTGGATTCATTCTATTCTATTAATGAGAAATGCAAAATTGTCTTGAAGAAACAGCTGTAATACCATCTTCCAAAAAGTTGCACACTTCACAGCAACAGTGAAATCTTTACAAGAACGAAGGAGGAAATAAATAAAGCATTAAGGTCTAGGTTTGCTGATGAATCCCTTTCTTTACTGTGTATGAAGCAGGGCAGAGAAGTTACTTTAAAATATAGGAATTACTAGTATTCTATGTGGAGAAGCAGCAAAGGTCAAATTTATTCCTTTGCCAAAGCCCTCGGTGTGTGGAAGGGCAACTGGCACAGTCTGCCCTGGTGCTACACTACCAGCTCTGGAGCACTAGAGTAGAAATGCTGTCATTGCTGGCCGTGTTCTCTCTTCAAAGATACTTGTATAAATTCAGAATAGGGAACTTCACCATTAGCAAAATCTAGATGAAGTTTCCTAAAGAACTTCATTCAGAAAACTGGAAACACAGGACAGCATTATCTCTGATCTCCTCCTCTTTTTTTTTTTTTTTTTTTCCCCATGGAGATTTTGCTAGTGCCTTTCCTGCAACTCCCTGTTCAAGAAATGTCCCACATATCTTCACATTTGCAATGAAAATGTTTCTTCATTGCATTCTCACCATTTTCTCATTGCAGTGTTCAGTGGGTGGGATATTGTGATCTTAACCAAATAAGCTTAAGTATTTATTGGATCTAATTTATAATAATGGAATTTGTTATATATAGTTTTAAAAAATCATCACAGTAGCAACTTCTTGCTGATTGAAAAATTCTTATACATTAAAAATTGTTTATACAAGCAGTAGTCAAGTCATCCTTGTGCAAAAGCTTCATCTGCTTAAGAGAGGAGGTAATTCAGAGGTGTAAGTGTTCCTGCCCATCCTTGTCCTCAATATAGTTATTAACTGGGTTTAACTAGGGTATGCCGGCTGAGCTGAACAGGACATCGGTAAGAATCTGCTAATTTTTAAGAAAATATGCAGATTTTTTTAATAAATATACAGCAGATTTTAGAATTACTGAGTGACTGAGAAGGAATTAAATTCAGTTAAGGTAAACATTAAGTTCAAACTTCTCAAATACGTATCTTGGGTAAGGATTTGTTGTTTGGAGAAATAAATGTGTAGACAACGTGATGATACATAGCTGATGGCATAGCTTAGACAGAAACAGGGGAGGAAATCTCAGTTAAGATTGAAATTAGAAGTCGTTTGTCTCCTGATATAAGCACAATTTTGTCCTAAATGCTCAAGACATTCAGTTCAAGACTTCTCTGTCCATTTACATACAAAACAAGACTAACTATTTACTTTTGGAGGACACTCCATACCACCACCTCTCCTCCACCCTGAAACATATCAGTGCAGGAATTTGCCTCTCCAGGGATAGCTATTAGTGTAAATCCAATAGGGTTCATGTGAAATGCATTTCAATAATGCTCAGTGTGCCAAGTTGTCAGTCTTTTCTGTTTAAGACTTGAAATGGCTTCTGTTGAGCAGAGCCCAGGTGAGTACTGTATTACCAGGGCAAGTGCGGAGATCCTGCTCCTTTCCTACAGCCTCTGGGAGTGAGGAGAGCAGAGGTTTGGTACCAGGAAGAATGAGTTCTTTGCATTTTTCATCAGGTCTGTAAAATCCACTCAAGAGAGGGATGTCAGGTTCAGAGCCAGTTTCCAGGGAGATAATGCTGAATCCTCTGTGACAAGCTAACACATCATTGGGCAGAGATGGAAGAAGGCAAAAAGGTGCTCTTCATATCAGCATTCAAGCCAGTGGAGGCTACATGAATAAGTGTATCTGCTAAGTGGCAGGTTAGAGCAAGGATGGGCTGTTGAAGAGAAACACAGCGTGCTGATTGCCTACATATCTGTCCCTGCCTGTTCATTTGCTCAGTCCCATGTCTCTCCCTCATTTTACTACAAGGATTTGACAGAGAAGGCTGCTGGAGGGACAGTGGCAAAAAGATTCAAGGGTCTTGGTGTCTTTTGTGCCTAAATCCCTCCTGTGTGATATGGAGCACAAACATAGCTGGGGCTCTCTGAATGTGACTTAATAGCCTGTATGTAAATCTCTGACTTTGGGTTCTATGGATGCAGATATTTTGGACTCCTCTTGATGTGACCTAAAAATAAATAAATACAAAATAGCTAGCAGTGACAGCAAAAATTTTATAAAAACCTAAGATATGTTTGAAGGAATATCTAAAAATACTGAGATATTTGGATGAAATTAATTGTGTAATTATAGAATTCTAGACTAGTTTTGCAAAATGGTTAATTTTGCTTATAATGCAATTACAAAAACAATAGTAAGTAGTTCACACAGAGCTCCAGGGCACCGTTCATTTAACAGAACAGTTGAGCTGTCACAGAGAGGGACCACAGGTATATATGTGTGGGGACTGGGAAGAAAATCCATACTTGTAAAGCTTCCTGGAGTACAGGAAAGTACAGTGACTTCCTTAACGTCAATAAAATCTGATGTGCAGATGCTGTTGCTATTTTGGCAATCTACTTACTGAGTTTTCATCAAGCTGTGACACTAAGATAGTTCTCTTAATCTGTACTTCTCCTGGGTTTTACTGTGAAGTTTGTGCAACACATTGTCATTGCAGTATTTGAAATTATTCTTTGTTAATTTTTTCCTGACTTTATTACCAATCACAGCCAAGTGAAAGAGGAGGTACATTTCTTGTTTGAATTGATTTTATAAATTCTCTAGCTCTTGATCTGAATTTTTTTTTTTCTGACCGTTACTGCATTCAGGCATAACAATTTTCCAGTTTTCATTTCTACACTGTTCTAATTCATGTTTCGTGTTGATACTTAAATAACTCTTATTCCAAACTAAGATTATAAAATGAAAAGTTCATTTTAAAGTGTAGATATTAAGAAATATTCTGAGATAATTTAGTTGAGATGTCGACAACTTCCTAATAAGCCACTGAAGTGCATGAATATCTAAATGTTCTCTGTGAGACCATGATCTTTCAGATTTTCCAAAGTCTTGCTTCTGCCTGTGGTGCCTTAATGCTTTCTACATAGAATGCTTTCTATTTTGAGGAATATGAAGTGAACAGCAGAGCTCTAAATCCCAGTGAACAGATGCTTACACTGCCAGCATAATTCCGGGCAGCAGAGTATTGAGAAATAGGTGGATAAGGAGACGATGAGGGAGAAAATCAAGGACAAGGAGAGGACTTGGAGGAATAGCTTATGTAAGGAAATTGCCAGGAATGGTTGTGGATCTACTGAGATCTCTTCAAATCTTGAATCAGTAAATGTCATTACCATTTTATTCCCCAGAGAGAATTCTCTGAATATGCCAGAAATTCCAGCTGCTCCCAGCTAGCTGCCAACATGTCCGGCCTGACCCCTGACAGCTCTAATAGCACAGTGACAATTCACAATACAACATCTGCATCCCACTGACATTTTGGAAGCAAAGTAAAGTTGCTTGTGCTGAATATCAAATTAAGGGTTATCACACAGAATATGCAGCAGCTGTTTCAGAAGGGAAGCTAGAAAAAGCATTTTAAATGAGAAGGCAGATAAATATATATCCTATTGGGGGAAAAAAATTGGGTTTCTGTCCATTTTTCAAAATTTTTCCTAAGATTAATTGCTATGTTGTATGGTATTGAGTCTGTTATGATTACGAACATTTTTTCTAGACAGGTTTTACATTTTACTTGAAAAAATAAACATTCAAATTATTTGCAACAATTTCTTTGTGTATATACTCCGCTTCTACTATCAGCCACTTTTCTTTCTTTCTCATTACCGTGCCTTGTTTCAGGGTAGATCATAACTTTTCCCAGTATCATCTACACAGTGCTTTAGAGGCGTAGATTCAGACAGGTGCTTTCCATAGCTAACACAGTTGTATGTAATTTGTAAATATAAAACAGCTTTACTACTTTGACTTGCTGTGGTTTCCAGGTCTCAGACCTAAAACATACAACTTTGTATGTTATTACAACTATAATAAACAAAACAGATTTTCTGATTCATCAGTGAAGTAGATTTCGTATCACCTATGACAATTAACATTTTAATAGTAGTAGTTTTGCAACACCAACTTTTGTGCCTAGCGATTTTAGAAAATACTTTTCTTTACAGCAATTTTCATTCTCTACATCTTAGAAATATTTACAGGCATGAGTTATTAAACTTCACAATGCTCAAGAAACAAGATTTTCAATTTAATGGTCTTTTATGACTGCAGAAGCTGATGTCCATATGCATATTGTGTTTCATCATCACTGTCTTGCTTCTTTCTCAGTGTGTCGTTTAGTTCCAACTCAGTGCACAATTGGCAGGGTTTTTTATTTCCAGAGCCTTCAGCAAATACATGTGCCAAATTAGGTCTGTGATGTTTAAGTAAACGGATGGCCTTGGTGATCTTCAGCTTAGAATTTCTCCTGTAAGTTAACAGCTTCAGTTCTTGATTTTATTTGAGATTTGCATCTGACAGAAAAATATAACTGCCAATTATTCAAACTAGTCTTAGCAACATTTTTAGAGCAGCATTGCTGCTTAACAGGCCCTTGTGCATTCATCTCATGGAATATCTTCAGATTTTTAATATTGTTCATTATCAGAGTTGACTTAATAGCCATTTCTCACATATGTGTATACAACCAACACTGTGAAAATACCCTTCTCTGTACTTCCCTGTACTGAACAGTTCCGGCTTTAAAAATATTATATAAACAGTAGCAATTTCTGTGAACTCCAGCATTTTTTTTTTAAACAAAATAAGTCAATGCCAGTTCAATTAGGTAAATGATGAATAAAAAAAGTTGTTTTTTATGTTTTTTTTTTATTTTTTTTTATGTTTTTTAACTAGTACTCTAATGCTGTTTCTCACTTTCGGTGCAAAGGCAATTTGGAAGCATAGAATTCTATGTATTTCTGATATCAATTTTGTTCTGAAAAAAAAAAGAAAGTGGAATAGAAAACAAAGGAGGAGATATTTTTAAAATATTCAGTATAAATAAATAAATATTCAGTCTCCAAAAGATTTTCTATGAACAAACATTATTAATATACATTATTTCATCTCATGATATTTAGTGGAAGTAATCTTTAGCCCCGCTGGTCCTATCTTAATGACTCATTTTAATTAAGCAAGGCTAACTGACTCAAGCCTAAAAAGGTTGTTCCTAGTTCACATACCACATACATTACTAGGAGCTGTAACGTAAAAGCCTCTCGATTTCCAACAGAAGTTCCCATTCTAGAGTCTTGTAGCCTCTTATCTCATTAATAGGACATAATTTAGCTCTGCCACCATTAGTGGTTTTTGTAGAGTTTCATAAAGACTTGGAAAAGACCTTAAAGGATTGCCTAGTTCCAGCCCCCTTGCTGTGCGCAGCATTGTATCCCACTGGGTCAGGCAGTAGATCAGGTTGCCCATAATCCCATCACCCTTTGAGGGGAGGTTTTGACCTACAGGCCCACAGGCTTTCCATTTGTTCCTACATTTTATCTAAAATACTTAGAATCTTTGGAAAAATTTCCAAATGTTAATCTGGTTATCTTCCACATCTCACACAGCATTTGCTTTTACTAGCAAAGAAAGAAATGTAGCACATGTAGGCTTTCTTTTATATATATAACTGCAACAAGAACTGTGCAGTTTGTTTACTGATATTTTCATCAGTTGAATTTTAACTACCTCCTTTCTAAATACTATCTTGCAAACTCAATGTGTCACTGATAATCATTTTGTCACTTTCTCATCATTACAAATCAGTGATCATTGTTAAGACATCTGCTCAACATTCTGCTGATGACCATGATCAGATCATAATCTGATTTACAGGCTGAAGGAAAATGTTACTTTGAGGTGTTCATCTGAGTATTAGCAGCACTATATGTGTGAAGTACTAGGTTTTGCTATAAAACCAAAATTCTTTTTTAATCCTCTATAGTTGTTTTTTGTTTGTTTCTTTGTTTGCAGAAGTGGTTTTTTTTGTTTGTTTGTTTGCTTTTGTTTCTTCTCTGTTGGCTGAATGCAGTTGGATTTTTTCAGTCTTCATGATACCATGCAAAAAAAATTGTGTAAAATTGAGTACATCAAGGAACATGTACCTGATGTGCTAGAATTAGTCTGAGAACATAAAATATGAGTTTCTGGAACACATACGTGAGTTTTCTCATGCATAGTTGTTCAGTTTTCCTACTCCAGACTATAGCATGTCCCTTAACGGATTTTTATGGAAAATAGAATGTACCGTTTCCTCCCAGCCTGGGAATTCCATGTTTGTGACTTCTGTAACTTTGGTTTTTGCTGTCAAGAGTTCAGGCTGTGTCCTAGAGGCTTTAAGAGACAAGTCATCTCATGAACCTAGCACTTCAGAGGAGATTGCTGCTGCAGAATAGGAGAAATAAAGCCTATAATCTTGCCATGCAACTGAATGCTTTTTTGGGGGATATGTCCCTATAGATAAGTCTTCACATCATTATTTAACTGCACCTCTCCTGCTGCTGGCTGACAGATCATACCAATATGATATGAGGCTCAACTAGTTCTTATCACAGTTCTGAAGAGGAGCATTATTATACAAAGCCTTGGAAATCAAGAAGTGATTAAATCAATCTTTTTTAAAAGCAAAACCTTGCTATAGTTCTTGATCTGTTTCACATTTACTATTTCACTGACATGTTTTGTTTTGTGTTGTTCTGTTGTGTTGTTGTTTGTTGGGTTTGTTTTTAATATCTAAAAAACATCAGAATGGGACAGTACCAGAGAAATACTCCATAAACCATGTTCTTTCGTGCTCTGAGACTTTTGAATTTATACATCAAGTTTCTTGTCTCCCAGTATGTATTTGTTGCACCTTATTCAATTGGTGAACATCCCTATATTTTTGTGTGATTCATTTATATACTTACTATATCATTAAAGTTAATATGACACTATAGATCTATCAGTCCTCCAGATGACAAAGCAAACCTAATCCTTCATAAATCCTATCAAAGTATTCTCAACACCCAGTTTTAAATGATCTGTATGTTTCATGTGACATGCAGATGACACAAAGCTTGATTGCCTTTTACTCAGGTCCAAAAAACCACCACCAACAACAAACACGACCTTATTTTTCTCTATTTAAAAGGCAAACATTTTCATTTCTGTAATACCTGCCTGGCTCAGTCTCTCGCAAAAGTCATTTATACTATGACTATTGAAGATGAAGTAGAATGCAGAGCATCAGATTTCAGTGGTGTGAATAATGCTGTCATAATGTCATAATACTTCTAAAACTTCTGCATTTATTTCCTTTTGGTCAGTACTGGAGCCTGTCCTTTTCAGTATTTTTTATTTTGTATGTTTGTATTTTTGCAGATGTCACTAAGTTGGGAAGAAGTGTTGATCTTCCTGAAAGTAGAAAGGCCCTACAGGAGGATCTGGACAGGGTGGATCACTGGGTTGAAGCCAATGGGGTGAGGTTTTACAGGACCAAGTGCTGGGTCCTGCACTTTGGCCACAACAACCCCATACAATGCTACAGGCTTGAGCAGACTGACTGGAAGACTCTGTAGAGGAAATGGACCTGGGGGTACTGGTCATTTCTCAACTGAGCATGGGCCAGCAGTGTGCCCAGCTGGCCAAGAAGACCAATGGCATTGTAGCTTATATCAGAAATGGTGCAGTCAGCAGGAGCAGGGAAGTGATCTTATCTCTGTAGTCATCACTGATGAGGCTGCACCTCGAGTACTGTGTTCAGTTTTGAGCCCCTCAGTATGAGAAAGATGTCAAGGCCCTAGATTGTGTTCAGGGACCGGCAGTGAAGCTGTGAGGGGTCTGGAGCATAAGCCTTAAGAGGAGTGGCTGAGGGAGCTGAAATTAATTAGTCTGGAGAAATGGAGGCTCAGGGAAGAACTTATTGTTCTCCACAACTACCTAAAAGGATATTGTGGCAAAGTGGAGATTGGCTTCTTCTCCTCTGCTTGCACCAGAAGAGATTCAGGTTGGTCATTAGGAAAAACTTCTCCAAAAGAGTGGTCAGGTGTTTGTACAGTCTGCCAGGGTGGTGGTGAAATTCCCATCTCTGGAGGTGTTCAATAAATGTTTGAGGGATGTGTTTTAGTGGAAAACATTGGTGATAGGTGAATGGTTTGAGTGGACGATCTTGGAGGTCTTTTCCAACATTGGTGATTCAGTGATTCAAAACTAAATCCCACATTCTTCTGTTTTTAGAATGCCATGCAAAATTACAACTCTAAATTTTTAGACAAAGATTTTGTTTTACAGAAGAGAATAAGCTAGATAACTATAAGAATCAGTTTTTTTGTCCAATTTGCTCTTAAGGATTTTTTTTTTCAGTGATTTACACCAGTGACATTCTTTCACAGCCATACCAGTAATAAATAAGGCTTGGTAGAACATGGTGTTAGATGTGTAATATAGTAGGAGTATAAGGTGACCTAGCAATTCTTCGTCATCTCTCACTTTTATGATTCCTTGGGAAAGAAGTCTTTTGAGCTGAGTGTATTAATTCTGTCAAAATTACTACACAAGATTATCATGGGACACTTGTATAACTGACCATTAAGAAGAAAACTGGCACAGTCAGGAGAATACAGAAGATACATTTTCTGTTCTCATTATTATCTTTTTCCCAAGTGTAGGACAGTGTTATATAATAGCTGTTAGAGTCTGTCTTGCATTACAGTGTACTGATCAGTGACTGAAGATTTCACCAAGAGTAAAAGATTGCATTCAAATTAACTCATGCTGCAGACAATTTGAAAACAGAAAACAGCTAGAAGTGGGGGCCCATCTGCATTGAAGATAATTATTTTACATGTATCACAGAAAACAACGAAAAATTGTTAGTCATGACTGTGGTTAGAAAAGCATAAGATGAAAGGTGTAAAAGCTAGTTTGGGCCATAGCATTTCCTAATGCAATTCTTAAAAATATTGTAATGAGTCTTTACTGTGGTGCTAGATTAGAAATTGCCAAGTTTTGCCTCTAAAAAATACAGTTATGTTGAATTGAAGATTATTGGTGCTGATGCATCTCAGAAGTAGCGCAGTTCTCACAGAATAAAAGCTTCAGAAACCAATATGAAGGTTATGTTTATTTCCAGTGCAAACTCCTGGGTATTGTCTTGGTGGTATCAGTGAACAGGAATTTTGAACTAAGTCCTGAGCATGCTTCTGCCACTGGAATTTTAAACATCTGGGGTTTTGCTAATTGTGTGTGTCCTGAAAGCTCACTGAAGTCAGTGGAAAGACTTCTATTAATTACTGTACATGCTGACATGGGAGGTTCTTGGCATGTTTTTTTGAAGCACCGGGTATTTTCATCCCTCCTCCTCCCTCAGTTTCCTCTCAGGAATTGCTCAGTCCTGTGGATGATTGAGTTTCTTTCCAGAAATTCTCTCTGGTGACAGTGACTTCGATTGCTCATTTAGGAAAAAAATCATTATCTGCTTGAATGTCAGGTGAAATTGTGTGTTCAAATATGTGCCACAAAGCAGTGCAACAAAAGAGGCTGAAACATGGCTTGCTGAAATACTTCTCCTGTCACCAGACCATTTTGTGTATCACTTTTATTATTTTTTCTATACCTCTTTAATAGTTTCTCCATATTATTATACAGAGAGGCTTGTGGAATAAGTTATAGATCTGCCAACTCTCCCTGTATGTTCCCCAAAATGACCTTTGAAATAATTCTACAAACGAATTAAAATCATAAAATCTTATTTTTTAGTATTTCATTGTTTTATTTCCTATCCTGATGCCCTATAATGCTGTATCTCAGATTGATAAATTTCCATTGCAGATATCAGTCCACCCAAAACCAAGTCATTCCTATAGCAGACTGAAACTGAAATTGATTCACTTGATTTTTCTATGGTTTGGTGGACAAATGAAATAGGAATAAAAGTACAGTGTGAGATTGCAGGTCCAGAGCTTTTCTATAACAATTTTAAAAGTATTGCATCTAAATTATAGATGACTCCTTAAGAAGGTTTCCTTTTTGCTTAAAATATAGGCTACACTGAGAAGCATCAATAGGCAATAATAAATACTAACTAAGCTGGAAGTTGGTTTAGTCAAGCTGTATTGATTTTTGGTGTTGTGAATTGCAGTCTGCATCTGTCTCTGTGTGACACTGCCAGTGGTGTTATAAGCCCTTTGATTTTTCTCTGCTTAAGCACAGAGAGGCCACGACATCAAACATTTCCAAACCACAGAGAATTTATGTCAGAAGGTCATGAATACAAATTAACCAAAAAAAACAAAACGAAAAACCTGGCATTTGCAGTCCACTGTGGTCTTTCTTCCATCATGTTTAGTGTTTAAAGAGCCTCATTATTGCTCTAACAGTAGATTCTACACAGCACATGAAACTTAACAATAGTAAATGGTGCATGCAACTCATCTGTTCCCCTGTGCTAATAGGGAAATGCATACAAGCCTTTGATTTTCCCTGTCTAGCAGCTGTAGGTTCATGTTTATACTTAGAAAAATACTAGACTACTGTATACTTCTCGTGTGCTGCTGCAAGACTCGCCAGTTAGCTGCAGTAGCTGTACTGCAGTCAGCACCTTGACAGCAGACTTGCCCATGACTGACACAGTGGCCAAAAGCTTTTGGAAGCTTTTGCTATGAAAATAATGGGAATGAAAGTTCTGTGTTTCAGGGAGTAGTGGTCAAACTTTGTTATCCAAGTCTCACTGAATATCATGGCTTATGTATCTTAATGCTATACTGGGAAAATCTGTTTCCTTGTATAATGTTTAGTCAAATGTAACATGAAAAATATATCATACTTACATGCCAGAAATACCATTGTAATTTGAGAATAACTGTACTAATAAGTGCTCATA
Source organism: Oreortyx pictus (assembly GCA_036925125.1). Taxonomy (NCBI): domain Eukaryota; kingdom Metazoa; phylum Chordata; class Aves; order Galliformes; family Odontophoridae; genus Oreortyx; species Oreortyx pictus. The sequence goes on from JAUPFR010000005.1 coordinate 34,439,123, forward strand.
TGATACAGTGATTGTTGTATGTATGTTAAGCAAATATATATATATACCGTGTATTGTCAAGCAGAGCTTCTGTTTTTCTATTATTTTACATTATACTGGTTGATAACAACATTCGATATTTGAGTTTTGTTTTATTTTGTTTTGTTTTTTGAATATGACTTGAGTGGGAAAGTGTGTGAATTCATGTAAAATACAACAGAGAAATACAATGACTAAATGGTCAGCAGCAGGTGATTATTATGAAAAGTAGTAAAGCCCACGGTGAAGGCCATGTTCAGTAGCAGCTTTCTGACACTGGAACAAACTTGAAAATATTACTAAGTTTTCAAGGTACGATTTAGTTTGACCTTTAATTAAATACGGATCTCTGTAAGGTAACTAAATTACCTTAACCCTAGGGTTGTCACTTAAGAGAAGGTGGCATTGTTTGCATAAAGTATTTGCAGTACAGAAGCTTAAGAAAATTATGCAAAGAATAACTTACCACCTCTCTTCCTTTTCATCAGCTGCCAAAACAGAACATTCTTGAAGTAATTGCATTTCTCTTTGCTGATATCCAGCAGTGCATGTATATTTTACTTGTCTAGAAAAGTCTAATTGTGCTTTTGAATGATGTCAATTGCTGCTAATACTGAACAATTATGTGAAAGATAGCACAGCCCTCATATGTTCTCTGTGTCCATTTGTTATCCTCTTTTTTGTACTTCCCACGTGCACAGCACTGTGAGCTTTGTGAGCATGTATCTGAGTGAAATGTACTGAAATACTAAAATAGAGAGGTGGAGAAGCATGTATGTAGTGCTATGATGGGGGGATGTCACCAATCTAAGGATATTTGTGGAAAGATGACTCTGAGGTAGACATAGCTGTATAACTGAGACTTGGACCATGCTACATCCACATCAGACTAAACTTTGTAAACCACTGTCCTGACCCTCTGTAAGTTGGTGAAGAGTTTGAAGAGAGGAAAAAACAAATTGGCATATGTTGGTTAGCAGTAGGATTTTTGGAAGTGCGGAATAGGACCAGATCAAAAAGAGAACCCATAATACAGTAGGGAACTCCCTACAAGGACAGGCTGAGTGAGCTGGGCCCCTTCAGCCTGGAGAAGAGGAGGCTCCAAGGAGTCCTCGTAGTGGCCTTGCAGTACCTAAATGGGACCTGCAGGAAAGCTGGGGATGGCATTTTTGTAAGGTCATGTAGTGACAAGTCAAGGGGAAATGGCTTTAAACTGGAAGAGGGTAGATTTAGACTAGATATTAGGAAGAAATTCTTTGCTGTGAGGGTGGTGAGACAGTTGACCAGCAAGGTTACGAATGTCCCCTCCCTGTAAGCATTTAAGGCAAGGCTGGATGGGGCTTTGAGCAGCCTGGTCTAGTGGGAGCTGTCTCTGCTTATAGTAGGGGTTTGGAACTAGCTGATCTTAAGGGTCCCTTCCAACACAAACCATTCTACTATCTTATGATAGCAGCCTGCTGACCAGACCTGCAAGGACTGACGTGCATTGTCATAGGAGGAAAATTCTCAGTAGGGTGTCGTTTATTGAATTAGTAATTATTTGTTTTAATTTTCATACATCTCCTGTAGGAAACAAAATTCCAGTCAACAAACAAATTCCTTCCGTAAAATAAAAACAGAGAGAAAAGTTTCTCATGAAATGTTACTATTCCTGTTGCAACATCTGCATTCAGTTGAAAACAGAACTTAGCTTGGAAATATCCTGCTGGAGATGAACACCAAGCTCATTCATTAGCTGAATGGATGCCAAAAACAATTTGAACTCTCAGTGTGTAACTGACTTGACAAGATTTCTCGTCCAGAATATTCAAGATCTAGTAAGACCTAGTGACTTAGTTCATAGCATCAACTATTGAGTCCTTTGCAGATCAAACACTGCTCAGTGGTTTTGGCATACGTTTCTTTTATTCAGTGACAGAGGAGATGAGCATGCGTGACTGACAGCTGCATTCTGATTAGGTTGGGGTTGACTATCTCTGGGCAGCAAAGGTAATCAGTATTCACTGGGCTGCACAGTGCTCAGAGACAGGAGCTGTCCAACTTCCCCTATTCTGAATATGTTAATGGTTGTACTAACAAAGAAATAAAACACATCCGAGAAAGGCTTGCAAAAGTTATGTGAGCAAGAGCCTTTAAAAGTATAAAGGAATTAATCTACTTCTGGGTATTATTCTGGTTGAGAAAATCTGATTTATTTATGTGCAATCAATTTAATTTTCCATTAGAGTCCAGATTTTCACCATATCTATTTTTTATCTGAATTTGCCGGTGCTATATTTTTTTATTTTTTTATTTCTATTTATTTATTTATTTATTTATTTTGAAAGGGCTTTCCCAGTGAAGAGGAGTGAACTTTACCTACAGAGTGTATCAAATATATGCCTGTTCTGTGCAGTATTACTTCTTTGCACTCAAACCTGTCATTCACAACCAAGTCCTTGCCCTGCTCCCCTCCAGCATTTGGCATTCTGCTCTGATTTCCATTAGGATTCAGTATATTACCTTCTCTGGTTCTCTTCTTTGTTTGAACTGCTTTCAGGAAGTAATAATAAAATGTTCCTTCATGAATGGTGTTTTTGGTTTTGTTTTGGTCTTTTTTTTTTTTTTTGGATAAATTGAACTGACATGCTTGAATCCAACATATAGCAGTAGTATTCTTCAAAGCATTTTTCTTATTTTTCAAATGTGCTAATACAGATTGAATTGGGGGAAATTATTGAAGGCTTTTTTGTTTGTTTGTTTGTTTTTTAACTTCCTGGAGAAATTTGATTCCCAAGATAGGAAACTAAAAAAGCCTGGAGAAAGACTTCTTAGCTGGTGTTTTTCAACAACAATATTATAATTGTGATTTTGAAATGAGAGAGTCTTTCAAACAATTATGGGGATGAACAAGAGCTCCAACTGGAATTCTATGAAGAAAATATGTCGAAATACCGAAGTGTGTATCCTGCTGATAAAACATCTGAATATCAAAGAAAACATCTTTTTACTACTTTCTCAAAGGCAGAAGAGTAATAAGAGGAAAAAAATATATATATATATATCTTTACTGAATTTCTTGCTCAAAATTGCGGATAAAGGAAGCATTTGATTAATAAGATTCATATTTGTGTCACGTAGTCTTCTCTATTAAATATCATCCTTTACATTTCGTGCAATTAGCCAAGTTTCTTCAAGTAAATGCAGTTAAGAACATGTTCATTGCAGATAGTATCTCTTTGCTATTTAACATTTATGTTATTGCATTTAACATTTTAAAAGGCATTTGTGATTTTAACTTGTAAGTTATGTTCCTTGAAGGAACATAGGAACAATATTTATTAAGTGGATCTGTCCTGATCTGTGAGAAATGGAGATCTGTGCATCAGCTAACAACACAGAGATTGGTCTGTTCTGACCAGTGTTGCTGCAGTCATGTAGCTGAGGGTGTTTACTATTTTATATATCCCTTGTGGATTGTAATACTCTAATTCATTAAAACTAAGCGATGAAAATGTTTTGTTTTACATCTGCATTGACTTACCTAGCAAGTCAACTGCTGATGTGACAAATTCTTTTGAGCTTGATCATGTAACACATTCTTTTTTCATGGAATTGTCCCTTTTTGAAATGGTTTCTGGTGGCACATTGACAAGGTACAGAAAATAAACCTTTTGGTGACATTTTCACAGCAAGATTACTCACAGTAGCAGAACACTTACACACAAAGTTCATCCAAACAAAATTTTCTTCTGTAAAACTGAATATCGGATTGTATTTATAGAACTGCTCTTAAGCTAGAAAATTACAATCATCTTTTCAAATGTGTGTGGGTAGCAGACTGCAGAATCCAAATAAGAGCTTCAATTCTGTAGAGAGAAAATCAATGATGTGGAGACTGACAGCAAGCCTTTCTCTAGGGATTCAAATTCTGACAAACAAGCACCCTGAGCTTATGAACTTATCAGGCTTCACTTCAAATTATTTTGAAAGACAATTTCAAATTTTACTATTTATTTCCCAAAGGGAATAACAATTTTGGACATTCTCCGAGATAGGCTGGAAGAACTGTCTGCAATGACTGGATCGCTAGCAGAGATAGAGCATGGAGGAAATAATAATACAGTCAGTCATTTCATTCTGTTTTTAGGAGTAGACTGAAAAAAAAACCAAAAAACAACAACAAAAAAGAAAAAACAGAGGATGAAGAGTTGACCTTGGCAACTTGGGTAACATACTTTCTATTAAAACTAAAAAAGGGCAAACTTTTTAACAGACTGTATTTGATGGGATTTTCATCGTTGTAATAGTGAATCACCTGAAACCATTGGAGAAACCAAGCAGAAATAAATCAACAAAGGTCTGCTGATTTCTATATCCTAGGTAGATAGGATCCTATATCCTAGGTCTCAAAAAAATACTCAGCAGCTTCAACAGAGATACAGCTATTTCTGCTTCCTAGGATATGTTTGTAAGAACAGCACCATGGGAAAAGTTGTTACATTCATCAGTGCAGAATACAAAGGAAAACCTTGCCCCTTTGGTTAATATCCTCTTCTGTTCTGCTGGACTTAGAAAGTGTGAAAACTGAAACAAGAATTTTAAAAAACTACAAAAAACACCTTTCCTCTGAGCTTCTTGATCTTTTGTTACGAATTCTTTTCATTCTTGATCTTCACTTGTAGACAAAAGAAAAAAAAAAAAAGAAAAAAAAAAACATGATTGAAATGTTAGCATAAACAAGAAAGTATTTCAGTGACAAAGGTTTTCTTTTGCATCCCATTTGGATGTTTTGTAGCTTTATTTTTAAATAACCTGTATTGTCAACTGCAGTTTTTAAGGTCGAATAATTTCCTGTTAGGTTCTTTCGGTCTGCTCTGCGTACCTGATAAGTTAGTACACTGAATGCCAGCATATTTTAGAAATACTTTTGAAGTCTGCAACTTTGGAGCTGATGAGTCATTGATTTGCTGAACGTGTAATGAGTACATAGGCTGTATCTATTAGTGAGCTTTGCTCTTGCACAGTACCCTAGCCAGTGTATTGTGAAGTTAGATGACACAATGTCTAGAATTTTTTGCCTTACAGAGGTGTTTAAGTCTGTAGTAGGCCTGATTTTTTTTCAAAGCAGACTACAATCATATGGAAAACACGGTTATTCAATACAGATCATAGAGTTATTCTTCTTTATCTAATGTACAGCCTATTAAATTTGACAAAATCCTCATAAAATTGTTTGGAAATGTCATCTGAACCTAGTTGTTCAAAAATACTGACATTAAATGCCATAAGTTACTCTTTTAAATCATAATAATGAGTTCCTTAGAACCCAGGGCAATATGTCAGGTGTCATCAGGCTGTAGAAAAGACTATTAGTTCTTTCTGGTTGATATAATAAGTATGTCTGTGCAACACAAAATTACATTAACCTTTCAGACTTACGCATTGCATTGCGAATAGAGGTATAATTAGCTTTCCACTGTCACCCCAGGTTTGTTTCAAAATTATTGATTTCTGAATTTTCACCCCTCCCAAATGTCAGTATTTGTTTTGGGTTTTCGTTCTCTTAACTTGCACTTATTTCAGTCTGAATCTTATTTTTCTTGTGGGGGCCTGCTGTTTTGTTTCTTTTTGTTTTGTTTTGAAATCCAAAATAGTATTTCATTTTCTTTGAAACTTAATATTACAAGGAGGTTTATTGGAATTATATTGCTTCTTTTTTCAAGCTATCCACCGATAAAATTAAGCAGAGCTAATTCTGCTGGCAGTTTGAAGTACTCTGTCCCATCTTGTTCTTCTCCTGTTATTCAACCATAGTCTTTGTTTATTGATTTTAACTTGTTTTTAATATGAATCTTCATTAATTTTGCTATTAAAATTATTTTATTTTGAATGTATAAAAAGTTTGCTCCGACATCCAGTTCTGATTTTACATCAATGTAAACCATGAAATCTGACAGTTGTTCACCCATCAAATAATGATTTTGTCTAGCTGTATACTGGAAATTTTGTCCAGAAAGATTCTGTGAGCAATAGTATTCAGTGATTTTCATCCAGAAATTACATCCAATCCAGAAAGATCACATCTTCACACATGCCTTGTGCCCTTAGCTTACATTTGTAAATGACCCATCAGACCAATTTCATAATGCTCAGTAACACTGGAATAGTGCCATAGTTTCTCTGTGTGTATGAAAGATGAATATTTACTGGAAACAATCAGGAGTACTGCAAATCCATTCTCATGTGAGAATCTTAATTTTAATCTATTACATTTCATATAGAGAACAGGTGTTTTTCAATGGCAGTGGTTTCTGGGTTTCATGTTAGTTATTCAGTATAAGTTCTGCTGCTTTTCATTAAAACTTGTGGACAAGTTGTTCTACAGGTAAAAAAAAAAACAATAAACAAGTAACATGATTTTTAAAAGTACTCTCTTCAACTGAATGTACTTGACAGCTTCTTCCAGCAAACTGGAAAAACAGCTGATCAGTGGTGTTCTTTTTCACCAGCATAGACTCAATAATTCAGCAAGCCTTTTTCAGAGAAGAATTGCCTTCAGCAATTAGCTTCAGGGCAAAATGTTGAAAAATCTATAGAAGCATATTAGGGCACTCAGTTCACACAGAAAATAACTAATATTATTAATGTAGGGTAACAAATCCAGTTATCAACACTGAGGATAAATATCCTGATAGCAGTGCATATGAACTGCACATATCTTTGTTTTCTTTTGGAATTTTCCTGTTTTTAATATTTCTTTCATACTCTGTGTTAGTTTTTCTTAAATTACATTTGAAGTTGTTTTGTTTACATGCTGTCTGGTTTGTGCTCTAAGTTGGAAAGGGATTGATTTCAGCTTAGTGCAGACAAAAAAAACAGAGCCAAAATGCTGTGCATAGATAACTTTTCCTTATAGAATACTGTTCTCGTTTTTCATATATATATATATATTACTTCTTATAATTTGTTTTCTATTTATACCATAGGAAAATAAATTTGCTTGTTAGGTATGGTGAGTTCATTGGTTCATATGGTGTTCATTTTGTTCAGTATAGCATAGAATATTAGAATAAAGTGTTTATCATTAGAGTTAAAATCTTATTTCTTTGGCTTACTTGACATTGTGCAAAGTTGTTAGTGTATAAAGAGAATTTTTCAGTGGCGTTGAACTTTCCTTACATCTGCTTATTACCCTTGCTCCAGCCTTTGGAGAACAGCAGGGAACAGTCTCAAATGGCTTCTGCTGTGCTGTCTGCACTGACACACATGACAGACCATTGCAATTCTCTTTATTAGCGTCTGGTTTGGTCAGAACTTGTGGGAGCCATGATCAGTGCTTTGAGACGTCCCTTACCTGCTTTGCAATATGTACATTCAGCAAATTAGAATCTTTTCCTAGAGGTTTATTGTATCTGAATATCTTTTATGCATATCTAATAGTGAATAGAAAACATAACTTTCCATTTATTAGAAAGTCTTTCCTTGTATTTCATGTACAACTATAAAGGATTTTTTTTTTTTTTTTTTTTAGAAAAGGAAATGCTAGTCACAAGGAAATAAACACAGAATAACAGTCATTTTAGCTTAACTTTCATTGATTTGCAAACAAATGGTAGACAAAAAGGACAGAAGAAGCATATAGCTGTCATGGTTTTATTATTTTTATTATCAGTATTCAGGAATGATAAAACTGCACACAAGTCTTGAGGCTTCCTATTTTTGCTGTTTGCAGGTAGTTGGAGCTTCCAAGCTATCTAGCCTTCAGCTTTAGAGTACAGCCTTTGGTTTCAGACACTCTCTTTATTTGATTTATTAGCTTCAATTCCAATTGTACTGTATTGCATTGTATTATGTTGTGTTATTTTGCATTCCAGTGTCTTATTTAGTAAATGAGCTTTCCTCCTCAGATCGTTGCTGCTGTTTTGTTTCTAGGCCCATCTCTCTACCCTCTTCCTTTCCTCCCCTTCCCCTTTTTCCAGGGCATGGGCCCGTGGGTCCCCCACTCCATTAGTCGCAAAACCAGCCCATAAACAATTGACGGTAGTGGAAAGACAAGATTATCAGAGGTAACTAGAAAAAAAAAAAAAAAAAAAGATAGAGACAAAAAAATCTGGAAAAGAACCTGGAATTTTCACTTTTCATTTTTCCAAAACTGATGAGATTCTTCAGGTGATTAATAGGAAAACAAAGTCAGAAACTAATCTGCATGCTTCTGCTCATTCCGTGTTGAGGAGCTCCACCGGTGATATTGGTAGAATTTCAGAAATGAGCACTGTCTCCATATGTGGTTCCAAGTACATCAGAGGGTTCCGATTCGGAGTATAATGGGAAGCTGACAGAATTCAAGTGTTTGGACACTGGTCTCAGAAGTAGGATTTGAATTTGGAGTGGTCCTGTGTGGAGCCCAGAGCTGAACTCCATAATCCTTGTGGGTTTCTTCTAACTTGGGATATTCTGTGATTCTTTGATACTGTCCACTTGGTCTTCCTTCCTTTACACAGATGTTGGCACTTAATGTACACCTTTGAGTCCCTCCTCCACACACTAATATGGCAACAGGTTAAAATGACAGCAGTAATGCAGTTTTCCTTGGACTCAGAAAATTGAGACAACTCAGTGAAGAATTTAGTGTTTGAAACACCAAGCAGGTGCAAGGGGAAGTATGTGGGCTGCAAGGAGCAGGATGAGATCATATATCATATGGCCAAGGAGCAAAAAAAAAAAAAAAAAGGAAGGCAGAAAAGCAGGGAAGGAATGGAGTGTAAGTACATTTTTCACCAGAGCTTAACTGTAGTGTCAAACTGCCCTTTGCTTTCCTGCTTGTCACTGGGGTTGTACATAACTTGCAGGGTTATTGTCTCAATGAATTAGTTTCTCCAAGTTGATTTAAGGCTCAATGGAATAAAATGACTTTAGAACACATCTATATTTAAAATAAATGACCCTTCTAGAATCCCTGACCTGAACAATTTGGAGCCAGATTTATAGCATTTAAACACTAGTTATGTTTGCTACAGTGTCTACAGCCCAAACTTGTTTCTCTTATAGGTGAGATAGTAAACTAGGGAAGAGAAAAAATGTCATAGCTGTATACAAATAAGATCTTTAACAGCATTGTGTGCATCCTGTTCTCTTTAGACAATGCTGTCAGAATCTTTTGATTATTTAGTAGTTCATGTAGCTGTTGACAAAAGCTGTTTTTTGACCAAAGAGATATTAATTTTTTGAAGACTAAAAGGAGCAACATTTCCTGTCAGAGTACATATGTCCTGGATTTTTTCTACTATTAGTCAGAAGTATGCACTAATGAAGATAAATCCTCAGCCAATGCAAATGTACATGACTCCAGTAAGCTCAGACAAAACTGACTTGTGATATTTTAGAGCAACATGTTGTGGCTGAGCCAATTGCATTGTTCACTACCACTGAAAGGAGTATTTCTGCTGTGGGCCTGTAGTTCTTCTCCCTTCCTTGTGCTAGCTCCAGTGTTACAGGGTGGTTCCACTCTGCTGAACCACTTCAGTTGGCTTACTCTAGAAAAAATACATATTCAACTGTAGAATGTAACTTTAGCCTGAGCTGGAAGTGTTTCCTTCATAACAGTGTGAAATAGTTCACTCAACTGAGGGAAAAAAAACAAACAAAAATCAGGAAACAAAAATTAGTTGCTCATACTCAAAAGCCAACCCAGTTCACAGTCGCAGATGGGAAATAAATACTGAAATGAATATGTTAGAAAACAGTTGCCTCAATAGCCTGGTTTAGGTCTATGATTTATATTCCAAAACCCTTTGGAGACACAGTTGCTTTTATACTTTATTAGAAATTTGGGATTATATTTTCCCAAAAGATATCTGGTGATGCTGAAAAGAAATAGTCTAATTTAGTATGTAAGTATTCTTGCACAACCAATTCTCTAAATAAACCTTTTTATATATTGGGAGTTGAAACTGAGAGCTGGATCTGTGGTCTAATTCTTAATCACTGCCTATAGTCATTACTTGAATTAATTATCATGATGTTAACCAGACTATTTTTTTATTATTTTATTATTTTTATTTTAGAAATATTTTTTTTTTTTTTAGAAATAAAAAAATTCCTATTTTCTACGAACAGTAGAAATTAGGAAATTCAACTTCATGAAAAGATTAGAATTCCCTAGAATTACAGGACATCTGAATGTTATTCTGTGACTGTGAGTCTTTCATAGCATATTGGCACAGGCAAACCCTACAAAATGATACTTTCTGCTCTAAATATTAAATCTGTTTTGTATAAAAAATGAATCACAGCCTAAAAGTTCCCTTCAGCAAAGTAAGTTAATATGTAGTTTCTGCTGCCACAAGGTGTTTCACTAGATTGTGGTGTTTTGGGGTTGACAGCTAAGTTTTCTAGAAGCGGATTATAATTGAAATCATGCAACTTAATATGTGAAATAACTAGTTGTTCATTGGAACTAAGTAAAAAAAATTCTGACAACCAGACAGTAACATATATTGTTTTCTCTGGACTGAGAAAATAACTTGCAAGGTCAACTGCTGTGGACAGCAAAGTATAATAATAGAACACTTCAAGGATGGATGTCCAGGTTAGTATACAGATATTTGAGTTGTTTCATTAGAACACTACTGTAATTCTCTGATGCCCCTTATCACGAATCTATGAACCACAGGTGATGATACAGAGTGATAAATATCGTTTTTTTGGCTGTTACATTACTGAGAGTGTAAGTCATCTGCCACACAGGGCATTTTCAACTCCTGATAATCAGACTTCAAAAATACCAATATGTAGTTGGTGGAGAAAGAAGTTAAGCTTTTTTAAGCAAGTGTAGCGGGCTATATTTCTTCCTATAAATTACAGGAGGGGCAGTGTATTCACTCTCAATTCATTAGTATTTTGTCTCTGGCTATCATATCCGTTACGTTACTTTCAGTTATTCTGAAGCGAAAGGATTTATTAATACATTTATTTACCTCTCAGGCTTGTAATGGAATCTCTTTTACCATAGGAATCTGACTGTAGTTGTTGTATGTATGTGTACATGTGCATACCTGTTTGTGTGATCTAGAGCTGCAGGCAGCCAGTTTTTAAGTCCATTAATTTACATTCAGTTTGTGAAAATGTGAAATATGTATCATCCTTTTCTGACAAAACTTCAGTTAATCTTTGATAAAAGTGCTACTGCTATTCAAACCATCACAAAAGATATTTTTTAGACTCTACAGCAGCTAATCAAAGAAACAAAGGTCACACTGTCCAGTATTCTCTGCCATACCTGTGAAAAGGTTAATTCACAAAGGCTTCAGCTTTTAAGTGTTGGCTGCTAAAAAGAGCTTCAAGGTCTTGGTTCAAGAGTTTGATCTAGTGATTTAGTGCTCTCAGTTCAGAGATGAATTTCTGCATCATGTTGCAGACTTCTTCAGTTTCTGCTAAACCCATTTATTAGTGGAAATGGGCCTGAGCACTGAAGTTCAGGGTGCTTGCCTGCTGTGAGAGCTAATAGGCAGGCTAATAGGTGACTCAGCCAGAAGCTTAGCCTTCCCACTTTCAGCAGCTAGCTCAGATGCCAGCCCTTGTTTGATGGTGGAGAACATTTTGCTGCTCATGACATGAAAGAATTCAGGCAGAATTCACTCCAAGTAATAATAAATGAGATTTATCAGTAAAAGTTCCCTGTAATAGTAAAGAAATATTCTGAGTGCTTTTCCAACATGTTTGTTTGTTTGTTTGTTTGTTTTTGGTTCTCAGGAAGCTTACAAGCACTAGGTTGTTCCAAATTTTTTCCATCTTGAGCCCAGCCAGTTAGTTTATTATGCCCTGTAATCAACAGCCTACACATAAACCTTCACAAAATATCTAACCTTCTTGTCCAATGAGGCTTGTCATTTGCTGCTAACTTAATGCTATTTATTAAGACTCAGAAAAGGAATGGCTGAGTTTTTCACACTGACAATTATACAAATTAGCATCACCAAAACTTTCTCCAGACTCCATTCATAAAAGGCCCACGTTATTAACGCTATCAAAAAAAAAAAAACCCACAAAAAAAAAAAAAAAAAAACAGTATAAATTCTGGAAGCTTTCAGCATCACTTTCACAATTAACAAAACAGTGATAAAAAGTGTGTTTAATCTCTTCCAGTCAGAATCATGCTGTTCCTAACCAGCCTTAGTCCTGGAGAGCAGAAATGACAACATTAATAGAAATGCAAGTGATAACCTCGTGCTGCTATAAATATTGAGAATTACTAAGTTAAGAATAAGTTAGTGTTACTTTGCCAAGGATTTTCCGTCTTCGATCTCAAACTTGCAGTTACTTTGGTAAACCCCAAGGTTCCTGGTTCCTGGTGCAAATCATCTGTGGTCTGTTCTCTGCCATGAGAAGTGACCTTGTCTCTAGTTACACTCAGTTCTGCACCTGCACTGGAAAAAAAAAAAAAAAGGTGGGAGTAAACCTCTGAAACAAGCTGAAAAATTTTGAGAATTTCTACAAGAAGTACTTCATTATTCATCTCTCTTCTGACTTCGGAGGTTATTGCTCATACATGCAAGTGCAACATTCCTCTTTTGCTGCTATTTTGTAAAATCTGCCTTAGAGAAGTATATTTTCTGCTTGGAGCTCTCTACGCAACATTGTGGCGTTGAGCACCAAGTGGAGATTCTGAAAGAGAAATTACGAAGAATTGACTTTTGCAGTATCTTCTGTGTAAATTCACCAAATAATCACTTTCAGTAGAGAACTCAATCATTAATGAGTTACATTAAAATATAGTAGTACTGGACAAATACATTTCAGCCGTTTTGATTATCTATTTCATTGTTTCACTAATGTGTACTAGTTTCATATGAGAAATTTAATGGTGTGGGAAATTTTGATTTCATGACATTATAAACAGCTGTTTTTATTGCATTTAATGATTTTATAAATTAGCTGATTAAATTGTTTAGGAAATTTAGGTTTAGCATATAATGCAGCCTGTTCTAATCTGAGATTTAATTTAATGCGTATTATTTGTCCTTCATATCTTCCACATAAAAACTGAATATTATTTGATACTATTTTTTTGAAGCAAAAAATGACATAATTAAGAAATTCTTAATTAGATGAAGAATGTTTTGGATTTCATTTTTCTTCAATTCCTCACATAATCATCTTTGTTATCTGTTATCTGGAATTGCTCCCAAACTATTAGCATAATATTGGAAAGCCCATTTTAATTGTACATACTTTTAATATAGATATAGGCAAAGAAAATGTTCACATTTTCTGTGGTCACAACATACTGTATGAAAGCTGTGTCATCTCTGATAGATACAGAAACTATTATGAGACAACGGTGGTGTCCATTGTGGATAGTATTAAATATGAGTTTTAACTCGTGTCTGAAAAAGAATCATACATGAAAATAGCTTGAATTTGGAACTGTTCTTGAAACCAAGTACTTTGATCCATGAAAATTCTTATGAAAGTTTTTGTGGGCTTAAGCAGAAAATGGCATTCATGCTGTACTAAAGCCTATATGATCAGAATAGGTATTGTCAGAGGAATTGTTTGGCTAAAGGAGAACATCTTTATATTTGGAATTTGCATTACTGCCTTTGCTCAACCAAAATGAGAGTTCCTTTCTCCTACATACGTTATAATCAGAAAGGCAACTTTGGCATTCCCATCTTCCTTGTAGGTATAGGCTTACTGGATATAGTTTAGGTAGATGTGGTAGATGTAGGACTTCAGATCCAAAAAAGTTGCTGCATAGCCAATTCTTTTAATTAAGATACTTGATGCTGTCTACCATGGTTGAATATGTCCTCACTACAAACTTGACTCGTGGTTGTTTATTTAGTATTTTTATCCCTCCAGCTCTGTCTCTGAGTAGACAATCCAGTAGTTGGCAATTTTTTCAGCCAAATATGCCTTGCTCAACTTGACTGTAGCACTCTGGCCAGAGTTCAGATCTCTGCTTTCATTTGGATGGGTAATGTGTTTATCCATCATATAAATCCTGATGAGATAACCAGTAGTATGTAACATTTAAATTGGAAGGCACTCTTGGAATTTAAACTCTTACTGCTAAGGTGTTTTGACTCATGGGCACCAATGAGCACAATATTTCCTACATTCAATACATATATATATATTTAATTTTAAGAAACAGCCCTGCATAGATCCTTTCCTCTGCAGATATTTCAAGAAAAACTCCTACTTCATTACAATTGTGCTGAAAGATTCATTGTGTCTAACTTAAAAATAAAGTTGCTATTTTCCTGAAAGAGAGTTAAATAAATGTAACAAGGCTTCTCTGAAGTTCTGATAATAAAAGAATGAATAGACCACAAAGAATTCACAAGTTTCTCAGTATCCTTACAAGGGAGATAACTCCTTCATTAAAAATAATGCATGAGCTTGCAATGTAGATGAGGTAAGAGCCATTACCTTGCCAACAATTTTTTGTTTTATGTAAGTCAAGCAAGAAATAAATGAATAATAATTCAGTATTTTCTGAACTTATATCTGTCTTTTCCTTGGTTTTTAAGAGCATAACTTGCAAATTTAACTTCACTAAATTGAGATCTGTGGAAACATCAGCCAGAAATGATGATCACTGTGTATATGTCATATTTTTCTGCAGAGAGGGGTTTTAGTCTTCCTAAATGCAGCAGGAAATGTACAAATTTAGGCACAAAATAGCACTTTACTTTTTGTGGTTCATGACATTTTCACTTCAGTTGTATATTTTTAGTCACTGTTTGGCCAGTATTGCATTTCATCTAAATAGAACTTAACTTTTCCTCTTCTTCCAGGGTGGTTGTGTTAACCTAAGTTAATGGATCAATTTCTGTGATTGCACTAAAACAAATTAAATTGTCAAATATCATTACCTTTAAATTTTGAACATAAGAAAATGTGAAAAGAACATTGTAATGTCTTTATGTATAATTAATATGAACAGAGGAACTACAGATGTAGGGGTACGTTAACTTTAAAGGACAAAGATAGTTAAGAAAAATACAAAACTGGAAATGAGAGAGACTCATGGGAAAAAAAAAAACACCCACACATACTAATCTCTGTAACTTCGAGTGTTTTGAAGATCAGAGTTTCTTACTAAAATATTGAAGATATATGAAGATATGCATCTGTGATATAATCTAGGAAATGCTTTGCAATATTACTGAAAATGGTTTTGAGTGCAAATTTGCAAATAACAATAATAACCTTAGAATAGGCCTCAACGAGCTTTGTGACTTCTGATGTACCTCATATTTTCATGAAAATATGAGAGAGAGCTCATGAAAGACAGTGGTAGTAGTAAGGGTCTGAAACAAGTCTCTTTTCTCACAAGAAATTGTCATTAAAGAGTTGTTGAAACCTTAAGTATTCACGGAATCTTATGTAAAATTGGCAACCAAAAGTCTTATTGAAAGTACGAAGAAAAAATGGGTAATTGTTAATAAAGTCCTTGCCCCAAGCTAGATTTTCTGAAAGAAATCGACATTTTACTATAAACTTCAGCTTTTCCTTCTCCCTCTCAAAAATCTCATTTACCATTAAAGTTAATAAGGTAGCATGAGAACAATTACTTTTGTAAGCAAGCCAGTTTTTCATTTTAAAATCTTTATTCTTCTTTTTTTCCTTGTGTTCTGTATTATCATTTCTTGTTATGTGTGATTTTATATAGATTACAGTAATTATAGAAAATACTCAACCAAGATCCTCCTACAAATAGGAGATATAAGGTCTTGAAAACATTACTTCTGACATGTTTCTCAGTGGGATCTATTTCATTATTACAAAACTGTGTAAGAAGCTAAGAGTTTTTTGTATATAAGTACAGACAATTTTATGTGCTGAACACTCATAAAACAGAAGAACAGTTGAGAGTCAAGTATGAAAGAGCAAAATCTGCAGCTGGAGAAAACAAGCTTAGTGGCACAGTAAGTAGCACAATTTCTCTGAGCTTTCAACATAGCCATTTATAATAGCTTGCACTGTGGCAAATATAGAACAAAGTAAAGAATCAGATTAAACCTAAGAATACTAGAGTGCTTGGGGTGCCAAAGGATGCACGGGGTGATAATTCATTTTTGGATTGCTTGATTTAGAGTATAGTTCATATTGGACACTTCTATGTATAATGAAAACTCATACCATCCTCAAAGCAGAAAAAATGGGAAGGAAAACCAGGTGTTGCTTAGTTGGAGATAAAAAAGATGTCAAGACTGACGGGAAAGCAAAATAAGCTTTTATCCAAGAAGAGATTGGAGAATTCTTGATCTTCCTTCATTTGTGTTTTCATTGCATATAAGCTCAGATGGAGACAAGCCAGCCAAGACTTAGACCTCTATTCTTGCCCTGAGCAAACCAAGTTCATATTTCTGAAGAGGTAATACAAGTCAGAAAGCTGATGGGATGAACTCTAAGCACAGTTAATTAAAATAGTTTTTTTGTTTGTTTTGTTTGTTTGTTTGTTTTTTGACAGAAAGGTATTATTGATGATAACCAGTAAAACACCAAAGGCAATTCTGGTACCAGCTACATTTCCTTTGAAAACTAAAGGGGGGATTTTTATTTGTTGGATTGATTTTTCTGTCCCTAGTAGTGCTATGTCAGAAGGAATTTTTCTCCAAAATTCATCTTTCATGTTTTCCTTTAGTTGAATGTCAATGTTTTTTTCATTTGTTTTTGTTCATGTAATTGGCAGTTTACTTGCTACTCTTTTCCCCTATAGAAATCCTGTAGATCATGTGGTGCCAGAGGTCTGATTACAAATAATGTGCTAAATTTTTGAAACAATAAAAAGCAGATTTTTAAAAGAACAAATGAACTTTCCATCTAGAAGGATTATCTGTTGTTGTATCAATGAAACATTTAATTTTACCCCAGTCTTTGAAAAAAAAATGATTATAATTTGATTTTTATTCACTTGGTGATCCCTTTGTCTTCAGAAAAAATACATCTGTTTCTTATCACATAAATTCTCATCCTTATTTATTCTTTAGTATTTAGAGGTTTAATACTTTAAAAGCAAGAGTAAGGAGTAGAAATTATTTTCTACATCCAGTAGTTCAGACCTTCTTCAAGCTTCTTTCTGGTGATGACCCTGGCAGAAGAACTGATAAAATCTCATTGAAGCTCATGTGCCAATCTCTGCATCTTCCTAAAGTAAGATATTGTCACTAGAGAGCATTTCATTACAAATGCAACTATTACTACTCTAATATGTAATCAGTTATAAAATGTATGTGTATTGTCATTGGCACACTGTGAATATCTATATATGTGCATATAGATACGCTGATGTGCATTTGCCTATGTCTGCTGAAAAGGTCAATGGCTTCTTGGCCAGCATCAGAAGTAGTATGAGCAGCAAGACTAGGGAAGTGACTGTCCCTTTGTAAGTGGTACTGAAAGGAAATTGCAGTCAGGAAGATTTTGATCTCTCCTTTCAAGTGACAAATGATAGAACTTGAGGAAACAGTCTCGACTCGATACAGGAGAGGTTTAGATTGGATGTTAGGAAGAGCTTTGCAGAGAAGATGGTCAGGGAGCAGCCCACCCCAGAAGATACATAAGAGACATGTGTATATGGCATTAAGTGTCATAGTTTACTGATGGGACTTAGTAGGTCAGATCAACAGTTGAGCTTGATGATCATGAAGATATTTACTAACCAAAATGTTTCTATGTACACCACCACGGGCAGATGCCAAGTGACATTTTATTTCATGGGGTAATACCAGATTGATAGTCCCCCTTCAATCTTAAATATGCAGTGTTTAGTTAGATATAGTATCCAAAAATCAAGTACAAGAAGTCTGTGTACAGTGCACAGTATAAGAACAGTGGATTCTGTACAGTCCAGTCTGTGTTGCCCCTATGAAGGTGCCTCTTTATAGTACCTCCTAAAGCTTTCTAATTTGGTTTCTTCCCCTGTCTCAGGTTGTATTAATGTCGTGCAAGTTAAAATTAAAATCTAGCTTGGCAATTCAGAATCCGAATGTCCTTACTGCTAACTCAGATCCATGAAGACATTCCCAATTAGCTGGCTCAGGCACTGATAGAAGTGCTGCCATTGCCGTACAACACTTGTAGTGGTTTGTGAAAACTGTTACAGCACTTCAGGGAAACAGCAAGGCAGATAGCCATGGATTGTGATTATGTGTTGCTCTAGTTAAAAGCCAATTCAGTATGACCTCACTCAGCATGTGCTCCCTAATATTCAGACATAAGAGGAAAAACAGGGATGCAAAAATAGCACTTTCTCATCAAATTGCAAATAACAATCATCTTAGGGGTTATGTAGCAGGCAAGCATTATGTTGGAAACAAAGCAGGAAAAGATAGTAAACTTTACACTTTTTCTCAGGAAATTAGGGAAAAGAACCAATGCCCTCAAAAATTGAAGTTAGTTATGTACTTTTTTTAGTGGTCTCAAATACCGTGTTAAAACTGCATTCACACACCCGATTTGGTCTTTATTTAGGTAATGTTTATTCATTAGCAGTTGTCTGTATACAAAATATGGTAGATATTTTGTTTAAGGAATACATTGCCCCATAAATGTCTTTGTGAGCATTTCATCCACAGTTTCTCAGTGGATAGGATTTCAGCTGGATTAAGTTCAATTTCATGTCACCTTTTCCCACACAAAAGAAAGCTGACAGACACCTTCTTTCCTAGTGCATTTGGAAACCGGACGGTACTTTTCACAACTCCCAAGTTTGGTGACTTTTTGACAATGCAGCAGACCATCTTTGATGCAGAAAATCTAGAAATATGACAAGAAGGCAAAGCCAGGAGGAAATTTGTTTAGGGGTCCAGGATTTTCTTTCTTTCTATTGTTTTCCCAAATAAATCACTTAAAGGGATTTTAGAGTGTATTCATATATGATACAGTTCATTTAAGCAGAGCTTTCTCCAAAGAAATATACTGAAACATTTTGATTATAGAATGTATGTTAACTTACGAGTAGTTCAGATATCTTGACTTAGTATGGATGTTAAGAATTTTGGGAAACTTAGATTACTTTTTATTGAACGTAGTTTTATTTAAGAGAGATAGTATATACTTTCCTTTTCAATATGATCAAGAATATAATCAGTCTTCACATCGAAGTTAGTATGAAGGTGGGCTTGGGCAGAAAACAACAGGAAGAAAAATACTTACGTTGTGCTTTTAAATAGTTGAAAAGCCTTTAAGATAAATGTGTTGATTATTTTAACTCTTCTGAGTTTGAAGAGGAATATGTATACATTTTCATGTTATATCATGAAATTCAGTGTAGATTAAATGTTAGGAGAAAGACTCCTAGCATTAATTTGAAATATTTAAGATTATTATTAGCTCTCAGGAATGAGATCTCAGAATTTTGCTAACTGGTTCTGTGAAAATACTTGCTCAGTTCTTATTAATCATAAGAAGTTAATGTTGTAAATTACAGAGGAAGATGAAGAAAGCAAAACAGAGGAGATTACTACATACATCTAAGTCTTGCCTGCGTCTTGAACTTCATATGCACTTACAGAACAACTTTTAACTCACGTAAATGTGGATTATGTCATAGCCCTTCCATCTGGAAAGCAGACTAGGGCAGCCCAAGAGCAGCACAGAGAGGGTGAAAACAAAATAAGCATTTCTTGTTTCTTCCAGTACAATAACGTAAAGAACCACAGATGAGACCAGTAGCTAAAGTGAGTCCTCACAGGCCAGTTAATGAAGGTATATTTTCAAAACATGACAAACTTATGAACAGAAAGTGTGTGTAAGGCTATCAAGAACAAATGCAAGTGAAGTCCATGATGCAATTTGCTCAAATCAGGAAAGAATCCCCAAAAACTTCCCTGCATGCCTGCCACCATCTTAATAACCTTCCACAAGCATTCATTGTTACTGCTCCTGGAGATCTAGTTGTTATGGCTATTCTTTACATTTTTTTTTCAGTGAAAAGCAGTGTACAACATTGTTATGGGTAGTACTGAAAGGAAGTACACTTTTCTAGATACTAAATTGTACACTTCTCTAGATACAAAATTTATAAACTCAGTTACCACATTTTTAACTAACCTTGTTAATATGAAACAAACAAACAAACAAACAAACAAACCAATAACCACCTGAAGTCCCCAACTGTTTGTTTTGTCTTCCACGTCTTAAATGTTTTTTCGTCGAATTTGAAGAGATTAGAATTTCAGTGGTGTAGAGTTCTAAGAGCCAAGGGGATGGATTTTCCTTCTTGTGTTTAATGAAAAGTATGACCTGTTTGTTTAACCTGCTATGTTAGACTTCCTATGGTAAACTAGAATGAATTCAACCAATTTTCATTTGTAGACACTTTGCATTTCATGTCTTGAATCTAACTGTCAGTCTTTTATCCACCTCTGCTACTATATTTTGACATATTTCTGTTAAGATTTTGATGTATGTTTTGGTCTAACTGCATGTTTGTTAATAGGTGACCTTTTGGTTTGATTGTGTGGCTGACTTCAGTACTAATAAGCTGAAGGATGAGATGTCTAATGAGTCCTGTGTATAGAAATAATGATAGATGACTTATTTGGAATTCTAGAGACACAGCATGGCCAAGCATGCTGAGGAGTCCCTGGAAATGATCCAATCTTAGACTGGGAAGCTTTATTGATGACACAGAAATAGGGCACATTTTAATCATTTTTACAACATTGTATTGCCTTAGGTACTAAAATTCATTAAATAAGGAGTATAAACTCTGTTTTAAACTGGATCCTAAATTGTTCTTTGATGTACAGTCAACAGCAGCTCTGTAAGATCAATCACAGTTACCAACGTGTATTAAAATCAACTTGTTTAATTTTAATTGTTCACATTCCTGACCTTCTGTGAGTAGCTGTTCATGAAGCTAAATTGCTTTTCTCTCAGACAGGGGTTTCATTTCACTTTGTGGTAGCTCTCTTTCCTTTTACTCTAATCATCATTTTGCTTTTCTTTCTGTCTCCATCCTTCGGGCCCACACTTCTCATTTTTCTTAGAAAATTCTCTATGTGACTTCCATCCTCATTAGCAGAACCTGAAGCCTTGTAAATGACTCAACTTTTATAAATAAGGTGGATCACTTGAATTATTAGATGATGTAAAGTTACAGTCCTCAATCTCTTTTCAGGAGTCTCTGTTAACCTATGCTACATGAGTGATTATACTTTCAGATTCCTAATGAAATTATGAATTTTGCTGGTTTTATTGTGAGCAGGTAAATTTATTTTAATCTTGTACTTTCTGTTTAGCTCAATTTATTTCAGTGTACTCTATTCCTTATTTTCTTAGGGGAGTTCTATGTAATTAATTACAAATTTAATCCCTATTCTTATATCTGTTCTTCCAAGAATGAATGATCCCAGTTCATTTTGTATCATTTTTTTTTTCCTTCCTCCAATATCTGAAGTTAATAGTAGGCTGGCGGGCTTAGTTACAGAAAAGAGTAACAACTTTGAGTCTGAATCTCACACCAAACATTTACTGCTAGGATGTCCTACTTTCTTCTGAAGAGTACTGGGTGCTTTCAAATTTCCAGTCGTTTTGGGAAATTTCTGTGTCCTTTATCTAAAGATTAAGTGGGTTGTAGGGACAGATACGAGGAAATACAACCCAGTGATAGAAAATGAGAAACAAAGTTTGTTTCAAATACACAAATACGTAGAAAAGAACTTCAGTGCAGTGAAGCTTCTATTTCTGATCAATATTCTTAGCCTGATGGTATGCAGGGTAATAAGGACAAAATCATGGTTTCATATTTTATTAAATTACCTGGTCACCCTGAGTCAAAAACAAACAAACAAACAAAAAAAAAAACAGGTACATGCAAGAGTCAAGTGAGTAGAAACAGAATACAAAATCTTTATAGAAAAACAGTGATGGTTCTACCATATGAGCTCTGCAACAGCAGAATTTGTATAAAGCATCACAGTGATGGCATGTAAAGGCAGTAAGTGGAAGAGATGAGAAGGATTTGAACACATCATCTATAGATGTCAAGGAAATAAGTGGTATGGATGGATGATATATATCTTTGAAGGTTTATCACTCAAATGGTAGGAGAAGTAGTATTTATTCTATAGCAGAAAACAAAACAAAACAAAAATAAAATAAACTATCTAAATGGTATTTAAAACCATGTAATATTAGCAATTACAGAATTACGGAAGCACACAGCACCAAGGGACTGTTTTTAGTAAAATTTTACAAATTTTACAAAAAATGTTACCTTGGTTGTAGCATTAGACCTTTCAGATTTTAGAGGAGCCTGTGGACTTTCATATAGTTTCATTCATGTTAAATAAAGAAGGATCATTTTATACGGATGCTTTTCATAATTCGAAACTTTAGTTCAGATGTGACTGTCTATTTCTCCCTTAGTCTCATTTTTCATGTGCTTGCACTATTCTCTACTACTTTTGTTGCAAATTTTGAAATGCAAGCTGACGTACTCCAGCAGGTGCAAGGGGCAGAGGTACAACATGTGCTACAGTCTTGCTGTGGAAATGGAAAGCTTGACAAAACATGGAGCTCTTCAAAATGCACATTTCATTTTTTCTTGGCAGCATATCATGATTTGCACAGACTTTGTTTTCTGGGGGCTTTCTAAGCCAACTAGTAGTGTTGGAAATAGGAAAAGAATTCCATGAATACAGCTGACTTGAGGATCTCTACAGATTCCGGAGAGCACCATTCACTGAGTTTCAGTGATGTATATATATAGTTCATCTTTTGCAACTGGCTTGGCTTCTCTTTACACTTCTTCCATCAAGAGTTGCCTGAAAGGAGACAAAACTCACAGTCTAGTCCTGTGGTCTCTTGTCTCTGAAAGACTGACAAAACCACAGTTAACTGCTGGCTATTCCTGTGCCAGTTTTCTAGGGACAAATCCCTTAGAAATAGTGTGCCTTTGTTTATTCTCTTTGCTTGATATGCCTGTTGGACAGTTTTTTCAGCTTTTACATGTCTTCAGATTCAAAGAGATGTTGCAAAATTCATCATGACATTAGAGGAGAATGTACAGATTGCAGAGATTGCTCTGTGAGAGCTCATCAAGTTTAGGATGCACTCCTGTGTTGATCTTAAATAACTTGATTTTGTTTAGATATATTTGGGGTAAATGAATAGCTACCTCAATGAAACTTTGACTTAACTGTCCAGAAGGGCAAAACTTTAAAATTCTGCTCTGTTGAACTTATCCTCTAAATAAAGTACAAATTCTCT
This sequence comes from Oreortyx pictus, assembly GCA_036925125.1. Lineage (NCBI taxonomy): Eukaryota > Metazoa > Chordata > Aves > Galliformes > Odontophoridae > Oreortyx > Oreortyx pictus. The sequence continues at coordinate 34,462,355 of JAUPFR010000005.1, forward strand.
TGTTTTAAAGAGGCTTGACAAATTACCAGCTTTATTCAAGAAGATCTTTACATAAACCTGCTAGATAGTAAAACAAATACATGATTTAGCTTTTCCCTCTCCCTTGGCCAAATTCAGCAAAAGATGTTTTTCTCTAAGGAGGAGGCAAGATTTGCTTCTATATGCATATAATCTTGGAGAATCATTATTATGAATAATGGGCCATCAGAATTAGAAGAGCCCCATGGCTCATATGTATCAATCAACTACCATAATGATGGACGTGGTATAAAAATCTCACTAAAATAGAACTCTGGGATATTCTCCCTAGTTTTTCTCATCAGTCCCTGGCAAGCGTTCCCAGAAATGAAAATCCTCAAGGCAATTTTAAATGTAACTCATTCTTGACTTGCAGAAATTCATCTTCTGAATGGAAAGTTGTGTGTCTCTATGTTCAATTAATTCTTGGCTTTCATATGAAACTGCCAGCAAGTTTGCCAACCTAATCTGATGGGTTTTATTTATGTGATATAAATCTTTGTCAGCTGATAATTGGTCTCATATGTATCGGAAGGTGATTCTTTTATTCACCAGCAGCCTGGATCAAAATGTACACAAAACATACCTGAAAATGTAATAATCTGCCTCACCTCACAGAGCTGATCACCCTCTTTAAATAGCTTTCAACCTAACATGCCCTGTACCTGAAACTTTGATTATTAATGGAAAACAGAAGATGTATATTATCTTTCTGCTGAAAACCCCTACTAAAATAAGTTTCCTGAATTCTTCTCACTTGCTTTATGTTAGGAAAAAAATAAAGTCATCTATACTTGCAAGATAGAGTCATAGAATCACCAAGGTTGGAAAAGATCATCCCTCTTAGTGTTAATATATTTGTAAAAAAAACAAAAATTCTCATTTACTTCTCATTTACTACAGTGGCCAGGTTGAATTCAAGCTTGGCTTTTCTAATTTTTTTCTAATTTTCTCCCTTCAAATGCTAACAATTTCTTTGTACGCTCCTCAAATTGCCCATCCTTTTTTCCACAGGAGGTAGACTCCTGTTTTTCTCTTGGAGCCTCAGAAATGATTCCCTGTTCATCCACGCTTGTTTTCTTCCCCTCTGACTTATCTAACAGCACAGGGAGACAGTGTGCTCATATGCATCTGAGACTTCTTTCTTGAGGAATGACCAGCCATCCTGGACCCCTAAGGTCTCTCAAGTTGTTCTCAAAATGAGGAACAGTAATGACTGTATTTGATCAAACACTTAAATCGTGTTGCAAAATGTTTGAGAGTTATTGCAGATTCTGCTTGGATTCATTAAAAAATTTGGAAGAGGCCAGTGTTTTTGCTACTTTCAGTTTTAGTGTTATATTCCAATATAGATTTCCCACTCATAATCTTTCTCATACCACAGAGGATGACAGTAACACTGTCACTCTCCCAGTCAGTGTTTGAGTATAAATCCTTGATAAATTGCTTTGCCCTTGTTGGAAACTCATGCTCAGTTCCCAACTGCCCAATGACTTTGTAAAGCATATAATAACCAGGATTTTAGTGAGCTGGAACCTTCTATTTCTATTGGTGTTTTGCTGATCTTCTACTGAAGGCATTGGGATTTGCTATGACACAGTGCCTGAGAAAGGTTATATATGTCCAGTAAGAACAGACAGTGACTCATGTAGTTATCTTAGATACACGATTTGTGATAATAAATGATCTATATTTATTTTATCTATATTTAGAGATATTATACCTATATGCAGATATTAATACATTAAGGTAGATGTATTTTGTAATCTACAGTACTCAAAATCACTATTACATTTCTCACAGTGCATAAGATACCTTAGAATTGTAAAAAAAAAAAAAAAATCTATTTTTAATCTGAATTAAAAACAGCAGTTGTAGCTTGAAAGAGAAGAAAAATTTTAATTAATTTTTTAAAAATCTGTTAGTGGCAGAAACAAATGAAACAGAAAATTTAAGCAATGTAAATAATAAAATACAGATTTGTTTTTAAATATAAATTGATAACTTACCAGTAGCCATTATGTAGTCTGCCCTACAGACAACAGAGCTGAATTTCTGAGAGCAAAGAATCTGGGAGTTAGTGTTCACAAAGAAAAGAATTTAAATATTATCAAGAAAGCAATTGTTGTACTGGAGTATACAGCAGACAGTAACTCAGAAAACACATGCAGTGATCCCTTTGCTCTGCACAACATAGATAAGAGTACTTGTGCAAAGGCAGGACACTGCCCTTTGCGACAAACCTGTGCAAACTGATAGAAATCCACAGGGGACCAAAGAGAACATCTGGAGATTTTAGAATATCTCAGAGGAGGTATTTCTGGAGCTGCTTAGCATAAAAAAGTTAAAGGAGTGTTATGTAAAAGCTAGTTTTGATCGTTTTCCATGTCCATGGAAAGGAAAAATAATAAACCTAAAATGTACCAGTGAGCCCGTAATGGAGGGATGTATACCTGACCCCTCTTTATGAGTTTCTCTCCTCCACCCCTTGCTTTGTGGGCAGGAGACAGCCCAGATAGTGTGACTCTGCTGGAGAGAATTCGGAGCATTTCCTCCAGCTTCCTGTTCCTGGCTTGCAGCACCTTGTTCTTTTTCAGTGGAATCAAGCAAGCAGCCATTGCCTGTGAACTGCCATCAAGATCTGAACTCTGGCCCCAAGGAGAAGAGTAGACCAACTTTGGAAGAATTTTTTTTTTAAATCCTCAAAAGTCTTAGAAAATTTTAACTTTGCTAAAATTTGAGAGAGATGCATGAGCAAGTCCCAGTAAGAACAGAGAAAGTCAGAAGTGTGGGAAGCCTCCACCTTCTGGAGCTGTCATTGTTCATGTCCTGAAGCAGAGGGATGGACTGCATGGCCTCTTAATGTCTCTTCCATTACCCCTTTTCTCATTTGCTTCTGCAGGGTAAACTCTTTTAGAAAGAGACTGATGAAAAGTATAGCTTCTGTTGGAAACACCTTGTGGGTGAAATGGCACTATGAAAAAAATCCAGAGATGGAAGGTGATTAGCCAATTTAGAATATTATTTTTAGGGTATTCATTACTCCTCTCAGTATGTTCCTGTGAAGAACTTAACAAATATTAAACTTTTTAACACATTTCTAAATTATGTTAGAATATTATATGTTAAATATGTATGTGGAGTGTACGAGGAATACCATTAGAGTTCCCAAGAGCCGAGACTGTCACTACAGGTTATCCTTAAAATGATTTTTTCCATCTCTTCATTGATTTCCCGTACGTTTCCTAAAAGATAAATCATTCTCATCTCAGGTTTTCATGGCCAAATTATGTGTTGGAATAATTCCAGTGAAGGAAATAAAATGACACAACTGGATGATTTGTTGTTATACAGATTGTACGAGTATGTAAGATACCTGGTGGCCTGAGATATTCACAACTAGTTGATATTGGGCTGATAAGATTTGTTTTGCACAGATAGCTGTAGGGGTATTTAGTGGAGAACAGAAGTAAGATTACTGAAAATAATTGATTTTCAAACCACAGTTTCTTCCCAATTAAAATTATCCTGAGGCATTTAGAATCTATAATCTAAAACCGTGTTGGAAATCCAAGGAACTTTTCACTTATGCTGATTTTTAGATATAATAATTTTTTTTTTGAGCCATGTGAGCAGTAAAAACTGACATTTTATTGTAAAATATTTATTTTTACACTTTAACAAGTAGATTACAATTAATTTTGATTTGATTTTCAGGTTTGTTACAAAAGGAAATAGGAGATCATTTTTCATACAAGGGAAATAACGAATCAAAATCAACTGAAACTTTACCTTTGGCATTGATTGAACTAGATGATACCCTGTGCCCTAAAGTTGAGATTTCACTAGAGAGCAACAGAAATAAAATCGACCCTGCTATCATAAAATACATAAGCTTACTATGAGCTACTAGTCCAATCACTTCAGTGTCTCAGAGTTTTGAACAGACGTACTCTGACTGTAAAGGTGTGAGAAAACAGTATTTCAAATGCAGAATTCTAGAGCTTGTAATGTGGAAATTATGTCTTAAAACAAAGCTGCTTTACAACAGCAATATCTGTAATGTGCATGTGCTAGTAAAGTAAATGTGCAATTTAACTGAAGCTCTCTTACCCTCTATAACCCTTCCACATTCTTCTTGCTTTTTTTTCCCACTTTTTTACCACATTTATATGATCAGTATCATTTCCTTCTTCCAGCCTTGCCATTGATTTGGTGCAAAAATTTATGTGTGTTCATTTTCATTAAATGGAATTTCTAAAAGAGTTGTGAGTATTTGAATGAGAGCTTAAGAAAAGAATATATGATACACAATAAATTGCTTGCATAAAGTAACTTACAGCATAAGTTACTCTCAGTTGAAGGAAATGCAATTATTTTCTATTTTTAGTTCAGTTTTGTCCAGTTCTTTTCATAAACAATATTTTTTTGGTGCTAAAGATTATTTGTTGTCCAGGAAGTCTCACATCCCAACCTTTGCTTGTGGGCTCTATTAATAGAGTAACTTAACTGTCATTATGCCTTCTCAGTGCTTTGACTTTGCCAGAAAATATTGATCTGTAGCATGATCTGTCCAAGGGCAACAGCATCATTAATTGCTAAGTGATCTGCAAAACAATTAGAGACCTCCTGGCTGTTGTACAAACAGATGAATGGAGCTGTCTACCTAATCAGATACGGTTGTATCTATCTATGGACCCAATTGTGTTGCTCAGAAATGTCTTTAACATCTGTCACTTTCCCACTTCTCTCAATAACATATGCCCTGCTTTGCTCTGCAGGGTTACTGCTCAAAAGCCTTGGAGGGAAAAGGGGGTTCTGTGCAGTTTTCTAAGAAGATTTTTATCCTGTATCAACATCCTCAGATTTCCTTTTTAAGAGGCAAGCAGGATTAATCTAAGGAGGCTGTAACTCACATTTGCATTAGCAGCGTGAAGGCAGAACAAATATATTAAAAATTAATTCAAAGCCTGGATGCAGAGAATTTAATGTTTAAGACAATGAAAGGAATTGATGATTTTCCAGGCTTTGTTATTCAGCACCCAGAATGGTGAAAATCTATCTTTAACTGGGATCACTGATGACCAAATGGTAGACGGTGAGAATAAGATTGTGTGTTTATCACTTACATATTTCGGTGCAAAGGAAACCTGTTAGGGAGGAAATACAGAATTAGTACTCAGTCCATTTAAAGTTAGATTGCACAGATGTTGCATAAATATCCTCTGCTGAAAATGCTTGTATTGTGATCCAGGTGATTGTTGGGAAAAAAAAAGAAACAGGTTGACACTGTGCAATGTACTCTTTCAGATAAGTACCCATGAACTGAATTTGTGATGTAAGAGTGATTCAGGTAAGAAGTGTTTGTACTGACAGACAAATTTTTCCAAAATATTACTATTGTATTTTTCCAGAGTTTTTGAAGGGTTTAGTTCTGTTTTGGGAAGGGTTTCTGTTCTGTCCAACAAAAAATGATATTTTTAGTAGTGTCATATGGTGTTTGAAGATGAAACAGAAGCACTGCATACCAGATATTGATGCTGTTTATGTGTCTGTAATACTTAGTTTAGTACTTCTGGATAATTTGGTGTTGAAGATTAGGTGCTAAGGTCTGACTTCCTTCACATTCTTCACATATGCTGGTGTTTTAAGGCTCTTTAATCTTTGTATATGGCTGAGGTTTGTTACAAAATTTCTGTAACTGTCACTGTATCATTCCGGATTGAATTTTAAGTTGCTTTTGGTTTAAATGGTACATATGGTACATTCTCTACGAAGTATATCCAGTCAGTAGTTTCCAGTATTCTTATTGCTGTATCTGTCTCTATTTTAGACACAAGGGTTTTACAGAAAAGCTGTCCCTTTTTTTAGTTCTACCCTCACTGCACATGGTACAAGGACCAGAATATGTGCACAAGCAGGAGAGCATGTGGTTGAGGACAGAAGTTCATAGGCTGCTTCTTTATATGCGATTTAGCTCCTGCCTCTTTTAACGACTGCATGATCTTCGTAACGTAGCTGCAGATCCACTGATTGTCCTTCCAGTCACTCAGGAGGAAAAGGCATGAGTGATTCCCTGTAGGAAATGATATAGTGCTATCCCCATTACTCTGTCTCTGGGGAGGACACTGGGAAAGATCCAAGAAGATATATCTGGTAGATGGAAAGGTTGCAGGCAGAGAGCGATCCTTTTATAACAATAAGAAAACATTATTTATGTTCCTCTAAGAAGCAGTTTTAAAAAATTTGCATTTTTGATCAAAAACTGCCCTGTGGATCCTACCTTTGTTTTGTCTCTAAGCATCCGTAATCTACACGTGGATAAAAAGACATCCTGCTTTTACAGAAACAATTCCTATTTGAGTGGAATGGTTTTGTGATGCTTTTCATCAGGGGTTAGGTGGTGCAATAGAATAATAAACCAGCTTTACACCTTCTGCAGACAGCTGGTCAGATGCACTGTAGATCACATGTGAAAATGAGGCTGGTGGTCGTGCTGTGTTTTATAGCTCAAAAAGGGGAAGCAAAACATGAAAAATACTTAGTTCTTGGCAACCTCCCAATTTAATTTTCATCTGTATATTCCTCTGCTCTCCATTCAGGTAAAAGCAAACACAAATCATAATGCAGGTCATAAGAAAGGTAACAGAAAAGCAATAGCCTAAACAGTCATGGTTAAATTCTAACAGCATAGCACTGCAAAGGGTAGATGTTTATAGCAGAGAAGATTTGGTCTTTACTCCCACAGCTCAGCTATGCTTTTACTAGCACTGCTCTCACGTTATTGGCAATTGCATTTTGGAGCTACAACAGTGCTGTTTCACTTGCATAAACAAAAAGCTTTCCTGGGAAAATGGCTTTATACTGACTTAATTAGTTTCAGATAATACTTTTTTTTATTATTATTTTTTCCTGAAGTGTAAGAGTGGAGTATTTGGGACTACAAATATTTTATGCAGTGCAAATATTTTCTTTTATCTTGAAGAAAACAATTTGATATTTTTCTGAACAAAAACCAAAACCAAAAATAAAAATATTAAATACTTGCAGACAGAATCTTTTGTTGAATAACCAGAATATATAATTGAGATAGGTTCTCATAGTGCTGCATGGGGATGAGCATAGATCAGGGTCAGTTTCCAGCCTGTATCTAATGCAAAGCCCCACAAATATTCACCTTCCCTTTTGTCCACCCATGTTGATACTCAGTAGTCACTTCCTTTTTAAGTATGCTCACAGTAGTCTGCTTCTCTGTCTGCAGAGGAGAATGATACTTAATCAGAAGCTGTGAAATTAAAACTCAGTAGTCATCGTAGTCATCATGCAGTCATACTGGCCACCAAGAGCAGCCTCTGAAACTGTCTATGACTGTGAGTTGTATTTCATATGTGTTACTAGCCAGCAAACCATAAACACTTGATTGGAGCAGAATTACCTAATAAGTTAAAGTTCTTTTTATCTGTGGATAAATATAGGCTGGAAAAAGAGCACAGAAAGAGCTGAATAAGAGTAAAAAAAGCTTGCAATTTTATTTTTTTGTTTCCAGGATGGCTCCTTGTAATTAAGCTGCGTATAAAGCTTAGGGTAGAAACTGAATCATTTGACAGCAAAAAAATGTCCTTCTTTCCCATCCCTTAACTCTGTTTACCAGCTCCCTGATCTGAAGAAATTCTTTGATATTAGTGTCATCTTCCCCTTCGTGACTAATCTGAATTAATTACAACTGTAAGTCAAAGATGCAGTTTCAAAGAAAACTTTATTGTGTTCCTCTGCTTTCACCTTAAACATTTGATGAAGCAGACAGACACAAAAATGGCAAGAAGTTTCCTTTGATTTTTTGCTACCAAATCACCAACTGTTCCACATCTACCAGCTGCAAAAACCAGGTGTCCATAAGTCACTCATCCACTATCTGTACAATATCAGTACATCAGCATTGAAAGGTGATGACAATTTAGAGACAATGTGAAAAAGATCACCTTTGTTATAAAATATATATGTAAAAATAATGCTGTTTATTCTTTTCTGTGATAAATGCTAGAACACCTTCATTCTGATTGCTGAAGGTTTTCAGATTTGCCTTCCCAGAGAACAGCACATGTGAAAGATAAAATTTTCATTCAGAAGATTCTTGTAGGATCCATGCAATGGTAAGGGCTGCCATTGTGATCCAGTACACTTTAGTCAAGGTGCTCACTGAGGCACTGGCAAGAGAAATGATCATGGAACATTTAGTGCTTTCTCCATGGTTGTTACCACTGCTATGTGGGCAGTAAATGTATGTTGCCAGCTTATTATTGTTTTTTTTTTTTTTTAAGGAATGGTTTTTGATTATTAAAAATGAAATGAAACTAAATAAAATAAAAGGAAAAGGAAAGGGAAAGGGAAAGGGAAAGGGAAAAGGAAAAGGAAAAAGGACAAGGAAAGGGAAAAAAGGAAAGGAAGGGAAATGGAAAGAGGAAAAGAAAGGAAAAAAGGCAAGACTGTTTCTGTTGTGGTTTTTTTTTTCTCCATCATATTTCTTTTTGTTTGTTTCCATGTTTTCTTTTCTAGATGCACGCCAATATTATATTGTTTGGTGACTATATATTTTCCTTTAAAATGGTTACAGTGCAGTAGATAAAAGAAACAGAGGAAAATGAGTGTTTTGAGTTTTAAGAAAGGAAGCAATTGAACTAATCCAATGTGAATTCTTTGAAAAATCTCTCAGAATTTTGTATCTCTTACTTAGACTTCTTAAAAAGAACCTGGAAAATATATACAGCAAAAAAATCTCAGGAATTTATAAACTGTTTTGGAGACTGAAAATCTTCGTAACATCAAAAAAGTGCCTTACTTTTTGAATCTTTTCTCAGACTTCAGTGTTTCTGTAATTCCTACCAAGATCTCAAAAATTTTGGCCTCTGTGTAAGGTTTATATTGCAGCTCTTGAATGCCATATTCTATATACATTTTAGAAAAAATCACATTTCTTGCAAAAATTAATCTCTTCAGTTAAGACTATTAAAAATAAATTTCTCTAATACTAGATGCAGTATCGATACATTTATTCTTCTCTTAACAAATACATGCCAACTGTTACGAATAGCAAAGTGTAACAGCAAGCTAGTTTAGCTTTTCATTGTCCTGTACTTACTTAATCAGGAAAAAATTCTGCTGGTTGAAGATGCTTATAAACTCTTACGTGGAAAAGATTCCTTCTAATTTTAGTAATCTTTATTTCAAAACAGACTGTCTGTCCTGTACAGAAGTTTGCTTGATCCAGGTAGCTAAAATTCAAGTCAAGTACTTCAAACTGATTCTTTCCAAACTGATCAGAAGCAGCAATGCCCTGTTAACTTTCAGTACTTCCACTTAAAGTTTTTTCTTGTAGCATGTTTAACCTGCTAATGAATATGTAGAGGGAAAAGACAGTATATTTTAACATTCTTTGCAACATCAAGCTTTGGCAAAAAGGGAGCTTCTTTCTGAGGCACAGTGAAGCAGTTTGTTATTCAGTTAATTCATCCAGACATTACAGAGCAATTGGGGGCTGAGTTGTGAGTTCATCAGGTAAGTTCTTCTGTCATTCGGAGAAAGCACATCCTGGATGGCTCCAAAAGGATTGTTCTATATTTATTTGTATGACAAAATAACTAGAGTGCATGAGACACCATGTAAAGGCTGATTTACATTCAGAAATGTGCAAATATTAAAATTATGTACGCAAATCTAATCTCAAAACAGTGGCAGCTAATTTGGTAAGGGAATAGCAGTGTATGAAAGTTCTGTAGCATGAAATAGAACTAACATATTTATAGTCACTGTTCCCAGAATAAGACATTCAGCAGCATCTTCACAGACAGGTATGAAAGCCTATTCCTACTTACAAGACTCTGGTAATGAACCATGAAGGATAGTGTTTTGAGGCCATCTGTCAAGTAGCTCACCTTTTTTGGTAATTGAAGGTGATTTAATACATCTTGGAAAAGAAATGTCTAACCATGTGCTGTAAGCCTTACCCCAGTGATTTGCTGTACAGAACTGGGAATGAAGCAGTTTCATGAAGATATTAAGACAAGGTGCACTCTGTGCATGTCCAAAAAGTGCAAATGAATCCCCTGCACTACATGGCACTAACTTGATTTCCTACTACAAATCTTTGTTGGCAGAGAGCTTAAGTAAAGGTTAATTTCTTTACAGATTTTTTTCTCTCCTGTGAATAGATGTTTATTCTCTAGCATTGGCAAGGCTATGATATGCAGGTTTTTTAGAAGTGAATTTCACCTAGATTAGTTTCACTTTGTGAAAAAAAAAAATATTTTTCTTCTTTTTCCAGTAATTACCCCTCTGTTGATGATAGTTATTTTTGTTGAAAGCTTAACATATCCAAATGTGATTATATCATGTGTGAATTTGGTTTCATTTTTTTACTACCATATAATATATTTTCATTCTCTTGTGCAGAATGGAGTTTCTCCAACTCCTTTAGAGCTGTGGAGATTATGATTGGGGAAGTATGTAACTGCCTGGGAGATACGGTTCAATCAGCCATCCCAGTAAAGATGGCAATTTCATTGGACAAGACCAATGAAATGCAAGCTTATTAGCAAGGGAACTGGGTATGATACTTGCCCACTGAAAGTGACAAGTAACCCTGATCCACCCCCATGAGTGATGTTACACAACAGAGGAAAAAGAAATAGCTCCAAATTGTTCTATCTCGGTCTAATTAAACTGTGTGCAATTTTAGACAGAAAACAGTAGTCTTGAAGTCTAATTTAAAGTCTACTTGCCTAATTTGAGAGAAAGATAAAAACTGAAGAGTGATAGAACAATATGTAAGTGGTGTTGTAAGAGACCAGTAAAATAAACCCTCTACGGGCTAAGATTCTTATTCTTTGTTATTACATTATTTTTCTGGATAAAGATTAATACTGCCTTTTTTTTTTTTTTTTTTTTTTTTTTTTTTTTCTCCACAGTATTATCTATCCTGTTCCTTGCTCTCTACTCTGGTCATCTCATATGGATGACCCCAGCATGTACAGAATTAAACACCAGGATTTCAGGGAGGCAAAACAAACCATGCTTATTCCCATGGTGATGAGAACAGTGAATAATCCTTATAAGATGCAGAAAATGAAGTAATTACTATTTCTATTTTATTTGTGAAAGTATTTACAGTTTAGAGCTTTATTCAATTTCCTCAGTGTGAAAAGCTTTTGTATGGAAGACACTCAGTGCTCTTTCATTTTCGGGAAAGCAGAAAATTGGCTTCTGCAGGTTAGTGCTATTATTCTTTCCATTGTTAGTAAGTGCAGGAGTTTCTCTAAGACAGCTTCTAGCTTATATGCTTAAAAAGGAAACAGAAATGTATAGAAGGACAGCTTCCAGTGCTCGTTGAGACTTCATAAATTCTTTCCTGGAAAAACTTAAGACAATGCTTGCAATTGACCTGCCAGCACCTGCCAGAAAAGAAGCCTCGTTCATGAGGGGTAACCTCAATAGCTGAACTTGTTCATAGGAGTGCTGGTGGTAGTCCCCTCTAAATTTTGACTAAGCAGTAGTGTCAGTGGATTATAGAGTAACATGAGACTGTGTACAGGAAGTTTACCTGCATTCCTCTTTTCTTTATCAATGAATGCGTGGCATCAGTAGACTCCAAGTCTGGACTAAAATACATACCATTGTCCCTCTCTCATTAAGGTGTAAGGATTCTGACATTTTGTGGGCCTTCATCCACCTTCCAGTGTTTGATTTCATCACTGGGATAAACCTGCTGGAATCTTTTGAGACTCTCTCCTCAAAAATACAGATGCTATTGGGTTATCTAATGAGATTAGTGTGAAAAATAAAGATTTGTCAAAGGTTGTGGGTATTCTGTGGACTGTGAGAATCAAAGTAACTGATTTACTAAATCAGTCCATTAGTTCAGTGGTTACATCAAACCTGGAAGAACTGTCAGTTTTTCACTTAACTCCATTTATGAATCACTGCCCAGTACACTATGTGTTTTAGAAGCACATTACTTGACCTCAAGCTTGTGATTTCATAAGTCTTACCTTTCTTGGGAAGCTAAAGTGGCTTTCTGCATCGTCATTCTTAAGTGGAATATATTCCCTCTCATTTAATACTTGGCATCCTGACTGGCAGTTAACTAGGGTACATGTAATTGACATATATAAGTGCAAATATATATATTTAACTATTTTTTTACAAGACTGGGATGCGTGTGGCAATTAGCATTTATTTTCTTCACATAATTTGTACTTCAGAAGAAAAAAGTTGACACTTTTCTATGTAGGAAAAAAAAATAATAAAAAAAAACAGAACAATTTAAACCAGCTAAAACATCTGTGTTTCTTCCATTTTTATCTAGAAAACAGATGAAGAGTTTAAAACTAACTTAAATTTTTTAGCAATGACTGCTTATTTGCCAAGTTTCAGCCAAAAATACTTTTCACAGCCAAATTATCAAATCCTCAGAAAGAGTGTTTATAATAGTGTTGCTGATGCAACCTTTATTATAGGAATATGAATAGCTGTAATGAAGGCTTCCGTTGATTCTCTAGCAAGCCTATTGCTAAAAATTATTCTGAATTTATCTGGCATTCAGAAAATGCTTGAAGTGGACAAAATGTTTGCACCGTCATTATCACTTTGACAGTATCTCTTTTATCCTAAAGGAAGTCAGTGATGAACAAATTCAAGCAATGCGCGAGACATGCATATTTAGCATCTGTTAGGCATTCTCTTGGCAGCATTGTTTCATTTGAGAAAACCAGCGCCGAGGGTTCAGCCACCAGCTTTGAGGCAGTGTATTTGAATCAAATGTTATTGCTTATGGTGTCATTTGAAAATATATGAGTTGAGTGCATTGTGATTTTTTCTGACGTCTTTCTTTTGGTTTATGATCAAGAGATTCTGGGGTCTGAGCAAAACTGCTAAATTCAGAGTGATATTTTGGAGTTCCACATCTTTCCTTTGGTTCTTTCATACCACTTGTTTGTGCAGTTTCAAAATACCATTAGCATGAGTATTTTTTAGAAAAGACATACAAAATGTTCTTAACCCTGGACTAATTATAGACATGCTACTTGCCTGAATTCAGATTCCTGAAGCAGATTAAGGTAGATATATGACAACAGGAATTCATGATCAGCTTTGGATACATTATAAGACAGAATGCATAATACATATTCACAATTGCATCTGGTTGTAATATCTTTTTAGTCAGGTTTTCTTTTTTCTAATAGTCTATTTTTAGATGATAAAATGGTATCTATTCTTGAACTTCTGATTGTTTGGCTGCATGCAAGATTGCACTGATTAATCATGTTTGGGTGCTAAACTGATCTTATTAAGCTCCCATGTAGGGAGCTATCAGGTGAATTAAGTTGGTCCTCTATTGATGTACCTTAAGTTGAGGAAGACTCAACTTATGCTAAATCAATATACATCAGATTTCAAATTATAAAAGTGGGTGCACAGTAGTGTTTGAACTAATATAATTAAATAAATTATAACACATAGTTTGAACAAGTTCAATAAAGTGTTGTTCAGGTGTCTGACTGTATTTTCAAGGATTTTAGATCTGAGAGCAGTGAAGAAAAAGAATGCCTTTACAGAAAAACTTGAACAAGAAATTTCATAAGGGGTGCATTTTTTTTATTTTTTTAGGAAATAAGAGTTTTGTACATAGAATGTACAAAAACAGCAATGTACAGCAAATGTACAGCAAATGCTACAATTTCCGTTGGAAAATTTTTGCATCATTTTGGAAATATGAGAAGAAAAAAGTAGCATAGCCTCATTTTGAAATTACTTTGAAATTAAATACAAATGTTTTCCTTGAATGGCAATAGCAATGCTGTTGTATGTCACATCACTGAAAAACATAATTCTGTACATTTTGTGAATTCTTCATCCATCCCTTTTGGATTTCAAAAAATAAAGCACAGAAAAGGAAGCTGAGAATTAAACTGAAATATATTACTTTTGTTTGAAGGCTTTAAATTAGATTTAATTTGCGGAGTTTTACAACCAACTAAATATGCTAATTATCCAGTTTTAACAAAAACTCTCCATGTCACACTATAGCCAAGCACGTGGAATTGTACACCAGGAGGGAGTCTCTTTAATATCTTCTCTTCTTCCTTGGATTCAAAGCAGAAGTCTTTTTGTACCAAATCATTCTGAATGAGATGGAAATATTTGATGTTTGTCTTGCACAGTCTCTCAATATTGAATAACAAAAAAAAGTGAATGGTTCTTAACAATAGTACTTGGCAAAGGTACAGCTCATTGCAAGCTTAACTGAGAGTGGGTCCTTCCCAGTGTGAGATTTAATTTTCTTTTAGATAGCTAGCTGTGCTTGGTGTCATTATGTATAAACCTTCTTGTCAGCACTTGGTTGCATGCTGAGATGGGAAAGTGCCCCATGGGAAGGAAGAAGAAAACCATTTCTTAGCATGATATAATCTGAGGACTCTGTGCAGTGCTGTCAAGGCTGAGCTTATATATTATGCATATTGAGCTACAGGATATGTCACCATTTGAATCAAAGAAATGAAGGTCCATTGGGAGAGGGGAAGAGGAAATACTAAGCAGTGTCATATTAATAAACCTAAAGTACATAGCATTAATTGAAACACCTATCACACAACCTAGTCCATAAAATATCTGAAAGAAAACAGCTTAAGTTTGCTTTCCATATATTTGTATGTATATACAATATATGTATGTGGGTTTTTTGATTGATAAACTATAGTACTGTGCTTTCCATCAAATTCAATGGAGAACAGAAAAATTATATGAGATAGCTGTAGGTCAAAGCAGAAGCCACTTGAGGAACTGACAGTCACATGAATGAGGTGGTTTTCAACTTTATTACTCATATTCACTAAACAATTAAAAAGAAAGCCATGATTCTGATCCAAGAAAAGCTAATTTGGTACTCACAAAGGTAAATACACACAACACACATCATATATATTATTGATGTGAAATAAATATACCAGATAAAATAACTGGTGTCAAAAACAGTCATGATCACAGAAGAGACTGAGTACTTCATTATTATTTCTTTCATACATAGAACACAAAGAAGAGCTGATATATTTGGACTGTCCTGTTCTTATCCTATATGACTTGTGTCTTCCCTGACTCAGACACTCCATTTTTCAGTCGCAGGTCCTACCTGCTGACTTCACTCCTCAGTTAGTGTGAATTACATGACTGACCTGAATAGGTTGATTTTTCAAGCCTTAAGGTGCAAGGAGAAAAGTTGAATTATGTGAACAGGTGCCATGCTGCCTTTCTTCTCAAACTTTTCCAGTGTCTTGTCTTTGAAGTTTGAAGAATGAAGTACCTTTGGGTTTGCTGTCTTCCTAATTGATGAAGCTGATTTATCTTTTATTCTGCTATGCTTCTTTGGTCAAAATAATTGAGAATCTGGGCTGTGGGCAGAATATAGCTTGTTTAGAGCCTTTTATTATGAGAAAATAACCACACACAACAATATATTCAGCATATGACAGTATAAGGCTCTGTTAGGCTTTGAATAAAATAAACAAAAATGGAGTTACCAGATGAAAACAAAAGGAATTGATAAGATATAAAGATATGCTGAATTTGTAGTCCTTCAGTACTCAACATCTTTCATGTTCATGTACTTTGAAACTACTGGAACAAGTGTGAAATCATGACTGCTTTTTTTTTCAAAGAATAATAACCCTAATCAGTCCAAGTTATTCAAGCTAGACTTTTGGAATAAATGGTACATTTAAGGCCTATGAAAATTCAGAGAAACTACATGTTTAATTTCCCAGTTCATGAGAGAGTTGTGATTTGCTTCTTTTTATTAACAAGCCTTATCTGGTCCTAAAAGTTCTTTATTTTGGGAACAGTCTAGAATCCTGGAGAACAACAGACATATCAGAAAATGCAATAGCTTGTTCAGCAGTGTGTAGTTTACATTAACAAATATCCAGTAATTTTTTTTAACTTTCAAGAAAGTTGCACCTAAAGGGACACCTTCTCCAGAGTTAATGTAAGTAAGAATGAACTCCAAATAATTCATAGGCTTCTAGCATTCAGTCTTGCCCAGATCACGTTTAAACTTCTCCTGTCACTCAAAGTGGCGCTGTCACTGCTAGTATGAAAATATGTATCTGAACTATAGAAATACTCCTGCCGATGAAGATGCAATACACAAACATACCTGAATAATCTACACACAAATCCATGAAACTACCAGCTGGGAATCATGTGGATGTGAGAATTTAGTGAGTAGTAAATGGAAGATTATCACAGCCTATCTTTAATCAAAAACTATTGTCGGTGTTACAGAACAGACACAAGTATAAAAATGCTAATGGAGGGTCAAAAGCTAATCTTTCCAATTGGAAAAAATCAACTCAGCCAAACTTCAGGGCATGGTAAGTAATAAAGTTGGTAGATTTTGTAGATGAAGATTTGCAAGAGAAAGTGCTGGGAGGTGGCTAGTCAAGGGGAGTGAGTTTGTCTTGTTATCTTGTCCTGGCAGATGTCCACTAGGACAGATGGAAATCTCTGAGGGGTAAGAAGTGTTGCCTAGGGCAGCTGAGCATGTTCAGGTGGAAACGTCTCAGCCTCAAGTAAGGTTGGACAAGCAGTTCGTGGTAAAACTGTAAACTGGGATGTTTCTTAAAGAAGGAGGGTGCCTGTGTGAAGTGAGGAGCAAAGACAAGATCAGTGTTCAGAGAAGATAGTAAGAACAAGAGATTCCTAGAAATCCGGGAGGAACTATCTTAAGCTGGGAAGACATTAAAAGGTATTGCCTAGAGAGCTCAGAAGGTTTGTCATTTTCCATTAGAAGAATTCTCTTCTTCTAAAATGATATTTCAGGCTCATGGAGAAATGTAACCTTAGGGGCTGCAAGCTTTTCGTGGCTCTAGCATGTTTAAAAAGGAAGTCCTATCTCATAAGCAACATTCATGTTGCAGGACTTACAAAAGGAATACTGAATGATCTAGCAGAAAGTTTGTATATTAAAAGAAGTGATAATGATATCATTAAGAAGTCATAAATACTGACTTTAGCATTCTTTGCAAGTTAATTCAGAACCATGGATATTTTAAAATGTTTCTTCAAGGCTCAATTTCAACCAGTTGGTTGTTGACTGATTTCCACATCACTTGTTATTAAGTCCTCTGCTTATATTGCACATGCTATTCTGTGATGTAAATTCTCAGTTAAGTAGTGCCAAATGGAATATTCTTCAAGAGGACAACTAGAATGAAAAGCCAGGCAATGTTTGTTTCATGTGTTTGTTTGTTCATTTGTTTTAATGTATTCGGTGATGTTAAAAATAAAAATAAATAAATAAATAAATAAAATAAAAATCTGAATCAGATGAATAGATATTGCCTTGGATAAAAAGCTGAAAATAAAGTTCAAAGCTCGTTTTATAAATATTTTGCTTTTTTAACTTGGAGGGGGACACAATGATTAACCAGAGGTTTGATTAATCAGAAAGAACTTCTTTGGTCTTTGTTTTTATTTTCCCAATGAAAAAATGTAAGAGGTTTTGACTGACCTGAAATGATTTTTTTTTTAATTGTGTAAAGTGCAGATAGTTCCATAATTCAGCCTACTACTCAGTTGAAATGACAAAGATCACAAGTTCTGACAAACAGTATCTGGTTCATCTCTAAAATCCAAGTTAGGTTTCTGTCATTTTTCTAGTTAATGTATATTGACAGCAAGAACGTGAGCTCAGTAGCAATTGAAAACCTTTCAAATACTTAACATTGTTTAATTTGTTTTCTGTATTGGTATCCTAATAGGCTTTTCATGGAAGGAGGAGGGGGGCGGGGAAACTTTCTTCTGTTTCTAGGCCTGAACTGGAAACATTGCACTGGTGAGAAAAAATGGAGTGTTCTCTGTAATCAGAGAATCACAGAATTGTAGAGGTTGGAAGGGGCCTCTAGAGAGCATTGAGTCCAAACCCCCTGCCAAAGCAGCTCCCTAGCCCAGGTTGCACAGGTAGGCATCCAGGCGGGTCTTGAATGTCTCCAGAGAAGGAGACTCTACCACCTCTGTGCAGCCTGTGCCAGTGCTCCATCACTGCACTGTGAAGAAGTTCCCACGCGCATTTGTATGGAACTTTCTGTGCTTCAGTTTGAGGCCATTTCCCCTCATCCTATCACCACACACTACTGAGAAGAGTCCAGCCTCATTCCCTTGCCTCCTTCTCCTTATATATTTATAGACATGGATCAGATCCCCTCTGAGTCTTCTTTTCTGAAGGCTGAACAGAACCAGGTCTCTCAACCCATATCTGTTGAACATTGAATCCACACACCCCATACACTTCAAGGTCCAAAAATTCCTGTAATACTTTACAACTAAGGACTGTGAATAAACATTTAATACAGAATACTACACAAGCAAATGGAGATATGAGAGGAAAAAAGTTGTGCTTTAAAAGTTTTGTTCCTAGTATATCTATTTAGATTTCTTGTCCCATGAGTGAAAAGTTAGCATTTCATAAAAATCTTTTACTAGAATTCATTTCACATTACTTTGTGTAATTGTCTTAATAAATTGACAGTACTTCTTTCAATAGTTTTTCTCACAAATTTACTCAATTTTGAAAGTTCTCAAAATTATTGGAATTGAATTGATTTTTCAAAAAGCATAGCTAAAATACTTCACATAGATGAAATATTCCATTAATATTCTTCCTCCCATATGATTCACAGCAGTGGACTTACACAGGAGCAATTTACAGCGAAATTGAGCCCTCAGAGAGCAGGTAGACATAAACCTAACTTTAGAAATGAAAGATGCATTCAACCAGAGAAAGCTGTAGCTCATTATATTATCTGAAATATGTCACGAGGTATTTCACTTAAATGGTTCTACTACTTCTGATAGATGGAAACAAGGAGGATGGCCTCAAATATTAATAATTCCATTATTCTTTATGCTGTCAGTCATTAGCTAACTGTCTATTATGTAGGGGGAGGTTAAATGACACTGCTGAAACTGTATCTTCTCCCTTGTTAATAATAATGCTCACATAATTCTGTTCTGAATAATGGATTAACAATTTTCACCACCAGCAGGCAGGCCAGTGGATAACTGCAATTTAAAAAGCAGGTTAGTAGAACTATATTTAGAGAGTAATAAAAACAGTTGAAATGGAGCTTGAGATGAATTGAGATGCCTTATTAGGCAAGGGATGTCAACAGTCAGTAGCAGAACTTGATCTCCACTATAGACTTAAAGCTTTGAGATAATAAACTTTATAAAAACTTGTTTAACATCTGATTTATCTAGAGAGTAGTGCAAGGACAAAGAAATAAGAATTTAATAATGCTTTTTATTTTCCTTTCTACCAGAATCCATCTTTGAAAGGAGTATTACAAGCATGTCAAATGAGAGAAGATATTGTGAGTCTTGGTGGAGCAGCTTTCTGAGAGAGGATAATCCAGTGATACAGTAGATGATTGTTATGTAAGTAAAATTTTGATTTTATTTATGCAGACATGTATTTTGGTATAGTTGTAAAGGCAGTCAAGAATTCTACATCAAAGTTATTTCCAACCTGACATGAGAAAACTGTTTCAAAAAATGACTGTCATAAGATAGTTAAGTACAGAGCCAGTTCTACTGACTTCCTTACAACTGCCCTCTACCCTGAACTTGTGTGTTCATCCTCAAAAGGTGGAACACTTCTAGGATAGTAGGCACTTTAGACAGTTGATTGGAAGAACAAAATTTCTTCCAAAAAAAATTGTTCTGGTTTCTGATGGAGTGAGGTGGACATGGAAATAAGAATAGATTTAAAGTTTTAATGTGAGTTAGTAGAGGTAACACTGGTTGTGCTGTTTAACATGTTATGTTAGGTATAAATGAGACATTAGCTTGCTTTTATTCCTTTGCACAATTGTTAACATAAATACTTCTGTGAGTACAGTCCTTTTGTGGGACTGTAGCTGAATTTTGCTGAATTTTGAAACTTGATGAAGTAGAATGTATAAATTGGGGGAAGAAAGCTGTTTCTTGTTTTGAGTTTTATTTATATCACTGTGAATTCCATGTAAAGTCAATCCAATAAGGTCTGTTACAGGAGAGTGATTCTCTTAAAACATGATAATTTTAAAATGATAGCAAATGCTCTCTGAAAGTACTACTATGGAGTCTAGATAAAAATATTTTCTTATGCAAGATAATCGTAGTAGTAAAGATAATCATCAGTGCTCTTTGAGCATGTAGTAATTGGGCAAATTCAATTACAAAGGATTGCTAGCATTTCTTAAAATGAGTGAAGACTGATCTTTGGACAGAAGCTGTGAATTGTGTAAAATTGACTCTGCTAAATACACACTAATTGGCATTTGAATTAGATTTTGTTAATCTTCTGCTCAAATAAGTAAGCATAGAGAAGAGCTTGGAACAAATTCCCACTTCTTCCTCTAAGAAAAAAATAGAAGACTTACTGTCATAATCAAACATATTAGCAAGTAACATGTAAAAATGCATTTTTGTATATTGCAAAAAGTTAGGAAGCGTTAGTTGCAAACAATACATCACAATAAAAAGAGGGGTTTTTTCAAGCATTTCTGAGATTGAAATTAACAGAGAATCACTCAAATTGTATGGGTAAAGGCACAGAGTGCAGTTTTGAGTTCCCCTGGTTTCTTCCACCATAAGGGAAAATTTTCCAAGAAATACTGTATTCTGTTAGATGGGATGCTGTGATCTCCTAATGAACCAGAAAATTCAGGTAATTAAACAAAAAATGTGTGGCCTGCTATGGGCTTCTATGTGATTTTTGCCTCAACTCAGTCAACAAACTTAAAGTGCTTAGGTTTGAAGCATAAATTATGTAATTTTTAAAGAGTTTACATTGTTCCCATAGGTTTTTCCTTACAGTATACACAACAAAGTTTTTAACAAAGGCGTAAGTCAGGAAAAGCAAATTCTATAATATTTCATTGAGAGCCAATCAGCTGAGAATTGTTAATTCATTGCTATAAGGATATTCTGTTTTTCTTCACAGTGCACGCAACTTGTCTGCTATTAGAAAGAAATCAGTAGTACTTTACACTGCTTCTAAATTTTTTAGTGTACCTAAGGCAAAATGACATTACTTATGCCATAAAATTACCTGTGTGTAACTTCAAAGACACCGTATGTTATCAAAAATGTTTAGTGTATGAACATTCAATATAGTAGTCTATTTCTTATTAACACTTTGCTCAGTAAAAAAGAAAAAAAAAAGAAAAAAAAAAAAAACTATGTTTAGACCATCTCTCTCTATATATATACAGCCAATACTGTGCAGTAAGTAGTAACCATCAAAACCACTCATCCCCTCACAATAAATGCACTCCTCAAAGTAACTTATTTTTTCTCTATTAAATAGAACAAATTGAGGAACAGCTCATTAACCACAGAGCACAAATCATTAAGTAATCTGAGTGGCTCTTTCTGCCAACTTAACAAGCATTGGCAATATTCAGTCTCCCTTACCTTGGCCTTCTCTGATACTAAGAATAAAAATGTTACTAAGTGTGACATTGATTGTAGGATACTAAATTCTGTTTGCTTTTATTTATTTCTAGGTTATTTCAAAAGAACAAGACCTAACTTTTAATTTTACTCAGACTGACTCTCAACAGTTATGCCATGGGCTATTCTTCAAAGCAATTGTAAATTAGCTAGACAATAATGAGAAAGACTTTTTCATTCTGTTTTCAGGTTGAAATAGAATCTGAGGGTTTTAGACTCTTTTCAAAGAAGTACACCTCATGCTAAATGGAAGTGTGGCGTTAGACCCAAAATGCTTATGTGTGTGTCTTATAGTCCATCTTCATATAGTTCACTCTTGCACTGTGAGAACAAGCTCATGTCTGAATGTACATTCTCAAAGCAACTAGTTGCCCACCATATTTTTATAACTGTGCTGTTCTACTTGTAAATGAACTATATATATTTGGTAATACGTTGTTGTGTATATCTTATGCTCCCACCTGTGATTTGTATAACAAATAGCTCCAACTCATTTTAAAACCAGGGAGTGACTAATAAGTTCCTTGATGTATGAAATCAGGACTGTAGTGATCTGGCTTACAGTGTTGAGGCTGCACAGACCTTCTGTTGATAAATAGCAGATTTTCCAAGAATGAAGGCAGGCAGGAGATGCTAAGTACTAACAGACTGCAGAAACCACTGTACTCAGCAATGAGATTTTTTTCTGTCATTCCAGATAGGAAACCATATTAATTATGCTAATGTAATATACTATTTGTGATTGCCTTGACAATGTTCATTTAAACATTCAGGAAGCTGTGTCTTCCACACATTCATGTGCAAGCACATCATGCTAGGTTAGTGCTAGTCAATTAAGCAGCGTGTTGTCAACTCCAGTTAAAATAAATGGCATAGGCTACTGCAGCACTGAGTGACCTGCGTTATACAAAAGTGGTACTTATAAACAGCTCTTCTTTGAGATTCTCTTCAGGGTTACATCCAGTTGCTGTATTCTGGACCTGCTCAGACACCTTCGGCATCTTGTGCTGACCTAATTTAAACCAACCAATCCATCTGCATCTGGGTGCTAGGAACTGCCGTTTTCCTTTACAGCACCAAGTCTGCAGTGCTGATGTCACTTGTTTGTCAGGCAAACACAAGATTGATAAACTTACAGGGAACTGAGAGCTCACCTAAGTTGCACTTTCTGGGGACGATTAGCCAAAATGAAATGTCTGTCAGTTCTGTTTCAGCTTTCCACCTTGCAAAATGAAGCATTAGTTCTCCTTTTGAATATCTGAAGGGGATGAAAGATCTGTTAAACTGTCAGTCACTTAAATCTTGGTTGTTCGTTAAGCAAGAAGAGTTAGATGAAGTCAGTAACTTTGCTGTCCTGGAATTACCTACGGCATTAGCAGTTATCTAGGAACATGTCAGCCATTCCTGCCACAAACTGTTTAGCTTGAAGATCATCAAATCATCAGACCTAGCATCTCTAACCCCAAGCCTTCCTATGCATAGCATTTCTTAAGCTATTACCTACCAAGGCTTTATAAAGTTGTTTGATCTGGAAGGGCCAGAATCTTCTAGACATTATTTCTTGTTCTTTGGAGTTCAAATAACTAAAATATTTAGTATGATTTTACTTGTCAAAAAGAATATGTAGCTAGGTCTTGTATATTTTTTATTTTTTTAACTACTCCACTGCTTATGGGTTCAAAATAGTTGAAAAAGTTGTTTCAAGGAATGCAAAGAGAACTGAGGTTTCCCTAGAAGCCAGGATAATGATATAAACAAGAATTTTGCTGAACTTTGATCATAACATCTTCCATCCCTCCTGTCAAAATTGTCAAAATTGAAAACATTAATGAAAAACTAAGATAAATAAACATTGAAAAAGGAATAACAGGTTTTTTTATATTTTAATTATTTCACATGGATGATCATATGACTGTAAGATAAGTTTGTAGGGTGTAGAAAACTCTCCACCATTTGTGAAAGTATTCCCCTGTTGCACAGCCTTGCTTTATCAATGTGTTGCTTTTTCCTACCAGTTGTTGGCTTGGAACAGAGCGTGCTTTGGTAGCAGTAACAGCCCTCCAGTATTTGAATTGGAACAGTGAGCATGAAGTATTGTTCTGGCTTACAGAGTGTTGAGGCTGCACAGACCTTCTGTTGATAATTTAGTGGGGGGAGCACCACTCAT
This sequence comes from Oreortyx pictus, assembly GCA_036925125.1. Lineage (NCBI taxonomy): Eukaryota > Metazoa > Chordata > Aves > Galliformes > Odontophoridae > Oreortyx > Oreortyx pictus. Next base: position 34,486,083 of record JAUPFR010000005.1, read on the forward strand.
GACCAGTTGCCAGCTGCATGTTCACCACTACTCTCTGCACCCAGCCATCCAGACAGTTTTTCACTCAGCAGAGTGATACAAAGATAAGATTGTTCTGAAGAACTCCATGCTCAATCTCTCTCTCTCTCTCTCTCCCTCTCCCTCTCTCTCTCTCTCTCTCTCTCTCTCCCTCTCTCTCTCTCTTTCTTTTCTTTTTTTTTTTTTTTTGTATTTCTGCATATTTTAGCACTAATAGTCTTTAATTCTATAAGTGATGGGAAAGCATGTTAGAAAGTAAAAGAACATTCAACATTTGTTAGACATGACTTACTAGAAAATTTTATCCAGTTTTTATAAGGTTTCCCTAGTAAGTGGTTTGTTTTTCCTAGTTACTGTTTTTCTGACTTGAAAATATTTTTTTGTTAGAAATCATCCCAATAGCATTTCTTTTTTTTCTTTCTGTTATGTATATTTCACATCATGCTTTCTAAATATGACCAGAATTTCTGTACCACTGTTTCTAATTTGTATATTTTTAGTCAAGTCATTTGGCCTCTCTTTCAGTAATCTCTATATTCTGACTGGGGACAGTGCTTCTTGTCCAAAATTTAAGAAGGAAAAGCATCACACACAGAGCTGTGGATACTAACTGTGCTTTGAAGAAATTGGAAGCAGCATCTTTTTTGTTGTCTTCATTTTGCTTTTCTTATATGTTGTTATTTAGGGAAGTCGAACCAGGAAGAACATAGAAAAAAGAGCCTGTAGTCCTATTTGACAGAAATTGTCACTGTTGAATTAAAATGTCAAAACCAAAATGAAAGTAAAAATATGTGTCATTTAGATATGTGACCTTTTAACTTAGTCAGACTGAGTTCTTGAATTCATTCCTAAAGAAGAAATGGCTCATAAATACTTGTAACATTAGTCAAGCATCACATGGAAGGACAGACTGTTCCCATTACACTGGCTTATCTACATTAATGCAACTCTAACCTAAGTTAGAAGAAATATCTTAACATCTTGTAGCCACTTTATTCTCTAATTATTTTTTTATAAAATCTGAGCTTGCTTTGACAAAGTATGTAGAGTATACATGCATCCCCATGGATAATGAAATAGAAGAAAGACTTACATTACAAATGCTGATTATGTGGTTTAAATCCAACTCTATAAGATACATTTGAATCTCAAATTATTAATATTACAGGAAATTTATTATAATTAATGGTGACCAAAGATGGATCCTATCTAACATTGTACTGATTCAGATCAGCAGTTTCTAAGGGTGTATGAGAGTTAGAGAATGACATGAGAAGGCTCTGAAAGAACAGAATGCTTGGATACAAAGAGGACAGGGAGGTAGTAATAGTTTGTTAAAAGTATGTAAAAGGCTGCTGCCTTAGTGTATTTCATATAGTGTATTTTATATCCTTTTTAAATTGAACTGGAACTGATGACCTCCAGTTGCAGGAAGAAAGGGTAAACTACTGAAAACCTTTTTAGTGGTATAGATATTGAGGCAGTGAATTAGATTGCTTAGTAAAATTGAGTCTGCTGTGGATATTTGAAAGCATATTAAAGAATGATATTGCTATTATTATTTCTTTGTTAGGGCAAGGAGATAGCAGATGACTTCTTGAGACCTCTCCTAAATACAAATTTTCCCTTGGTCTTTTGATGCTCTTCAGAGTATTTTTATTTGCACCCCAGATATAAAAGATTTCTCACGTTATTTAGTGCCTTAAGTCCTCCTTAGAGTAGATAGAACCATGATAATATCTTAACTAACTTGATAGTACAATCTTATTAATATAAAATAATATCTTTGTTTTACAAAGATGGGGAGTTCTGGCTTTGCTTTGTGGTTGTGAATGCAAATCTGAAATGAAAAGCATAGAAAACAGTAATCAGTATGGAGCTTTTTCTAGTGAAAATTCTTAAATATTTAGATTGCTGTAACCATAAAGTTCTTCAGAAAAATACTATTAGGAAAGATCATGATGCCTCTCCAGGATTTCTCAGTTCTGGTAACCTGACATTTACTATATCTCTTCTGTTTTATAACCAAAAAATAAAACTTAGAAGAACAGTTCTAATGTTCATTGTTATATGAGAATGAGAGAAAGCAATGTGAAGACATTATGTATCTTCTGTTTCATCTTTTTGTTCTTCTTATCTTTTGATGAGAATTATATTTTATCTCTGCTAATATATCTGTAAGGTAAAGCCTATTTGTTCATGCAAAAGTATTTAGGAGTATGTTTTTCATCATTCATATTAAATTAGTTGGATATAGAGAATTTCTTACTGGTAAATATAATGACAGTTTAAGAATTTAGTGCTGTAACAAGTGTTTGCTCTCTGTTTGATGGGAGGGCTCCCTAACCTGTTATGCATGGCTTTCTTGTCACTTACATCAGAAGTAAAGTAGAGGAAATCTTTCTTTCTTTCTTTCTTTCTTTCTTTCTTTCTTTCTTTCTTTCTTTCTTTCTTTCTTTCTTTCTTGCTTGCTTTCTTTCTTTCTTGCTTTCTTTCTTTCTTTCCTTCTTTCCTTCTTTCCTTCTTTCCTTCTTTCTTTCCTTCTTTCCTTCTTTCTTTCTTTCTTTCTTTCTTTCTTTCTTTCTTTCTTTCTTTCTTTCTTTCTTTCTTTCTTTCTTTCTTTCTTTCTTTCTTTCTTTCTTTCTTTCTTTCTTTCTTTCTTTCTTTCTTTCTTTCTTTCTTTCCTTCTTTCTTTCTTTCTTTCCTTCTTTCTTTCTTTCTTTCCTTCTTTCTTTCTTTCTTTCCTTCTTTCTTTCTTTCCTTCTTTCTTTCTTTCTTTCTTTCTTTCTTTCTTTCTTTCTTTCTTTCTTTCTTTCTTTCTTTCTTTCTTTCTTTCTTTCTTTCCTTCTTTCTTTCTTTCTTTCTCTTCTTTCTTTCTTTCTTTCTTTCTTTCTTTCTTTCTTTCTTTCTTTCTTTCTTTCTTTCTTTCTTTCTTTCTTTCTTTCTTTCTTTCTTTCTTTCTTTCTTTCTTTCTTTCTTTCTTTCTTTCCTTCCTTCTTTCTATTTCAAGCAAGTCAATCCTGAATTCCAAATATTTTCTTTTTAGTCTTTTCCCTTCATACAGAGCTTGAACTCTTTGGTCCCAGGACCAATTTTCATCTTTGTTTTCTGTGATTTGCCTCCCACTTTTTCAACAAGTGATGTATCTGTCACCTTTCTATGACATCCTCAGGTGTGAAACATTTTCTCTTCTGTGTACCATTTTAACAAGAAACTCCAACAGTGATCCCTTTCAGGGTTAAATTTGTAACATGCTTAATTATATATTTTTTTCAATGAACATAACTTCTTGCACACTACAATTCAAGCACTTAGTTCTATTTTCTACAGTTCTTTTCTGTAAAAATTTCCTCTTTACAAAATCAGTTTTTGCATCCCTTATTCATAGAAAAGGTCCTGTAACATTAACAATAATTACTTTAAATAACAATTAAAAAAAATCTACACCTTGTGGTATCCTTTTCATCACTCTGTTCATCACTGTATAGTTTTCTGAAACTACTCTCCATTTATGGAATACTAGCTGCTACAGAAATAGCTATGAGATCCAAAGAACAAGTTGAAGTTGTTCCCATTCATCAGATATTAATGTGTAAATTTTCATTCATTTTCATTTGTGAGCATTTTAAATCTCAAGGATATTTTTAATCCATTAAAGTTCTGTTCACTATTTGAAAAATGAATGAGTTATCTGACTGTAGCAAAGCCAACTCTAAGAGAAAAACCCGGTTAATAAAAGACAAGTCAAATATGTGGAAAAAAATCCAACATGAAAACTGAACTGACCCTGGTTTAGGCCATGTTCCCCAAAGCTGAAGAAGACGTAATCACTTAGGGTCCTTAAGGCAGTTCCTAGAAGCTGCTTGCAGGACTGACATGGACTGATAGAGTCCCAGCCAGCAATGGTTCTCTCTTCATTCAAGTGTGGGTAGCTCCTAATGACTCTGCTGTTAAAGGGCAGGTGGTCACATCTAAAGAAGGAGGGTACGATCCTGCTGTGGATTGCAGATGCCAATGTTGATTATTTGTAATACCTGCTGTTTATACTGAAAAATAAAATTTGCAAAAGCTTTTTAGTATTCTTTTCTGAAATACTTAAAATCTAACTTAGGTTTGGAGAGTCACCTTGTGTGCAGGTTTTCTACTGCCATAGTTAAGCTAACAGACTAAATTTACTTACTCTTACCATTAGAGCTGTAAGAATAATTACAAATCTTTCCTCCCATTAACATTCTATGTTCTGTGATATGTACTCTGCTTTGAGAGAGGATTGAACTAAAGTTTTGAAGTCTATCTTCTAAAATGTCACCCTCACTGGGAAAAATTCTTCTAAATGCAAAGGAAAGGCTTTACTTGGCAGGATTTTTTGAGTTGATCGCCTTGTACTCTTTCCTTAAGTAACTGAGCTCTAACAAGCAAGTCTGATTTTGAGAGGAATCCAATGTTTCTTGAAGCTTGCATTGGCAAGTGTGTAGTTATAAGCTCTTATTTGAAGGTACTTCCTTTTGTTTATGCAGAGCATTCTGTGTAATGATGTCTCATCTGAGGAAGTCTGTCTGCCTATCACAAGCTAATATAGTTTCTAAAATAAAGCCAGAAGGAAGAGCCTGAATAAGGATTGAAAAGTTGGATTTATTTTTGCTAGTCTCCTTGCAGCTGAAAATGCTTTTTCTTTTTCTTTTTTTTTAACTTGAAGGAAAGATTTGGAGGTGATGACAGTCTGTTTTATTTATGTGGGGGTTTTTGTATAGTCATGTTCTCCTCTAGTTTAATCTCAGCCAGGTAGCCTCTGAAGAATAAGAATGAGGCACCAGCAAACAACAGGTATTTGAAGTGTCCTCAGTGATATAAATTATTTAAAAACAAAAACTAGTAAGTGCTTTACTGTGATGACCGTTAAAAAGGTTGGGTGTTTTAATACATGAGAAGGCAGAATAAGTTGCTAGATGATTACTGACTGAAATGATTATTTAGTTTATGTATAATAAAATAATCTGGAACTCAGGTGAGGTCTTACTACCACTATTTTTTCTATCCTTATCATTTCTTCATTAATATAAGCAGCTTTCAGAAGCCCAAAATCTGTGTTTTTGCTGTATTGCAGCTATAAATGTCTCAGGTCATAGTCCTAAATTGCCATATAGTTACTGTCTTCTGGAGTGCTGCTGCCTTTCATTTTAGGACAAAAGTGATCTTTTCTTTTTGATCATTGTCATTCTTAATTCATTTAATTGAAGTAAGCAATGCAAACCTTTACTTCATCACTTTGTTATTGCATTTTTAAACTAATTTTAGTTTCCACTATTCTGATTACATGTAATGCCAGTAACAAAGATCTGTTTATAAAATAGTTTATTTTATTTAACTGACAGAATAGGGGATACCTTGAAAAATTAAATCAGAGTCTAGGCTATTGGGTCCTTTTTGTTTGTTTGTTGGTCTCATGTTTTGCTTTTTGCCTTGCCTGTTGCTCTTTTTTGTTTGTTTGGGTTTTCTTCTGTTGTTTATATTTTTCCTGCATAACAGACAGTAGGCATTAAAAAAGTATGTATTGAAACAAAATATATGGCAAAGTTTGTTTCATTTTCACTCTGGAAAAACTTTATTGTACCATTTTGTTGATCTCTACAGATTAATTTTGTGGAGAGAGGCAGCCAAAATGTCAGTCAAAGCTTAAGGCAAAGCCGAAAGCAATCCTGATGCACTAAAAATATAAAAAATAAATAATGCAGATGTTAACCCTTTCAAGCTCAGATTCACTGCGCATTGAATTACTATAAAGAATTCAGTTTAAAACAGGATGTATTGTTGTACCAGATGTGGCTGGGATGGAGTTAAATTTCTCTGCAGTGATGTGTATGGTGCTCTGTTGTAGATTTGTGAGTAAAACAGTGTTAGTAACACATTCTTTTCCGGCTATTTGCATCTATGAAATCCATACAATAATATATCTCATAAAAATTTTCCCTATAATAATGTAGAAATAATTTCTGACTGTTGGTGGTGTGACTGCACCTACTTTCTCTTTGAAATGGCAATTATGATGTGCTGTTTGAAGGAGTGTTTCACGTCATACATCAAACCTATGAACCTTTTTCTAACCTAAAATCTATGTTTAGCTTTAGGGAAAGAAAACTTGAATGACAGATCTGTTCACTTATTTGCTGTACTTGCTACTTCTCTTCATTTTGCAACACTGAGCTCATCGAGACCTCATTACCTTGTGTTGTTGGGCCATATAGTCCATCCCTTTCCTATGATAACTGAAGTTGCACAGCTCAGCAATAGAGATTTGAGACCATGTCTTTCATGCCATAATAGGTTCTTGTCCAATTCACTTTGTCACGTTGTCCCTGAGAAAGAACATGCTGGCTTCAATGCAACACTGTGATCTGATGATTATTACCTTCTTCACAAGTAACAGATTCTTCTAATGCTTAGATGTTGAGAAGTGTTGTCAAAAATTGATGGCTCTAGCAAATGCAGGTCTGTTGTAAAAATTATGGGGTTTTCGATGAACATTTCCTAGTCTTTTGTTTTTCATAAATCAAAAAATTTTCTTGAAAGTAAGATGAGAATTGGAAATTTACACCTCTGTCTAGCCAACTGTGCTAATAATTAGAATACCAGTAGCTTCTCACAAATTCTGTCAGCCATTAGCAGAGTGTCAATGACCCATCTCCCCAGACTGATACAAAAAGGAAGAAAAGAGTATTTTTCTTCTTACTTTGTATGCGTGTGTGTAAAAAAAAATTTACTTCTGATTTGGAATTGGTTTCATTCCTTTCAGCTTCAGGGGTGACCAGATTGTATCTTTGTAAAAGCAGAGACTTATATGATAAAATATGAATAAGAATATGCACAGGTTGGGCCTTACTTACCCAGGTGATTGTGCTGCCAACTAGCAGTTCCCAAGCTTGGGTGGTCTTTCTGCCTCTGGTTGATCTGGGTTCAGAATGTTTCTAGCTTGTCTGTGAGCAAATACATATACCTTCGACCATGCACCATGCCTGAGAACTCTTGCTGCAACTGAAGATGATCTCCTTTAGATCTCTGCTTGCTGATAACATTTACCATCCTTAAAAATTCATTTATTTTCAAATACTGACCCAAACTCCTTTTTTCCTCCAATTTCTTGGGAATTGAAGTTGATCAGCAAAAAATAGACATATTCAATTTTTTTGCAAAAATAAATGGGAAGAAGGGTGGTTGCATTTAATTATTTGAGATGGAAAAGCTTACTTTAATTTAGTAAATTACTCTGTGTATACTGATTAAGAATGATTGATGTGTTTACTGATGTTCTGACTTCTGATGATATCAGCAATAAGAAGCATGAAGGGCCTATTTTAAACATAAGAATTGCACAAGAATGTCAGAATACTCAAGAAAAGCAGAATACAATTAAAGCAGATCTTGGTGGTCAGGCTGTTTGTGTCTGCCAGGACCCTGTACATCTAGGTGTGGGTGAGAGGAGCAGATTCCATCCTGCTGCAATAGTGGAACAAGTTTGAGACCTCCTCATGAAACTGAATGTACATAGGTCCATGGGGCAAGATGTTATGCATCCCATAGTTCTGAGAGAGACAGCTGATGTGGTTGCCAAGCTGCTCTCCACCATATTTGAAAAATCATGGCTGTCAGATAAAATCCCGGTGACTGGAAAAAGGGAAACATTACTCCCATTTTTAGGACAGGGAGAAAGGATGACCCAGGGAATTACAGGCCAGTGAGCCTCACCTCTGTGCCTGGGAAGATTATGGAGCAGATCCTCCTGGTTACCATGTTAAGGCACATACAAAACATAAAGGTGCTCTGAGACTGCCAGCATGGCTTCACCACAGACAGATCTTTCCTGATGGAAAGTGGCCTTCTATCATGGAGTTATGGTGTTGGTAGACAGGAGAAGGGTGAAGGATGTAATCTATTTGGACTTCTGCAAAGCATTTGACATGGTCCCTCACCCCATTCTTCTCTCTAAATTGGAGAAGTGTGGATTTAAAAGTTGAACTGTTTGGTGGAATAGCCGGTTGGCTGGTTGCAGACAAAGGATTGTGATCAGCAGTTCTTTGTCTGGGTGGAGGCTGGTCATGATTGATGTCCCCCAAGGGACGATCTTGAGACCGGTGCTCTTCAGCATCTTATCAATGACACAGACAAAGGAATTGAGTGCACCCTCAGCAAGTTTGCAGATGATACCAAGCTGAGCAGTGCAGTCATTACATTGGAGGGAAGCCATCCAGAGGGACCTAGACAGGCTGGAGAAGTGGGCCCATGTGAACCTAATGAGGTTCAACAAGGCCAAGTGCAAGGTATTTATACAGACTGGGGGAAGAACCCTTGGAGAGCAGTCCTGTGGAGGACTTTAGAGTCTTGGTGGAAAAGAAGCTCTACATGAACCAGCAGTGCGTACTTGCAACCCAGAAGGCCAACTATATCCTGGGCTACTTTAAAAAGGGATGGCCAGCAGGGAGAGGGAGGTGAGTGTACCCCTCTACTCAGCTCTTGTGAGGACCCATCTGTAGTACTGTGTCCAGGCCTGGGGCCCCCAGCACAAGAAGGACACAGAGCTCTTAAAACAGGTCCAGGGGAGGGCCACTAAGATGATCAGAGATCTGGATCATCTCTTGTATGAAGAAAGGTTGAGGGAACTGGACTTGTTTAGTTTGGAGAGGAGGATGCTTGAGGGAGGAGGCTCCATTTTGGCTTTCCAGTACTTGAAGGGAGTGTATCAACAGGAGGGGACTGTTGAGTGACTGTTTACGTGGGTTGATAGTTATAGGACAGGGGGGAATGGTTTTAAACTAAGACAGGGGAGGTTTAGGTTAGATGCTAGGAGGAAGATTTTCACTCAGAGGGTGGTGATGCACTGCAACAAGTTGCCCAGGGAGGTTGTAGATACCCCATCCCTGGAGGCATTCAAGGCAAGGCTGGATGTGGCTCTGGGCAGCCTGGTCTAGTGGTTGATGACTCTCCACATGACAAGGGGGTTGAAATTAGATGATCTTTGAGGACCCTTTCAACCCAGACCATTCTATGATTGTGTGATTCTATGATCTTGTAAGTAAGTGCAATAGTTATGTCATGCTTTCCAAGTAAAAACAATTTTACAGTTGTATAACTAAAACAACAAAACATCAGGAGTACATCAACAAAATTTTCAGCCTTAAATATAACTCAATTCAATTACAGAGACAATGTAACATGTATTTCTAGTTTTCTGGCTGTATAATTACATTTACTGTGTTGTTATAAAATTTTGATTGTAATACCTATCTGTCAAGTAGATGAGCTAAAGCAGCAAGAACTGATTTCTCCTCACTTTTACTAAGTACATACTGAGAACAGTGAACTACAATAGATATTTTGTGATTTTTTATTTAATTTCTCACGAATTAACTTAGTTCTCCTGGCAGTGAATTAACACAGCATTGCTACCTGGTTTGTGGTCTGACTAATAAACCAAGTAGATTTAATAAAATGCACATATTTGTATAGTAGTTTAAGATGTTTTGCAGTCTGATGGCAGTAATTGTTACCTCAGAGCACATGCACAGGTTCTTTCCCTTTGAGGGCAAGTTTCCAAAGGACTAGAGAGCAGTGATGAGGATATATGTGATGTGAACAAAGCTGACTGCAAAGAAATTATTGTGGGATTTTCTATATTTGTTTTTAAAAATCTCTGAAGGAATTTAAATTCAGTACTATTAGACATCTGTGTCAGAAGTGAAAAATGTCACTAGAGTCATTTGTTTCTCTAGTGACCAATTGAGTGCAGTTGTAACAAGAAAGGAAAAATCCAAATCAGAATCCTAACTGAGGCTAAGATCAAGTCCTATGATTCATTGGCAGTCTCCTTCAAATCTACCATCCATTACCAAGGCTGGGGCTTTAGTGTCGCAAATTCTGATTTAGGCCATGTCTGATATCCCCTGGATGTGCTAATAAATACTGAGTGAATTCAGAATTGTGGCTTTTGAGTAAACCACTTCTGATGCCTTTTGTTTACAGGAGAACATGATAACCAGTGTCTGGACAAAATGAGAACAGAAGTGAAGTGACACAGGACAGACATATTCACAGGATGTAAACTTGTCAATAAACCCAAGTGGGGCTATAGGAATATCTTGCCAAGTAGGCTAAAGGGGGATAACAGGGATGCAAGGTCTTGACTCGGAAGTGGAAAGAGACCAGAAATTAAATACATAAGGGATGAAATTCTGACCAAAATGTACATTTTGGGAACAGCTGGGGAAAAAGAAAGCCAAAAATACGGGAAGCAAACTGAGCCAGTTTTACCTTTTAATGCTGTTTATAATGAATTGTGAGTTTACTATTTTATCTGAGTTGGATTATTCTGAGTAGATCTGTGTCTTCAGAGTTCATACATGTATTGAAAATAGTGATGGAGCGTTGTTGGATGTAGATTTTTCAGTGAATTACAATGAGAGAGTACAAAAACACCTGGTTGCTGTTAGCCTTGTAAGTAAACCAAACGATTAATTCCACAGGAATTCTGAATCTGATTTGTAAAACAGAAAACAAGCAATTATCTTCCAGAGTATGCCCTGGACTAGAGGACAGACAGGAGAAGAACTATGCTTGTATATGCTGTATCATAACATGTACAGTATCTTGGAAGACCAATGCTTAGTTGTAACAAAAAATCATAAGAATTAGAGAGTAACTATTGAAAGACTAATGAGCCATCTCTTCTGCAGGGACACCGGGTATCTGGAACTCTGTCCCCATGACTTTTTGTTGCTTTAACTAGAGGAAGTTAGGTTACATTAGTGTGTTACTAGGGTAGTTTGTTTTTGAGAATAAAGATGGGCTCCTCAGTTCTATCATGAGAATGTGCGGTGAAACCACCTGTCCTCCAAGAGCTGGACAGAGGTGTTTATGCTGTAGACCCTATGTTTTAAGATGCATTATTGCTCCTGCATGCCTTCACCTGACCGTGGTTAACCTCACCCCTATTTGCAGGTGTGGAGTTTTTATACTATCCTGTTTCATAACTTAGTATTGCTATTCAGACCAGTAAGTGGGGGATTGTTTGTTTCATTTTGTATTTTTATTTGAATTTTAGCTTTTTACAATGTGTTTCCTTTGGCAGTATGTAAAATAAAGTTCTAGTCTATCTTCAGGCATTTGGGGCAAATGCGGAGACTGTGAGCTTATGACCTCTTCCAAGGTTTTGACAGCTCATAGACCTGATTATTTTCTTATCTAATTCCTCCACAGGCTCTTGTGAAGGAGTTTGCAGCTGTTCCCTTGACACAATTTGTGGCCATCCTTGATATTAAATGTTGCTAGTGAGCTTTTTTTGCATCGTTTTCTGTAATTTCTATTAGGACATTTTCTATCCTGATTCATAACATAAAGCCTTCTGTCAACAGTTTACCAGGCTGGTTTGGCCTGGTTGCATGACGATTGGTGCAGGGGACCCATGGACCCACGCCCCAGGAAAGGGGAAGGGGGAAAGGAAAAAGGGAATAGGGAGATGGGCCTAGAAACAAAACAACAGCAATGATCTGAGGAGGAAAGCTAATTTACTAAATAAGATATCAGAAAGCAAAATAACACAATATAATACAATATAATTGGAATTGAAGCTAATAAATAAAATGAGCAAGAGAGAGTGTCCGATAAACCGAAGGACTTACACTAATGCTGAAGGCGAGACGGCAGCAAGCACCCACTGCTGAGTGATCCCAAAGGAAAGAGAGAGTCTCGTGACCGCAGACAGTTTTTATCTTTCCCTCTGAGTGGAAACACATAAAAATGCAAAGCATCGCACAGCCCTCTGGGGAACGTAGTTGTTCTTCTCTTCTGACACCTTCTCTCTTGTTTCTCTTTATTTTGATTACTTATGAAGTACCAAAAAGAAATTAACTTACTAACCAAATCCATTGTTCTGTAAGGTTTAATGAATTGTATTTATTTTTAGTCAAAGTTTTTCTTTGTTCTGTAATTATGTAAGAGGTAAAAGCCTTTCTTGTTAGTTGATAGTTATTCTCAGAAAGAATTAGATAAAAAAAGACAGAACAAACACTATCTCTCTGTTCGTTTATTGCTAAGCTTTGGTACCATTTTCAGTATTTGAGTAGCAAAGCTGGAACCCTCTGCACGCATTAGGTCAGGAGAGTGGAGCAGCGGTGGGTGGGATGAGCAATGGATGAATAGTTCATTCCCATTCTCATTCAGTTTGCATCAGCATTAGCCTATAAAGGGAACATATTTTCTCCGCTGTGAATTCATATCCAATGTTTGGGGCACCTTTTCTAACTTTATAATGCTAATTTGGGATTCCAAGAACCTGGAGGGCTTTCACTAGGTTTGTGCAGAAGCTCTCCAGTCATAACATGACTCACTCCCATGACAGAACACTCCAATGAAACCTCCAATAAAGCATCTTCTCTGATGCCTTTTCCCAGCCTGACCATTTGTTGCCTCAGTGCTTACGAGAAGTTTATAACACCTGTTACCTTTCTTTTGGCAGTAATCAATACCATGAGATGTGTGTGAAGGTGGCAATTAAGTTTGCTATTTTGCTGTCCTTTAGGGTACGAAGGGGGCATTATTTCCTGGTACCTTAAAATCAAATATAATACTTCCTGGGGCAGAAATTGGCAGTGATATATACTGTTACCGTGATGTATCCTAAGCACTAAAATTGAGCATTTGTATATAGATAGATGGGAAATTCTACGTGCAATAGAGGAAAATATGTGGTTGCTCATACTTTCATCTTACCAAAAAGAACCAAAAGATAAACATCGTTCAAGCAAACATATTCAGCCAGCCTTTATCTTCTCTGTGGAGGATGCAGTTTTTTTCTGTCTGAGGAATAATTGGAGAGCAGATGACAAAGCAAGTAAATTTTATCAAAAGGGTAAGGAATAAAGATTTTGGTCTGCAGCTAAACCCAATTCTGTTCTGTTTACAGTAAAAATAATAATGCCTTGCCTTTGACATAACCGTTTTAACGTTTATGTTGCAGATGACTAGTATACCGACATGATAGAAAAAGACATAAAGATTCTTCCTGTGTACAGCCATTTTGACCAGGAGATAAAAATGACCAAGTTGTGAAATAATAATATCTGGCTCACTGAATCAATTTTGCAGCAATTTATGACTGCTCAGGGAAGTGAAAATTGAAAACAGACAAATAGCATTTAGTCTTGTTAACAAATTATACCCATCATTCACCCTCAACTTTTCTTCAGTTTCAGGCATGTGAATACATAAGAAGTGAACACAGTTCTATCTCATAAATAAGTTCTGAAATAAAAAGCTGCGGAGGTCTACAGGGAGTATTTACATAACTGCTGTATAAACCAGCAGTACAGATGAAGATTAAATATTGTATCTATAACCTCGGAGTTTGGAGAAGGATGTTATCATTTTCATGGGTAGACAAAGGCAAACACACAGTTTGGTCTCTCCCTCATTAGTCCTTCAGATTCTAGAAAGTGTAAGTGCTGATAAATTTCATCAAGGAGCTGAAGTGCTAATCTACCAAAATAGTTGAACCTGCTCATGAGAAGCAGTGATGGGTATTTTATCAGAAAATCTGCATGCACAGTGGATAGTGGATTCAGAATCTTTCTGAGTTGCAAAGAAATTCCAGCTTGTAGAAGCGTAATACATTCTTGTTACTGCCTTCTCATCTGTTATAGGAAAGAACGACTCAAATCATCCACTCATAGAGTAGTGGGTTGCTGAGGCTGAGATATTTTGAATTAATGTTTACTTATATACAGTAAAGACTTGTCAGATGTAAAACATGTGATCATATTCCCCTGTTTATTTGTTATTTTGCTTTTTGATTTACTGCTTCCATAGGCCTTGTGAATGGTGTTCCTGATAAACACATAAAGCAAAAGCTTGTTGACATATTTCTTTCTGTGGGTGCACTTTGTTATTCTGCTAGATGCCCTGCCTGTAGCTATACCTGAGAAATATCATCTTGGCCTGTGTTTGTAATTTGAGACATACAGAGTGTTTCATAAAGTGATGTTGGCACTTTCAGTAGCTATGCTCTGTGGATCATCACTGAAACAAGTGCTTAACAGTGTTAGGTGGCTCCGTGCCACCTGGGAGCTGGGAGGGGACCTGTTTCTCAAGATTCCTGAAAACATTAACACCGAAAGAGTTTTGCTGAACTGTGGAGTTCAGATTCTGATTATTTGTAAGATTTCACGGAGAACATATAGAACATTTTTCTCATTTCTGATCTCACTTGTTGAGTAATGCCTTTAGCTCAAGCTGTCTACAATGCTATAATTAACTGTATTTCAGCTGTGGCAGAAGGGATTGCTGATTGTGAAGAACTGATACTGCAGTGTTGACCTATACATAGTTGTTCAGTTCCCTATCTTGAGTGGGATTTTTTAAAAAGTTTGTTTACACAGTTGTTTCTAAATCAACAGCAAGATAGTCCTTTAAAACATTAGGCGTGTACGAAATGACAGGATCTGACTGTGTTATGAGAATATCATACCAGTTCTTGACTTAGGACTTTTTCCATGTACTGAAAGCAACTCAGTTGAAGGAGAATGAGCATACCAGGGAGCTATTATTTTCATCCTGTTGCACTTCTCTTCTCTGGAGTCCAGCTTCTGACTTACAGTCTGTAACTCACTTGCACATGCAGGCTCCTAGCAGTTCTCTCTGAAGGACAGAATTCTGATCAGCTGGACCACAGCAATAGTGTTTTGGTAAGAATGTATCTAGCGCAAAATTGTTTGGGTTGTAGGCTCAACAGGATCTAGTACTGCATTTTATAGCGCATTGTAAGGTGTGCTGAAGATGTATATCTGCACCTATAACAATTTTGATGGATTGGAAAGGAATTTTTACTCACATTGTCAATAGCCATTTTTAAAATTGAGTAGATATTAAATACCAAAGCAGAGAAACATTTCTCTTTCAGTGACATGACTTTGTCCTGATAAATCAGTTGGAAGGAAGCTGAGGTATAACCAAAAAGGGAGGCTGGGACCACACAGTTGAGCCAGGCGATGGAAGTGTAGCAGGTGGGAGTTCTCAAGAATTAAAGTGGGGGAAGCAGAAATACAGACTGGCTCACCACCTTGGGTAGGGAAGCAGCTGTTAGAGAAATTTTGATTCAATTCTGACAAAGGTTTCTGACAGAATAACAGAGCCTTTTGAGAGCCAAAACTCCTATTTTGTGCTTCAAAGGGCAAAGGAAAGGGTAGAAAGAGGAAGAAAGAGTGTGAGTCTTCCAGCTATTTCCTGAGTTAATCTGATGAAAATGAGGTGAGGTAACCTGGCTCACACGAGTACCACAAACAGGATTCAAGGCTACTCGCTCTTTCCATCTTGATGCTGTTCAGGGGTCAGCGAGCGTGCAGTTTAGTAAGTCAGTCAGCTGTGGTACCTGCAGGGCCTCAGTTCTGTGATGGTGGTTTTGTTCTGAGACCTCCCACATGGCCAGCTGGCAGCTGCTGAGCTTCTGTGAATGGGACTCTCTGTGCAAGGCAGGCGTAGCACTCTCCTACAGTCTTCAAGGGTGGAGGTTTCTATCTGTCATTACTGCAAAGAGCAGGAATTTTTTTCAGCATGGGGTAGAAGAGCTGAGTACTCTCTTTGATCTCTTGTTACTTTAGCTTTTTCACTTTATAGAAATTCTGCAAGTGTGAAGCACTGATCTTTTTTGGTAATGTCTAGCCTACATATGGAAGGAAAGAACCTTGTAGCATAGTATCCAGTTGATTTGGTTTCTTGTCATATCTGAATTCTCATAATTTTGTGATCATAATTCTCAATATCTGATCGATCAAAGTGTAAATTGTACATATTTACAGGTGAACAAGTAGAACCAATAGTCCCCCTTTTCCATATTTGTCCTTCACGTATAGTGTACTTATTTTGTCTTTGTGTATTTGATCATGCCTCTTTCCACATCTGCCGTCGACTCTGATTTTGTGTGATTTATGAAGAAATGATTTTCAAAGAACTGTTTTACAAAAGCAGTTGTCAGTACATGTTAAAAGATCAACCAGTTTCCTGTCTACAAATCTGTAATCAATATATCGTAAAGTAGTTTTATCATACTGCTTAAAGCTTAGTCCAGAAGAAACAATGTACTGTTTTACAGTCCAAATGCAGTGCCTGAAGAAAGGGCCTTCATAGATAACCTTTGAGTACCACTGCACACAGATATGAAATACTGATTTATTTTGACGCTCAAATCATCAAGGATGCGCAGGTGTTTGTTTTTTGCTGTTTGCTGTGGTTTCTAACAGAAGTAGTACCCTCATGGAGCTGTATCTAAGGAATGGAAAGGATTTTACTGTTATACATTTAAGAATTGTGTGCTAAAGTTATATACATTAAAGCTATTAGCAGTATCCTTCTTCCACTTAGAAAACTGTTTATCTTTGGAAGGCTTGATACTCTTCATTCTGTTCTCCTCAAATATCTTTGTGAAACAAATTGCATAAAGAATACGTGTAATATGAAGCTTTTGGGCTATAATATTATATTTGTGCTTGATTTCTTCTCCTCTTCCTGTCCACATTGTGTTCCATATTTACATATGAAATTCATCTCCCACCCGTTCCTATCCACCTTGTTTGTTCCTGCTGGGCCTCCCACACAACTTGGACAATAATAAAAGGCCTTAAATACATCCCTGAAAGTGTATTCCAGGAATTATATTTTAGATAGCATTTATGTTATATAAACAGAAGAGTTTTTTCTTGCTTCTCAATTATTGAAGTAACATAGGATAGAGAACCTAGAGGAAGAGTAGCCTTTGATGCTGCTGAACTATGTCTTCTCTGCTAGGAATAATATCTTCTTGACCAAACTGGTCAACCTGAAGCTTTGAGCCATGATGTGTATATACATAGGTATGTATGTATGTAAGTTCCATGGAGCTGAGGAGAGGAAGGGGTAGAATGTGTTATGACCAACATGTCTTCCCTACACACGCTATCCTGAAGCAGCTGTTTAGTAACAGATTTTCTGAACCTTTTCTCTTTTTGTTATAAATGGCTCCTTGGCCAGAATTACCCAGGATTTTCTATTCTGACAAGGAATTAGAATAGGATGTTGGAAATTCTTCCTTGCTGTTGTTTGTAATGAAGTTACACGTATTGACTAATTTTATGAAGCATTGCAGTCATAATGCTTTATCTCTAAATGCAAACATGAAGCAATCCTAAATGTATTTTTTATAACTGACCCAAAAGACATTGTAAGCCACAAATAGAAATTATCATTCTCAGGCAAATGCTCTCTCCACTAGAACAGGCTGTAATACAAGAATATTTTAGCACTCTAGCGCAGTGATGCCAATCTCTGTGATTAGAACTTTTTTTTTTTTTTAATTTGTGATTGGTGCAGTATTTGACATTTTTCTTCAAGTGTCAGTTTCTGAACTCAAGCAGTTGGATAAGGAGTCTCAACTTCCATTTAAAGACAAATGTTTCAATCCCTCATGGCTGCAGAAAATTGCTTGAAAATGGGACTCGTCAGTTGTATTACTAGTTGATTTTGAGAAGTCTGAATGTTTACATTCTTACCTTTTCTTTGGTCATTCTTTTTTTCTTTTTATAACAGCTGTCACTAGGTATTATTTTATTAAATACTACTGGATTTTCTAAACTAATTTATGACTGTATGGTCATTTGTTATGCTAACCTGCTGGGGAAAAAGTATGGAAGGAAAAAGAAGTGTACATTTTTTTGCTTAGAAGATAGATATTCTTTTAAGAGACAGGAATGCTGAGATGCACTTAGTTTGCATTCCAGCTGCAGTAAGGCATTCTCTAATGGTCCATCAAAACCACCATGCCATCTGCTTATTCCAGGCTATTTATTTCATCCTTGCCTAACCTCTTTCCTTGCTGCTTTAAAAGCAAACATATTTTCTCAAGCCTGTTGCCATTTACTAAATTATCTTTAAAAGCCGTTTTGAAAAATTGGCTTCATCATGTCAAATATTTTGTCATTGGAACAGCTGTGGCTTCAGAGGAAAGAAAATCCAACCATCCAATTAAAGTGTGCTGTTAGAGTTACAGTGTGGTGACAGCATGGACAGTGGCCTAGCCATGTTAGAAGTTTCTCTTGGTTAGTTCGTCATTAATCATCAGTTTGTACAAGCTGCTCAGGTTTTTGCCTGACTTTGAGCATGAGCTGTTACATCTTGATCTACATGGAAATATCTGCAAGTGAAAATGGGGCTAACACTTGGCTACCTTCTTCAGGTATGGTCTCTTCATCCTATCTGTAGTATTATTATCTTTTGTTTAGGAAAGGTTTGATTGTAGATTTTACAGAACTGTATGAATTTTATAGTTGTGTAAAAAGGTGCATGTTTTCAAACATGACCCCTTAACAGCTAGTGACAATTAGTTCATTATGCACTGCATTGTATCATTTTGTATTTTTTTTTGCCTTTAAGCATTAAACATCCTCCTTGATCTTGGTATAAGAAGGCATATAAAAATGCAGTTTATCTGTACAGGACTTTGTAGCCTAGTCTCACAGCTTCCCTAAGATGTGTCCTCTTTAATCAGAACAGAACTGATCTCTTTTCCCATAGCTCATTATTACTGTCATTTTGATTACATTAGAGTGTTGCACAAACAGAACATAGAGACCAGCCCCCTAACTTGTTAATCTTCCTTCAAATGGAAATGCTTGCTTTCTTTTAATCATTTTAATTGATCTTCTCAGTGTCTTCTGCCCCCTACAAACTTTGTGTGTTTTTATTACTGATGACAAGAAGTGGACAAGAAGTTTTTGCAAAGGGCATGCTGATTTGCATTATAAAACTGCAGAAACCTTAGTCTGTTTTGTAACCATTTTCAGGTGGTTTTGAAAGGAATGGCTTCAGAATCCTAAGGCACTAAAGTGTTCTTTTAGACCTCACTCTCAGGTCTGAAACTTGCTTTTACATCTGCTGGGAATCAGGGACTGGAGTTGTTCATGGAGCTGTCCTGAGTAGCATTTTTCCTCCTTACTGGATGTATATTACTTTGCTTTTACCAGCAGTCATTTTCATCTGCTCACTTTCTTCTCTTCTGCCTATCTTTCTCGGCCTTCTCTATGTCCCGATAGTCATACTTGTTTTCTTTATGTCGTACCACCACATTTGTATCATGCCCATTTTCAACATGACAGTTAACTAAACAAAAACCGTGTAGTCTAAAACCAGAATAAAAGCTTATGAATTTCTTTATTTATACGCAATTTGCTATCTATTTACTATTTATTTATTTCTACTTTATTTTTTCTCTTCTGGGCTAGAGCTATACTGTTTGAGTGCATTTTATCATCACTGACATTAGCAAAAGGCTGTATAGATTTTTGGGACTATTGATCTTTCTGCCTAGTATGAAGGTTTCTGGAAATGCTAAATTTTGGGGTCTTATTTCAGGGGAGAAGTAAGAGCTACCAGCCACTATGAAAGATCCTTTGTTCTTGCCCCTGATTCCTGTCTTTTTCTGAGGGTTTGGTTCCCCTTATGTCTAAGGGGACAGGATATCGTGATTGGAAAGGAGCCTAGGGAGTTAAGCTTTCCCTCAGAAAGAACAATAATTGTACCATTTGAAGGTATTTTGTCTGTCTTGAATTATTCTTTTTTTCCCCCAAAGAATGGAAGGTAATTGAACTGTCCAGTGACTGCTTATGAACAAATTCAGTCTATGAGATAGCTGAGTTAAATACTGGAACTCAGTTCTCTCTTCATTCATGGTAGATCAGGCACTGGAATGGCCTGCCTAGGGAGGTGGTTGAGGCACCATCCCTAGTGCTGTTCAAGAAGTGTTTAGATGAGGTGCTAAGGGATTTGATTTAGTAGCTTAGTGGGTAGGGATGGTGATAGGAGGATGGTTGGACTAGATGATCTTGTAGGTCCTTTCCAACCTAATGAATCTATGAATCTATATTTATGTTCTGTTCACGGTGTTCCTCTAGCTTCTTAGTCTCATAATTTTTGCAGAAAAGAATCTTTCCTCAATTTACAGAGGAAGAGACCCTTTCAGCAGCCTCAGTGCTGAGGCCAGAACAGCTGAAAACCTCAGAGGAGCCACAGTTTTCATGAGGCAGGCTTCAGGCACTGAAGCATTGCTAGGCCCAGACCCAACTGCTGGGTCTAAGTAGAGACAGCTTTTGTCTAAGCATCTTATGTTTATGAGCCTCCACCAAAACACTAGGACTCTGCGGAACCTGTATTTGCTTCAGAAATATCCCACATATAATGCATAACCGTGCACAAATATATATATATATATATACGCTCCCTTTCTTCCTTTCTAATAGTTTTCACTGAGATTCTTGAACGACAGAGCAGATGGAAACCTTATTTAAATTTAGAAACTGTGAATACCACATGCTGTGCTCATTGGAGCAATTCAAGTTGGTTTCCCTTAAGTGATTTTAGTGCTGGATTCCATTTATAATTTTTAAAATATCATAAATACTTAATATGAAGCATTTGAAGATACCTGTGTTTCTCATCATATAAGCCTCACTTGTATGTAAGTGTGAAAATGTGTCCTAAACAGATCATATTTTACAGCTAGTTGTCCTAAAGGTCGTTAACACTCCATTATTTATTAGAGCCATTATAAAAGAAACTCCTGCATCATCCCTAAAGAGAGAAAATCTGTTATGGTTCCCAAGAAAGAAAAGTAAGGATTATCCTTGAAAGCAATCAAAGGGGAGAATAGTTTTTATCAACTTGTCAGTGGAGTTGCCATGGGCACCAGCCAGGAGCCTATGTTTAAATGTTAGATTTCCCTTCCACTACTATCTTCTCCTTTTCTTTTACTTTATTTTTGTATTCATTCCATTACTTTCTTTTTATAATTTATCGATCTACGTCCATTCTTCCCAGTGAACAGTCATGCTTCATTCTGTGCCTTTTCTCAGACAAAATGCCAGTCGCAGGTAAAGAAATATGTTTATCACTCTTTGAAAAAAATTAAGTCATTATGGTTTTGGATACTCATTTAAATGTCATTAGCATATTAATATTTTCCCAGCAAAGAACGAGAAAGCAGAGAAAGTTGCATTAAAATACTGACGCAGTTAAGAAAGAAACAGCATGAACAGAACAGTGCAGTCAGCAGCAGCTTTTCTTTAGCATTATTGTGCCTAGTCGCTCTGAGCCATGCCGTACATTTCATTATTTGTTAAAATATTACACAGAGGGGGATGGGTGGGAGGAAAAGTGCAGGAGGAAAAAGCTCACATCTGTGGTAATGTCTCTGCGGGGGAAAAAAAAAAAAAGGCAAATCCTATCATTTGTGGAAGGTATTCATGTGGTGCCGGCTGGCTAAACTGCACATCAATTGAATTAATGTATCTGTTAAATCTAGATAAAAGCGCAGAAGAAGCAGTTTAGAAAACACTTTCTCCTATTCTGTTCTTTTTTTTTTTTTTTTTTTCTCTTCTTAATTCCTCTAAGCTTGCATGGGACATCTGGGTTCATTTTATTTGTATGCTGAGTTTTGCTTTGCTTTGCTTTCTGTTCCTCCACTGTCAAAACCCCCAAACAAGCCCAGCTGTCTTTTTTTTTTTTTTTAATTCAGTTCTGTTTTGCTTATTAGTAATATTAACATATAAGTGAACAAATCCATACTTTAAAGTGAACAGTTCTAAGTGAGTGAGAAATCCACACCTCCTTTGGTGCTATTGTTTGACTGTCTAGCTGCAGACTCTGTAGGGCAAGAACAGTAATGCCTTTCACATAAATGAGATATTTACAAAAAGAAAATGTGATTTATTTATTTTTTTTAAGAACCAAATAAAATTTTCATAAACTGTGTGCTTTTAATCTCCATTTGGTTGTTGACTTTGTCCTGGAGAACAGAGATAAATCTGTTGTGCCATCAAACTTTCTAGTTCAGACCCTGGTTTTAGTCTCAGAGTTTATTTCACAAGGACATTGTGATGAAATAATGCTTGTGGGCATGAAACCCATTTCTGCTCTGCCTTCCTATGATCCTGATTTACCTTTAAGAAATGGAGCATTTTTCTCTGTGGAATTTTGACACATAATTAATGATGTGTTTATGTTGATTTGAAACTGGAGCATTATAGAACTAATAGTAGGTTGCATATTTTCAGTATGTGTATTTTAAATCAAAACTCAGTTTCCCACCATGATTTTTGCTTATACATCCTTATAAATCATTTCTATGTTCTTGGTGCATCAGCAATTATGCTGGATAATAGAAGGCTGCAAGATCAAGAAATTTGGATGCCTCTTTCATGAGCAGAGGTCACTGTTCAGAGGCTGACAGAGCCTCAAGTGCACTACAGATGTTCTGAAGTATTTTACATCATATACACTTTGAAGGTCTGTTACCATTGAGCCCTAAAACCAAAGACTTCAGAAATATTCCTGTACAAGGGGGTTGGGGGGTGTATGTGAAGGCTCAGTGCCTACAGCCATCATCTCAAAAATCAAATTAGTGACTTTACTGAAAAGCAAGAAATGTCTTATTTGGTAATGACTACAAGAAGATAGCATGTTAACAATTACTTTGATTTGGCCTCATTCGGCCCAACAGCTTGGGATCAAGTGCAACACCACGTTGTGGCATTGGCATACTGTGTGTTCCTACTCTGACAGGTAGGTTGGCTGTTTTGTAGCTGGGAAGCACGTGCGTTCCTCTTCCTCCCAGCTGGCACTTTCAAGGTCATTGGTGTTGAAGTCTGAAGCCCTCAAAGCTTTTGACACCTGAGGTACAAGCAGAAATGTCAGCTCCTCTAAAATCTTTAGTATGCAGGCATTTTGAACAGTTTTGAAAACAAGTTGTAATTCAGGGATCCTGTGAAGGAAGACTGACTAAACTGACAAAAAGGATGTAAAACAGAAAAGGAGTAATCTATTTTCTGTGTTTTCTGAGGATGTAAATAGAATGGAACAAGCAAGAGGGGACCACAAATAGCAAAATGTGAAGATATGTCGTTTCAAATAGCAGATGAGAAATCTAGCTTAACAATATTGGTGGCCTGTCAACTTTTATTTAGAACCAGAATCTGCTCATGTCTGATTCGTGAAACCTCCGCTCTTAGGCAAGCCTAGGAATCAGGCTAACTGCTACTCATGAACTATTGCTTTTTTTAATGGGAAAACTTAGTTTTACAATTTTATGCAATTGTGTGTCTCCACACTAATTTAAGATATTGTATGTAAAATTATAGCAACATATTTTTTCTGTCATCTCTGAAACATCTCAGTGAAAGTAAAGGCTCCACTTTTGCTAGAGGTTTGGTACTCTGTCTTTAGTTATTTACTACATTTTTCTTTCAGATAAATTTATTTTGTCCTGCTCAGCAGGATAATTGATTGATTCAGGTATTTTGCAGTCAAAACTAAAGTAGTCTAGATTTTCTAATGTTAGACAAATACTCTTGCATTTTAATTCCAGTTCATTTGAAAAATCTGTTCTCATGTCTTAATTTCATTCCCACTGAAGTATGATCTTTCTCTGAAATAAAACATATTAAAATAAAAATCTAAAGAAAATACAGAAAATAGCTACTGATTTTTATTTATTTATTTTTGCCAGAGACTTCGTCTTTCTTTACATAGAAATGAAAATCAAACTCTCTATATGTTATTCATGTCATGACAAAGAAATCCATACTGAGTAGATTCTGCTGATCCTTTGAAAAGAAAGATTACACCCTTCTAAGTAATACATAGAGAGAGACAGAGACTATAAGTAAATGTTTGGCACCACTTTTTTAAAAAGCTTTGTGCTAAGGACTATTTTTTCTTATCTGTAAGCAAGCGTGTATCTCTTTGACACATAATTGTCAAACGTAATTGATGATGATTCTATGAAATTGAGTATGCTTCTCTTCCTTTACAGTAAAAAAGAAAGTGCTGTTCTTTTTGTTTGTTTGTTTGTTTTTGTTTATGCCCTACTAATGTCTTTTTGGAAGTGCTTTGCTCTGGAGAAGATGACAATACATTGTCAAGTGTATGTAGCCATACATTAGTTTTGTAACCTTCCCCTTCAGCCATGTTAGATTGTAGAAAAAGGAAATTGGATTACCAGATAAAAACCTAAAGTTGATGTATGAACATAGACTCATATTTGGACTCTATTACCACATTATTAGTAATAGTCAGAAAGAAGAAACAGTATCTTGTTCCAACAAATGACTGAATAAATGAAACAACATGAAATAAAGGGACTTTCCCCACAGCATCAGTAATGGGGTATGTCCAGTGTGTGTGATTAGCCTTTAAATGTTATGTTGCAAAGCCATTCATGTCAGAAGAAGTTGGAAAAAATAAGTTTTAAAATGGGTTTAAAATAGCTGTATCAACAAGTCACCTTTTCAAGTTTGATTATAAAAACACTTTTTCTGTTGTTTCCAGTGGCTTATATTTATACTGCAGCAGCACTGGAGGAAGCCCTATGTGATATTTGGGATCTGTGAAGCACGTGATTCCTGTTTTGCGATGATTTATTCTGTGGGGTGTTAGGAATTGTAGCAGAGCAATAATGATCAGTTCAGCATAGGACTGAATTAAAAATTTAGAGATTCTCACCCAGGTAATCTTAGACAGTTCATGCTAAGTAACTTGTTCTGTGACTTGTCAGCTGATATCAAATGCAGATCAAAAGTAGCAAAAAGCAAAGTAGGTATTCCACCACCTGATGACTGCCTATTAACTTCCTTCTCTATCAAACACCAATACTGAGAGAGAAAGCAGAGCAATTAGGAGTGAAAATAATTCAAATTCTTTGTATAGCTAGGAAGGAGGGAAAACTGAAGGAAAAAATGTCTTTCAAGTCTAGACTGTAAACGGCTCCAACAGTTTCAGTTTTGCTCTTGCCAAATGAAAAGTGCCATGTGCCAGTGGGAAGAATTAAAATGTCCATTTCTTAAAATTGCCAGCCCTCACCTGTTGGCACATCCCAAATCTTGCTAGGATGGGTGTTGGTTCTGTGTGGTTAGTAGCACTTGAGGAACTCCATGAACCTGTCAAGTTTCCCCTTGAGAATCTATTTAACTTTCATCATTCACAACATCCTTACTGCCCACATGGGAATTTGCATGAAGTTAGGTGCAGAGCTGTGCAAAAGGATTTATGCCATTAAATGACTTTGAAAATATCAAGTGAAAAAATTATGTCTGAAAAACAGGAGGCCATCTGAAAATGCAGACAAAAAAGCTCTCATGGGTCTATGTGGTAGCATTTCTGATCCTAAATTCACTTCATCATTCACTATTTATTGTATCACTGCACATAAGAGAGTGCAGTCACACTATAGTTGGAATTTTTGTGCAAGTGCTACAGAAATTACTGGGAAATGTAATAGACTCCATGTGGCAACAGCTGCCATTCTTACACTGATGGTAATACACACGTGAAAAGAACAGAAATTAGAGCAAAGAAAAGAAATCTAAAGTAATGGAGGGAGAGAGGAGAGGGGAATCACTGCAAGGTTTGTCTTGCAGAACACTGCCTGATGGCTTTTCAGATCTATTTTTCTTTCCCTGTTGGCAAGCTAAGCCTGGGAATACTGAGTGCTGCATGAGTTAATTGCATCATTCTAGTCTAACTGGGTACCATATACTGGTTCTTGAAACCAGTCTGGGTTCTATCAGTGTGATGCTGTTGATTTCTATGTTTTGACAGAAAGTAGCTGAGAAAGAAATAATGAGGGTAGGGAAAATCCTATGTGTGTTTTGAGTTGGTTTTGTTTTTGTTTTTTATGCAAGATTCAATTAGTCATAGCTAATATAACACCAGGATTCTCCTATTTAAATTTACACGGTGACCATAGTTTTGTACATATCAGTCAAACAGATTTTCAACATTTCTTTGTTGATGCTGCACACTGTTTTTTCTTTCTTGTGTCTTTAAGAAAGGATTATTGACAGCGAAGCAGGAGGCTGGTTTTTCTTGTCCACCTACAGAATTTTTGTTTCAAGGTATCAGCTTGATTGTAAATCCATCCCATTGAAATGGAAATGAGTGAAGATGTTGCATAGGTCTTTCACTGGTCACTGTTTATTTCACTCGTTGTTTTCAATTCCCAAGCAAGGATTTTATTTCTTTTCCCTCTTCCCTTTTTTTCTGTTTTTGTCTGTTCTATTTCATTTTGTGTAAGAAAGATCAAATCCTGTTACTGGTTGGACCTAGGAGGAGAACTGGTACCAAAAATGACCATGGAAGTCATCTTGTATGAAGAGTACTAGGGGTTCTTGATGGAACACAGGGGGGTGAGGTGCTTGTTTTTTCTGATGAAATGTATTTTAGAAAAGTTAATGTTGAATATTCAAGAGAGAGAGTACTTCAAATTTCTCCTGGGTATGGTACTTGTGTAAGATGGGAATGGGAAGTTTTACCTGAAGTTTTGCTGTTGTCCTTCGCTAGATGTAGGTGAGACATAGTACCCTTTCTGTTCTGTCACGCATATCTGCAGGTTATTAAACCTCAATAGCAAACTGTTTCCCCCAGCATGCTTGTCTAGGGCCTGGAATAAATTTTTCATGATGGGTCTGTACAAGCCACTGCAAATCATCAGTGCTCAAGAGTTGTATATGAATGAACACACTCAGCCAGTACGCTAGTGATATTTTTTAACCCCTTCTGTGTGTGGATGGGAGAAGAACACCATGCTTCCCATATTTCTAAGCTTCTTTTTGATTTTTGATTATTTTTTATAGTTTCAGTTGATTATAATTAAATCATGACATACCAGTAAAGAACTTTGTAAGCGGAATCCAATTGAGCTCATTCCTACCAATGCCTGTAGCATATTTCGCTGGAGGGTTTCTGCTCATTTTGGATAAACTTTGCATTTATCAAGAAAGAATATATGTTGCTGTTGCAGCAGTCACTAGTTTGCAAAGCATGCTGCTCTGTGGTGTTTTCTACAGATGACTCTGTTAGGAAGAAATGTTAAACCTTAGGATTTTATCTCTCTTAAGAAAAGAAAATGTCTGCATGCGTCTTTCCTCTTTTTACTGCCCAGTGTACTTCATAGTCTAGAAAACAAAGTGGTAAATCATGTTTACATTTAATAACATACTCTAATAATCAAATACAGATCTTATTATTCAAACTATCCATCATCTGAGTAGTTCCTCACAACTTTCAAGTATAGTATTCTAGGAGAACATCACAGGTCTTCCTAAAAGATGCAGTTTAACTTCACTGGCGTGAGGGGAGAGTGCATACCAGTATCCACAAAAACATTATGTAGCTCAGGGATGAACGGTGATAATGGAGGGAGTTAAAGTCCCTTCCTTATATATCAATTTGTGCCTTTCACTGATTTAATAATAGAATTTTGAGCGATTATTTTTAAAATCATACATGGGAACCTTTAGGAGAAATAGAATCAGTCACACCTGCTGTTTGCAGTACTGCTTGGTTTGAAAAAAAAAATCCTAGGGGTCCCATTTTCATCACAGTGCTGCAAGATAGCTTAGACAGCTTCAGAATAAGAAGCTTGGGTAGAAAAAGAAAGGCAAAGAAAGCTTTGGTGAAAATGAAAGCTCTGTCTCTGAGAGCAGCAGAAATAATATCACAACAAAATCCTCAGCATGCACTTACATGGATATTGTGCTTCCTCATTAACTCACTATTTGTCATAAGAAATCATGAAAATAAATCTAAATGGGTATTTTACAAACTGTAAAAACTTTTCCAATTGGTTTATACTTTAAAGTTGTCTGTTTATTCAGTGATAGAAGTTTGGGTGTGCTTCACTGGAGAAAATAATGTTTTCTCTTTTAAACATTCTTAGGAGACGAGTTCACTGTTTTGTCCCTGGTGTCAGTAATTTTTTTGTTTGAAGAGTTATGTACACTTGTATATCATAACAGCCCTTGGACAACTTGAGGCACAATAACATTTTCAACATTTTTTGACATTTATTTTAATGTTATCTTGAAAATAATGGGGATTTCCTCAACTTCTGGATGTTATTGTGGTGGCTGTCTTAGGTAGGAGGAGTTTAGCTCCTGAATGAAGAAAGTTTCTCAAGAAACTTTCTCAAGAACACAGTGACAAAAAGGAGCTCTATTCTTTTCTGCTTCTAGTAAAGAAAATATGCAAACAGAAGCAAAGATGTTTCCACTCACAGAGACATGATTAGAAATTTTCAAATTTCTGATTTTCAAAATTCCTGTAATCTACAACATACAGATAGGAAACTAATAAGACATAACGTAGTTGTGAAACAAGACATCATGGGTAATTTTCTGAAAGAAAGAGGGAGATTTAATCACTTTGGGATACCTCTACAGCTAGTGCTGAGGCATGTTATCTTCTCTGTCAAATAAGGAGATGATTTTCAAGACCATAATCAAGCTGAATTGCTGCCAACTTTTTACTCACAGACAACTGATGATTCTCATAGACCATTTGTTTTATTTCTGCACATTTCATCTCAGGCTTTTCTGTCTTTCTAAAATCCACGACCTTTTATGTTACAATAACAGGACATTAACAATTATTGCTGTTAAAATGTTCCACACACAGGCAGCGCTCCCTCTCTGCCACATTAGTTGTCAGAGCTCAGTTTGGTTGTTATCTCTGTCATTTCCAGAAATTCCAATTCTAACAGCTTTAATTACCTCGGGGATGTAGTATTACAATTTTTGATCAGTAAAAGAAGTTTTTCCCAATTCTTGGAGAAGAAAGTCTTGTGTTAAATTGTGGTATTTGCTCTCTCCGAAAGACTTGTGAGTGGGACAAGACATTAAATGTTATTAGAAGTGTGTGACATCTGCTTTCTAACTGCAAGGCATAGAGAGATGAGGAAGACGAAATGCATGTTATCTCAAGAGTCGTCTTTTCTGCAGTTCACACAAAATACTATCTACAGTTAGCATTCTCATGGTGAGTCCTAGCTGACATTTTGCTGCAGCAGTGTAGAGGATAAGCCATACTCTGCAGGTAACCAACTAGGCACTTACTAAGGTAATTATTAGACACCAGTTCACTGTCCAAAGTTCAAGATTTGGGCTGTCTAACCAGCATCTCTTGGACCATTCTGGCAGCCTCTGTGCTGTGTAGTGGCTACCACTCAACAATGTTTATGCAGTGTTCCTCATGCCATCCTCTCCTGTTAGGGTTATTTGGAGCCTGCAAGTCTTCATAGTGATTTCTAGGTTTATTGTACAGTTGTAATTCAGTAGATAGACTATAGGAAGTAAGGATGGTTTCAGAAGGGTGAAAATGAATTTGACCCAGTTGTTTTCTCTGAACTAAATGGGAAACTACATACCTGTCCTATCACTCTCCACATATTACATATATATATATATATAATAGAAATATGTGTATGCATATATATAAAATAGAATCATTTAAGTTGGAAAAGATCATAAGTCCAACCATCAACCTCATCTACTGATTTCCATCACGAAAGTATGGCCCTTAGTGCCACGTCCATGTGGCTCTTATCCAGAGATGGGGTCTTCACCTAATATGCAGAAAGTCTATATGCATAGCATTCCTATAACTAGTTTTAGATGCACCAATTCCATTATCTAAAGCTGAACATTCCTCAAGTGAATGCTCTACTTTATAATATTTAGAAGTAAGCCTTCCTGTCACCACATTTTCTTTTCAAGTGCCTCCAAACAACAAATATCCCTAGCTTATTCCCTTGCTGCTGGCTAACAGGACCAAGCAAAAGGCCCCTCAGAACATGTTGCCATGGATTTCACAGTGTCATGCATCATCTGCAGCTGGGGGGCCTTGCTGGCAAATCACATCACACTGTCTGGGAGGCGATGTTCTGCTGTGGGTCAGGATGGTGCAGCAGGAAGTCCTGAACAAGTTTATTTGTGTTTTCAGGTGATAGAGTAAGATGGAGTAATACATTACTCCTGAAAATATAGTACTGTACTGTAGGGTGTCACTCAGGACAGTGATCTAACAGTAGCAATAGTTCTTGGAATCTCTTTCCAGAATAAACATCACAGATATCAGTATATTCCTAAAAGTGGATCAAGGGCCAAATTTTTACTTTATAACATTTGAAAATGAGACCAAGACTGTAGTCCAAGTGAGTATTGTGCTACATACCACTTAGTCAAAAACAAAACAAACAAACAAAAAAAACACAACAGTTTCCATGGCAGTGAAATGGGACTGGCGTCACTGGTTTCAGTGCCGAACATGGGAAATGGAAAATGTGGTCCAAAGGATTATGACCTACAGAAAGAAGGGATGGCTGGAGACCCTGGTTGCCAGAAAACAGGGGATGCCACGTTTTCCTCTCATGAAATTTCATTAGTAACTAAATACCGCACTTAGAAATTTATTCTTAGAAATAGAAAGGTTCAATAAAAGTGTGGAGTTGGTGTTCAAATGCAGAAAGTTCTCAAAATTAGATGTAATTTAAGATTAGTGGCAGAGGAACTGTATATTATTTCATCCGATGCAAAAGCAGCCAGATTTTTTCTTTTTTTTTTTCCTTAACATATGGAGACAGGGCTTTGTGACTATTATTTATTTATTTATTTTAAATTAAAACAAGTACCATTACAATATTTGACAGTCAGAACAGCATTTTTTCTATTGTATTTAATACAATTCTAGCACAGTCCAAATTAAAATGTGAGCAAGGCACTTGCTTAATATATTAAAAACAAATTAAGTCTGGATTTGGAAAGGTATTAAAGCTATTGCTTTCATAAAATAGAATTAGTGCTAATTTGCTTCTGGAATTTAAACTGAAATGATTTTATTATTGAAATATAAACCAATGGTTTAAATCCAAGCCTAACACAATTAACAAAATGAGGAAAATTCATAAGGTTCAAATTAATACTGTTATGCTTACAAGCTGAGTAAAAAATTATAGGACTCCTGAAATTATTGGAGCTACAATGATTGATAACCCCAGGAGCCTATGTCTGTGAGAGGGATCAGGAAGAGAAAAATATAGAACACAAATTCATAGAAGGTATTCATATTTTTAGTAAATTTATACATGTAATCTTTGACAGTTGTTTATGGTGAGTCATTAAAAATATGAACGCAGTATATGAAGTCCAATACCGGATATAAATATGGGCTCACACTAGAAAGATGTCCTATTTGATAATTATAAATTCTCTTTTTGTGTGGTGCTTTTCATGCAGTGTAATCAGTGAGTTTGGTAAGCAGAATGTGCACACAGTTGGCAAATGTGATATATAAACATTTGTTAAAATTGTTGAAAACCTATTATGAATTTAGAAATGGGACTGTTTGTTCAAGAAACTAATTCGTATGTAATAGAAAAACACCATGCAGACAATCAAAACTAAATTACTAAATGCAAACTAAAAACATCAGATTCCAAGATCTAAATGAGACCCTGATTTCAAAAATGTTGAAATTTGATAATTAGGTTACTCTTTAGGGCAGATAATTCTGAATTTAATCCTAAATTTTAGGCATCTGTTTTTGGAAAAGTTGATCTCTCAGCCTGTTTTTTTTTTTCATTTAAGTGGAAGTGGTGATATTTCCTTTCTTTTCAGAGATGGTAAGAGGATTAATTCTTTTTACACTGGTTTGAGTATGGAAGGTCCTATAAAAGTGTTATCTGAAAATTTCAGACAGCTCTAGCATTATCCTATTACCCACTCATAGAGGCAAGTAATTGATAATTGAGTTCCTACTTACCTTCATTAGATAAGAGATTTCTCACTTAACTCTATCAATAGAAAGATTAAGAGCCCTTGGTACTCCGGGAGAATGCAGCTGTATAGAACAGAAGTGAATAATAGTGAGTATAAAGCCATAGTTGTAAACCAATAAATCTGTTGCAATAAAAAAGCTTTCAATTTTGAAATACTCTGTCTAACCTTTATGGTCATACTTCCAGTTCAGTACATAGAGACTCATTACTCTGCATCATGTAAAATAGAATAAAGTGGCCCATTGACTGCATCAAAAACTTACAAGTTGGCTTTATATTTTCAGTCCTGTAATGTGAAGACAGAATACAGAATTCTCCTGTGAGTTAGAGCAGAGCCTGTGGAAAGTAGCCCATTCTGATTTTCTTCACATCTTTGGGATAATACATACCATACTTGCACAATATTTTCTTCTTATGTTAAAACATTTATCTCTTTATTGGGTATTCAGAATACTTTTTCTACATTAGAATTCTATTTCAATAGAATTAATTTTGTATTTGCAACTGGCAGAGACTGTTTTAGAAGTTTGGTTAAAGGAGAAGAGTAGAAATTACGTGTTCAACCTGAAACGTGCATGTGCCCAGTTCACAATCATGTATGCAGAAGTGAGGGACCATGAACTGCTCCTTTTGCTTTTCCTAGTCTGTGGCACAATTGAACAGGCCTTCCCATGTGAAAACATCTCCTGTTGTTGTCAGCAGGAACTAGACCTAATTAATAATGCTTTCTGAAGACCCAAAAATGGTTTATTATCTGCTTCTATCAGACTGAGTTTTGATCTAGAGTAGCAGGTAGTTCTGACTGTCTTACTGCTTTCTTTATCATCTTTTATCCAGGAGGTACCTTGAAATGTACTTACCCAGCTTCCAGACAAAGGCAGTGATTTCTAACCATGCCTTTTCTACAGAAAACTCCATCTAGAAAGAGTGTAAGGCTTTCTTTAAAAAAGTGTCACATATTAGAAAATTAATCCATCTATATGACTACAAAGCTTTATTACTGTGATTCTGCTTTAGTTTTGCTTTCACTGGTGTTTCTTTGCTTCATGCATCTCTAGGATGTCATTTATGAACATCTTTATTCCTTGGAATAAACAGATGTAACCAGTTACTATAGGGTACTGACAGCCTACAAAACGGCAGGTAGGCTTTAACTTGCTCTATTAATTTTTAAAGCCTGTGACAGAAGGACAATATTGTATTGCAGCCTGTTGAACACCCTCTTTCTTTTGGTACCTTCCGTATTTCTCGGGTTTCCTCCATGTTTTCTGTAGCAACCAGTGTTCTATTGCTGCTGGCATTCAGAAAAAGTGATATTCTGCATATTTTTGTGTATTTTGAAATCACCGGAAGGAAACATTTCCCTCAGTATTCTGCTTAAGGAGCAGGAGGATAGTGCTGAGGTTGATACTATGTGCATATTATAAATAGTAGTTATTTGTTCATCTTTCCTGACATGCATGAAGATACCATATAGTTCAGCAGTTCAGAAGTTCTAAAGCAAGTGTGCTGGCTCAGATAGAAAATATGTGCAGCAGATGTTATAAACCACAATAATGCCAGTTAGTAAAGAGTTCACAATGAACTTCATACTTGCTGTGAACAGGGATCAAGTGTACCTGCTATCCTTACAGCTCTTGTCAAACAACAGACATGCCTTGCAAGTGTAAATGCTATGACATTTCATTTGCCAGAGAGAAAGTAAGATAAGATCCACAGCCTGGTTCACATATCCCCATGATGTATCTGGCAAAAGTGTACAGGAATGAACTCTTTCCTCAGGACCAGGTGGAACATCTTGCACACCCTTGGCTCTACCTGTGTAAAGATTTTAGTTATTCCTTCCTTACTCCTCCCTCTTTCCCGGGTGTTTACTTTCCAGCAATGCCACTGCATTGTTTATAAATTTAAAAATAAGCCCTGTCAGTCTCTGAAGCACAGTGTTTTCTCATGCCATATTAGCAAACCTTTAAATAACTTGGACATTGCATTAGTGTTAAGAGACAAAAGCATTTACATAAAGAACAGCTTGCCAAACTTTATAATTTTTTTCTCTAATGAAGGAAGAGAAATATAATACCTATGGATTCTCCTTGCACAAATTGTAATGATTATTCTGTGCCATTATTTGATAAGAATATTTTCAGTGGCACCACAGGAAAAACAATGCTTGTAATCATCTCGTAATGGAAAAAACTTTCATATGGGTCAGGCAGTGTCAAGAAGACTAGGTTTACATAGGCATGCAGCAAAGATCAGCGAGGCACAAAATACATAATTATAATGTGCCCTGTTTCATATCAGCAGTTAGGAAAACATAGTCTGAATGCAAAATATTCGTATTTTCGTTTTTTTCCCTGATCCTATTGTAAATGTGCTTTCCTGTAATCTTTATGTCTTTCTTCAAAGTAGGAATTGATGAGGAAATAGCAGCGTGCTTACAGTGCTAGGACCGATAGCAACCGTGAGAAAATACATTAAACAGTCAAGAGAAAGCACTGCAAATACAGCTTTTGAATTGTAGCATTTCAGTGATTTTCAAAGGCAAAAAAAGAGCCGTTTGAGAAGTGTATGGATGGTCCCCTAAAGGAGGTTTCTTTCACTATAGTTCCCCAACACAGATTATAAAGCAGAAAGGGAAATTGTGGTTCAAAATAGTGAAGTTTCAATGGCATCCATCAACAAAAAAGCAATGACAAAAGGAAAGGGAGGAACATGAATAACATCAGCTAGTGTTTTTACATGTAGAGAACAAGAGAATACACCTGCTTTAGGCTTTTCATTACCATAAAGACACATGGGCCTGTTCTTCACTATGGAGAAATGAGCATATTTTATGCACCAGTCACAAGTGTGGAGTATTTCATGTTTTCCAGACTTCACAGTATTGAATTATACTACTTTTCAGTTGTATTATTTTCATATTTATGAGCCAGACATGATGGAGAAAATGATTGTTAATAAAATTTGCAGGTGGTACTGAGGTGAGAGGTGCTGTAAACACTGTGGGAATAGAGACATAATCGAGTAAAATAGTGCCTAGTGAAAAAAATATATGCTCCAAAAATGCAAAATGGGAATCCAGCTGAAAAAAAATGCACGCAGTTGTCTCCTGGGTAAAATAATCCTGGGCACACATCTTCTGTAAACAAGAGAAAATTGCAAAATGGTTATGATTAAAGAGACTCTGAGGTAAAGGAAGTTGACAAATTAGACAGTAGTAACGTTATGTAAAAGATATATTAGAGGATATATTGTGCCCCAAAGATGGTCATTTCCTCATCAGGAAACCAGTACGAAGTTCAGGCGTTGCAGGTCCCTCCAGGCACTCATGTCAGAAACAAACTGGCACAGAATTTCGGTGGTGCATGTCAGCCCTTATTCAAACTTTCTACATGGATAGGTTTCACTCCTGATGACTGGTGAAAACAGAGACTAATTTCTTATGTTCTGAAACACAACGGCAACTTTCTCGATTATTATTTTCAATCAAACCGTTGTGATTTTCCTATAAGAAGGGAAATAATTAAGCAAAATAGGGGCCTGAACCACTGCCTTACTTTTAAATGTATTCACTTTGTATTTTAGTCCTGGAGAGAAGCAATCATATCTCTTTGTATTTTGATGGAAAACTTCCTCCTACCTACCCACATCACAGTTTTAGAAAATAATTTTTAATATGATAATCTAGAACTTGTCTCAGTAGTAAAGAATTGCAATCGCTGGAATTATAATTTAAGCTTAAGGCTGATAGACACTGATTGCAGTAAAGGGATGAATGCACAAAAGTTAGATCAACCCTTTGTATTAATAAGCTCCCTGGCCCCCAGAGGAAAAAACTTCAGATTACTAATAGGGTTAAAGAAACACTCAGATATCATCCCAGTACTTAATATTCAGCCTTTCATGTAATTTAGAAACGTGTCCTGAGCCAAAGCCTGTTCAGGAAGTACTCAAGAAGGTGCTTAATGCCAAACATTGAACACAGGAGCGTATTGGACTCAGCTGTGATAATCTGCATTGAAGGCTCGTTCATAAAGTGACCCCCCTGTAGCTTTGTTGGTAGGGACCTTCACATGAAGCAACTAGGTAAAAGCAGATGCTAACAACCTGTTCAAATAATAGTCTGTACCCCCTCCCATGTCCAAAATACATTTCCTTTCCTCAAGAAAATATATGCTTAGACACTGGCAGTCTCTTTCAGATGAAGTAAAAAGCAATTTAAATTTCATCCATGACTAACTTTTTCTTTAATTTACTAAGTACAGAAAAAGAGGATGTTAACCTTGAATTTTTGCTTGCTCCTTCACATGCAGCTATCATAGTCCAGATGATACTAGTGAGTTTATACCACTATGCTTTGCAGAAATGCTGGTATCTGAGAAGCCCAAGATAAGTGCTTTGAGTTTTGAGTGCTGTATTTGCTTATCTCTGACTTTACCTCAGTTCTTATTCTGCAATGAAGAAGAGCCTGTTTGCATCTCTAATACACACTTCTATTTTCCTCTCACCGTACTGGTTTTATATATAATCTGCACCAAAATAAGTGGAGTCACATTTGGTGTATTTTGTAATTAGATAATACAGTTCATAGAGGGACCATGAGCCACAGCTGATAGGTGAAAGTAAAATGCAACCCTTGCTCTTTTAATCCTTCTTGCTTATTTTACATAAGAACAGAGTCTTTGTGAATGCTGTACTGGAAGATAATTATGCAAGAGGAATAAAATTCAGCTCCTTGTTTTTATGTTACTGTTGTTGGAGGCGTAGCCTTTATAGGGATCTCAATTATAAAGAAATCTTAATGTAAAAGAAAGAAACAATGGGATCAGGGACAAGCTTAATTGGCTTTTTAGATGTTTAAAACATGAGGAGGCCAGCATATTAATGTATGTAATGCATGTGAGGTGAGTTTCTGGTAAGGAACTAAATGAGGGTTCATAACATGGTATACTGAATATGTGTGAATTTCCAAGGTTTGGTTTGGAGCTAAGACATTATGTTTGGGTAAATAATTCACAGCAGATAATAAGACCAGCTGTACAAGGAACATGACACATCTGCTGTAGTCGTGGTGAGTTGTGCTCCAGTCTGACAAATCTGGCGTGAATCTCATTATATATATTCAGAGAAAAATAGTTTGTTATTCAGGAAGACCTCCAAAGAAACTTACTCTTGAATTGCTGACAACAGAACCTAGATTTCTTTCCATGAGATGCCAGATCTGTCACAGAGATGAAAAACTGTTCTCTGATCTTAAAGGCAGTCCCTTATAGTCAAATACTGCTCTGATTTACACTGAATGCCGCAGGCATTTCTCTCAGCTTTTGTCCTGGTAGGGCTGGGGAGCATTCCTCGGCGCATTTAGGCTCCTGCCAGCAGCATAGGCAACAGGGTGGTACAGAACATGGGCCCTCTCAAAGTCAGTTACTTGGCTGGTACCCCATTGCTCTCACCAAAGCCTCTGCTGTACCTCAGTATCACTCTGGCAGAGTCCTACTTAAGCCATAATGTTTCTTCCCTTTTTTCTTGCTGGTTTTAGTATCCTCAGTAGAGTCCTGGAGCTCCATTGTACCCTCATTGTTTCTTGTGTGCTATTTTGCAGTCTACCTAGAGAAAGGTTTGTTTATTGTTGCGGGGAAGCATCAGAAGTTAAGCCACAGCAATTCTAATAACCATTAATTTAACATTCCAGTGTGAGCATTTCTTTTTTTGTGTATACTTTTCTATATCAAGTTCTCTAAGCATAACAATATCTGAGCAGTGAAGAGTTTGACGTTCATTAACTGACAGTAAAAAATTGCAATCAACTTCAGCTGATCTTTTTTATACCTGCTGTAGGGAAGACTCAGAAAGATAACAAAAGTTGTTCAGATTGTAGGCAAATCATTTATTCTCTAAAAACACATCCTCCCAAATAATTCAAAACTGTGTGTAATTTTTCACTAAACTCAGCAGATTCTTTATACAAACAGTCAAAATTCTGAAGCTTTGGAAGCAAATACAAAGAATATTCTTTATTTCAGGATTTTATAGTGAGATTACTTTTACTGTCACTTATGAGAAAATGACGAAAGCATAATAGCAGATTCAGTTGGGCAAGGAAAAAATTGAAGAGTCATTTTGGGTCAATTCACAAATTTTACTGTTTACTTAGCTGCTAGAAAATATCTCAATCCAATTTTTATTCTCAATTACACTGGTTGTTCTGACTACAGTTTGGGTGCAGGAGTATAATATTTTGGCAAATAGAAGAACGTGTTTTATGAAGCCCCCAGTTTTTGAAGCAGACGCTTATTTTGTTATCCATCAGGATAATTCAGTTAGATTTGACAGTACTTTTTTTTTTTTTTTTTTAATAAGGTTACTTGCTGCATAACTGTTTAACAAACCACATTCGTGAGAGGGTTTTTTTAATTATTATTAATGAGGAAAAACCTCATTTCTTAAGCCAAGCTATTTCCTGGGTGCTTCCTGAGCAATTCCTGCAGTGTTGATTAAGCTAGAAGCACAAGAAAAGGTGAAAATCCTATTTCAGGGCACTGGTCTAAAAACTGTTAGAAATTCTCTACAGTGAGCTTTTATTGCACATTAGTTTTAATAGGATATTATTGGTTTTGAATACCCTTTTCCCTGATGCTGGCTACAATGCATTTGTATCACATAACAGTTTTAAAATGATTTTACTGCTTTTTTTTTTTTTTTTTTACACTTTTCAACGTTCTTTCTTTAATACTTTGGACATACCAATATGCCTGCACATTACCATTACTTCTTTCTTAAAATCAAGGTTAAAGCAATCACATTAGGGCTTTCTAAAATGAATGATAATTGAAAATGTGTCTAGCAGGATGCTCTTGATATTCTATAAATAAACAATGCAGAATCTTCATTCATTATTTATCACTTGTTCTTTATAACATTCTTTCACAAGACATATCATTATCCTTCCACAGAGCTGAACCAAAACATATGTCAGACCAGTTGCATACATTTACCTCTCTCCTTTTATCCCACCTTGAATAATAATCTCTTGCTCTGTTTTGGATCTGTCTGTGCACTGAACCAGCTGACCCAGAACCAACATGCAGTCATCTCATCTTGCAACACACTGCTGTTTTGTTTGTTCCACTCATCCATCTTTTTTGCAGTCCATGTGAAGTTCTGTGCTTGTTATTAAGCAGCTGGCTTGCTCTCCAGCTATATCTTCTGCATCTGGCTCAGCAGCATGTCTACCAGGATGAGCACATGAGGATTTGGAGGGTTTTACACCGATCTGGTTCATGTCTACCTTCATAAGCATCTGAATCCTTAGCTGACAATGTTTTG
Organism: Oreortyx pictus; assembly: GCA_036925125.1. NCBI lineage: Eukaryota > Metazoa > Chordata > Aves > Galliformes > Odontophoridae > Oreortyx > Oreortyx pictus. The sequence continues at coordinate 34,525,099 of JAUPFR010000005.1, forward strand.
TTTGCTTGCTTTTCTCCAGTAGGAAGAAAGGTAAAAATTAAGCTATTAATTTTATTTGCAGCTCAAAACACAAGGGCCTAGTTTAAAAGAATATAGGTAAATGCATTTTTGCCTGTCATCTTCATGCTTTTGAACAAAGAAATAACTGTATTTGTAGACAGTTTTGATTTCTCTAGATTTGAAAAATAATGAGAAAAAGCTGTAAATCTTTTATTAAATTAAAAATGTAACTCATCATGTCTGATGCTGACGCCTTTACTCCTTTTCTCCCTCAGTTTTGTTTTAGAACATTGCTAAATCCATCTTTTCTTAGCTGGTATTCCTTTGCTCGTAAGTGTTCCATACATATTTGAGGGAGTTAATTTGATAGCTTATCTGAAATAACAGCTGGAGGTCATAATGCTTTTTTGGCTTGCAGCTGCAGTTTAGCTGTCCTGTTTGCCAGAAGGCAATTCACCCGATTTGAATTTCACCAAACGATGCTTTCCATAGGAATTCGCTGGATTTGCAGAGTACACCATGCAGAGATTTTAAAAAATTCTGCACAAGGCATATAGGTAGCATAATATTCTATCTGTGCCGTTATTACAAGCTTTATTAAAAATCAGTATCAGTAAAAAATTGCTGAGCAAAAATTTTAAGCTTATGAATAAAATAGCCAATATTTCCAGACTAAAATGCATTTATTCCTCATGGTTTTGATTGAGCATCCTCTCAGCTAATAACGGACTCAAAAGAACTGATTCTTACATGATATGGGTGCACAATCCCCTTTTTTTTTCCAAATCAAGAAAAGAATGTCAGATACTTCCATCTCTTCTTCATCTTCAGTAACAGCAGTACATATTTTACCTCTAGTCTCCATGGAGCCTAGTCTTTATTTCTTCAGCAACTCGTATGAAATTTCTATACGTTTTAACCTGTAATTTGTATGTGTCTGTCTATTCCTCATATATTCCATCCTTAGACGTAGAATTAGATTTTATTTTTATTGTTGCCTTTATCTCTGCATTGAAGCAGGAGGCGTCTGCAATTCTCTTCCTTTATTGAAGCAGTTTTGATTTTAAATTCATTTTATTCCTATTTGTATTTTTCTGCATGAATTTTCTTCCCAACCTGTTTCTCTCACATTTTCCTCGTTTAGAAAATTAATGCCTTTGTAGTACATGTGCGTATATATTTTGATTGTCCCAACTCCATCTCATGCAATGTATTATTTCTCCTCATGCATCATCATCAAGTCACAACAGACAGCCCACGTGGCTAGCACTGCCTTTTAGGCATTAAAATCTCGAAGACAATGAAAAAATGTCTAACAATTTGTGTTGGACTCTTTTTGGCACCCCAGTCCATCCAAAACAACCTAACAGAACAGATTTTTTTTTTATACTCTTTTTTCTTGATTGGATTTGATTAGGGCTATAGCTTTGCAATTCTGTGAGGAGTATTATCTTCCTGTCCTTTGCTCTTTCTGACATAGCGAAATGTGCTAGTTTAATACAATAAGATTCTGCTATATACGTTTCTTGTGATCTGTGAAGAAACTAATTTAATTCCAAATTAAGTACTCTCAAAAGTACTGTTCTTTTTCTTTCATTTTAACTCATTGCAAAGTAACAAGTAACTGTAGTCCAATTTTAATGAGAACAGTTGAAGGAAATGCCACAGATAAATGTCAGTGCATGTCAGAGCTAGGATTTCAAGACTAAAAAATTGTTTCTTCCATTGAGTTGTATACTTTCACCCTATGTAAATGACTGTTTATTCAAGTTCATTTTATTAGGTTTAATGACAAGTAAAGCCTCACGCAAATGAAGATCTTATGATAGCAGGAGTCTTATTCTCAGGATATTTGGAAGGCATTCAGATGATTATGCAATAAATTAAAATCTAACATAGCCTGTTTATCCTGGTGCTTTAAAAGGAGTGTTTCTTATTTCTAGTGGTGTACATACTGACTATAGCTGAAACCAGGTGATTGACAAGTCCTTGTACCGAAGGTATAAATTATTTTTCCCTCTTCCATGTACACTATGTGTACCTATATCAATTAGCTGGTACAGAATTTCAGTGGGAACCACTAGAAATATTAATGTAACACATATTAATTCCTATGATTGTAATTCAGATAAAGGAGCAGCTGTGGATACAGACAAGGTAGGGAATTGCCTCAGGGCAAAAGGCTTAATAGGAGCAGAAGAGATCAGGAGATAGGGAGCTGTCTGGTGACACCTCAGTGTGTCCTGATGTGGAGTCCTCAGTTCAGGACAGATGTGGACCTGTTAGAGAGCATCCAGAGGAGGACCACTAACATTTTTTGATGGATGGAACACCTCGCCTATGAGGACAGCTGGAGCTGTTCCGCCTGGAGAAGAGAAGGCTCCTGGGAGACCTGAGAGCAGTCTTACAGTGTCTAAAGGGAGACTGTAAGAAAGAAGGGTGCCGACTTTCAGTAGAGTCTACTGTGACAGAACAAGGATAAACTGTTTTTAAACTAAAAGAGGGGTGATTTAGATAGGATGTAAGGAGAAGGTTTTTACAGTAAGGGTGGTGAGGCACTGAAACAGGTTGCCCAGAGAGGTGGTAAAACCCCATCCCTGGAGATGTTCAATATCAGGCTGGATGGAGCACTGGGAAACCCAATTGAGCTGTAAGTATCTGTTCATTGCAGGGGAGTTGGATTAGGTGGACATTAAAGGTCCCTTCCAGCTCACATGATTCTGTGATTCTGTGATCCACCTCTTCACTGATATTTCTATTTGACAGTCAGTTATTTTGGTTCTATGTCTGTCCAGCAGTTAACACAGTTAGGGGGTTCAGTGTCAAGGAAATAATTTTGGCAATAAATGTTAGGATAAAAATATAAATGTTAGGTCAAATATTTCCACACTAAGACTCTTTGCTAACTCTAACATTTTTATGTGATAACACAAGCATTTCTTCAACTTGTTACTTAAAAGTATACTGTCATGTTCAGTAGGGCTAATGCGTCCACACGTCTTTTTTTTTTTTTTTTTTTTTTTTTTTTTAAGATGGTTACATTGTTCTGTTTTGCTCGTTTTCTACAAAGTCCTCACTTTGTGCCTTGCAGCCTGTAGGCTGAAATTCCTGGCTCTGAGATAAAACATGTAGAAATGACCATATATATACAGCACCAACTCTTCATGTTTATCATCTTAACAACGTCTGTAGCTTCTGTTCCTTTTCCTTCTTAACACTTCCAGTGCAATTTAGAGAAGCCATATGTACTCAGAGCTCATCCCAACATGCTAACTAGTTGAAAAGACAGTCTTGTGTACTGTCCAACAAAGGAAGTCTCACAGTGCACATACTTCATGAATTCAAGAACTCTGTGTGTGGCATGGAAGGACAAGGATACTGAACAAAAATAAAGCTGGTATTTCCTAAACATGTATATGCTGACCTTAACTCTGAATGGTATATCTAAGAATCAAAGTTATACATACCTTCTGTTTTATATCTTATGTAGAGTGAACATCCCTTTGTCTGCAATAACAGTGCAAAAATAAATATTGTTTTTTATTTTCAAAGCAGTTACTTAACTTGCTTAGAAAAAGCAGGAGTATTTTCACAGCCACATTCCCAGCTATATTGTTCCCACAGACTTTCCCCAAAAAGTATGATGTGAAATTAATTGTAAGGGCAGATATTTTTCCATGAACAAGAACATGGAATCTCTAAATACACATTGTAAGAGGCCACGGAGCTTTTTAGTAATGTCATTTTGTTGTTTTTTTTAATTTTTTTTTTAATTACTTTTTTTTTTTTTTGCAGTGCTTCTTTTCTTCAACATGGTCAAATATCAACCAGAAAGAAAACACTGCTCAATTTCAAGTTTTTAGTAAATAGTTGTGGTCAGAAGAGGAAGTATAAGGCTCTTTATTTTTCATAGAATTGTAAGAAAAATTGTCAACAGCTATAAAACAAATTAGATTCACCAGACTCTTAAATTCTTCAAAGCTATGAGTAAATAGGATTTTTAGATGGTTTTGATTTTGCTTTTGGTTGCTTTTTCAGAATATAATTTGGTCTGATTGCTTCTTCATACAGTGAATTGGAACTAAGGAAAAGCTTCATTAGCATCATGACATATGCTTGTGCCTGAGTTCCATAGTTCTTTCAGGTTTGACAAAAGAAAAAGACATGCTCTTTGGTCACAGGGATAGAAAATTAATTGAGTTCTCTTTGGAAATGACTGCAAGCTTTTCTGAAATGAGTGTGGGGTTGTGGGTTTTTTCCTTATCTTCTCAATTATTTCCAGTTCCATCATAGTCTAAAAGTTACAGACCAAGAAAAACGAACAAAGCAGAGCTGAACATTTAGGTAACAACATTTCCTGCCCATCGGAGAACTTGTTTGTGTATGTGATTTTAACACTTCCAGTACTTACTTGGCCTCAGCAGCATAGAATGATTTTAAACCAAAGCAACTTGCAAAAATCAGAAATTGACAAGGTTGGATAATGCTGTTAAACTGGTGCATCAGAAGCCCATTCACTCAGTTGTACCTGGAAGCACAGAGGCTATGTGACTGCTTACATAAATTCAAAATGTCTACATTCAAGTGTGAGTTGGAAACACTAGTTTTTTGCTTTTAGTCATATCAATTAACATTGGAGCAAATGGTTTTGTAGCAGAAGACTTCTAAGTAGTATATCCATACACAGTTGAAAATAAATAAACTATAGGAAGCACCACAGGTGATTTTCCTCTAAAAGCACACATACAAAAAAAAAAATTAAAATAAAAAAAAAGGAAAAGTTTTATGTCGTTCTAGGGTTCAACTCTAGAGTAATTGTTGCAGCAATATTGTCATTACAATTAGCAAAGGTTTTACCTCATTGAATAAGACTTACAGGAGTCTGTATGCTGTGTTTATAAAAATCTGCACCAGTTGAAATGCACCACTCGCTGCCTCACTCTGTTCACATCCACTATTTGGTCTCCATAAACATTCAGCAAGCATCAGTGAATGTCAGTGGGTGTTTTTTTTTCTACATGGAGGAATTCAGTGACACACTTTTGCTTCATACCTACTCCTATGTCAGAAGCCATTCTGTCAAACTTCCCCTCTGATGCCCTCTGTCATACAGCAACAAAATTTACTGGAATATTGTCAGGAAGGTTCAACCTTTACTGCTGTACCAACATCCACCTGTGATATTGGAGGCCAACATAATCAAATAGGAGGCATTACTTTCAGAGCAGCCCTCTTATTTGTACATATGGAAGAATCCTCCCTTAGTCTTCTCTTCTTTATGTGAGATACTTACAGCTCTCTCAGCTCTTTGTCACAGGAATGATACTCCAAGAGACCTGCTATGGTTTGTTTTGGGCATTCTGATTTTGCTTGCTGTTACTGCTTTTATGTGAAGTCTGGTTTGGTCCATCAGTGAGGAGAGGAAAGAGGTGCAGAATCCAGTAGGTCAGCAAGGTTTCTACTTACCTTTCCTGTAGGGGTAATGTCTTAAATGCATGGATATGCATATTAGATAATTTCCTGTTCTGTTAAGTTCCTCTAACTTTTTCATGTACAGTTGTGTCTCAGACACACTCAATTTGTTTTGTCAAAGGACTGAGGAAAAAGATAGCAAAGGTTAAGTTACCTTTTTGGTGGGCTGAACATGGTAAGATGAACCATAGCAATATTCCCAACCAGCATATTTTTCTTCTGTCTCTTATAGCTCTCAAGGGTCATTATGAATTCCCCCATTCAATAACTCTAGGATTACCTACTAAAATCTTTTCACTGAATCTATCCCAGCAGTACAATCTACTTTCAGTGAATAGACACAGTATCACTAGATCTCTCATACTCTGAATTTTGCTTACTTTTGTCACTTTATGACCCCTTATATCTGCATTCAGGAATCATATTTTTGAGTCTTATTGCTTGCATTTTAAAAAGAAATAGAACGTGTAGCAATATACCCTACTACTTGGAAATCCCACAAATGAAATCAGTATTTTCTTCTAGAGGTAAATGAAATTCTGCAGTAACCTGGACACAGGCTGTGCTTATTCTGAAGAAAATCTCTTCCAGGGTTTCTCTTACTAGACAAGATATTGATAGTGAGCCTTAAAGACTGAACTTCAGTCTCACAGACTGACTAGAGTACAGGAAAGATGTTGGTATGCAGGTATATTTGGATAAGTCTTATTGGATATCTTCTCATCCTCTTCAAACACTAGGTAGTCCTTTATTGCATACTATGTTGTCTGAAAGACTAAAAAAAAAAGAGAGAAAAGTTCAGGGAATTTTTCTGAAAACTAGAGAGCAATGTTAGGAAGCTAACTCTTTATCTGGAAACAATGGGTGACAGCAACTTGAAAACTTTGTGAAATAGATGGTGCTATTAGCTATCATTAACGCAGGTGCAAGAAGCTAACAGAAAAGCTTTTATAAATGGTGGAGGAGAACTGCAAGTGATGAAATGCATCATAGGGGCATTTTTGAAGAAACACTTTACACCAGTAACACTGTTGTCTTGTAACAAAGAAGAGACTGCATGGTTTTTTTTGGTGAAGAATGTAGGGATTCCTTAATCTTAGTCATGAGAGGCTAACTAATATGTCGTAGATCCACACTGGGTCCTTAGAATGTTCGTCTCAGCCTCATGGCCCAAAAGAGTGTCCAAGTACATTGATTTCAGTGGCAGTCTCAGACCAAGTAGGGAATGGTATGTGTTGGCCATTATAAAGGGAAAATGAGACAGTTTCAAAGCATTAAATGTGTTTAAAAGGAAATATTTTCCAGCACCTACAGGGATATCAGTATTTGGGGAGCTGGTCAATGTTATGTAAGTTTTCACACTGGATATTGCAGAAGTGTTCTGGCAGGTGTCTTTGAAAATCATACAGTGTTCAGGTATGCTCAAACAAACAGCACCTGCTGACTGAGGAGCTTTCTTCTCAGACCTCCATTTCATTTTTCTGCGTTACTTTGGATAATCTGGCAATTTCCTCTGGAAAAAAGCATTGCATTTTTTTTTGTGGTAAAGGGTTCTGAATGACAGATTGCATGCCTGAAAGTTAGCAGTAAAAGTATGGATGGAGGTTACCATAAGATTGGTTGTGTATGCAACTTGGTCTTAGTGAACTTGGTCTTAGCTAACTAGTGTTAGCTTTCAAGTGCTCTTGCTGGTAGTTTTATTTGGAAAGAAATAGCATCAGATACTCTGACTTTAAAAACTCGTCATTCTGATGCCTTTTTGCTTCATGTCCCTTTTTTTGTATTTAACGTTTTCTGTTCTGTCTACACATATGAAACTGTAGCACAGTCAATTGGAACATTACACAGAATAAAGGTGTGTTCTTGCATTGACCTTGAGCATCGAATGATCACTGAACAGCCAGTGGAGAGCCCATACAAAGTTTCAGCAAACCCAGGACCCCAGCTAATTATCAGAGCACATCTCCCTTTTGTACAAAACATAAGTACAAGTGGCCATTCAGAAAACGTGCAATTACAAATACCAGAAGAAAAGAGATCACTTGTGAAGTCATCTTGCTTTTGGTCAGCAGTTGAAGAAATGCATCAAACTGAACAGGCAGTACAATTAAACACCTATTTTGACTACAGCCATTTGAACATGAGGTGACAGGAGGGTTAATGTGTTTTAACTTCTCCCAGCTCTCCTGTAAGAATGATATTTAAGCTGTCAATTTAATGCAGGAGAAACTGAGTGTTTAACATGGTGATAATTTCCTAACTCTTGAATAAGTATTGGATTTTTTCTTTTTTTGTTTTCATAAAGCAATTTTAAGGATAGAGCTCTTAGTAACTGCCCGATTTCAACACGTACAAGAAGGGCTATAAAAAGATGTATATTCTCTCTGCCATAATAAAATTAATACTGCATTTTACAAACTCCTGATTTGATTTAAAATTTCTACTGCCACCTGTTATGTAAAGCTGGATTTCTTTTCTGGTGGGAAGTGTACTGTAAATGCTGCATCTAATTCACAAAAGAAAAATGAAAAGCTTACATGGACAACAGCATGAACAAGTGAATACTTCAAACTTCAATTAAGACTGAAAGAAAAAATGCTGCAGCAGGGAATGTCTGCTGCAAAATATGAGGAAATTGTTCAGGGCAGTCTACTGCACAATAGTCATATAACTTCCTCAAAGAACACTGGAGTTATCATCACATTTGCTAGATTGCATTGAGAATGCAGCCTTTTGATTATATGGAAAAATACTATGCTTTTGATTTAAAGGGGTAGGCAAAAGGACACAATCCCTTATTTTTTTAAATGAAGACCTATGTAACAAGGTGCCTCAAGGGCATAGTTACTCTCATAGAGCTTTTTGCTTCCAGAGCTAATATTTCCACCTGGCTTGTGTCCATACCGACTGGAAATCTCCACCATCTGAAACCTGTTCCTACATGTCCTGGCACACAAAAATCCCCTTAAGTCAGTCGCTTTGTATGCAAATTGAATTCATAATAAAACTCTTGTAATTGCTATTCATTGGCTATTGTGAAGCGAGAATTTCAGCTCTCAGTGGATGCCTTTAATAACCAGCACCACCATAGCTAGTTTTGTCTGGTATAACTGGGACACAAGTAGCTACCCACTTGCAGCTAGCTGTGACCCTGCAACCATAGAATATTGCCTATTGAAAATTAACCTGTATAGGTCTACCTTTCCAATATTCCAGGAAGTGGAAAGTGAGAAATGATAAAAGATTTACTTGCTAAAAATCTTGTCGCTTTCATAAGCATTGTATACATTGAAATAAAATAAAATAAAATAAAATAAAATAAAATAAAATAAAATAAAATAAAATAAAATAAAATAAAATAGAAGACTGAGTAAGATAAGTACATGAAAAATCTCTACAAAAATATTTTTTTGTTTTGTGAAGGGAAATTCTTCACTAGCTTCAGGCAATCCATTTTTTTATAGGTAGTCAGAAACATGTTATTCTCAAAAGAATCTTTAAAGCACTGGTCACCACTGGACTGCTTTAGCAGTCTGACACTGTCTGTGTTTTAAGTATCTTTCACAGTGATTAATATTAACACACTACAACACTAGGAGAATATCCATATGCATCACTGCTTGGAGTTTTTCTGTGCACAGGCTATTTTTTGAAAGAAGTTTTAAAAGTCCAGGCAGGTACCTGGTTTTGTCTGCCTTGCCAGGCTGCAGTATGTCCTTTTGTCCTTTCCTAATGCTGTTCTCTAATAGAGCTTTGTATCATACTGTTGATCCACCATCTGTCTGTGGGACTATTTATATTACATACACGACTGCTATCAGTGTAGGTGGTTTTGACTTCTTGGGTTTGACCGAGGTGATTCTTTGCCTTCTATCTGAGAATAATGAGTCGCTCTTCCATGCTGGGGAGTGCAGTATGTGCCACAGGTGACAAGCCAGGATACTTTTCCATAACACAAGCTCTGCATCAGCCTCTTCCTCCACTGGCTTTACAGTCTCTGCTTTACCTCTGCACCATCACTGCATCTCTCATTTGCACTTCTTCTCAGTTCTTGACTGGTAAATAAAGAATGCTGAGTAAGTATTTCTCAGATGGATGTGTATACTCACACAGTAATAATACTAACACCCCCAAATGTCATTAGAAAATATTAATGGAAATTTCAAAACTATGGATAAGTATTGTAATATGCCAACCTGAGAACTAAGAGGTAAAGGGACATTCTTAATTAATTTGCTAGTTTTAGAAAATTTCTAGAAATGCTTGTATGAAGATCAATTCATTCAAAACTGTAATGCAGCTTGTCTCACACGGATACTGTGGGTATGTTACTTTTGGAAGGAGGAGCTTGTAAATCTGTCTTATTCAGTATCTACATGGGTACAATATAAGATACTGTGGGAAGTGACACAAATTTTGTGTTTGATCACTTCATATACAAAACTGATGAAAATGAAGGGAGAAGGGAAAAAATTTATCTTGCATGTAGTTAGTTTACTTCTTTGTTGGTTTGAGTAAGTTAATATACCTGTCCACTGAGTTCAGCACAAACTTCATTTTTTGTTACCAAATCTACAATATCAACAATAAGTACTTTTTCAAATACAGGTTTGCTATAGAAAAAAAACATCAGTTGTATTCAATATCTGCTCAGGTGACTTCTCACATGATACAAACTGTAAGATTTCTGACAAATATAAAATAAATTATTTCTCTGTACGTAAATTACCAGACTTGTCTCTGAAAAGTGACTACAAAGGCAGAAAGCATAGTGTATGTAGGAATGATGGTGGGAAAGAGGGAGAGGGTTAATTCTTTTGCTTAAATAACATCAGCAGCAGCTGGCAGAAACTGGGAAGTGACATCTGTCATAGAACACAGCAGCAGCAGCATTTGTAAATGATACAAAGAGAGCTGTATCTTGCAGCTATGGCGGTCTGCTAACTGTGGAACCTTTTCAGCACTCCTTTGGGGCCACATGTAGTGTGCATCTCACAGTGGTGATCACCAAGTGGAAAACAGCAATAGCATGCTAAAACACTTTTGCAGAAGACATGAGATTGAGCACTAAAAATCTACGAAGATGGATTTTTCAGAAGAGTGTCTCCCTATCCAGAACAGCAATTCATCTTCATTTAATCCAATAAAAAGCACAGTCAGGCATGCATAAATCATTCCTTGTTTCTTCCATTTGTACTGTACGTGTTTGGGATTAGAGAGCTTTGGACACTCTTCATGTCAGAGACAAACTACAGCAGAGTTAAGATACAGAAAGAAGGGGAATCTTCCTATGCTACAGGTAAAACATGCATATCCACCAATGTGCATCAGGACTAAGCTTAAGATGGCAAGTAATGTCTGGAAGACCAAAAAGACTACTTGTAACCAATTAATTTTTTCAAAAACAGTGCCCCGTATTAATTGAGTGGGCCTGGTATTGGTAAGGTAGGGTACTTCAGTGCAAAATATCTCACACAAAAATGTGCTGAGGTAGAAGCTCACTGGTAGGAATAGGATACCTTGAGTTCTTCCTCTGACTGTGCCACTCAGTCATTGTGAACTTGAGCTTTTTATTCAAAACCAGTAGGCCTCAGGTTTCCTGTGCCCCTTATGGCATTTGAAAAACCAATAAGGTATTTTGCCCCTTTATTCTTGTTGAGTAATACGTCAGGAGAGAAGTTCCAAGGATAATTACTATCATTATATTATTCATCTGAAGCTTGAAGGAGACCAGTAGACTGAATGTTTAGGTTCAGGAAACCTTCAAGCTTTATCAGCATCCCTATGGCTACAGCAAACCACTGTCATTTTATCTTTTGACTGCGTAGGGGATCTGGCCCATCCACTGAGTGGAATGATCAGCAGAGGGGTTCAGTAATTATGCTCAGTGCACAATCACAAGCACTTACAGTGGTTTTACTGTACACATTTCTTACATTGTAAAATTATGACATAAGTTCTGTAGCCTACAGTCATTCTGTTGGAGAATGTTATATCGATACTAAAAGAATTATAAAACTTCTGTGTCTGATTTATAAGGAAAGTAAATGAAAGGGAGGGGAGAGGAAGGGAAAGTCAATAGCCATGGTGAGATTTATCACAGTGCAATATCACTGACATCTTCCAAAGCCAAGGTTTACTCATCAGACAGCAGAGATATTACAGTGGAGACTAACAGATCTAACAGATGCTAAATTTACATTTGTATAAATTGGTATATAAATATTGACAATACTTCTGTATATTTTTAGGGCACCACTATTACAAAGTACATTTTGTCTTTTTTTCATCTAATAGCTTTGCTGATACCAATATTATGGAAGTTCTGTATAACATGTAATTTTGTTTTTAACATTGAGACCTTATTTGTCTCTGGCTTCTCTGGGTAAAGAAAAAGAGAAAAAAAGAAAGGAAAGGGAAAGGGGAAAAATGAGAGAAAGTAAGAAGGAAAGCAGGAAAAGAAAGGAAAAGGAAAGAAAATAGAATAATTGAATTCTCCCCCTTAGTATCTGTCAAAGATCCTTACTTATTTACAGCCACTTAGAAAAGGTAATGATTCCTCAAAGAGATAGAGATTCTCAGCAATGAGGATATAGCTGCTTTGTCAGCAGCACTATATGATGTCTGCCTCATGTAGAGCTCGTATCTGAGCCCTGCTCTGTTCACACCAGAAGCAAACGGCACGCCTAGTGCACAAAGAAATGCACATGCTCCTTGTGATCACTTTGCAGCAGTGCAGGCCTAGCTTGGGTAATCTAGCCCTTCTGAAGTGCCTCTTGAAAAGAAGAGGCTTTGAGAATTAATCAGGGCTTTCACTCTAGTGGGAGAGTAACACTTCAGGAAGTACAAGATTTGTAAGTAGCTTGCTATTTTTGTTCAAATTTGTTCTTTATTTGATTGCCATTCATTTTCATGGAAGGGGTAGATTATCTCCCATGTTCACAGCCTTTTCTGTTGGTGGGTCATGCAGAGTAATCCAGCCCCACAGCAGCTGTAATCAAAGCCCAGCCTTTATTTTACTGTAAAAGTCAGAGATGCATCATGACACCTTGAATGTGCTTCAGCCCATTGCACCCACGGGAAGTGACATTGTCCTCCTCACGCAACACATAGTTACTTGTAATTCCCTTACTGGAGTAGCAGAATTATTTGTATTCTCACTGCGGTGCTGCACATTGTGCTTGTTCCCTGCATATATGACTGAGGTATATATGACTGAGGCATTACAAAGAGAGCAGGGAAGGAGCTGGCTCAGGTGAGTCCAGTCCTTTGAATCTGAAGTCATAAAGAGCTCCCACTTATGGGTGTGGTTAAGTGTATACATGGTTGCTTTGCAGCATCAAACTTTAAAAACAGTGTTGCAGAACGCAGTGTAGTATTAGGGAATCAGTGATGTTGTGGTACAACAGAGATGCTGGTTGTGCTCCCTCAGCTGAATTGAAGGGTAATAGTTGTTTCATTTACTATTAGTCTATTTATGTCATGTGAAATAAGTGTGACACTTCCATGCTGGCATCACTCTGGCGGGCAGATAAGCTCCATCACCCTCAACTCTCACTCCCCCTCCTCAAAGGAACAAAGGGAGAGAATACAATAAAAAAGGGTCAAGGGTTGCGATAAGGCAAGGACCAATTACTTCCCCAATTACCATCACAGGCAAAACAGACCTAACATTGGGAAATGAGTATAATTTAGGGCCTATTACTAGCAGACTAAAGCAGTGGGACACTAAGAGCTAAGAGCACCTTTCCTCCCCCTACACACACCTTCTTCTAATTCTTCTCCCCAAGCAGCAGCACAGGGGAGCAGACAATGAGGGCAGCAGTCATAATAATGCTTCATCTGTGCCTCTCCTTCATGATCACACTCTGTCCTTGCTCCAGTGGAGGCTCCTCTCCGTGGCTGCACGTGGGCGTGTGCTCTCGTGGTGCCCACAGGCTGCAGGGGGACAGCCTGCTCCACCATGGACCTCTCCTGTGGTGCAGGGAGTTTCTGCTCTGTGCCTGCCACCCTCCTTCTGTGCTGAAAGTGGTGCCTGCAGTGCTGCTTCTCTCCCATATCTCACTCCTCTCTCACAGCTGCTGTTGTGCAGCAGTTTTTCCCTTTTTAAAATCTACTATCCCAGAGCTCACCCAGTGTCACTCACGACTCAGCTCTAGCAGCCATGGAGCTGTTCGGGAGAAGTCAGAGCAGTCTTTGATCTGACATGGGGCAGTGCTGGACTCTGCTCACGGAGGTCACACCTTCAGCTTCCTACTACAAAAACTTGCCATGTAAACCCAATACAGCTTTGTGGGCAAATAATGGGCAGTGAGCCTTATCTGGATTTTGTATATCCACTTCTGTAGCTCTTCAGCTTTTCTTGTTTCCACAGGAATTTCTGATCTAAGACGAGGCAAGATGCACATGGGGGTGGTACATTTGGGTAAATAAAATTAAATGGTAAATCTGATGGTCAATACCAAAGCATCATTTTCTAGTCAAAGCCCCTTGTAAAAATCATACTGAATTGCGTACTGTATTCATGGCATCATAAAGTGCTATAATTCACTGCTATTATGAGGCCACCAGCTGCTAGAGTAAACCTACTACAATTTCTTTTCCAGAACAGCACAAGCTGGAAGGTAGAGTTTAACTCATTGTGACTGGAACCACCTTTTTTATATATTTACATGACATCTAATGAAGTGCAGCACTAATAACAATAGCAAATTTCAGCATTTAATTTTGATCCTCAATATTTCTATGTTAGCATTTACCTCTAAGGTAACTTAACTTCTTGCATGTAATTATGGTCTCTGGATCTTGGGAAATAATTGTTTCTCCCGAGTCTTCTGAGTGGAATAAAATAGTCTTATTAGCCTGTAACCTTTTTTAAATCCCTTTCCCATACAGTATTCATGTGATATCACATATTACAATATAGGAAAATAACCTGGATGATCTGTGCTATCGCGAATATCCCTACTTGATGAACAGGGTAATTAAGATCTCTTTGCATGGTGCATGGTTACATATGGTCAGCTTATTGGTGTAATTCATTATGATTAAATAAAAATAATATACTACAAAAAAAAAAAAAAAAGCTCTACCAGCATAACTGAAGTTTTAATCCATTTCATAATTTGCAAGAACAGAAAAATCGATAAGCAGAAAAATATTCACTTTTTTTCTAAAAATATACAATTTTCTCTCTTTTTTTTTTACCTGTGGACCTCATGTACAGGTGAAAAAGTAGTACATTTCCCCAGAGGGAAACATCTAGTGTTCCAGAATACAAGCCTTCATTAAAAAATTAGGAATTTGGAATGTGATGTTCAAATTAATGTGAATAAAATGCAGGTGCTCTCCTTTACTAGTGCCTGTACACTGCCTGAAACAATCAATGTGACAAACAAAGCTGCTGATGGAAACTTCAGATGTCAAAGATGAGGATTTATTGTCAGTGTTCTAGTTGTTGTTGATGCCAGCATAAATAAAAAATATAGAGTCATTGATTGATAAGTTTCTCTTAAGTCATCAAGTCCAATCTACCAGTCTTATGAATAATGTCCTGTTATATCTCAAGTTCTGTCTTCAGTTCAGCTACAGTTTTTTGCCCTCGCTGTTCACCAAATGAGTCTCCTTCATTCTAAGGATGTAAAACCTTATTTCCAGCCTGTGTGCACAGTTTTGACACTATTATTTTTATGCTAGAAGTCTCTTTCATCTTAAATAGTGGTTAGTTACCCTCATGTATTTCTGTCTTCCCGTCACGTGCAGCAGCTACATCACCTCTCAGCCTTCACTTTGCCTGTCATAAGACAGACTGCATATTGCCCTGCTCGTACAGTTCTCTCCACCTCTTCCACTTTGAATTACTCTCTGCAAACTTCTAATAGCATTCCAGATCAGAACATATTGCAGCTTTATACAATAGCATCAACACTTTAAATATTTCCATCTTTTTCCTCTGCAAGCAGTACTGTGATATTTTCTAATTTTTCACAGACACATCACTTTGGCAGTTGATAGACATCCTCTGACTTTGACTAGTACCCATGTCCTTTCTCACCTCAGTGATTTCCAGTTGATGAGCTCCCAGTTTATAGCAGACATTCATGTCATTGATCCTGCAGTGCGTTACCTTGCATTCTGAATAACTTCCAAGTCCTGTGCAAACTCCTATGTTTATTACTCTTTGTTTGCTGCTTCCAAGGGCACAGGGAAGCCAGGCTGTGTTTGAGGTGTTGCATGTTCAAGGAAAAGAAAAGGCAAAAGGTATTTATTTTTATAGAAAAATGGGAAGGTCATGGGGAGAGAAGTTGGAGGCATAAAAGAAGGATGCTTCTTTTCTTAAAACAAAATAAGCTAAATTAGTCTTGGTCACAGAGTTACTGTTGCTGAGGGAAAGATGAAATTATGAAGATTTTACCATCTGACTGTAAATAACATTCAGCTTTTGGAAGAGTTTGGATTATTGCTGGACTGAATATATATACCAAGCTGAAAATATCAATATGATTCTTTTTCCTATTTGCAAAATAAAACTCTTTTTTTTTTTTTTAGGGCATTTCTATTTACATTTTTAGGAGTAGTAGGGAAATAATGGAAGTTCTCCTCAGTATGTCTTATTTTATTGCATATCCTAAAATCAGTTTTAACAGAGAATTTAATTATGTATTACTAAAAAAGAGCAAAGATACTTTAGAATGTTGATCCTGTTTTTAGCAACTTGGTGTCTTTTTAATTCTCTTCCATCCTCATTTTAACTTTCTTCTATACAATTTCATTATTACTTAGGAGTTTTCAATCAAATTGAGATACATGCAAAGTAGCTAACTTGTATTAGTACATTCTGAATTTGTGCTGCTATTTTTTTAATACTTATTAGCCTGAAGCCTATGAATATGATACAATGGGAAGGAAGAGTCTTTCTTCTCTTTTCATAAGCTAATTTCCTGGAAAACTGTGACAGAAAATAGTCAGTCCTCCTCATTAATGAATCTCTCTTACACTTTACATGGCATGTGACTTGAGCAGTAAGTGATGTTTTTGCAGCTAAGAACGGAAACACCTAATGATTTTTTTGCTTCTTGAATTCCAAAGCTGTCCATTTGATCATTCTACAGAGATGACAATTGTTTCCATACCCTGATTAAAATGGAAGACAACATGTTTATAATAATATTATATTCTAAGCCCAGAGACAGAAATACGTTTCTACTGCCAAGTAGTCATCACCCACGGCATGTAATTAGCAACTTGCCTTCAACTGCTTTGAAAGATATAACTACAATGTATGCAAATAGTAGGATTTTTCAGGGCAAGGTCTTTAAAATGAAATAGAAACTACTGAAGAGAAATGATAGATATATTTTCCACCTGAAAGCTTGTGATGTTTCAGAGAAATGGCATAAGCGTGGCTGGTTTCCTATGTTGTTTGCTACAGAATATTCTTTACTCACTTCACTAATGAAGGATACTGGAATAATACTGAGAAATGTAGTAAGATTATTAACTTGAACTGTGTTTTTTTTCCTGCAAGGTAACCTCTTAGTCAATTACATTTTTGACCACTTATGTTACAGAAATCTCAGACCACATTTTTTTTCTCTTCATTATATGAATACAACTTGAAAACAAAGCCTTTTCCAGTTTAATTAAGAAGAGAAAATAAGTCTTTTGCATTTTAACATGGAATACCATTTCCTGGCTTCAGATGTCTATTATAAGGCAGTGTGATATGATTTAGTGATCTGAACTCAGTCCTGAGTCAAGAGCTTCTGACTTCTAATCGTAACCTTTATGAGTCACTGCCTGATCTTGGATAATTTCATGGCCTACTCTTCTGTGTCAGATGAGTGCAGCAGTACTAATATTAATGCTGAAGACAAAAATGCCCTTTAAGGACTCTTTAGTATTTGCATAGTATTTAAAAATAATTATTTTAAGTATTGTTACAATTCTGTATTTAATAAATTTGTTTCATCTAGTTTCTGATGAATCCAATGAGTATTATGAATCCAGAGTTACATTTTGACTAGTAGAACTCATGTGAGCACGACAGATATAGATAGATGGATAGATAGATAGATAGATAGATAGATAGATAGATAGATAGATAGATAGATAGATAGATAGATAGATAGATAGATAGATAACAGCAAGAAAAGTACTAATAGCAGAAAATTACCAAGGTGGTCTTTATTTTCAGTGGATCACTGTACTGGATACCAGCATAAAATTGTAAACAAAAATAATGCAATCAATAATTGGTGCTTGGCTAAAAGATATATCTAATCTTTGAAATGACAAGACTGAATAAAACATTTTTTTTATTAATTGGAAAATGTTTTTACTATAAATAATTCCTCAACTAATAGTCTTTCTCTTTCTTATGAAATGATGGCCAAAGTAATCATTCTTCCTATCTTACAGAACCAAACTTGTAGTGGGAGTTGTAGTAATGACCACTGTAACAAACATACCTACATTTCCCACTGATTTCAGAGGAAGGGAAAGGGAAAAAGGAAGGGAGGGAAAGGAAATGAAGGGTACTGATTATACAAAAGCAGAAAAAAAATGTGACTGAGAAAGTGAGCATTCATGTTTAAAGGACAGCAGTAAGTCAAAAAGCTGAGAATATCACTAGAGATGGTAGGCCACCTCTTTTTGAAATTTTTCTTTGCTTCTTAGGAGATAACTAAAAAGCCAAAGTGAGATGGAACTTTTGCTAGAATTTCTCAAATAGATTTTTTTTTATTATTATTTTTATCTCTTACTATAATATTAAAAGAAAAGTGTGACTGGAATGACCAACTTCAGTGTCTGCAGAAGCGTGCCCATATATCTACATGTGTATATTAGGGCATAAGTAGTCAGCAGTGCTGCCAGAACATGATGCAATTTATATAGATAGGAATTCATTAAGGTATAATTTTCAAAGTAATTAGCTTGAAAATGGTCAATTTATCAGAAACGGAAGAGATACCCAAACTAAGGATTTAAAGCCAAATACTGAAAGGCATTTACATGCTTAGTTCAACAGGAGACTGAAGGGTTGTGTGTACAAAGCATTTTATTTTTCCCGAGTTTAGTTAATTCATGTTGAAGTGACCTGTGTTCATATATATTGAAGGCACCCATTCATGGGATACATGGGAGTTCAAGTTTTAATGCATATGGTATGTCCACAGAGGGACCTCATCCACTCATCCGGCTTAGAGATGGGCTGACAGGAATCCCCTGCAGGTCAACTCGGAGGAGTGCCAAGTCCTGTGCCCCAGGAAGAGCACACACGCCCGGACGCATGTGGGAGCCAGGCATCAGTTTTGCACAAAAGGACCTGGGCTGAATATGGACCAGCAACATGGCCTTTCTGCAAGAAGGCTAATATTATCCTGGACTGCACTATGGGAAGTATTGCCACCAGGACAAGGGATCCTTCCCAACTACTTGGCACTGGTGAGATCACACTTGGAGTACTGTGTCCAGTTCTGGACTCCCCAGTACAAGAGAGACATGGACACACTGGACAGAATCCAAGGAAGGAACAAAAAAAAAACAATGAAGGGTTTGGAGAATCTCTCCTGCAAGGAAAGGCTGAGAGAACCAGGACTGCTTAGCCTAAAGAGAAGGCTTATGGGAACATTTCTCAATGTGCACAAACACCTGACGGAAGGGTGCAAAGAATACAGATCCAGGCTCTCTACAATGGTGACCAGGGCTGGGACAAGAGGCAGATGGCACAAACTGGAAGACAGGAAGTTTCCTCTGAACATCAGGAGACACTTTTTTTACTGTGCAAGCGCTGGAGTACTCGCACAGGCTGCCAAAGAGGCTGTGCAGTCTCCTCCTGGGAGATACTCAGAAGCTAACTGGACATGGGCTTGGGCACCTCACTCTGGGTGGCCCTGCTGGAGTAGGAGTTGAACCAGATGGCTTCAGAAGTTCCTTCCAACCTCAGCCATTCTGTGATCTATAGTATCAGTCTACATTCTAGTGTCTTGAGTGGTATAGTTGGTTTAAGCAATAATCAGAAATGAGGTAAGTATATCCCTTGGCAAATACTCTGAGGTACAGAACAGAGGAATTTGCTTCAATGTCTGTTCCTTGCTGCATACAGACACAAATCAGCATGTAAGTCTGCGAGCCAGGATACAATCTCTGCCATAGACAGCAGAAGCACAAAGTTTGACTTAGTTCACGGCACACGTGGTCAGCACAGACTAGCATGTCTGAACACACCTCTCTTTGGTGTACAGTTCTGTAGCCCACCAGTTTCTTTCCCAGCCATCTTGTCCGAATTAGCTACTCAGTCACTTGCACACACTGTTCACTTCTGGGATGATGCACATCAAGTGTGACCTTGGATCCTTACGTACTGCTACGATGATGCTGTTTGAGGTACCACCCCATGGTAATGAAACACCACTCTTTACAGTTTTGTTTGTGAGGATCTTGAAGCTGGGCAGAAATCTTAGCCAAAAACATACTCAGTGTCATATTAAAGATGTATTGCTGGAAGAATGGCTATGATGTCATGCCCAATTCACACTGCAATGACAGCTCAAGAGCAAAAAACTGAAAGCAGCACCAGGAAGGATCAAAGCTGTTAATATTCCTGCCAGAAGTGCTCAGTGCTGCAGCTGCTGACTTGCAGTGCCGAAGCCCTCATCTGTGAGATGTCTAGCACATCCCTGTGAGCATCCAGGTGCTTATGAGGACAAGCCCTACGTAATACTCCTCCATCCATGTTGGCCAGTGCTAACTTAAAAACAGTGCCAGCTACTTGGAATGGTTGCAGGGAAGTGGTGAGCATTTGTGAGCTGAACTCACATCCAAGAATTTCAGTCACTTCTGGCTGCCTTCCACCTTATACCTCACTCTACATTGTAGGAAAAATCCTTCATAATAGAGAAGCCCCTAGACACGACTGTATCCGGATATCCATGTTGTAGAGAATCTTAATGTGAGAGAAAATTCCTTTGTGTGGAATATGGAGAGGGCAATAGGATTTTGGACGGACACTGTTCTGCGGATTAGTAACCTTGTGCAGAATAAGCGTATAAGCAATCCCCTGCACGTAGGGGCCTGGGACTTTATGCTGCTTTTTAAAGCAAGAGCAATAAGGGATTAGATCATCTCCATTACATTATTTTTTTTATGTGCTTTCAATGTAATGGAAATTTTAATTGAAACGCTGGCTTTGCAAACTTTTGATGTTTAGAAGACATTAGAATTTGTTCCTTTATGGTATGTCACAGAAATAAGAAGGAGAAAGAGCAGGAGAAAACAGTTAATCACAGTCTTTCTGAATTGAGGACTGTGAATTCTGCAGACTTATGGAGAAATAATCTTCACAATACCTCGGCGTTTTTTCCTTGCAGTTTCTGTCTGGAGTCATAACGAGACAGACTAGGGCAGACAACTGCTGTGATTGAGTTAATGTGGTGCATTGACTCATCAGCTGTTAGGTGAGTGAACAGCCACCACATGATAATGAATTAGGTAGATCAAGAGGGCACCTGTAACGTTAATGCATTCTACTTGCATTATCCAGAAGCCAGCGCTGTGACGCAGATGGGGAACCCACAGCAATGGGACAAGCTCGGGGATGAGCTCTGCACAGGTGGGGCTGAGCAATTCAGTAAGGAAATGGACTGAGGCTGCAGACGCGTGGCCCGGCATTCTTTATCTTCAGAAAAAGTAGTTGTCCTTATGGAATTTACATCATTTTGCACTGCATTTATAACAAAGCAGAAAATGACTATATCCCGAACCTGCAGGAAAACTGATTGCTTTGGAATTAAACTTTTGGAGAAAGGGCTAAATGTACAATTTGAGCACCGGAGAGTGCAAATTAAGTACTGACCAAAGGTGCATTTCAGTTTTAGCCACAAATCAGATTGCATTTATGCCCAGACACACGCCTCCGGAACGTCCTCCGAAGAAGCGCAGTTCAGGACGAGGCGCGGTACTGCAGGCTGTACACCGCGTTTTCGTTCATCCCTCTCTACGCGCCGTGCAGCCAGCGATAAGCTGCGAGCCTGGGCGATGGATAAGCCGACACCCACGCTTCATTTGAGGAGGCTTCGCCGCCGGTTTGCTCGGGGTCCGGGCGGAGGCGCGGCAGGTGCCGGCGTGCCGCAGTCGCACGGCTGTCTCAGGGCAGACGGAGCGAAAGCAGAACTTCTCCCGCCCGGCCCCTCCGGCACGGGACGGAGGCGCGAGGCAGCGCTCCGCGGGCGGGCGGCGGGCAGCCCCCGCCCTTCGCCGGTGAGCGCCGAACGCGGCCCCTCCTCCGGGGGGCCAGGCCGAGGAGGGGCGGCGGCGGCGGCGGCGGCGGCGGCGGCCCCGCCCGGCGCTCGCACCCCCCGGGCGGCTCGGCCCCGCCGCACCTCCCCGCGGGCGGGCCGCGGCCGGGGCGGTGCCGCTCTCCCCGCGGCTGGGCGCAGCCGGCAGCTCCCCGCGCCCGCCGCGGGGACGGCGACGGCGGCGGAGGAGCGGAAAGGAGCGGAGCCCGCAGGCGAGTCCCGGCGCGGCGGCGGAGCGCGGCTGGAGGTAACGGCCGCGGCGCGCGGCTCCTCCTGCGGGACGGACCCCCCGGCTCTGTGCAGGGCGGTGCGCGGTTGCTGCTCTCTTCCTGGGTCCCTCTTCACCCCGAAAAGTTGTGCGGTGCCGCCCGGGGCAGCCCGCCCCGCACTGGGCCCTGCGCCGCGTCCCGGCCGTAACATCTCTCGGCAGCGCGCTCGGCATCTGCCTGCCGGCTGTGGTACCCAGCGCAGCCCTTCCGCCGCCTTTGTTGTTTTTTTTTTGTTTTTTTTTTTTTTGTTTTTTTTCCCTCCCCTGCTTCCCCGGCTGCTTCTGTGCGACGCTGTTGCCCTCTGGTGTCTGCGGGCAGCCGGGCAGTAACCGCCAATGACTTCAGGTGGTAGCGGCTCCTGGAATTCCCAAAGTCCCGTGAGGACGTTCCAGCCCGTGGGACCCTTAATGCACGGCAGCACGAGGCCTCTGGGAATCGGCAGAGAACTCTTGTGCTTTCATTTGCCGCTTTTCGCTAGGTAACTTCGGTTTTTAGGTTGATTCGTTGATTGGTTCGTGTGTCTTTGCCTTTTTCTTTATTAAAGCGGCGTTCCTTTTGGCTGTCGGCGCGGGAAGGCGAGCCCTGCTGCTCCGCTGTCACACCGCCCGCGGAGGGGGGAAGGGGACAGTGGGACGGGCGGGGACGTGGGGTTGTGCCACGCGTTGACCTTAGTGACAGCTCGCTGGCAAGTCACGTCGTTCCTATGCTGTAGGGTTTGTCTGTTTGCTGGAAAAGAACAAGTGCTGCCTCAGAAAAATTGCATGAGACGTAAGGTATTCCTAGGCATTCTGTTAGGAAGCATTGTGTGATGATAAAGTAGTAATTTAAAGGCCAAAACTGACTTTTGCGCTGTATGGAAGTCTCCCTCTTAAATACCATGTAGTTGTTATTTAAAAATACTTATTTAGTAGCGAATTCTGATGCGTGAGTTCCTGCCCGGTCAGGTTCTGTAGCACCGCATAGAGCAGTGCAGCGCTGAGGTGAGGATAGCTGAGGTACGATAGAAGCTGAAAGCTGCTTGCACCAAGAACTCGTAAAATCACGTCTGTCTGCCAGAATGTTTGTTCTGCATAAGTCACTTTTTGTTCGGTTTGGGTTTTTTTGTTTGTTTGTTTAAAGATACCTGAAAAACGTGCATTACCTGAGTATTGGAGGACTTACAAGCTTTGTTAGGCAGTGCAAAAGAGTCTCGATGCCTTCCCCTAGCTGTTTGTGTCTCATGGCACCATCTTTCCCAGTTAAAAATGCCCCCTTAACATCATAAGTCACAAGACCGTGTTCTCAGCCTGCTTATGAGGTTATTGTGCTTAACATATGAGTGCTCATACTCGTGATTGCTGCCTGAATCCTTCAGTCAGTAGGGTGAAGTAGAGATACTTTGGAATTGTGGTGACCAGTTTCATATTTTCATAATTGGTCTTTAAAAATCTGAGCACTACTGCCCGTGCCAGCTGGGGTTGCTTTAAATGCCCTGTGCTAGTTTTTGTCTGTCATTCTTATTTCCAAGAGTTACATTTTAGCAGCAGTGGAACAGTGAGCGGGAATATTTCCCGGAGGTTGTATCTTGTAGTGGCTGTCCGAAGCAGGATTTTTCTGCTCAAAGCAATTAAGTAGCATTCTAATAGCTATAAGCTGAAATACTCCTATCAATGCGCTGAAGAATTTATATTCTTGCTGTAGGGCTCAGCATGAGGAGCATGCTTTTACTGCTGCTGAGCTGCCGCTTTGGTAAAGAACAGGTGCAGGACATAATGGTGAGGGTTATCACAGGAGCAAGATGGAAAAGTCTGTATAGGTATAGCAAAGCGAACAGATGTAAAAACTGAATGAAGCTGTTGGATAATGAATCCTGAACTCAAAGCACTTCTCAGCCATTTGTGATTGAAAGGATTTTCTTTACCCTGAAACCGTTTTGGGGGGTTTGTTTTGTTTTACCTTTGTATGTAAATATGACACAACTTTGTTGTTCCTAAGCAGAGGTCACAATATATAGTTGCCTTTGCATAGGTCTGAGGTAAAACTAAACCAGATTTTCGTATTGGACTTTAAAAAACTTAATTTGAGAACATCTTCTTTTGCTTTCAGCTATTTTTTGCTCAGCCCCTTGGTTTAATCTTGATAGGTTTAAATATACTGAGATAAAGCAAAATGTTTCTCTTAGTTTTAAGGCTTATTGATATTCATGACACAACTTCAACGGATACAGTTGTTAAAGTATAAGACTTTAAGCAGTTTTCTGTGTTTATTTTTATGTGGTTACCTGTAGTTGTTGGATTTTCTTTGTATGGTTGTTTAAAAAAAATATATTAGTTCTGAAATTGGATGGCAAGAACTAGTTCCTTTTGAGCTCCTTAGTCCAGAAAACAGCCTGTTCATGCTGCATAGACAAGGCAGTTGGACAAAGCCCGTGCTGCAGTGTGTGCTGGGCATACTGTGGAAGTCGTAGTGCAGAAATCTGCCAGTGAGGGAGTGAGGGCATGGTGTTTGCAGTGTTGCCATGGCACTTGCACAGCACAGGACCTTACCCTCTGCGCATCAGTCTGAGCCCAAGGATGGGGCTCCTGGCCAAGCGCAGAGACTTCTGGTGAAGTTGCTTTGATATTATGTTCATTTTACTGCCAGGAAACATATATATTAAAAAAATATGATATCTGATTTCGTGCTCTCTATGCTCATTAGAGAGCACCACTGTACTTCACCAATAGGTGAAATCCCCAGCCAGCTTTGTTTCTGAGGTTTGCAGTAGGGTTATTGTGCTGCAGTGATTTATGGAAATCAGGGATACAGTCATTTGTAGTTAGCAACGTGGCAAACTCCAGACAGCTACAAATGGTAGGAACTCACCAGAGCCATGTGACTTCATCATGCTGTTCATTCTCTCATCAATTTTATCTTACTAGTGAATTTGGAGAAAAAGGGAAAACATGAAGATAGAAATCTGTATTCTATTACGTCTCTTTCATTCCGGCTGGCAGAAGGTACTCATGACTGTGACTGCCCAGCAGCATGCATGGCAGTGGTAAATCTTGTTAATAAGGTGATATTTATTTCCTGTACCCATAAGATTTTCATGAGAATTAGTCTGAGGTTGCGGAAGTCACTTTTGCAGCAGAAGAGAATGAAATTTAGCTTTGCTGTGTTCAGAATAAAATGCAAAATGTATTTCCGTGACTCAGCTTTCTCACAGCAAGATCTTGTCCTGCATAACAAGCACATAAGTTAAAGACAAAGTTCTAAATTTTAGACACGTTCAAGTAATCTTTATCACTAGTTTTCACATTATGGAGATGTTTGGATACTGTGTGCTTGGGACAGTGTAAATGAAAGCCACTGGCATCAATTTTCAGATGATGGCATAAAAAATGCAGAACTATGTAAGAAGTCAAAAATAACTCTAAAATACTGGAGAACAAGCTGTCGTGACTTCTTCATTCTTTTATGAAATACTGTATTCTTTTCTCGCGCAAATAAGATTCCATAAGGACAGCCCTGTTCTGAAGTGCTGCTTCAGAGGGATTCCTTGGGGTTGGTATGTTTTGAATAATGCCCTCTGCCATTTTTTACTGCTGGCACTAATAGTGGAGAAGAGCCGTTTGCCCTTAGGCTGCGTCTCAGGCTGTGACAAAGCTCACCATAGTTGTGGTAACGCGTATAGTGTGGGGTGAGTGATGCACCCAGGAGATCTCTGTACCTCTGTCAAGGCCAGTGCATGATGTTTTAGCCTGTAAGAATCCCGTGGAATATCTAGCAAATAATGCTGTTCAGAGTAAAATGAGGCTGTTCCTGTAGGAAAACAGCTGTACCCTGTCAAGGCTTTCAAACTGTTTTGAATTATTAAATGTATGTTCCCTTTTCTTTTTCTCTGTGTTCTTTTGAACTCTTGCCATGCAAAGCAGTCTTTAAATAAGCAAAACCTTACATAAGCATCAAGCTGATTCAAGAGTACGTGCATTTAAAACTTGTCTTATTCTGTTTCATTCCTCTTCATTCCTCTCTTCAGCGGTGAAGATGCCTGGTCTGGCTGTTGTCCTGCTGGGTCTCAGAGATTTCCTCAGTGTGAAGCCTTGCATCTGTCCTAGTGTTTCTATCCACTCCTTCTTGCAGCTGCACTCTGTACCTCAGGAGGTACCTGCAATTAGGAGCTAAGAATAAAATGGCATGGGCTTTCTTGTAGAAAAACACATCTCTCTAAGCTGACTACAGATTTTCTGCTCCATGGAACAACATTAGGACATCTTTGCTGCAAAAGTATTTCAAGTGCTCCTGCTTTCCCCTTTATCAGCCCTCGAGTTGCAACCCTTCTGTAGTATCTTGTTGAAACATCTGCACCTGCAGCTGCTGCATCCAGTGAGCCCTTTATTGCCATGAATTCGGATCACTCTGAATTTTTCCTGCTCCAGGAAAAATTCCTTCAGTATTATCACATTTAGATGGCAAGATAGGAGCCGAAGCTGGTGAAGAGAGAGACATCAAAATCACACTATTGGGTGCTTCCTGCTCATCTGACTTGAATGGTTTCTGTCGTAAAAATAGGAATACTTCAGGGCTCTGTCAGAGCAGCTTGGGGAAGAGGAAGCAAGCAAGTCTCGAGCAGTTTGTTGAATGGTGGCTGACTGCCACTCAGGGAAGCCACAGTACTTCAGTCAATAAGAGTTCCACTTCACAGGTTCATGTCTCTCTACTTGTAAACCAGACCTGAAGCTCTTTGTAAATCTATGACGGGGTCTGTGACTTTTTTGAAGAAAGGAAGCCATGTATATAATTTTTTCTCAGAATGCAGTAAGCATTATTTTTGGCCACTAAAATTGTGAATTTCTTGGCAGACAGTCAGCTGCATTTTAGATGTAAAATGAAGGCAGTTTCCACTGAGAATCCTTTGTGCCCATAACAGAAAATCATCTGTCTGGAAACATGCCTTAAAAGTCTAGCTTTACTCATTCAAGTAAAACGGAGCTTCTGGTTTATCATCTGCCTTCCTATTAGTTTAAATATATATTTTCTACTATCTGAGGCAATGCTCTTGATGTTAGTATGACAAAGATCAGATATCTCAGTACTTAAAATGTTCTTTGAGCTCTTCTAAAGGTACTTTCTTGAACTTACTTGCAAATATATGCCCCCGGTGTCTACAGGCACAAATTACGTTGTTTTTGGTTAACACTGAATAGTGTGCCTATGTGCCTGAGTGAAAGGCAAATGTTTGGTCTAAAAGCTATATATGAGGCTTTGTCCAGCTTCAGGTGAGATTCAAGGCCAGGTCCAAGTCAACTGGGAGCGGGATTGATCTAATGGTATCTGTGGAAAGTGGAATAGGAGTTGAGAAGAGCAGAACATGTCCAGAAAGTGGTCTTAACTGCTAACAGTCAGGTTTAAAGGGAATCTTAATTATGAGAGAGCTGACCTATTCTTGGTGCTCAGTTTTGCTGTTCTGATACATAGGATGCCATGTTGTTTCTTTTCTCTTTTGTGTTATCTCATTTTCTTATTCACTTCCTTTTACTCTGCGCTCATTATGTACCTGGCACTGGAAGGACCAGTCTTTAGGATTTTTAATAGAGTCATGGAAGGTACAAAGGCACTGCTAGGTACATCTTTTTTTTTCTTTTTTTCAGAAACTTGTTTTGAAAATGTGGAGTAAAAGGCCACCTTCTTGATAAGAGCCCCTCATCTTAAATTGCAAAGCAATAGAGTGGCCTGAGTGCATGGCGGGCTGTTATTTGGCTTTGCTTGATGTTATTTTTCCCATTTTCTTTATTGACTTGTAATTAATCTTCTATGCATTTCAATTTCTTTTGGATCAGGAATCTACTGTATTTCTTCTATCATCATCTGTTCCATGATTCAGTGCTGAGTTGACCAGATTTCATTTTTTGTCATTGTCTCTGTCAGTCTGTACAGAAAAGTTCATATTTGTTACAGATGATAGTCCTTTTTTAAACCTTGCTTTTTTATTTTTATTTTTTGGCTGAGAATGTAGGGATTAAGCACTCATGAAATGACCATGTTATTGTTACACACGTAGTTTATCCTATCGCCATTTACGGATTATATGCAGATTATGTACTATGTTGTGAAGGCACAGTAGCATGTTCTGTGTTTGTAATACTCTTCAATCTACTGCTGACCTTCCTTTCTAATTCTTGTAGTTAATTGTCTGCTGCTTGTCATACCTTTCATGTATGTTATTAGAAAATTTGAAAGCAGTTGTACTGTTGGCTTGGAAAATGACTGCTTTCTTTTGGTACGAGTTGGAGCATAAATATATGCTTGGATGACCTGCCTCCTAAGTTAGCTGTTGATTTATTAGTCTTTTCTCAAATGTAAGAGCTGCATTATTCTATGCATTTTTAATATAAAGAAATACAAGGTACTTCCAACAATGTGCAGGGAAACAGTATGTGGTCCAATAAAATACGGTTTGTATGATTTCAGTGCTGCAGGAAAAAGTGTGGTTCTGTTTAAAAAAATATATACTCTTATTATACATATAGCATGTAGCACGCCTGAGTGTGTAAAATCTGCGTGCTGAGTTACAGGCTCCAACTTTTGAATAAAGTGCATTAATAAAGTACAGAATACCCTTAATCATGTAGAATAATGGTTCCCCAAGCTTCTTGGGTTTGAAGTAGAAAGGCTGTGAAATTTCCTCAGTGTTTCTGTTATCAGCAGTTGTTGCCTTCTCAGTATGCCCTGTTTTCCATTCCCTTCTGTGGCAGGGAGCCTGGGAGACTTAGAGACATTTTCAGGTGGGTGGCAACCAGTGGGAATTCTGGGAAGGCTATCTAAGTCTTAGCTCAGCACTTGGACTACGTCTTTTGGCTCTTGAAACATTAGGCTTGATTTCTGTTAGATCAAAGTGGAGGTTCTTCAAGCTACACCTTCTGTACTTGTGCTTTAGAGATTTTGATGTTGCACTATTACGAAACTCAGTGATGGCTGTTTTTTATAAAACACTGAGGTATAATGAGGAGCAGAAACGAGTAATGCTACTAATGTAAAATTTTAGAAGGAAACTATCACAGTATTTTGCTTCTAAACCTCTCTTCAGCAGTGCTGTTATCTGTTAATTCAAATGTAACAATACTTACCAAATGCGGTGCCTTAATTAAATCTCTGATTTTCTTTTCTTCTAGACTGTACCTTCTGTAAAGCTTTGTGGAAGATAGATGTGTGTGCTGCAATGGTGACATAAATATTTAAGAGGACTGGAACAAGTTGTTGAGAATCTGTTTGTTTTTAATGCTGCTGTTGAGAGCAATCTAAGACAAGTAAACAACATGAGTTTTATCATGAAACTTCACAGACATTTTCAAAGAACAGTTATTTTACTGGCTACTTTTTGTATGGTGAGCATTGTTATTTCTGCGTACTACTTGTATAATGGCTACAAACAAGAAAATGAACTTTCTGAAATCTCTTCAGAAGTGGAATGCGGTGATCTTCCACTGTTTCCATACAAGCTGACGGAGATGAAGACCATGAAGCCTATCGATCCCCTGAGGACAGATCTTGTAGTGCTGGTATTTGTGGAAAGTCAATATTCAACATTAGGCCAAGATATAATAACCATTTTAGAATCTAGCAGATTTCAGTATCACATTGAAATTGCATCTGGAAAAGGTGACCTCCCGGTGCTTATAGACAAAAATAAGGGCAAGTATGCTCTCATAGTGTATGAAAATATTCTAAAGTATGTGAATATGGACTCTTGGAACAGAGGTCTTCTAGATAAGTACTGCATAGAATATGGCATAGGGGTTATTGGATTTTACAAAGGCAATGAGAACAGCTTGCAGAGCTTTCAGTTGAAGGGCTTTCCTTTCCACGTCCACAGCAATCTGGGTATTAAGGACTGTTGCATTAACCCTTATTCCCCATTGCTCCACGTGACTAAATCCTCTAAGCTTGAGAAAGGTCCCTTGCTTGGAAATGACTGGGCAGTTTTCCAGATTAATCATACAGCTTACCAACCAGTGATATTTGCAAAAGTAAAGACACCAGAAAACCTTTTGCCACCTGCTGCTAAAAGTGCTCTCCATGCCACAGTAATTCATGACCTGGGTCTCCAGGATGGGATTCAACGAGTCCTTTTTGGCAATAACTTGAATTTTTGGCTGCACAAGCTGATTTTCATAGATGCAATCTCTTTTCTGTCTGGAAAGAAGCTAAAACTGTCCTTGGATAGGTACGTTCTGGTTGACATAGATGACATCTTCGTTGGGAAGGAAGGAACAAGAATGAATGCCAATGATGTACAGGTAAAGTATGTACAGAAACTAATAGTTGTTACAGCCAAGCTTCACGTTTTATTAATGTTTTTAAGAGGAACAATTATTAATAGTTTAAACACAGGACACGAATCGCTAAGAATTTAGATGCAAAGTCTTTGTGCCTTGAGAAAGAAGCCAGTATGACTGGCTTTCAGTAATCATTAACTCAGGGTGTAGCAGTTCCTTCCTCCTCCAGGCTGGAGGAGTGTCAGTGCAACTTCTCTCCTATAGGTACTGTATATTAACCAGAATCACTGGTTAATATCACGTTTTCTCTCAAGTGACAAAAATGCTTGATGTTGAAATAAGTTCTATAATCTCATCAGCGGGCGCCTCTGAATATTATGTTCTCTACTGTGTATGGAAAATAGTCTCTCAAAAGAAAATTAAAGATGACTAGTTGCTAAGTAACTGTTAAAGAAAGGTGGTAAGAGAGGCAGTGTTTTCATTTCTCCCTGAGCCCCCAAGCACACACAATTCTAATTAAGTAATTGCAAAGTATTTAACTCTGGTCTGATGATACCTTCTGCCTAAATGTGTACTTCAGAAGTGCTTGGAAACAGCACAGGACTTCAAAGTTGGACCCAAGATCTATTAGTATGTAATGTACTTGTTGCCAGTCTTACCAGTGGGAAGTAAATGTGGTGAGCAAAAATAAATGTCAACATAAATTATGAAGAACAGATTGGATTATTAGCTTAAATGTTTAAAATGGATTTCAAATGTCAGAAGCTGGTTGCAGCATTTCACCTTTCTTATCTTAGTTTTATGGCGCTTACTTACAAGCATGGTTTGTATTAATTTAGGTCTCAAAAGCTTTTTCAATCACTAAATGACTCAGTGTTACAAATGTTAAATTTTCATTTTAACATTTCAAGTTGGACATTCCTAAATGTCCTTTTTTACTCTAGGTTGTCATGCTGTTCAAGTGAGGTTGTATGTTGCGCTCAGTAGGAATGTTATTTCTTGCTATATGCCTCACTTTCTTTTTGTAAAGTCTTGTAACAAAGCGGGTAGAGATATATGCAAAACTAATACTTAGTCTAGAAGCTAAAATTCTGTAAGATGGTGATTATTGGTTTCTGCTGGAAGCATGGGAAAATTCTTTATTAAGAATTTCAGTATGGAAGGATGATCTGAGAAAGGATGGGCAATGATAGCACTGCATGAAGACAGTGGTCTTCTTATTATTAACTGGATTTTCTGTTTGTTTGTTTTTCCAGTGGTAGTGTATTTGTCAAATTGCAGCAGCATACGCTGTGTTATTAAACGAAAGACTTGAACTTGTGGTTACTTAGATTCATTTTAAAATTGCTTCATAAACTAGTTTCTGAAATTTCCTCTGCATATGCAATTGTAAATAAGGTATGCTTTTTAGATAAGTAGGTGTTTCCCTTATGTGAAAAAATAAAGTAGTTAAAAGGGTATGGGATAGGAATAGAATAAAAGTGAGTTTCTGTATGAAACATGGCGGCAACATTTTAGTTAAACAGATAAGCATATTTTGAGGATCTCCAGGGTGCAAAATGAAATTGCAAGAACGATGTAATGTCTGACCCACATCAATGGCAAAACTCTGTTGTTCTGCAGAAGGAACGGTTTCTATTAACAATTAAATAAAGCCTGAATAAATCTCTCGCTATGTTGTACGCTAACAATTTGAAATAATATGTTTCAAATTTTGTCTGTGGATGACACCTGAAGATAATCGTTCTAACTTATCCTAAAATGAAAATTTACCAGAATTACTTGCTGGAAACAGACAGCTATTGAGACAAATTAGATTAAAGCAAATAGAAAAGGATGAAATGTATTGTTTTGAGAGAATAATTTGCAGCATGTCAGAATGTTATCTTTCCAAAGTAAAACTGTCAAATCAAATAGAAGTAGTATCAAAGTAGTAATAAATGTAATTATCCTGCTTAAAAGTTATATTGAACTATGCTTTGAAAGAGTGGAATGCGAAAGTGTTCCCATCAGATTCGTCATCTACTTAAAAGTTAAAACGTTCTATTAAACGTGTTGTTAGGGCTGTCAGGTACAATGCATCTTCATTACTATTAATATCAAAGAAATTACCCTCTGTGGCACATTGACATGTGGAAGGAATGAAGTAAAATCAATTTGCAGTAGTTGAAAATCTGTTATTGTATGGTGTATTTTGAATAAATGGCACTCTACTGGACAGCAGTGCTTTACTGGGTTTTGTTGCATTGGCTGTGACCAGAACTGAGTGCAAAAAGAGGTTACTATATGAAGAGTTTGTATAATTAGGGATTAACTCGTTTCTGCTATGGTTACATTATAAATACTGATAGTTCTGCTCCCTGGATAAGGCAAAGTTTACAATATAGAGAGTTATTGTAGATGTGATATGAAACTAGTAACTCATTCGTGATTCAGCACTGACCCCTCTGGGTCCGTCTGGCCCAACCCCGAATTAAGCAAGGCTACCCAGAACAGGCCGCCCAGGACCATATCCGTCTGGTTTGGAAGTTCTCCAAGGAGGGAGATTCTAATTCCAAGGAAGGTCAGGTTTGCAAAATAATTTCTTCTCATCTTTTTCATAGGCTAAACTGCTCTATTCTTTGAAGCTTGTTAACTGGAGTTGAGAATATCTGAGAATTGCTGTCATAAGGTTAAGTGGTTTTTTTTTTTTTTAATTTTTTTTATTTTTTTAGTAGTAGTATATATTGACCTCAGAAGAGGTCAAGTCAAAAGCAGCTCCTGTGCAATGAGTGCCTTCTGCATCTCTAAAAATTAGGCAGAGTGGTGGTGCTTCAGCTTGAGCATCTGTAGTGCTTTTGCAGAAATAAGAGTGTAGAGAGCCCTTCTGAAAATCTTTGGACAAAGTTGATACATAATTACTATAAAGCTTTTATTGCTTTATTAAGCACTATGAGTTTTATTATTATTGATTTATTTATTTTATTTAAAATAAATAATTAACCACCAGACTTTGAAACTGTACTTCAGAATTTTAGATTTTCTGATTCTTATCAATTTGACTGTCACTGTATAAAATCTGGTCAAATATAACACTTCTCCGATGTGCCGTACTGAGTATCTGCCACTGTGCATCAACAATAATAATCCATCTACTTCTTTATTTATTTTATCATTCTCTGGTATAATAGAAATAAAGGAAGAGAACATTTTCATAGTCTAATTGCCTCCCACATTGAATATAAGTGTAGTAATGTCATCTCAGCTTTCATTTTTCAGTAACTGTTTTTCTTTCTTAATATCTGTCTAGCAGGAGAGACCATTACACTGTGACAGTGTTACAATTTTTCTTTATGCCTTTTATTCTGCGCAGTCCAAATAATTCTTTGAAACAGACAGACAATCTATCTAAATATCTGCAAAGGAAGCTTATCTTAATAGACCATGATTGTCCCAGCTGACAGTCCAATAATTTAATATAGTCTTTTTTGTCACCATTACTTTTTGAATTTTTTTTCAGACTGTAAAGCATTGAGAAACCCATCTGATATTAGGAGGGAAATTAAATAGGGCTTATTTTCTACTGATGGTACAGTGCTGGTGAATTACTGTGGAATATGCATAAGTTGGTCAACCATTTCCTTCATTTCCCCAGTCCCTGCACTTTGTGTATTTCCTTGAGAGCTGATCGTGCTTTCAGAATGAAAAACGAGAATATTGTGATTTTTTTTTTTTTTAATTCTTTTAAATCATTAGCTGAGTGATCTCTTCGTGTGGAATCCTTTGTGCTTTTCAAAAGAGTTAACTTGAGATGGTGTTTGGTAATCTCTACGCTTCCTTCATGTAGCCTTTTTTTTTTTTTTTTTTACCTTTTTATTTCCTGCACATGCTTAGTTTTGAATCTGTGGTGTTCATATTATTTGGGAAGAGCCTGGCCTGAGTGAGCATAGTCGGTCATGCAACATATACAATAAACAGTGCACAAATGGAATCATGCTAACACTTGAAAATAGAATGATAGATACTTCTTGTGCTTCCTTATTATTCTTTTATAATTGACAAAGAAAAACTTTCATATTAACTGTATACATTCTTGAGAGGGGTGTAATCTTTCCTTCCCTCTTCTGTTTTGTGAACACTTAGGCAATGCATCAATTAGGAGATGCATTTGGGAAATTCAAGCTTGAATTTGCAAAGGGTCTTGTTATGAGACGTGGTGAGGAATTGGTCTGCAAGAGCAGTCCACCTAGTGATTCTCTTTCGTATCATCTGTGCTGAATGGCATACTGATAGCACAAAGAATTTAACCAGAAAGAATAAATTCATAGCATTTTAGCCTCTGTCACTCAGTCTGACATCTTGCCCAGACTTTGAGTTGTATGAGGTACACATCTGTATCAGAGCTAGTCCTCTGTCTTTCCACAATAGACAACTCAGAAAAAAATGATATCTTCAGGCAGACACTGGTTAAGTTAATTGCACCTTAAAAGCTAGTATTTTCTTTTGCTCACAAAATAGTTCTAGAGTGACTAAAACCAAGTATGATCTTTTGCACTTGGTCGGATGCACCTCATTTTGTGTTCAACACAGAAGGTTGTCAGTAAAGAAATGATATATATGTCATCAGAGCTGTTGGGAGATGCTCTTGTCTGTTCAGTTGCATGGAGTTGTAAATCTTTCCTTTGGGGAGACTGAAAAGGTCTTAGTAATCTTTTTTTTAGACGACAGCGTGAATTAACTACTATGATACAGTTAAACAAAAGTGCCTATTATATTTCTAATCAATTAGCCATGTTACTTTTATGCTGTTGTTCAGTGCATTTACTGTGTGTGTGTATATGTTCTGTCTTAATTTGATCTGAAGCTCTTACGGTACCTTACACTGATTTGTCTGGAGTAATAAATGAAAGTACATACTTCAAGAGGTGAAGAAAGGGAATAGTGCCCTTGGAAGTGTGACTTCTTGAGTGTGTTGTTTCAGACGTAGCAGTGTGAAAAAATTATGTACTGTGAGGAAGTAGAGTATTAGATCTCAGATCAAATATGTAACCTCAAAAAATTAAATTGTGTGACATTTTATGAGCTGGTACCAGTTTGTAGAACGTTCCAATAGTCACTCATCTTAATGTATAAAAGTTATTTGGTTTAAGTAGCAACTTCTGTGAATTTTGTTTTGCTAAGGCAGCTCAGCACAGCCCAGCCCTTGTTTTTAAAAGGAGTGTTTTTGTTTGAAAATAAGCTGTGTGACAATCCCTGTCCAGAAGATAATTGCTGCACAGAAGTGGTGGGATAGAGTTATTTCTGTTTGAGTGTGACACTCCTGGGGTTAGCAGGGCAGGGATGCTAGGTGTGCTTGTTCCTCCCACCCTGCAGTTGCATAAGCTAGAAACAGCCAAACCCAATGGAATAGGCTTGGCACTGACTGTATACGTTATCTGTGGTACTAAGTGCAGGAAGACACAAACCTTGCTTAGTAACCATGTGTCCTCAGAATGAAATCCCTAGATGGAATGTGTATGTCAAATAGCAGTGTTGGCATGTTCCCTTAGAGCTGCAAAGCCATATTTCTTTTCCCGGGAGGGTTACTGCATTGACCCATTCTCACCAGTTGGTTAAACTGTTCTGTATAACTCAACACAATTTCTCAGGTGCAGCAGCTGTTAAAAGGGTGCTGTGTATTTGAGGCACATTGCTGCATTAAAAATGTGAAAGAAAGTAAGCACCGATTGACCTCCAGATATTCTTTCTAGCTCAGAATCCATTCATGTTGGTGCTTCAGGTGTGAGGAAGCTTTCAATTGTAGTGCTTTAGCTGTTATAAGGAAGCCAAATTTCATTCTTCCTGTGAATTCAGTGTCTTTTGTTGGTTCCGTGTTTGCTGGAATTTGTAGCTTGTTTTGCTTATTTTGTTGATGGTGTTCTGAAGTTTCTTCTGAAAAATTATTTTGCAGTAAAAGCCGAAGTGTGGTTGTCCCTAGCCTCACTGAACCTGTGAGAGTCATCAGAATGGCGCCACTCACATTTCTGGTGTGCTGCAGCCTTTAAGCCTTCAGCAAAGCAGTTTAAATGTCATTGCTGAAAACAGTATTCTCTGTATCTGTGGTCCTACTTTATATATATACCTGGGCCTAAAATAAGCCAAGTGTTTTCTATTCCATAGGAACCCTGTAGAAGTTCTGAAGATTTGGAGAGCATTCTTCACTTTGCAGTTGCCCCATGTGGGAGGGTTGGGTCAGGACAGTGATTACTTCCCCATACGTTCTCATTTGTATTTACTGACTGCAAAGAAACTTAACTGCTCAATCCAGGGTCCTCTAGAGTATTAAGACAAAAGGTATCTCAAAAAGACAAGGCAGGTAACTAATCATAAAGGTGTATATATGGGTTTTCTTTTCCCTTTTTACTTATTCTTGCAATGCTGGAGTAACTTTATTTATTTATTTAAAAGTTTGTGACACCGTAAGTTTTCATGGAAACCTAAACCTTGAAACTATTTTTTAGATGAATTATGATCCTTGAATGCCATCTCTTCCTTTTATGAATTCTGTGGCAGGGAAGGCAGAAAACACATCTTTTCTTATTGTCAGAGGAGCTACAGAAACTGCTTGTCAGTGTGGTAAATCCCATGCAATCATAAGGGTTGGTAAGAGTGATTTGCTTCAAGCTGTTGTTCCTCAGTTTGACTATTGGTTACACACTCCCTGGCCTATCCTACTAGTAACATCTTCTAGTTGAGCATGACATGTCCTGTTTCCTTCTAGCTGTCTTACTTTTGACAGCGTGTTACTTGGTGCCCAATGTACCAGTCAGTGGCAAAGTTAGAGCTTTGCCTTAAGGAAACATTTGCTTAGCAGCCATTTATATGTGGTCAAGGGATCTGTAGCCATTTAAAGGCATCTGTAACGTACCGTGAAATTGATGGCACTTCATTATGGGCCATCATTTTTCTACCAAAAGTATGAGCACCTCCAGAGAGAAGAAGGAAGGAAATAATGAGAATGTGCAGCTAAGCAGAATTTTTCACTTGATCTGGCTTATGAACTGCATCTTTAGCAACTTGCCAAAATACTGATTTACAAATAAATTAAATAATCCCAGAACCTGGCTGGTGAAGTCTTGAGATTTTCTACAGTTGTTGTTTGACTTGAACATGTGTGGGTTTTGTTAGGCTTAACTTTGAGAGCATATGGTTTTCAAAAGGCAGTGAGGCATAATTGATTTATTTTCTGGAAAGGAGTAATTTATAATGGAGGACAAAGGAAAAAGGGTCACTGCTGGAGAGGAAGCCAGGGACTTCTTGCTATAACTTCTCATTTCTTTGACCACTATCATCTTACCAGTCTGATTTGCTCAGTGGGGGTTCTTCCACATGCTGGACTGTTCCCAGGTGTTGTTTCTACACAATGCTTTCGAAAGTTTTTGCTTATAATGCCAATGGTAAAATTAAGAGATTAAGAAAAAGGAAGTTCCTGTTATTTTGTGATAATTTTCAGATACATAGGTACTTCCACTGAAATGTTACTTTAAGTAATGTGTTGCAGTTCCAGCAGCTGACATATGGAAGTAATAGAGAAAAGAATTACAACTCCCTTTTTATAAGCAAATGAAGGCGAATGCTCTGGGGACTGTCACACTTGACATATGGCAAGAGGGTTTCCTTCCACCCATAGTGATTTGCTGCCATTCGGGAAGCTCATTAGCATCCTCAGAACAAGGTTGTTATTGATCCCATTATTTTCTCACCCGGAGGTTAAACCACTCTTAGCACATGTTAGGGGGAAAAATACTGCATTCCCAGCCCACGTCCCTGCTAAGTGACTGTTTCTTTGCTTACCTATGTCATGGGTCTTACAGTTTAACTGCTACGCAAGTCAAAAATATTTCACTTTTGGTGTTGATGTAACTTCACAGCTTTTACAATTAGCGCACTTCCCTCCTTACCAAAGGAAATTGCTTCTATGAATCTACTGTTGATTTCTCAAAGTAATAGATGTGTAGTGTGGATGCAGTCACAAATATGTTTCTTGCAATTGCGGAAATCTTTTTCATTCTTAATTCTCTTTTCTCTGTAGTGGTGAATGCTTTGATATCCTTAGTCTTAATGAATTCTCTTACCAGTGGTGTCTGCCTTTTGTGTTTTCATTGCTGTTATTGGTGGAATTGTGTGCCGTAATAGTGAGTTTATTTCAGTATTAAGTAGTTACTAATTATATTGTTCTATTAAATGCTAATGTATTTTATTAATGTTGAGTAGTTACGCTCACGTAGTTGAATTCTTTCTAGTGCTGCTTCTGCTTTTCCCTTGGATAAGTTTATTATGCAGAGATATCTTTACACTTGAGCATAAGTCTTCTCTTATGGAGAAATCCACACCAAATGCTTATGTCCACACAGCATGCCATACTTGAGTGATCATTTTTGGCTCACAGCCAAGTAGTTAGCAGATTGTCTCCTTCCCTTTTGTCGGAAACTTGTAATTTAAGAATGTACATGAATATTTTCATGGGTGAAATGAAAATGCATGTAATTCTGCACTTTACTTTGAATATATTCATCGTAACCTAAGCTCAGCTCTGTATGGGTTGATTCATATGGCTGTGAAAGCAAAACGTGCCACTCTGAAACTTAAAAAGTGAAATGTGAATCAGGACATATTTAAACCTTAGTATGCACTGTAAGACATTCAGATCTGCTGGATAATTTGCCTCTGCTGAAAATGCCTTTTCAGAGTTTCAAGATCGGTACTTTCAAAGCTGTCTGTTGTTGTTCACTGAATAACAACATCTTGAGAGCAAAAGAAAAAGGGAAGTTGAGGGACATCAAAGCTCAGTAAGTACCTTCTCTGTGTTAATGCACTAGACCCGAGGCAAGATTCTAACATCGTGTGGCATGCGTGGCATCCTAATTCAGGACTGGCTATGTGCTGAAACTGCTTTCCAGCCTACTGGCAGTGTAGCCCTGAACTCTCCTTTTTGGCCCTCTCGTTCCGTATGCTGCTGTCTCTCAGGTCAGAGGCTCTTTTTGTTCCATTTGCACGTTTCTTTATTAAGTCTCTGTGCATGATGAAGGCATGCTGTGAAAAGCACTTTGGTAATACAAATAATAACAATGCAGCTATAGGTGTACAGCTTCATCGCCATAAGAGCAGCTGGTAGAAGAATTATTCTGGGCTTTTTCAAATGACAAGCTTTCTGTCCAATTTCTTCTGTTAATGGAATGGAATAAAATTTTCACAGGCAACAGATAGAAATGCAGTGCAGACAGTTATAGAAATCAAGGCAATTAACTGTAAAACAGTATCAAGATTGGCCCTAACAGCCTCACAGATTTTCAGTCATATAAAGGAGGTACAATATGGCAAAAAGAGAAAAATGAGAGGTAAAATTGAGACACTTTTTCAGTAGCTGCTTTTACAGGAGCAACTGCGTGGAAAGTGTCCATCCTTTTCACCCATTCAGTCTGGAAGGTGTCAGTGCCACAGCATGACTTATTTTGCATGGTGATGCTTACAAAACAAAGTGAAAGGAATTCAGTAGATTGACTGTATGTTTGTAATCCTTTATGGAATAACAGTTTAATATTTCCGTACAATGCTAGTCTCCCTTTTCTGTGCAGATTTCAGTGTGACTGGACTTTTTACATATAAGGTAACACAAGATAAAAGTGATACTTCCTCTTTAAAAGCTTGACAAAGCACAGAATCCTTATAATCTACTTAATAAAAAAAATAGATTTCTTCTCATGCATTACAGCCATAGATATAATTTAGTATTGCTCCTTGAAACGTACTTTTGTAGAGAGAATAAATAATAAGTATCATTCTATTTCATGAAACTACACTATATGTTTCAAAACAAATTGGGGTGAAAAATAAAAGGTCAATGACTGTGCAAAACAGGAATCTCTTGAACTCATTCCAACCCAAGACAGTAAATTTATGTAGCAAGGGCAGTGTCTACAGGCATACCAGCGTAGGTCTAAAAATGCTGGTTGCGGTTTTGTGAAGCTAATTAGCCATGGATCTCTACATCAAGCTTCCATTCATTTCTGCTTTCAGTCTTAGCAGTCCTGAAGTAGCTCAAGTGTCTCTGCTCCTATTTTAAAGCTCACCTGGAACAAAGGTGACTGAAGTTTGCCTTTGATGTTACTCTAAAGGAGCTGACATGAGTCTGAAAAAAACCTTATTTTTTTTTAAAGAGGTTGGGATTTTTTGTTTTAGTTAGTTTGTTTTGTTTTGTTTGATTTTTCAGTGTGAGACATTTCTCTTCTGTGTGGTCCTTTCTCAATGCCTTCCTTAAACTTAATAGTAATTTTTAAAACGGTATTCTTGAATATGTTCTAAAACCATGGTGAATAGTAAATTACACCTGAATTTACAGCGTAACGTGGAGTGAAATTTAAGCTTTTAAGAAGGTCCTATTTTATGATAGGGAAGTAATTCATCTTTCTGACCGAAGAGGTTTCTAGAATGCTGTGTTCAGTTGTGCACCACTTAATTAGAAACACCTACGGACTGCTTAGGCAGAGACACCAAAACAGTCAGGAAATTTCTGAGCTAGGTCTGAAAAAGTAAAATCTAGAGAACTTGGCAAGCAATGGTGACAAAAGCAGAAAGCAATAGGTTGCAGATGTTTGCAGACTGTAAGCAAAGAAGGCGGATAAGAATCACTTGATGTAAGGCACTGAGATATTTGGCTGAACAGCCTGTAAAAATTCCTTTTAATAGCATGTGTTCCATGTAGTTGAATAGAGGGTAGTATCCAAAAGGAAGTAGAAGGATTATGTAAGTCTTTAAAAATTGAATTCAGTGAGAGAGCATGAAATATGGAAGCAATATAATACTGGTGGGGAATTTGTACTAAAACATACTCTTACAGTGTGATGAAATGCAGAGCTCAGTTTGGTTCCCTGTATGTCAGTTTGAGTCCCTAGGTGTAGAATTTAGTCAGTTGAGGTATTTAGCTACCTAGATCTAGTTCTATAATCTTGCATTTTAGAAATGAGAACAGTTATGCAAAACCAGAAGAGATGTATTAACTATTCAAACTAAATAATCCTTCTGTGTTTCTCTTACTAGTGTCCCATGTTTCACACAAAATCTTTATTTTTTTATTTTTTTCTGCTGAGGTATTTCTCCTAGACCAGGTGCTATGTAGGAGTCAATGAAGCTGTCTGAATTTTGATTAACCTATTTTAAGTCTTATTATATCTTTTCTGTGTTGACAACATATATTTATAATTCTTCTCAAGCCCTGTCTTTTGTGTCAGCTTTTTTTGTGCCTTCCTTGCCTGCTTTTTCATTTTATGTCGATCATTTGATACCAGTGCCGATGCAACAGAGGAATTTCACTCAATGACTTGGAAACTACTAATAAAAGGAAGCGGGAGGGGGGAACTTGTTAGTGATGCTTAGATGGTGAGCAGGATGAAGGCTGAATTCCCAGCTGTTTCTGCCATGAGGCTTTGAAACAGAAAGATAACATGAAACTCTTTTTGATTAAAGATTTAATGGCAACGAAGATAGGGCATAATAGAAAAGTCAGCATCGGCTCATCCAAGACAAGGGAGGGAGACAGACAGGTGAGCAGATAAGTATTTTTACATAGGTGTGACAGTAAGAGAAGCTTGGACATCTATTTGGTGCCACTGGGGGAGGAACAAGAAATTTATTTCTGAGTAGTCTGTAATATCTGCATGCTGCCCAGCGCATGGTATGGTTCATTTATTCTGCATGACAGTGATGTGGTAGCTCTGCTACACTTGTCTGAGCAGGGCAAGCAACAGGCTGTCATCTAGATTAAGAGAGAGCAAGTCTTCATTTACTTGTGCTTTATTTTATTTTATTTGTTCTTTAAGATGTTGAACTAAGTATTAACACCAATATTATTGTGCTTGTCTAAACCTTAAGGGGAAAACAGTATAATGTGTGGAACACCAAACCTCTCTTTTTGTCTGGTAACAGCATGCAATGTCCAGTATTATTTTTCAAGCTACCTAAATTTCAGCTTGTTCTTCCTTAGCCTGCAATCTGAGTTTTACTGTGAACACATAACAAATTTATTTTGTAGTTGTAGCTACTGTTAGTAATCACTCCAATTACTGGAGAAATCTTGTAGAATTTAAAATGTTTTGCATTTTGTATGCTCTAAAAACGTAAGTACCACCCACTGTTGAGCTATGGTTGTCAGTAAAATGTTGTAGAAATTTCAAAACCTTGTTTATTTGAATTTCTACTGAAGAAGCCCAAGCTTTTCAACTTAGGCGGCGGCTCAGTCTATGTTTATCCAAGGTCCAGAACTGAAGTCCATAGAATGCTAATATTGACAAAATAAATCAGACTGAAGCTTGTTACAAGGCCATATTCACAGGCTGTCGGTGTTTGATGTACACAACAGTGACGCCATATTTAAACTTTCCTTTCTAGAAAAAATCATGCATTTATAATGGTTCTGTTTGCC
This sequence comes from Oreortyx pictus, assembly GCA_036925125.1. Lineage (NCBI taxonomy): Eukaryota > Metazoa > Chordata > Aves > Galliformes > Odontophoridae > Oreortyx > Oreortyx pictus. The sequence continues at coordinate 34,567,811 of JAUPFR010000005.1, forward strand.
TGTATCAGTCCATCATCCTAACCAATTTTGAACCTGCGGCCAGTTTCAGTCCAACTTGACAGATATGAACAGTTCTCAAAGATGGCTGGATTCCTCCTAGATGCCAGGAAATCAGAGAAATAAGACATGCAGATTAACATATGTTCTAAAACAGAGGTTTCAGTGTGCTTTGCTTTGACCTGCCCCTGGCATGTCAGTCTATGTCTGGAAGCTAGTGATGGCACAGGCTGTCTTTCATTTGACTAGATAGGACGTGTGGTGCAGGGTGGAAAAGGAAGGCAGGGCTTTGGGAACTCAAAGGGGAGGTAAGTCCCAGATGGCATTATGGGATGGAATGCAGACTACTGCGTGGTAAGAGTAGACCCTGGGGACAAGTTTCTTAAGAAAACAAGTTTTATGGCACAAGTTACTTGTGCTAGCAGTGAGTGAAAAAGTGGGCCTGAAATCTAATTCGCAGCTCTAAAATATTGTCATTTTGGATACAGCCGCTGACAGATACATGTAAATGGGGTAGGTGTATGACAGCTGCTGCTTTATGAGGCCACTGCAGTCTCTTCTGTGAGAGATTAAGCCTAAAAGTTCTTCCAGTGTTGAATCTTTGGGATATTTTCACCATCAGCATCTGTAGCATCTGTAGAGAGCCACATATTGGGGTACAAGGGCCTCTAGCAGCTGAACCAGGCAGTGTGTGATAAATGGGAGCGCACACACTTTGCTACATGGAAGCTGGTGGCCAGACCATGCTGTGGAGCACAGCTCTGGTTGGGAAGCAGCCTTCCTCCTCCAGTCAGGAGCTGACCACAGTGTCCACTGGCTGCAGTGAAGGCTAACATAGGAGTTGGCATGTGAGGAAGCATTAGATGAGAGACAAGCATGATGTTGACAATGAATACAGTATTAGGAGTTTGAGTAACATTTGTGTTCTTTCTGAGAATCACGGTATCCAAAGGTGGCCTCATCAGGGCAGAGTTGAGGGGGAGGATCACCTCCCTTGACCTGCTGGCCACTCTTTTTAATAAATTCACCCCAGGATATCATTGGCCTTCTTGACCACAACGGCACACTGCTGGCTCATGGCCAACCTGTTGTCCATCAGGACTCCCAGGTCCTTCTGCGCAGAGCACATCTCCAGCAGGTTGCCCCCTAACCTGTACTGATAAGTTAGGTGACTAAAAAATATGTGTCTTTGGATTGGATAGTCGCAATGTTCTAACTTTGTTGACAAAATATTGTGCAAAATAGACAACGTTGTTTGCCAAGAAGTGAACTGGAATAGGAGCTGGTCTGCTCTGTCACCCTAAGAGATGGAGGGTCATGCTCAGACCTGAGGCAGCTGAGCAGTGTGAGCAGTTTTATGGCACAGCTGCATAAGTGGTTGCTGTAGGTAGCAGACTTTGTTTTCCAGCTGTACTGACTGGTTCATCAAAAATCATCAGATATCAGAGATTTTAAATGTGGGTTAGAATTGCTTTGTTCTCAGTTTATGTTATACTGAGGATTTACCTTTTTGTACATGCTGTTTCATAAGCAGCAAATAAAAGAACAGGTAGGTTTTCCATTGAATCCCATCTGACCAAAATCCAGGAAAAATATCATATGCACTATTAGGGTGTTTATTAGTTCTACTTCAATTGGCCTAGGTTTTTTGACCTTTAATTAAAAGAAATGCAGGGTTTTACTTCAGTTAACTGTAGGATAATGAGATCATTTAGCTGTTTAGTGATAGTCACCTCTTTTATCAAAGTACAGTTTAATTAAGAGCTACTAATTGCAGAATTTCATGCAGAATCCTGAAATCAGCATGATAATTACATTACTTTATTAAGTACTATTGGCACCAAGTATTTAAAACCTTCAATTTACCTTCCCATAATTAGCTTATTCTCATTAGCTGCTAACTCAACCTCCAATAAATGAGAAGCTGGTGATAGAACTTAGTCAAAAGTATTTCATAAATCTCTTGATTATACAAATGATACATCTGGATGAAAGAGCCTAATTACTTGAAAATGTGTAATTGGGCTATCATCAAGGTTGTTATTTACATGATGCAAAAAAGTATCCAAGGAATACCCAGCAACACTAAAACTGTGTTCTTATGGAAAACTTTGGAAAATGTTGTCTCAAATGGCTTGCATCAAAAGTGGCTACTTGTTTGGGTTTTTATTAGTGTTCTTTAGAGGACATCAAATGTAGAATCATGGAATGGGCCTGGGTTGAAAGGGACCATAATGATCATCTAGTTTCAACCCCCCTGCCATGTGCAGGGCTGCCAACCACTAGACCAGGCTGCCCAGCACCACATCTAACCTGGCCTTGAATGCCTCCAGGGAATGGGGCATCCACGACCTCTCTGGGCGTCACAACCTCTGGGTGAAAAACTTCCTCCTAATCTCTAACCTGAACGTCCCCTGTCTCAGATTGAAACCATTCCCCCTTGTCCTATCACTATCCACTCTTGTAAAAAGGCATTCCCCCTCCTGTTTATACGTTCCCTTCAAGTACCGTAAGGCCACAATGAGGTCTCCCTGGAGCCTTTTCTTCTCTAAGCTGAACAAGCCCAGTTCCCTCAACCTTTCCTCATAGGAGAGGTGCTCCAGCCCTCTGATCATCTTAGTGGCCCTCCTCTGGACCCACTCCCAGAGCTCCTTGTCCTTCCTGTGCTGGGGCCCCCAGGCCTGCACACAGTACTCCAGATGGGGCCTCACAGGAGCTGAGAAGAGGGGGACAATCACCTCCTTCTCCCAAATGTAGTAATCAGGATTGCCTGTTTCACAGGTATAGCACCTGTGCATATAAACTGTGGGTGTCTCCTGAATTCTTTGAAAATCAAGTTCAATATTTCAGACTGGATACTGAAAAAAAACATCTTCAGGCTTCAGCCTTCTATCTCATCTTATTAATGCTTTTGAAGAGCATCTGGGTTGCTGTGTTAGCCATGTTTATTGAATTCATTGGAAAGATTTGCACCAAATTCCTTACTTGTTGAGTACGGTCCTTAACACTATAGGAAATCTGTTAAGCCTCTCAGGTGGATGGTTGGAGCTCACAGTCCCAGATAACGCAATCAGTGACAGCTTTGCCTGTCCTGCACATTAAACACCTAACAGGTGTTCCTGTTAGGTAATTTAAAAACACAGTGCTGCAGTTAGAAGCTAGCTGTGAGTAAACCATACTAGTTTTTAAATAATTGACACCACGTACTTAAATTTTTCTCCGCAGAATTTTTGCTCGTGTTTTTGGTTTTAAATTCTGCCATGGTCCTCTGTGAATAGGCATCTTGCTGGTGTATGGTACTTTCAAACTGTTAATTGAATTGTCCTATTCTTAAGGGATCTGGTAGACTTCTTAAAATCTCTTTCTAATCCAAATAATATTTATTCTTTGTCGCTGTATCTTAATAAACGTTATTTCCCTAATTTTTAATATTTTGTACAAAATAACAGGCATAGTTGTTTTGAGCTCACATGTAATCTGCTGTGTCATGAACTTACATAATTATTATCAGCTTAGCTTTTCCAGCTCTGTTTCAGCAGTCTTTATACCTCTGCTGGATTGTGTCCTATTGGATGTCTTGCATCTGCTAAACTGTACAGCAGTATCCTCTCCACACACAGTTTAAGGTCTATTTATAATTTATGGTCTCTGGCAGCTGAACGTTTTACTGGAAAGGCTGAAGGTTTTTTTGTTTTCCACTCTTGCCCTCTCTGTAGCACCAGCTCAGTTAATAGAATGCACAGAGAAAATGTAATCATTCTTCTCCTTTTTTCTGAAGGGTATTCAAAATATTTTTCAGATAAACCCAGTATACCCAAAGCAATTATTCTTTCTCCTGCATAGATTAAATGTTTATGGTAATGGGTGTCAGAATGATAATCTTGGAAATCCAGAAAGAATAGACACTGAATTTTAATGATGTTCCAAAATACATAATTTATCTTGAGGGAAACGTTTTTCCTCAGAAGTAAAATAGTCTGTCTAATAAAATAATGATTCTCAGCCATGTGGGATGGACCCTTCTTGACACTGCCTTATGTCTCTCCTAGCTGTGCTGTCTTCCACTGCCTCTGAACACTCCAGATTCTCATTGCTGCTTTCTCTGCTGTAGCTCCTCAGTGCTTGCTGTCACCATGTCATTGGGGCTCACTTTCAGCTTCTTATCACACTGCTGCAACATTTCTTGTGGGTCCCTGCTGCTCCCTCACTGCTCTCTCCCTTCCTTAGGCAGCATGTCCCTCCTTCCTTTTCTTCCAAAAATCTCAGCAGTGCCAAAGCATACCACACCAGAAGCAGTTTGTCTCTGGTCTGTGCTAGGCTGGGCCGTGTCTCACCTTTAACTCTGGACACCTTGCTAGCGCCTCAATGCCTAGGAACTGGGATGCAAAACATGATAAGGCAAGCCTCAAAACACAGATGGGAGATTTCAAGTAGTGATTGTTGAATTGCTGAAGCACAGTGCTTTAAAAGAAGTTAAAGCTACTTCTGCATCCAAGCACCTATAAAGGTGCTTCATATACTTAACTCGTGTGCTTTCATATTACACTTCATACCAGTTTGTTTTACATTTTCAGAAGATCCTTGCCTTTAATAAAGAGCCAGTATGACATAAGAAGCAAAGGAATTTGTAATTCAGTGACTCTTCTGATAGTATGTGAAACAGCAAAGTAAATGTTTCTGAAAAGTGATTTGTTTTCTGAAAAAAAGAGGGAAGAGAGAGCTCAGCACTGTAATTTTCCAAGCCAGTCTTTCTTCCTTTTGCAACTGACATGGAAGCATGTTCTAAATTGAAGTTTAGTATCTTAGTGCTGCGGTGTTGTGAGACTATGTCTACCTTCTTGCTAATTTAGTTAAAATCTGTGCAGAACAATTAACAGTTATTAACTGTTTTCCTATTCAAGTGTCTGAGTTCTTTAGCAGCTTTTGAGTAGCAAAAATAGTCATAAATATGTTGGTATGACTACAGAAGCACACAAGAGTTCCTTCTTCATGAAACAAGATTAAAGCATTCTTGGTTTATGTATTTGATAAGCTGGGATGTTTGGGGTAGAAGACTTTGTTGATGTTGAAGAAACTACTACTGTCTGTTTACTGAAGACAAGTTGACACTTCTGACATCTCTGTAACAGGCTGTAATGGGAACTCATGTGAAGAGGCATTTGAGAACAGGAGGAAGAATGGTTTCCCGACTACGGAGATGGGAAGGAAGTTCTGGTGATAGGAGTTTTGTCCTTGGCTTTACTGCTGATTTACTTGAGCAAAAGCTTTAAAGCTTTTGACAACCCATTGTCATTTGTCTGTGCCTCTGTTTGTCCTGTCTGCAAGGTGAGAAAAATGAAATAAAGCTGTTCCCTTTGTAAAAGAAGTTGAAATTTCTGAATGAAAAGTGATAAAAGAGCTAAACATTCTGTTTGTTATGAAAGGAGGCCATCTGTACAAAGGCAAGAATTTTTATACTTTTTCGTGTTCATTGGGGAACAGTTCTCTTGGCTCCTATTGTTGCATTTGTGAACTTAGAGCACGTTTTCTCCTAAATTTTTAGTTAACTAAGTTTGTTATTGGTATTGGTTGATAGCATAACATTGGCAATTATAGCAACTTATGTTTGCTTTGAGGTTTCATCGAAAGTGAAATTGAAGGATCATGCTGATTAATCACCTGAAATCTGACTTAATTTACAACATAATGTGATTCCTTATATTCCTTTCATTATACTATAATTGTGTCACATGTAAGAACTGAAGGAACTAGGTCTTACTCTCGGGATAGCTTTAATCTATTCCTTGGATTGTAACAGGGCTTCTTCCTGAGATTGTTTTGGTCTACTGGTGAATGAAGGGATCTCTCATCCTGTATTGAATTCTCACATTTGATTTCTGGCAAAATAAATTTCGTAAACCAAATATGTGAGCTAGGAAAAGGTTTGAATTAAATACTCCATTGTAGCTGTGTACATAATAGTGATTGCACAGCCAGCAATTTATTTTCCTTACAGTGCCAGTAGAAGTAGAACAAATGGAGCAAGTAATTATTTGTAAACATAGGAAGATTTTACTGAATGGTTTTTAAAACACAATCTTTGTTACCAGCATATTCATATAACATCTCATATCCAGAGAGACTTTTCATAAAATAATCATAAAATAGAGAAAATATCACCAGCTTACCTTCAGTGTATAGAATAGCATTAGAAATAAAATTTCAGGCTCTTCCTCCCCCTTACTTCTTTCTGTCTCTGATAAAAACTCACAGTAACAGTGCCTGCCATCTGCTACTGTATATCTTTCCTGAGTTTTAACATTTTGTTTTTAGAACCTGAAAGATTTGTAAAATGTCAAGTTACCAAGAAAATAATCATAGGCACGACAACTCAAATGTTATCTCAGCTTGTCTGTACAAAAGATGGTTCACTGTAGGACTGTGCCCTCCCTCTGCAGGTAGAGCAGGTGAGCAGATATGCAGGTGGTATCAGCTGATACATTTTCAAATAGCAGTGCTAGATTATAGTAGGATGTCTCCTGTTGATTTTAATGAAAATAATGTGGCCAAAAAAACAATGGGATCTCTTTTGAAGTGGAAAATGAAGTCCAAATCTCCTTTAGAAGTTCGCGTTGTTTGTGACAGATAGTGAGGAGTGGAAGCAGTGCTTTCTTGCTGTGACTGCTGGCCTAAAGGAAACACAACTCCCAGACAGTTGGTGTGAGAAGGTGCTAGTTACACAGTAATGTTAACCCCCAGTGAAGAAATAACTAAGCACTTATTTTATTATTATGGAAATGTCATGAGTTTTTTCTATCCTGCTCCCACTCCCTCTCTGAGAGCCTGGAATCATGACTGTCTTGTCAGCCAGGTGGCTACAACATGCCCAAACTGAAGCAACAAACTCCTTCTGAACAGTCTTATGCATTTCTAGTCTCTCCTTTCTGTTTTTTCATTGACTGGAGATTAGACTGGGGCTCGAAAGCGAAGAAGTTGTCAGAACAGTGTGGGATAAGGCCTTCAGCTCAGAAATTGTTCCCAGTGCTCTGTAGCTCAAAGGTTGATTCTCCATAGCAGTAAATGCAAGACAAAGAATTTATTTCTAAATGTAACCTTGCCAGAGGCTGCACACAGTAGTCTTCCACAGAGTTTTCTGGGAGGGGGTAGATAGCTTTAAGGAAATATATTTGATATTAAAATTTTAGAAATAGTCATGTTATCAAGTCAGAGTTGCTCATTTGGGACTTCGCTTTATCCTGAAGCCTGCGTAACTAAACTTTAATCACAGTGAATATAATTTCTTTTCCGTGAACTCCTTGAAAGTCATGCAGGGCAGGAAAATCCAAAGATCTGCCTACCTGCTGGGCTGCTGAGAAACTTACTTCCCTGGTGTGCAAACACCTTCAGAATGATATTTTGGAGGTTTTTAAACACCTGTTATGTTCTTCCAGTGGGGCCTGTTGAACTCAATTCAGAGGAAAAGAGCTTTGCAGCCCATTCATGTCATCTTGCTATCAAACTGTACTCAGAATCTCTTGCGTTCAAAGTTGCATACTGTTAACAGAAGAAGCATATAGCTATATTGTTTACCTCCCAGGTTTTTAACTGGATGTCTTACTCAAAAGGTAAAATTTCATTGAATTGGTTCTTGGCAGCTCAAGGATGGCTTTAATAAAATCTTCTACAGATTTGCTACCTTTCATTAGAATAAGAAGTCTCCCCAGTGATCTTTGCTCTGTCAGCCTGTGCAGAAGTCCTTGTTATGGTACTGTGAGATTTCTCTCCTTATTCCACTTCAAAAGTCTTGAGATGGTTTTCAATTATCTCTATTTTGTGCTCTGTTTTATTCACTCCTTTAGCAACGCTGTTGTTTGCAGGACATTTTTCAGGCATTCCTTTTTAGTGAAAGATGATCTTTGCCACCCTGCTGCTGTTCCTTGGAGCCTCCCTCACTTCTGCTGCTGGAGCAGGACACCGAGGACATGGGAGAAGCAGGCTGATGTGAAAGCAATATGATTCCCTTCCTGGCTTGAACAGACCTCAAGAAATGGGAAGCAGAAACATTATAGCTCTTTCAGAGATTTAGTTTTGTGATGGATGTAGATATAATGGATATGCTTATTCATAGTGCTCTGGTCTGCTGAAGTACAAAAGCAAGGCAAGTGCTGGTCATGACAAGTGCTGAACATGATTGACTCATGTTCTGTCAGCCATTCCAACAAGATTCAGTTCTGCAGTCCCCAGGATGGGGACAAAAAGGATTTTCTCCACTTGCTTCCAACCAGCTCCCTCAGGCACCTGCTTCCCAGAGCCAGGCATAGCCATAACCCAGTCAGCTTGCTGAGGCCTCAGGCTCATTCTGTGACCTCACCCTGTGCCTTCTGCGGCCCATGCTGCTGCTGTGGAGGTGAGGGGCTTTTTGATCAGTGATGGAAAGGATAGTAAGAGGACTGGAGAGTGGCTGCATTAATTACCACTCCTGGCAGTATCCCAGCGAGGGTAAGATATAAGAGCTCAGCTGTAAAAAGGGAGAGCAGGGCAGAAGCTGAGCACCTGCTGTGGAGTGTGGCCATCTCTTGATGGGGATGACATCTGGGCCTGCAGCGTTGGGCTGCTCGTGAGTTTGGGTGCAGGGAGGAGAGCCTCCATCAATGTCACTTTTTCCTATATTTTATCACTGTAATGTTGTAGGTAGTATAGTTCAAGGAAACAGGCTTGACAGACTTTGTGGATAAAGGTTGTACTTTCATTAGAACTGATGTAGATGAATACTATAGAAAGCCCAAAGAAGAACCTGTGTGCTTAGGAGCTTGTCCAACAAGGTGGGTATCACCTCCATCTGTGAAATTGGGCTGTATTTTAAGAAACTGTAATCGAACTATATCTAAATCAAGCTAATATCTAAGTTTGGACTTGACTTCTATGCTAACATTTTGTTGTCTTTGGCTTCTTGGTTAAAAAGGAAAATATTGTAGTTAAGTTGCTATCAAGTTGCTAGTGTGGTGAATCACTGACTGCCCAGAGAAGCTGTGGATGCCCCATCCCTGGAGGTATTCAAGGCCCCAGTGGATGGGGCCCTGGGCAGCCTGGTCTGGTGGGTAGCAGCCCTGCCCATGGCATGGGTTTGGATCTGTGTGCAATCTAAGGTCCCTTCCAATCCAAGCCATTCTGTAATTCTAATAAAAGTTTCCATATGGGTCTTATTCTCTAGGTACCAAACTACCACTGAATTCCAAAAGTGGGATGTCTACACGAACCTTTATACCTTTGAAAATATTGTTATGGTGAAGTTTTTGTGATTTTTACACTCTTTCCATTTCACACCATGCTTAGAATTTCTTAATTTTGACAGGGATATTGTCTTTAATCAGTTAAGTACTACAATGCATGCTGCATTTGAAAAATGTTTTCTGACCTGTATAAATTTCCCTTTCTTTCCAAGGCATTGCTACTATTGCTACTTAGCAGTCAGCACAAGTACCTGTTCCTGTGTGTGTGTCTGTGTCTGTGTGTCTGTGTGTCTGTGTGTGTGCACGTGTTGTAGTGGCCATGCAGCTCTACTGTGCTGTGCTTACTCACAAATCCTGAAGACTCTTGAGTGCCCTTTAAAAAGCAGCTATCAAGTGCTCACCTGAAAGCAGGCAGAGCAATGTGCACTCCTAGTGTCATTTTATAGGAGGCTGTTTATTCTTAAGTTTTGTTGTTGCTTTCTAGAGGGTTTTTGTTGTTTTGCGTGTTCTTTGTTTTATATCGGGGAGCTGGATTTTATTTGTTACACTTGGAAAATTGAAATAGTGAACAACAGCAGAGTAGAAGAAATTGAGGAGATAACTCCTTAAAGTAATCTTTAAATCTTGGGAGTGACAAATCTAGAAGAGCATATTGAAATCAAAGTCTGAAGATCTATCTCATGAGTAACAGCTTTCCCCTTTCTTTCTACATGCTTTTTTTTGTTTGTACTAATTTAGTGAAAGTACATTTATTCTGACAGACAGTATCATAACTGTCTGAGAAATGAGTCAGAATTTGGGGGTAGGATTAAGTTCTTTGATGTGGAATAGGTTTAATTTAGCTTCTTTCTGTCTGTCTGGATTTTTTTTCATTACCAATAATTTTTGAAATTGAATAAAATGCTGTGTATGTACTTGAACTGATCTAGAGAAACATAACTCTAATAAATGCTGTTCACTCTGGCAATTAGAGCAGTGGTTTGGGACACGAGATCTGAATTTTAGTCCTGTCTGTGATTACTCAAATGTGATGCTTTTCTCTGGTATGTGCCTTTGTTTCCTAATCTAATGATCCGGGGAGAAAGACAGCATTCAGAAGATGGCCATCTTTATGAGAGAAATGATGCAGTTTGCTTACTATCTTTAATCTTTTAACGATAATTAAAATATGTTATTGTAATATATAAAGAGCCACTTTTACATAGAGAAAAAAACTGGAAAGATATATGCCTTTGTAGCTCTGTATGGTTACATTTAATTCTGTACCAAGTGTAGTTTTCTACAGTTATATTTATATGTTGTTTTGTTGGGTTTTTTTTAGGCCTTGCTTGACACTCAGAATCTTCTGAGAACTCAGATCACAAATTTTACTTTCAACCTGGGATTTTCAGGGAAATTTTATCATACAGGTAAGAATAAAAAACTAAAATTACTTTCATTTTGGTGGTGTTCTTTGTAGCATGATGTTCTTTCTTTCACATTTCTTTGGGACATAATTTGTGTGATATATCATTAACTTTTTTCTTCTAAAGTTGTTATGCTGGATTAACCCTTTGAGCTATAGTCTCTGCAAAACTAATCGTGTAGGTAAAGTCTATAAATACATCTGCAGCTCCATTTCTCTATATATGTTGTGCCCATTCTTTGCATAATAGACTGATGAGGAGAACAGTGACTTGGAAATAGAAGAGCCATGCTGCAGTTTCTAAATTTGAGAAGGCTAATCCATTCAGAAAAGGATAAGAGGAACAGAATAAGAGGAACAATTCTTTTCCTCCTGTAAGCCTGGCCACAGGAGAACTTAAAAGCCAGTAAGCCCAGTCTGGGATGACAGTTTTCAGTAGGATTTATACATCTTACATGTGTGTCATTGGATAACAGTGAAATCAGTCCTGAGAGTGGAATAAACTCTCTTAATATTTCTTCATACTTCAATTCAAAGGTTTGGACACGAAATTTCAGCTTTAGAGAATTGCTACAAAACCTGTCCCAGGAAGTCAAGAGGGAGAAGCATGTAGTGTAGAAGGTGAATCTGATTTTCCTCTGCATCCGTGTTTGGAGAATTTAAGCGGTAATTTTAGATGAACAGAGACATCTCCAGATGAGAAATCTGAAACTTCTAGTGCAGCCTGTTACCTGCACTAGTTGCCTGTGGGGAATAGATTGAGTTCCTACTTGCCTTTTATTGAAATTCAGTTCCTTTTGTCCTGTTGTTGTGATAAATTGCACCAATCAGATGAAATGTTCTGTTGACTTTACTGAGCAATCTGTTCAGCAGCCGAAGTTTATCCATTTGTATAGTTTGACATCTGCTGTAGAGATACCATAGCAATACATTTTATCTATTAAAATAATTTTATACTTAAACCACTGTAGGTATACAAAGAAGTAAAAGTATTCATTAGGATTTGATGTAGAAGAAGCAAGTGGTCTCTGCTGACAAATAGAAAAAGACAGACATGGAAAATAGGGCATCAGAGCCTGAAAAAGAGTTAAAGGGCAGTACAAGGTCACGTCATAGTTGAAGGATATTAATATGGAAATAGAAAAGGTAACATAGGAAACAAACAAACAAAAATTTTATTCAAAACTAGAGATATGTAGAACTCAAGTAGGCTTAATTGCTGTCCATGTTGATTAGAAGATGGAAGTGCATAACTCTCCTTGTAGTGCACCTTGGTCAGAATTTCTTGCCATGTTAAGAAAAGAAGTCTGTTATTTAAAGCTGAAAAGCTGAACAGAAGCACTGTTTCTCCACAGATTTCTTTTGGGCTCTAGAGAAATCAGATAGACTTGTTGAAGTTTGACCTCTGTCTTCCAGGTATAACCTGCACAATTCAGAGAGGCTAATGATGCCTTAACTCCCACACATTCAATGCATCGCTTTCTCCATCCATTCCCACCCTTTCTCTTCCTTTCTCTTGGCTAGAATGGCCTGGCAGAAAAGGCCTGGCTGCCTAGCCTGTCACCTGTCAGTGCCTCAGCAGGCAGAGGTACTTTCAAGACCATTTGTTTTGTCTCAGTTGACAGTTCAGATGCTTTGGAGGGAGCATGCACATGGGTTTCCTTGTTTTGATTAAGAGAGATTTGGCAAAGATATTGCATGTTTGTAGTACAAACTGACCCAGTTACCAGCTGTAAGCTCCATGAGTCGAGCCTCTCTCTGTTACAGCCCATCTCTTGCTGAGGCTTTCTTCTTTTCTTGAAGAAATATATATTTTTTTCTCCCTGACTTGGCTGTTTTACAACCTTTAACCACTCCTGTTACTTTCCTTGATAGCAGGTGAACATGACACAGCGCCAATTAGGCTCATGAGGATTCATAAAATCTAATGATCCTACAGATATTGATACATCATTATAAATGTGTGCCTACATTTTCCCTTCATTATTTTAGTTCCTTCTGAGGTAAAGAGAAATTGGCAACAGTGAAGGAATGTCAGACAAGGTTTGTTGGAGGAAGGAGGAGAAAGCTGATAGGGTTAGTGAGAGTAAGGCCTTACATATGAAAAAAAAAAAAAAGAGGCTGAAAGACTGGAAAAGAAAAGAGAAAAGTATTACAAAGTGCTAAGAGAGAAAGGATTTGTAAAGTTGCATTGATTTTCTTGGAAGGAGTAGGAACAAGTGGACAAGAAGCAAATAGGCACACAGTGAAGATTGTTCAGCTTTAGTTTTTCAAAGTTTGGCTCATGAAGTCTTTATAATGCAATCCATTAAGCAATTATTTAAATGCAACAGTCTTTGACAAGACTAGACTATCAATAAAAGTTCAGTGGGACTAGAATAAGTATCTGGGCTCAGGGGTTGGGGAGCATCTATCCTCATCTGTCAGCTTATTAGGCCCTTGTATTTCCCATCCCTGAAGTGCTGTCAGACACACAGGCTAAGCCCCTGCTAGGACATTGTTTAGAACTGAATTGTGGGCATGTTGCTGAAAGCAATGGTCATTACTCTTGAGTTATGGGAACAATCTCTGAAGTGCTCTTGGTCCAGGCCAGCCCCACGCTCCTGAGTGCAGCCCAGCAGAGAGCATGGGCAAGGACCTGTTCCCAGCAGGTAGCTGCTGGGATGTAGCTGCTTCTCTTGCTGACTGGAATTTATGAGCATCAAATTAGCCAGCTGGCTCAGGATCAGGCCTGTCACCATCTTATTTACTGGTGTTGTTGTAGCATGAGAGGTCTAGGAGAGCAACATAGCTACACGCTGCTGCCTGAGCAACTCCTATTAATCAGCATAGTGATTAGAAATTGTTGCAGGGTCTGTTCCAGGGCACCACATCATTAGGAACAGATGAGGAGAGCACCTGAAAAGGCAGATCTGTGGACTGAGGAATAACTCAGTGAGCTCCAAACACTTTTTAGGTACCTTTGAAGATGCAGATTTCTGGGAACCTCTGAACAAATTGTAATTAGAATGGTCAGAATTAGAAGGAAAGTAAAATAGTTGTGCTATGCAAAATGTTTTGAAAAGGCTACTGGAAAAAAATATTTCCACATACTGTAGGCAACAAAAAGAAAAGGGATTTAATTGTAGAATAAATTTAATTTGGATAAGGAATACCAAAAAAGAGTTGCAGTATTTTCATTTATCCTGAACAGTCTTGTATGGTATTTCTCAATTTCTGTCCCTTAGCTTCTAATGTTGTTGATACAGCACAAGAATCTGGGAACAATGCTATACTATATGTTCAAGATGCTGTGAAAATGGATCACCCAGTCTTCTCTCACCTGGCTATGGTTACTTTGGTTACTTCAGGGAAAGGAATCTGTACTTGGAAACATTTAAAATCCCTAGTACTTCAAAAAGGTCAAATTTTTGTTTTGAAAGTTTCCATCTTATATTTTCAAACACTTGTGAGATAATATATACTTCACGGATTGTTGTTTCTTTTTTTAATCTTTTTCTTTTTTTTTTTTTTTTTTTTTGCAGGCACTGAGGAGGAAGATGAAGGCGATGACCTGCTGTTGAGATCTGTTGATGAGTTTTGGTGGTTTCCCCACATGTGGAGTCACATGCAGCCTCATCTCTTCCACAATGAATCGTCACTGGTGGAACAAATGATCCTCAACAAAAAATTTGCCTTAGTGAGTAATATTTTTGCTTTTTATATTAAGTATTCAGAAACCATTATTTCTGTTCTTTAGGAAAATCAGTGCTGGCAGGAGTTGGAGAATTCTCAGCACATCTGTGAACTTGCTCTGTCCACGTTCTAGCTACCTGGGTTTACAGAGTATCAACCACCCCACCATGCCCTGACTAATGTACTTTAAGAGAAGCAGGACAGCATACTTAAAATTTGGACACAGTCTAGTACGTTTTAGCAACGGGGTTGTGTGAACAACTTACAGGTGTCTGGAAGACAAAAGCAGAATATGGTACAATGCCTGTGCTTGAGATTTGCTGCTATAAATGCTCTTCAGCTGTTTTCAGTGGCCTCTTATGCTGGAAAACTTCATTGGAAATTGTACTATTTAGGTGTGTGTTTTGCATAGATAATAGGATTAGAGGGCTAATAGCAGTGGGAGGCTGTTGGATTGGTTGAATTAAAAACATAAAGAAGTGTTACTTCAGAATACCTCCAAAAACACAACTTGTTTGTTGAAATGCTTCTATTCTTCCAATGGCCTAATTTTAATTCTCCCTGCTCAAAACACAGTGGCTGCTTTTTGGCTGGTAGATAATTATTTTGTTCCTGTGAAGAAGAGATGGCTTTGAAATAACATTGCAAAAACCAGTATGCTGATGTTCATATGTCTGTGAGTGAAGGTGAAAGGCATAGATATATCAAACAATTAAACTTGTGCTTGACAACTTTGCTTTAAGAAACCTGTGTGCTTTCTTCCTACCAAAAATTTTATCAAGTCTACTGCAAATTTTAGCTATGCTGAGTACAGGCCAGATTGACTTCACTGTTTACTTCAAGGAAAACATTTCAGTTAAAGATAGGACTATGAAAATTTAAACACTCAGTGTTTTTTCTTGAACTTTTTTTTTCTTCTTTTTCTGTGATTCTGCAAACTTTTGAAAGGTCAATTCGAAATTAAATTAGATCTTGTAGTTTTTGTGTGATGAAAAAGAACCCAAGACATCCCCTAGGCTTAGTCTACGTGATGAAACTATTAAAGTGTGTTACTAGAAAAAGTCATATTCAACTGATTTAGGTAATTTCACCAATTCCTATTTTTTTTTCTACTTTCAATTCTGTCAATACTTAGAGAAACTTTATATTAAACTGTTTTCATGTCTGAAGCTATGCACAGTAGCCTGCTACTTATTTCATTCACTTAATGCATTTAGATTAATAACAAAGATCAGTGTTCTCCCTGTTTGAAAGAGGCTGAAAATGCTGATACCTTATCAAGCTAAATGTGCATAGTGTATGTGAAATACTCAACTTGGGAATTAGAGACTGGAATCAGTGAGATACTAATACATGGAATATGATAGGTTCATAATTAGAATAAAAAATGTTGGTTCCGTATTTATTTCTTCATACTGTAAAACTTGAAAAAGAAACCTTAAAATCCAGATGTTTGTTTAAAGCTAAATGAGAAAGATTAAATGGGACATTAGAGAATACAATTTCTTACATGTTCTGTAAAGATTATTCTGTCTGATGTTTATGTGTGGTTAAGTGAAGTAGAAACGATTAAGATAAAAGGAAGAGGAATTGAAATATCTGTGATGGAATTAAGTAGTGTAAAACAGTGTAACAGATTGTGTCGGCACTCTTTTATCTCCCAAGCACTAAAAACCAAGGCCAGATTTTACTCTTTCCTACTGTGGCACATTATGCATACTACACTCCAGTTTACGTGCTCCGTGGGTGTGGTATGATCAGTGCAGCCGTGACTTGGACTCATAAAGGAGTGCTGAGACCTTACCAGAATTCCGAAAGCTATGCCAACCTCAGGATGATAAAATCTTATGTCCTATTTTGTGTTCCTACTGTGCCACAAGTGGCCATAGGGAAATAATAATTACAACTGTATTTTAAACATTCAAAAAATCGGGATTCTTCAATGAGATCAAACCGTATTTGTCTGTTAAACATGCCATTATACTGTGGGAAAACAATAACTTTATTCGCACAAAGATTTAACGTTTCACTTCCTATTTCTCATGTTTTTCTGGAGCAGAAACAAATGCTGTTGTATGTGAATTAGCTTTTTGTGTTAATAAACTTTCAGAGACAATTACAGTAAAATACAAGATACAGTAAAACAGTTATATTATCATAGAAACATAGAGTCATAGGGGTTGGAAAGGACTTCAAGAGATCATCGAGTCCAACCCCCCTGCCAATTATGAGTGAATAAGCTTTTTTCTTCAGTTTTATCTATTAACCCATTATGCATTTTGAGCCATCGTATCTTACTTAGATACATCTAATCTTGACTAGTACATCTAATCATGACTATTTAAACTTAGCACAAACAATAAACATTAAGAATGTGTAGGTGTGTCTTCATTTGTGCATGAACATGCACCCACCTGTGGGTACAAAAACTCGTGCTTTTCACCCTCTTTGCACCTAATAGTATTTGTCACTCAAGGATAATTCACCATTTAGGTTAAGGAACTTCTAAGGAAAAGACTATCTGCAATGAAAACTACAGTAAAATTGCTCTTCTGGAAAGCAAAGCACAAACAAGTGGGAGAAAAAATCTTACAGCATTTGGAAAGGAAGGGGTGTATAGGTATTTGTATTTCATTGTCAAACACACACAGCACTATAGCTTTCTACAGTGTGACTAGGAACACAGAGGATCCAGTAGATATGATATGAAAATATCATATCTACTGTGTAAAACTGTTGTGTATTTTAAATTGGAGTGTCTGTTTGTACCTGGTTAAGTTGACAGCAGTTAAGCATGCAACATTTTTTATATATTACATTTATTGCAGTAATGTGCTCTTCCATATAATGAGTTGCTTACACATCATTTGGTTTATGGACCAAATATTTGTGAACATGTGATAGTGGAAACAACTGTAGCTGTGCAAATTCAGTGTGTTAGGCAGCACAGGAACCTTTCAATGTAGGCAGAAGATCTCTTTTAGCATTTTTTTCTTTGCTGTATTGTCTGGGTTCTGTTCAGCATCTGTGTAGTGTGTCATGAGCACTTCCTACAGAATGCACTTCCTGCTCAAGCTTTTCTTTCATGTCAGAAAGACTTCTTTCATGTCTACCTAATCTCCTTTCACATAAAATCCCTATGTAAAAACTGGTACAATTCCTATATTTTTCAGCATACTGCTTTTTAAAATGTGTACCCTGTTCTTCTTGTCTTTGCTCCCCTGACCATCCAGTACATTAGTTTTCACGTAGTAGGTCTCCAGAAGAGATGAAGAAAGATTATTTTTCTAAGGTCATGAGCCCATTTTTCTTTGAGATAAGACTTCAGAGGTTTTTTTTATTCCTTAGTAATTGTTTTATTCAATGGAAGGGACTCAACTATCACCCACCTCTTGTCTTCTCACACGAAGAGTAATTGAAAAATATGGTGAAGATGATGGTACAAATAGTATAAAAAAAAAACTTTTAAACAATGCAAAAGTTTCATTTGCAAAGGCATTTTTTCAAAATACTGCTATACAACAACATTGTATGGATAAGCAGAAATATGTGCTTGTGTGCTATTCGTTTGAAAGAAAATAGAAAAACTGTCAAAATTCATTAGAGTACATTGGAAACCAGAAACTGGAAAGAAAATACACTGAATCTCAAGAGAAGGTAATACTAGCAAGGTCAGTTAAATGAAAGAAGTCTGCAAAAATGAAAGATTTACTATAAAAGAGGTTATTCTAGAACATCTGTTTCAGTTTTACACATCACTATTTTTTCTCTTTATTTAAATGACACTAAAATGGTTGTTTTTGAATATGATTTTATGCTTCTAGCAGACTAGAGGAGAAATAGGATGATCTTTTATGAAATTCAACTAAGAAATTTTATAGGGGCATATAGTGGAAATCACATTTTTCTTTTTGTAAGGGCCAAATGACATTTTCTTGCATATGTTCCAGTACTTTCCTCTCTCAATTCTTAGTTTGTGAGCAAATTCCTTGTATGAACTTGAAAGATTGCAGAAGTGTTTAATGCATTGATTAAAGAAATCAACGTAAAATGTGTTTATATCACTCTTCCCTCCATACTTGTAAAAATACTTATTAAAGTCTTATGTTTCAAAATTGTGTTTTATCTTCACCATACTGCTTTCCATCACCCTTATATACCAAAACATATTATAATGTCACCGTTATTTGTATTTCAGAACTATTCTCAATCTCTCACAAAGGATTAGTGAAATGCCAAAATACTGTTTCTTAATTTTTTGAAAGCAGTTGTTCTGTTGTGTTTTAGGAACATGGTATTCCAACTGATATGGGCTATGCAGTGGCTCCTCACCATTCTGGAGTATATCCAGTACATGTTCAACTTTATGATGCTTGGAAAAAGGTCTGGAATATCAGAGTTACCAGCACAGAAGAATACCCACATCTGAAGCCTGCAAGATATAGACGAGGGTTCATTCACAAGAATATAATGGTGAGTTGTATTTCTGATCATATCACCAGCACTCATAGAATTATACAGTGGTTTGGGTTGGAAAAGGACCCTTAAGATCATCTGGTTCCAGTCCCCTGCTATAGGCAGGGACATCTCCCACTAGACTAGGTTGCTCAAAGCTCCATGCTGCCTGGTTCTGAACACCTCCAGCGTGGGAGCATCCACAGCCTCTCTGGGCAACCTGTTCCAAGGTCTCACCACCCTCACAGTAAAGAATTTCTTCCTAATATCTAGTCTAAATCTCCTCTCTTCCAGTTTAAAGCCATTTCCCCTCGTTTTGATGCTACATGCCCTTATAAAAAGTCCCTCATCAGCTTTCCTGCGGGATCCCATCCAGGTATTGGAAGGCTGCTGTAAGGTCCCACTGGTACCTTCTCTTTTCCATGCTGAAGAACCCCAGCTCTCTCAGCCTGTCCCCACAGAGGAGGTGCTTCAGCCCTCTGACCATCTTCATGACCCTTCTCTGGATCCACTCCAACGGCTTGATGTCCTTCTTTTGTTGGTGGTCCCAGAACTGGATGCAGTACTCCAGGTGGGGTCTCATGATAGTAGAGGGGCAGAATCACCTTCCTCGACCTGCTGGTCATGCTTCTCTTGATGCAATCCAAGATACAGTTGGCCTTTTGGGCTGCAAGGTCACACTACTGTCTAATACTAAGTCTTTCATCAATGGACACTCCCAAATTATTCTCCTCAGGGCTGCTCCCCAGCAGCCTCTGCCCAACGTATATTTGTGCTTGAGATTACTGTGACCCAGGTGCAGGATCTTGCACTTGCATTTTACAAATTCTTTATTTCTAAGTGGAAAAAACATGTCACCCTGGAAGTTCACATTGTAAGGAGCACATATTATTTTGCATAAGTAGCGTGATATATTTGACAGTATCTTGTTAATTAAAATCAGTCTTTTGCTGATGATGTTACTGCTGAAGAAGGTGGCCTCCAGGAACCCTGCTGTTAACAGTTAACAGACTGTTAACTGTTCTGTTCCTACTGTTAAATTCTGATTTAGAGGTCTCAGGAAAACAGTCAAGTTTGCATGTTTTAACAAAATGAGTTAGATTTTTAGCAGGTTTTAAATTCACACCATTCACCATTAACTGCAGAAGAATTTTGCCAGTTTATTACACCTGAGAATCTGAATTTTTCTGCATAAATATTTTGTCTTCCATTTGAACTATGTACAGTTGACTTCATTTTGCTTCTTACCATACAGAAATGAGAATTGTGTTTTGCATTGTAACTTAACCCCTAGGTAGGCTTTGCGCCCTGGTGCCCTGCATCCAGGGCAAACACCTACAAGGTAAGGGGAAGGAAGACTCCCCCTCAGGCTATGAAACTGCACAGTTGACGCAGCTACAAATCAAATCACACAAGTTTTCTGCATTACATAATTTACAGTGTAGTTCCCTGACAGTATTTGCCAAAAGCGTTGTGAATACCAACGTGGAGGGCATTATGCTAATACTGTTGGGTCACTGAGACACAAACTATTTCTGATTCAGATAACGTCATTATCGGCAAACTGTTTCAGAAAAACTTTCAGATATACTTGATGGTAATGTGCTTGAGTACTTTTCTTTTGGAGCATGTAAGAAATCAGTGAACAGGAAAGATAGTAGTGTGTGTACCATGTTATTACCTCTGGATACAGTCACAGTTTTTGAGGGTCTTAAGCCTTAGCACAAGACTGTTGCTGAACTTCTTTCTTAATTCTGATGTTGTCCTCCAGTTACCATGGATACCACTTTTCTAAGTGGAATAATAATATGTCAAAATTTTAATTTTCTGCTCTATTTTGGGGTGAATTAAGATGAAATGATCTCCAGACATCCAGGAAGAAATTGACATAGTACAGATTTGAGCTAAAGTTTATTCTCAAAATATTAGTAGTGTGTAAAAAAAAAAGAAAAAATGTGCATGTGTTTATGCTCAGAGGGTGTAGAGCACTTGAGTAAGATTGATTGACTCAGAATCTCCAGAAATCTTTCATGAATTTTTGTTACAGCATACCATTTGAAGATACACAGTGACAGACACTTAGCACAAGGAAAAAGGTCAGTGGGGCCAAACATAGAGTAATCACAGAATTTGCTCAGGTTGGAAAAGACCTTCAAGATCATGAAGTCCAACTGCAACCTAACCCTACTACCCTAACTCTAACAACCCATCACTTTATCATGTCCCCAAGCACCACATCCAAATGGTTTTTAAACACATTCAGGGATGGTAACTCAGCCACCTCCCTGAGGAGCCCATTCCGGTACTTAACAGCCCTTTCTGTAAATAAGTATTTCCTGATATCTAACCTAAACCTGCCCTGGTGCAACTTGGGGCCACTTCCCCTTGTCCTGTCACCTGTTACCAGTGAGGAGAGACTAACCCTGCTCTCACTGCAATAGCCTGTCAGATATTTGAAGAGAGCAATAAGGTCTTCCCTCAGCCTCCTCTTCCCCAGACTAGACAGCCCCATTTCCTTCAGTCGCTCCCCATAGGGCATACTCTCCAAGCCCTTCACAAACCTTGTTGCCCTTCTTTGGACCTGCTCCAGCACCTCAATGTCCTTTCTGTAGTGAAGTGCCCAAAAGTGGATACAGTACTTGAGTTGGGACATCACCAGTGCTGAGTACAGAGGCAGGATTACTTCCCTAGTCCTGCTCACCAGACCATTCCTGATACAGGCCAGGACGTCATTGGCCTTCTCGGCCACCTGGGCACACTGCTGGCTCATATTCAGCCAACTGTCCATCAGTACACCAAGGTCCCTTTCTGTCAGGCAGCTTTCCACTCACTCCTCCCCAAGCCTGTAGGGTTGCCTGGGGTTGCTGTGACCAAAATGCAGGACCTGACACTTGGCCCTATTGAAACTCATAGTTTACCTTGGCCCATTGATCTGTCTATCCAGGTCCATCTGTAGTACCTTTCTATCCTTCCCAAACTGGTGTTATCTACAAACTTACCAAAGGTGCACTCAATCCCCTCATCAAGATAATTGATAAAGATGTTGGTTAGGAGTGGCCCAGGACCAAACCCTGGGGCTTCATCAGTTTACTCAGAAAAACTGTATAAAAACACCTGTGTTAGGAGTCTCAAACTTTCAGTTCTCTAGGGCAAACACGTTAATATTTTACATGTGCAGGCTTATACTGATGAATACATGCAGTAATAAAATCCTTGTGTAAGACTTGCCAGAGCATTTCCCGTCCAGTACATCTTCATTCACTGTCCCAATGAAGAATTATTCTCATATTTCATTGGTGAAATCCAAAGCTTTTTAAAAAGCATATGTAAGTTTATAGCAAGCACGCAAATTCCATACATGTTATGACAACACAGAAAATACAAACGGTGATCACAGCATCATGCATAATATCAAATATGCTGAGAAATGTAACTGCAACAGAAAGAGTATCTACAAAACCACAGAACTTGTCAAATAAGAGATTTGCACATTTTAGAAGTTCTATTATATAATAAATGTTCCAAATTGGACTAGAAGATTTCACAATAGTCTCAGTTTAGGAATTATGCATTACCATCAATATTCAGCTGTTGAATTTCTATAAAAAATAGATGTAATTGAGGTATTCCCCAGCAAATTAGTGTCTGAGGTTGATAGAAAATATTTTGAGGTTCTACTGTAAATTATAAGCGCACTTATTAGATTCGCTTATTCAAAAGATTTGTTCTTCGCATGTCTTTAAAAATACATGCTTTTGTTTCTGCTACTTTTTATTACAACTGGTCGTACAAAGCCAGCACAGCTGAGTGAAAAGAAACTATTTCTTACAATATGAAAAAAGTCCATAAAACAAGAAAAGAAAAAAAAATCAGTAAAATTGATCACATGAGCATAGAATTACTATTGTGGGTGATACCTAAGCCAAAAAAAAAAAAAAAATTCAAATTGTGGTTTAAATGTACGGCAAAGCCATGTTTTAAATAAAAGATAGAACTGATAAATACAAAATAGATTAATAATATTTCAGATTCCATTTCAAATTATTTTAAAATTTTAGAAATCTTTGATGATCAGACACATTATTAAGACTAGATAGTACAGACACAATTAGTATGAGGAAGTTGCTTTATTGTGACGTACTTATTGAGATCAGTCTCCAGTTTCAGAGAAAATGTGATGAATTTTTGGATGTTATAATTCATACTAAAACCACTGTTTCTTTCTGTAAACTATTTATTCATCTGTCAGTGTATTAATTCAACTAAATCATTGTTGACTTTTGGCAATGTTGCAATGCCAAAACTACAAAGTAGTTATCATGAAGGAACGTTATCAGTTGTGTTACTTATCTGGCTTTTATTATCTTGTGAAATGTATGAACAGTTTTATTTTTTTAATTTCTCTTGAATCTTATATTGCTTTTTTTTTTTTTTTTAATTAAATTCAGGTGCTTCCTAGGCAAACCTGTGGCTTATTCACCCACACTATTTTCTATAAAGAGTATCCTGGAGGCCCAAAGGAACTAGACAAAAGTATCCAAGGTGGAGAGTTGTTCTTCACAGTGGTTCTCAATCCAGTAAGTACAATGTAATTTTGAAACTATTGAAAAAGAATTAGTTAAAGGAGTATTGAATAAGAGCTTCAGGGTTAATCAGAGCTCATATCCATATAGAGAAAATTTGTCACAGTGCTAACTCTTGTGCCTTTTCAAGTAATGAATTTAAGATATAATATTATGTGTGTTCTGTTAGTCATACAAAATTAATCTTAACAGTTTTTCATACTGTTTTGTTAGTAATGTAGTAGTAGGAACATTTCTTGTTCTGTTTCCCTTCTGCATGAAATAAGAGCTCTGAAATTTAATTTTTAAGAGATTCAAGTATTAAGAACTGATATTACTGTGAGACAAGTGCCTCAGGTGAAATCCATTATCCTGCTCTTCGGAACTCAAAGAATGTTGAGAACACCCATTTGTTTCAGAAAGTTGAAGGCAAGAAGTACTAGAACTTAAATCTGTTATGAGAACGTTTAGTTGCTGTTCTGTTAAAGTTTCAAGGAAAAGATTGAAATAACTGAATCACTGAGTTAATGTGTGTGTTTAACCTTTCATTTATATTTAATAGAATAAAGAACAAACTAGGCTATGAAACTTCTGAATATTGACAGGGTAGAGCAGTATGTTACTTCATAATGGCACCAGATTAGGCCAGTTGCATTAGAATTGACCTCTTAGACAAGGCTTTATTTTAATTTTTCATCCGAAGTTACAATGAACTGAAATTTAAAAGGAATAATGGCAGATGCTTTTTTTGTTGGAGAACCATATAAGTAAAATTTACTGCACCTGCTTTATCCAAATTTAATCCCTAGGACTGGGTTTTCCAGAACACTCAAAAGGAACAGGGCATACTTCCAGTCACATCCTTTGGAATAATAGCCAAGGTACTCCTGTGCCTTTTTTAATCCTCTGTAATCTAATGAAATTCCAGTGGAAAAAAAAAACTAACAAACAACTTCTGCCAACTGCTTTAGCAATTTACATGCAAGTCCATTTTTCAAACCTCAGATTCATCAAGGCTGTCATTTTGATTCTGAGAGAATAGTTACTGTATTTTGTTCTCCTTTATTTTTCATGTTCAGGTAGCAAATGTAGGGAAGAAAAGCTTTGCTTCCTCTGCACGCATGGTCTGCCTACTAGAGGATGGTGGCATGTCCTGGTCCTAAGCTTAATATTTATCATGTCAGACGAGGCTGAGGGAGGTGAGATGTGAAAAATTCTTTAGAGGGGAAGATATTGGTGCCATAGCAATGCTTGGGAATTTGTGTAGATACTAAGAAAGAGTTTCTAGATCAACGAAGGAGATTTTGAGGAAATCATATTGTAACAGTACTTTGAGTCAGAACAAGCTGCATTCCATGTTGGAAACACAGCCGCAACTTCGCCCAAACCTCTTTTACAGCAGCAGTGAATCAGCAGAATGTAATGTGGTTGCTTGAAACATGACCCTTTCAAATTGAAAGAATAGAGAGTGAAGGGCAGACAAGCATTAAAACAACTATGATTATTGATATAAATCAAACACATTTTAGCAACCTGCCTTGCATACTTGAATGTGAGTACAGAGATGCGTTTTTAGATAGTGCCTTGTGCTTACTGATTTATGCATTGTGATGTGGACTGTGCAGTCACATAGTTCTGAAAAATATGACATCCCCAATACAATGCAGGCTAAAAGAAGGTATTTTTTTTCTAAATATAACTGTAAATGTATATCATACCAAAATATGCTGAAAATTAATTGTTGTAATTTTTTTTAAGGAGTGTCTTTGAAAAGATGATGTGATTGGTTTTATATATGTACATATAAACAGATTGTAAAGTTGTAAGCTTTAATCTGGTTGGTAACCAATTTGAAGATCAGATTTTGCATCTTTGGTTGATTGTTGTTTTATTTGTAGGACTTGTGTTTGTACCACTTAGTATTTGTACCCCTACTCACAAGTCAGGGTTTATACATTTATCAAATTATGAAGTGGCAGATTGAATTTCATAACCTTTCCTGTATTTCATTCCTGTCTGAAGAAATTAACATGAAACATCCAGCCTTTCAGAGGATGCAAAAATTTTGTTAGAAAATGTTTTCTAAACATTTTTTGGCACTGGTGAAAAACCTATCAAGAAGGACCATTAACCAGAAATAATTACAGTGTCATCTCAAGAGTAAATAAATATTTCATTTTAAAAAATGGAAAATGGGGTGTAAATTAAATGTAAATCTTAACAAAGGCCTTCATTACATTTCCCAGTTTGTTTTGGATTATTAATCTAAAGTGAATATAGTTTCTGAAGGATAATTTATTAGTCTGTTACTTTAGGAATTGAGTACTCTCTATATTGAAATAAAAGACCCTAAGAATAATACTCAAATTTTCTGTGCGGTCTGGTTGTGTAATGGCAGCTATTCACATACTGGAATGAACCATAAACTGCAGCATAAATAATTTTGAAAAAGCACCAAACCATATGTGAATCTCTGAGCTTTTGATATGAGAACCAGTATTGTTGTCATTTTCCCAGGACGTTCTATAGTCAGAGGTCTTGCAGGTAAGAAAAGCATCAGGCAGGCTACAGAAGAAATCCTGCTCTGCAAATGATGTCTACTGGTAATATTTTATGTGGGAAATAAGAATTGCTAGCTAATCTTGTGGTCTACAAGCTGTTTTTATTTGGTATGTATTTATGAGCCCTCACTGCTGGTTAAATTGTGATCTGGTAGCGGCTGTAAAATGATCTTGATGGCTATACCCATCGTGTTCATAAAGCATTCAGAATGCTGAGGTGCCATGAAGCTGAAAAAGAGCCTGAATAGTATTAAACCATGTTATCTACTTCTTGAATAATATTTAGTATGTATTTCTTCTGTTAAAGAACTTGCTGATTACAGAGACCCTTAGGCAGATCATACTATATCAGGATCTTGCACAAAATTTTTTACACACACACACACACACACAAAAACAACAACAACAACAAAAAACTTCAGCAGTCCTCTGTTGTGAGCATACAGGTATTAGTTGCCCCATGTTATCAGTTAGATAATTGTCTTACAGGGAGATTGTGTGACATGTACAAATTCTCCAGGGCAAAGCTACGAGGAAAACATGGATTGCACTTTCAGAGTTAGCAGTGGTTGCACGTAAGAGCACAAGATTATTTTTCTCCATGATCCCAGTGCTTTAGTAACCTTCCTTATAATAAGGAGCCTGGATATCAGTGGAGACAGCTGGTGAAGAGGTATAACTGCTTCTGAGTGGTACTGAAACCACATTAAGAGAGTCACAAGAAGAGATGATCCTATCAATTAAAAGGAGACTGAATTAAGCATATTTGCATTTTAGCTTCATTTTGAAATGTTTAAACAATAGCAGGCTTCTGGCTTTGCTATGCTTAACTACATATCCCAGAGTAAATAAAGCCTACTGCTAGTTTTGTGAAATATGGCATCCCCTTTAAAAAAAATATATTATTTCTTAATCATTTTATTTATTTTGTATTAGCTGCACCAGAATCATTCCTGAATAAATCCCAACTGATTTTTTGCAACACTTAAATCAGCATATTTAAATAAATGAAGAATCTTTACTGGCATTAAAACATTCAGCAAGTGTTTTTCTTGATAAAGTTGTTAGAACTTCCAGTGACTCCAGATTCTGTCTGCAATATTCCGTGAAGTTTTTAATTAATAAAAGAGATTAACATTAAATGTCCTTTAGAACTAAAATGTACCAGACAGGAATCTGCTAAAGACAGTACTACATATTCCAGCTTTTTCTCTAATGATGTACACATTCTCCCACGGGATCAGCCATTAGAGATTAGCTATTAGAGCAGCTCCTGTCAGATCAACACTTGAGAGTCACAGCTCAAAGAAGTAAAGGGCCACTCACCTGTACCTGCAGCTGATGGCTCTTGTTCTCCTAAATGCTGCATGACCAGCAACCTCAACTGATGCATGAATGGAGGGTTACATTACGCTGTCCTACACAGACAACAGGAGAATGTGTTCACTGTTCTCTGAAATAACTTGCTTGGTGTTAACAGTGAGTTTGTATATTCTATGGGATGTAATGTAATCATCATCACATTTCCTTCCCATTACCACTCTTACTACTGAGATAGATGTATCCATGTTCCTTATTCTTTATGACACTGGCATACTGTGGAAGAGTTAGGGGAGAAAATAATACAGAGATGTATTATGACATTGTAGAAATCCAAGTTCATCAAGAACCCTCTGCAGACTCGATCTTATGTGTAAAATTGGAAGCAGTTGGCTGAAGAAAACTACAAAGAGCAAAGAAAAACTCCACTTTGAAGGGAAGTCAAAATGATCAATATTTATTATATTTGAAAAGACATTAAAAAAAAAAAAAACCACTGAAATTTCATGCAGAACCTAGGCAATGAACTCTCTTCAGATGTCCTAAATGAGAAATGTATCAGGATCTTTCTCCAAAATAATTATTAAGAACTGCACCAAAATTTGAACTATAGAATTGAATTTGGTTGAATATTCATGACTTCAGTAGTTGATAAGACATAGATTTCATGTTAATGTTCATGCTTTATGTTACCCTTCAGAAAGACTATTGTAGAGGATTTTTTTTTCACACTTCTCTCCTCTTGCAGAATGTGCAGTACTTTCCTCATACATATCTGCTACCATCTGCTTCTGTAGACATTGCTCAACATAAGACAGGCCAAATGCAGGGCAAACTGACTAGTTTCATTGCTTGATTTTTTTCTATTTGTTGTTGTTGTTTGATTTTTTTTTTCTTTTAGCTTATTCTTTTTCTAAATGCAAAATTTTGATAATATGAAATGAAAATTTGTGAAGCAGGCTGACATTATTAAATGCATATCTCATCTGCTTTCTACTAGTTCATTAGTTTTTATTGCTAGAGTCAATTTCTTAATCTATTTGCTTTTGTTTTCAAATCCTCATATGGAATATGTATTTTGATTCTAGAATCCACATAGTCTGGTAAATCCAGCTTTTCATAATATAAAACAAACTTTCTTGAAGAACATGGCCAAAGCAATATTATGTCTTTCTTTTTCTATTAAAATCAATAAGAGTTAAGCTGTACCAGTTTAAATTTGTAGACGATATTCATGACGTAGTCCCAGATATGCCAGGATATTTTTCATTTAATGTGGAAGATAAAAATCAGGAGCTTTGCAGTATTACCAGATGGATGTTTAAGGCAAATCGCACTTAATAAAAATCTCCCATCTCTTTTCTGCGTCTAAGAAAAACAAACAACACAAAATTTAGTAATTGCACAGCACTTATGTGCACTTCCTTACAAAGTAGTGGGTGTCTACAGATCTGAAGAAAAAGGAAAATGTCCCGCAGAGAGAAATTTGGTGAAAGTCTTCAAATGTTTGACAGCCCAACAATGAAACTGATGTGTAGCCAGTTGTGTGATCTCCATACAGTTACAGGAGTATTGATTGAGAGGAAAGACTGTTCATGGTGTAGGTTCTGTGCCTGATTGATCTTAAAATAATTGTAATCTTCATATGAATTCAGTTCTAAGTATTATTTTCCTCTAATTTCTACCTCACCCAAGTTACAGTGAGTAGAACAAGTTATTTAGCTAATTGACTTGCAACAAGGGAGAAATAATCTCCTTTAGAGCTGAAAATTAGAGTGTTTGTATGAGCATCAGCAGAACCTACTGGATCTTAACATGACCCTAAGCAAGACAAACAGCCAGTCTTTGGAACTACAGAGAAAAATACAAAAGCAATGGCAGTCAGGCTCCATTTCTGTCTGTCCATCTTTCTACATCTTCATATTCAATTCTACTTTGAGAGGTAGTATAGACTGAAAAGGAGGCCGTTTCCACTCAGGAGTTTCATGTCTTTTCTGTTCTCTGATTCCTGTGTCAGTAACTCTTGAGAGCTCCATCATGGGTTTGGGGAGTTGGCGTCATCTGGTGAGGTGAGGGAAGTCAGTTATGCATGGCATTTTGGTTGACTACAGAATGCAAGTATTCCTTGCCCTTCTGTCTGTTCTTCGTAATCCAGCCATAGTAACCTGAATGCTACGTTGGACGTGATACAGACAAAATATATAATGAACAGGCACCAGGAAAGGCTGAGAAACAGACAGGTAGTTCCAGTAGTGGAAGAACAGTGGCTAAGAGGAAAACTTTACCCTTCTTCCAATTTTTCAAATGGAAAGCCAGGTGATGGTGGAGCAAGCCTCCTGAGCAGGCTTGTAAATAAGACTCTGTTACCAGCTAGGAAATTGCTTCACAAGCATAGATTTTGGAGAATGACCAAAAAAAAAAAAAAGCAACAACATCCAACCTTGTGCAAAAGCTGAAAATAAATTCAGGTTTCCTGACTGTCAGACCAATAATTCAGTACTACCCCAAATATGTAATTTTGTTTGATCTTCTAAATCTTCCCTGGCTCCATCACATTTATAGTGCAGGTACTGCCATGTAAATCAAATTCAACTGGCTGACTTGCTGTCTTTGCAAGTGGGTAGATCCATGGCAGCTATAAAACTAGTAGTACAACCTAGGAGCAAAACAGTGATTTGCAAGCTGGAATCTTATGTTGTGGAACTGAACACAGCTTTTCTGGTAGCATGCAGATCATAAGGGAATATATTTCAACCGATTAATAATATGTGTTCAAACATAGACTGATCTAATTTATTATTCTATCATTTTGTGAGTCTAATAGAGCCTGATATTCCTGAGTCTCTGAACACCTGAAACAAAGTTCTTTTGAGTGATACAGAGACAATATCAGAACTGCAAACAGAGCGTACACAATGCCAAATTAATTGGAATATAGGTGTTCTGAGAGTTAGACATACTCTTGTGGCCTGTAAATATTTGTTCAGTAGCTAAAGTAGCAGCATTAGACTAAACTGGTAATCTGTCTGTTTCTTGTGCCAAGCAGAGTTTGTTTTATCACCCATATTTATTATATTTATTTTATATTATCACCCAATTAATTGTCAGTCATTATTTTTACTTCTTTTTAAAATGGTGTGCTTGACTTAATTAAAAGGCCTTTAAGGGTCCCTTCCAACTCAGAAGGTTCTGTGATTCATTTCTGGAAGCTGGGTAACTGCATTTTTTTTGTCTGTTTGGTTGGTTGGTTGGTTGGTTGGTTGGTGTAAACTGTTTGTCAAGCATTTATTGTTTTCTTTGTTCTTGATATATGTGATTTAATAGTGGCAACTAAATCCCAGTCTTCACTGCAGTTTGTTGACCTAGAAGATATTGCCTATAATTGGGAAATGTAGTAAGGAAATATGCAGCACAAAATGAGCATTCAGAAAGATGAAGGCTGTTCCTCCTGAATTCTTGTCCTTGTTTCCCTGCATCTCTGCAGGAAATTAGAATCCCAAATATCATCAGGGGTAATAATGAGCAGGATAGTAAAACAGAAATAGTGGTCTGCCCTTTCATTCTGTGGAAGAAGGAATAGAGAAGTGCTGAGAAGCAGCAGATAGAAGCTGAGGATACAGCTGCCTGCAAGGCTCTGTGAGAATGCAGAATGCAGGAGAGTGCCTCTGCTGCTCTGATCTGAAGATGGGAAGACAGGTGGGAACAAAAAAGGAGCTGCTGCCCAGAGGCCTGGTTTAGTCCCAAACCATCATTTTAAATAGTGTCTGCATTCCATTTCAGTCCCCTCATGAAAGATATTAAATCCCGTGGAGAGTGCATTGAAGTGCAACCAAGATGATAGTTTGTTTATGAGGAACAGCTAGAAAGGGTGATCCTTCTTGCACTCAGATAAAGAAAACGCTGAGATGCCTGGAAAGAAATAGCTTTAAAAGGGGACTAAAAATAATGAAATCAAATGGGGTCTTTCTAACTGAAAGATAGGCTAAAATGCTTGTTAGAGTAAATATAAATACATTCACAGCTGCTTCTCTTTTGAAGGAGTAAAGAAATATATGAAGCTCAGTTTTTATTATACGGCATTGCCCAGAGGTGCGTGATTATTGAACAAATAGTGGTTTTTACTAGTCTAGCCTTCTGAGATGCCTTCAGAAGTTTCCTTTTATATCTCCCAATCTGTAGTTTTAAGAGAATACATCTTTAATAACGTAGTGTAGAAATCATTAGCTGGCATGGAAAAGTGATGATCCTCATTGTTTGCAACTTGAGTAAAATTTGGAATATGATATATGATAGAATGAAACAAGGCATCATAACTTGATACAGAAGGCAATAATTAGTTATTACATTTTCTCTAGGTGTGAAACTGCACACCTGTACTTGGAAAGGCAATTACATGACTTTCCATCATCTGCATTGCCCTACAAAAAGGCAAATTCAGTTCTACTCAGATTGGTAGGAAAGCAAGGAAATAGCTGGCAACTCAGCATTCTCTGCAATGGGACCCACGCCAAGGTGCAAACCATTGAAATGGTGCTTGGCAATCATTTTCTCCTGTAGCCAGGGAAACATGGATAAGCTCGTCCATCTCTCTGATGCCGTGGCTGTGTAGCTGTTGTTGTCAGGCCATTGGGAGTGCCCTGTGGGCACATCACAGACTGTAAGCCACCTCCCATAGGAGTCCATGATATGTGAAGTGTTCCATTCTCAGAGAAACGTAGCCAGAGCTGGCAGTGGGGCGGCTGCTGGGCTCTGCCCACAGAGATCACACCATGCAGTCCCCTGCTACCAAGACCTTGCCATATATGCCCAGTACAGTCAGCAGTCTTTTGTTGTTCGTTGAAGCACAGGATTGTTGTTTGCTGATTCTGCACAGTGACTGTGATTGCTCTGGGAGTTTGCTTATGCTGTATCAACAGGGAAAGAAAATTTGTTCCCATTTTCTTGGATGATAGTCAGCTGATCTGTAATGTTTTTGATACTACATAGAAGTAAAGGAGATCTTTCCTACTGTATAAGGAATCAGGTCATGTATTTGGTAACACTGAATATGAGGACTGCTTTGCAAAATGTAGTTACGTGTGCCTTAAGACAGAATTTGATCTTCTGTCTTTTTGTTAGAAGTAATTATCCATAAATTGTTTGATGTAAAAAATGTCTCCATAATGGGACTAAGATCTCTGATATTTCTGCACTTCCTTGAGACGGTTTCATATGATGGAAATGATTTATTGTGACACATCCAATTTTTTAGCCTCCTTTCTATTATACTTCAAATTACAATTAATTCCCTTCAGGGAAAAAAATAATACATATTTTCCCTGAACTAGGAATCTTTTCAAGTTCTTTTGCTTTTTCTTTCAATGCAGTGCTGAAGTTTTTGGCATGTAAGGAGTTGCCAGAAGGTGAACTGACTTGATAAATGTCAGAGGTCAACTCGGGTGGAAAAGAAAGAGGTTGTCAAGAAAGCAAGTTAACCTTTCTTACAGAGCCACTCTGATTGTATCCTTGTTGAGATTGACAATCCAGTGACTGGTCTGTTGCTGCTTTAAGAAATGAAATAAGGAAAGAATCTTAAAAGGGTTGTAGATTTGGCAAAATGTTCATTATTTGTTGCCAAAAGGGAGTATTTAGGTGAGGAAACACAAAAAACAAACAAACAACAAAAAAGAAAAAAAAAACACAAAAAACCCACACTTGCTGATGTCTGCAATGGAAGATTGTGTCCTAATGATTAATCAATATATATCTCCTAATTTTGCTTAAGTCATACAAAATAGATGAAACCCTCTGTTTAATTTTTTAGCCAAGTAAAGGTCACCAAATGACATTGTTGACTGAACATATTTTCCACCTTATAACTCACTGCAAGTAATACATTGCATTACAGGGAGGCGTTTAAGAAAAGAAATTCTAAAGCTTTGAAATTTTGTATCATAGGGAGCCAGTTTTTAAAATACTCCAAAGCAAAAGAATACATCTGTGGATTCCAATTTTTCATTTCCTTCCTCTTCCTTTTTAAATTGATGGCTGGAATTCCTTTACAAAATATTTATTTAAGTTTTTGAAATGACTTGAGAATTCAGGTTGTTATAAGCTTTTTTCATTTTCATGCAGTTACTTCAAGTTTCACTTAAAATAGAAATTACCCGTTAAAGACATTGGCTGTTTTATTTATAAAAAGAGTCAAGTTTCTAATTTTTTAATGGAACTGAGTTTGGAGAATATGTAATCGAATAGCTTTCCTATTAAAAGAAAAAAAGGGGGAGGAAGGGAGAAAGAAACCTGCTAGGGAAGTAAAAGATCACAGATTTCAGTGTAAGAACAGCATGTTTCATCAGTAAAAAATGAGTTTGAGAACAGATCATTTTTCAAAGCAGAGGTTTCAGTCCTCAGTCCTTCCTCAGCCTCTGGGAGACCATCTGACAGACTGTAATTGCTACTCTGCTCAGCAGAACGGTTTATGTGCGTTCGGTTTATGTTTTTCTCCTTCTGGAAAGAAACCTTGATGGCAGATGTTGATTCCGTGTCGAGTGCTAGTGTGCATTTGGAGCTGATGTTGTAGCATTGGAGGATTTATCTAAGTCACAATTTAATGGTGCAGTGTTAGACTAGCAAAATAAAAGCAGCATTTCCTATCTCACACACAGCACTTCCACATTTTTCCTCACCATTTCCGTTGAGCTGACTTGAGAAGGAGGATGTAATTCAGTGAAGAGCAAAGATAGTAAGATCTGTATGGATGTGATCAAAGACTTGCCGTTCTAAGAGCAAAATGCAAAGTAGATTGTGTTATCTGTGGTTACACTGCCATCTAGTGGCACAGTGACTCCATGTAACCTTCCTTGGTGTTTATTTTAAAGATCAGCATCTTCATGACACACTTGTCAAATTATGGAAACGACCGCCTGGGGCTGTATACCTTTGTGAACCTGGCCAACTTTGTTCATACCTGGACAAACCTGAAACTGCAAACTCTTCCTCCGGTTCATCTGGCTCGCAAATACTTTGAGCTATTCCCTGAGCAAAAGGACCCACTCTGGCAGGTAGGCAGACTTGCTGATGAAAGGATTAAAAAAATTAAAACAAAAAAATGTGGTCTTGATGCTTTTTTTTCCTGAAATTCTTTGCTTCAGTTTCTTGTGAAGAAAAGCAGTCATATTTTAAATTTGCTAGTGGGTTTCAATCCAAGTAATTTTCCCTGTTGTTTTATCGCCATAGAAAAATTTCAAAAGTGATATGTACTAATACACATAGTAAAGATTATCTTTAATTCTATTTATTTGTGATATTTAATTGTTCATAGAATTGTGGGGAATGGGGGAAAAGTGGCTGATGTTATTTCTCCTGTACTCTTCTTTTGTAACTATCAGGAATGAAGGATTTAAAAGAGAGATGTCTGTAAATATTAACTATTGGCCATTAAAGACGTGAACTTTATTCCAAATGAGTTAAGAGAGTATAAAAAAGGAACAAGGAGCACTAAGAACACGGTTACTGTAATACAAAAATTGATTCACCAAGCATAAATGCGGTAGAAAGTTATTCACAGAAAGCTGAGAAGTGCCCAAGCAAGAACTTGACCAGGACTTAATACATTAATGTTGTGAATTGTGCTGCTTCATTAGGCCACCTCTCATGAGTGATCAAATTGAATGTATCAAGAAGGTGAAATGTGCTAAAGCTGAAGCCTGCACTAACATTGAGGTTGACACGGCTTCTTCAGCCAGTGACCCAGTGATAAGAGCACAGTCTCTAAAGAGAAATTACTGTGGGAACTGGGAGTGTTAACTCTGCTTCCACACCCAGTGACAGGTCAGTCAGTTTGTGGGATGTCTGAGTACCACAGAAATCTATATCACTGTGCGGATGCTGTGGTGACTCTTTCTGAGGTGACTCAAAATATTTTGAGAGCAAGCTTTACTAAATCAAACCTTAAAATGTTTTTAAGTTTGTTTATTTAAATGTTTTCTAGCATTGGATATTGAATTGCTAACTTAGTAAAAAACTGAATGTGAGATTGCAAATTTGATCTTAAACGGGAAGCTTGAAATTCATGCTGTTACTGAATAAAGCATTGAACTAGTGGAACAAATGCCAAGAACTTTGCATAGTGTTAAGAGAACATGACTTTAGAAAATGGAAATTAGCCTGTAGCCAGAGGACTTGAATAATTACAGCAACATAGCGTAGAAATTTGTCAGCAACAATGACTAACATACACTGAAAGTGGTGTCTTTTGTCTATAATTTGCATAAACTGGAATAGCTACCTTTTTTTTTTTCATCCTAGAAGATTGATACTCCTCTTCTTCCCAGCAGACCAGTGTCAGAAAGTACTTGCAAGAAGTATTCATAAAATAGATTAAAACTGATTCAGTAGTAAAATAGAAAATGTTAAATATTTGCATCGGAACTCACTTCAGACTCAGTATTCTGTACTGATTTGAACTAGGGGATCAGATGTATATGCGAAAGGAATTCCATAAACTGTAATTAATTTTTTAGTTTAGTTTAAACCCTGCAGCTTGGGTACAATGATACCTGTTACATTAAAGTAGAAAAAAAAGTAGTTAGAGAAATTATTAGCATTTTTACTCTTCTTAATTTGTATGTAATTGATTGATCAATTTTGAACTATTCCCAAATCTTGGGGATATCTTGAATCAAATTTGTCTTTGACATAATTCTTCTGAATTGACTAACATTTCTCTGGAGAAATCATCTCGTCTCAGGCTCTATTGGGTAGCTGGGTGAATTGTAAATATTTAAGTGAGTTAGAAAATGAAAAACACATTTCTGCTACATACTTGTCTGAAAGTATATGTTTCCCCAGGGAAAAAAAATAAGAAAAAGAAGTTTCTTGACTTGTCACACTGCAAATATCTCTGTGAATTGATGAAATTATTCTTTTAAATGTAACATTTTTTTCACTCACAAGGTAAATGAATATTTTCTGGTAAGAATATTTGCAAACTGGTAATCTACATATACAGAATTTAAGAACCTTATCAGATATGATTACTAGTAAAATTCCTTGTTGTTCTTCTCTCCTTCAGAATCCCTGTGATGACAAACGGCACAGAGATATCTGGTCTAAAGAAAAAACCTGTGATCGATTACCAAAATTCTTGGTTGTAGGACCTCAGAAAACTGGTAAGAGTCTTTTCTATTTCAACAAGGTAGGAAGAGTGCAAATGTAAGTAATTATACTAACTAATCAGTTTTACTCAGAGTGCTCTGTAGAGACTGTGATCCACCATCTACTTTTTTATTTTCAGACATCCAAACATATTTTAATAGTGTAAGTTACGATGAAAGATCATATACATTTTTAGAGTGTGTGCAGTGTTCTAGTGTTTGTCAGATTTCTGTAAGCTTTATATCCAGTGAGTCACGATGATAAATCAACAAATTTGACAAGATCTTGCCAAAGCTGAGGGAGGGAAAGGCTTCCATTTTTCAGTTGGTGAGGATTCTTAACTGCAAGTTTTTGTCTGTGCTGCTTTTGCCATTCTTAGAGAAACATGCCGTTTCATGGCATTTGATTTAAGTCACAAAGTTCCTAATGGACGGCTTGAATTGCAAGGTTGTGGTAGTTTATAAATTAATTTCATGGTTAGTTTTCTTCTTTATAATTTGAAAATTGCATATCTGCTTCTTCCCATCTTCACCAATCCCCAATAGCTACTGAGTACAAGACTTTTGAATTATTTTTGTAACAATAATCAGTTTTAAAAAGCAGTTTTTGGCAGTGTGAATAATGGATTTGAGCATTGGCATTCTACTCTGAATTAGCTATTCAAAGTTCCTTTAATGCCTTTGGTTTAAAAGTGTTGAAGACAGATTCCTAAGTGGCATAAATCAGCATTCCTCACTAAAGTGAAAAGGAATAAATCTAATCTAGTCCATTTGAGAGTATGACCCATAAAATATATGTGTGTGTGTGTGTGTGTGCGTATTAATCTTAGACTTCTATCTTGTTTGTAGGTACCACCGCCTTGTATTTGTTCCTGATCATGCATCCTTCCATCATTAGTAACTCCCCCAGCCCAAAAACCTTTGAGGAGGTACAGTTCTTTAATAGAAATAACTACCACAGGGGGATTGATTGGTAAGATGGGTTATTAGTATAAATATAAAAGTTTATATATTGTGAACAATACAAAAATGACATTGCTGTTGGTAATGTTAACTGTCCATTTGAAAAGTGAGATAGAAAAAAGTAACCCTCAGTGTCTTTCTAGAATGTTAAGTAAGTGCAGATGAATAATAATCATAGTGCATATCCTAAATGCAAGAACTTTAATGAGGCTTTCTTGTTACTATCTAGATATTAATCTAAGCAAAAAGAATAACAAACTACAAATTTCTTAATTCTATGAGGTTTTCATGGCTAATTTGTAATTATTTCTATGACATGGACCTTATTACACTTACCTCTAAAATTGAGACAGTGATGTTTGTTAGTTGAATATTGAACGTTAAGGCAAAAAGTTCATATTAGAGAGAGGCTTTTTTTTCTTGAAGTGCAACTTAGAAATAGCTATCAGCTAATAGTGGGAAAAGGAAAGACTCTCGAAATGTTCAAGGATCTAGTAATTGGGAGTATGTTAATGGCTCAGTAGGGTAGGTAGGTGGTGCTAAAAGATCATGTTTCGCTACTGCCATGTTCACTTTGGCTACCAGGAAATCACCAGAGGAATCTGCACCAGAAAGGTCACTCTTGATTTCTTGTGCTACAGTACAAAACACTACCAAATGAAAAGGAGTACCATCCTATAATGGCAGGGGAGCACCATAAGACGTTACTGATATTTTGTCTTCTTTCTTTCTCCAGTCTGAGGGACAGTAGTTTTATTGCCTTCAATTTTGTATTCATCCATAAAACTAACAGAGTGAACACTGTTGTACGGTCGTAGTGCAGATATGCTAGATCCAATTTCTTTTTAAGTCACTTAGTTTTTGCAGAGTTATAATTGATGCAGTGGTTTCTTCCACAAAATGTAGTAAGTCATCCAGTTATTACCAACCGAGGGATGCAGAGTGAATGACTGGAAATTAGAGAGCTGAATCCTTGCTATTAAGCTTTTTGAAGTCAGGGAAGATGACAAGAAAACAGGGAATAGTGGATAGCGCTGATGGACACAGACTAAGTTCAGTGAGACTGTTCTTCCACAAAATCATCATTTTCATGTGGCAGGAAGGCCGCTTTGCTGGTTCTCTCCTTCCTCCTTTTTTAACAACTTCCCTAACATGCAGATACAATGTGTCTGATAAACATGTGCCAAATTACTTTCATTATCACAGCAATAGTGCATAAGGCTCCCAGTGATCAACTTAATTGACTGAGTATGTAGTTTTATCAGGCCTCACTGTAAAGCATTCAGTTGGCTATTGTATTCTGTGTATACATGCCCCACTCACCCTTGCCAGGTTTTCAGGCCCATCTTCAATACTCAGAGCTACCCTACGGTGTAGCTGTTTAACTCCTAGGTTTACTTTTCTGTCTGCCTTACAGATTTCTCAGATCTTCAGTCTGATAGAGTATTCTAATGCTGGCAGGTAATGAGCTTACCAAATGTTAATTAAATACAAGATCTCTCCTCATTAGTCCATTAATTAGTTAGGATTCCTTCATAGCAAGAATATTTGCTAGTAACAATTGGCTTGATTTATTTTATGGTGATGGAGTATTGCTTTTTCCCAGAGCTGACTGATTTAGTCTTTGTCCAAGCTTAATTAGACATAGGCTAGCTACAGCATTCTTTCGGATGTCAGGACCTGGCAACCTCAACACGTACAAGAGGTACAGGTGTATATTGCAGTGTCCCAATAGAGATGATAGAACAGTGAGAGGAGAGCTGGCCATTCTGTTCTTCATATAGAGAAGTCCAAACAGGCTAGTCATCCATGTAAACATACTTACAGATTTCTTCAACAAGTTAATCTAAAACC
This sequence comes from Oreortyx pictus, assembly GCA_036925125.1. Classification (NCBI taxonomy): domain Eukaryota; kingdom Metazoa; phylum Chordata; class Aves; order Galliformes; family Odontophoridae; genus Oreortyx; species Oreortyx pictus. The sequence continues at coordinate 34,606,949 of JAUPFR010000005.1, forward strand.
TGTTCAGTTTTGCCAGTGAAGAGTTCAGTAAAATTCACCCGTATGAATTAGCTTCTCAGATGAAAATGTCACGGAATTTGGTTTCTATAAGCAACTGTAGTATCCTTCCTTTTATCTAAGTACCTTGTAATCAGTGCCTGTATGTTAACAATATGTGTACCCTAATGAAATGCATGTCATGTCCATGTCCTAAGGAGAATCACTTGACATCAGTCAGTTCCATCATATCGTGTTTTCTGGCTGTTCCTCTGGTGGTCACAATTTCAAAGCTAAGAGTGTATAATTTGCATTAAAAGTAGTTCAGTCATATGGGTAGAACAAGGTCTGAGCACTGGAAACTTCAGTCCTTAAGTGTAATCATCAGAAGAGGTTGTTTTAAATAGCATTTATTTTATCAAAGCTTAACTGACAAAATTAAAAAGATGACCATTTCTCATTTCTTTTTTTCCCTGACAATAAAAAAATCAGTATGTAACATACTGAGATTATTGGCAAATCCTTTGCTCACAAAGAAAACTAAAAGCAATACAACCCGTATTTCCATAAAAAATGTGATTAGTAGAACAATAAGAGAAAGATGTTGTTACTGCTTAGGAATGCTTTACTTGCTGAAACCATGGTGGATTTTTGCCTGTAATAACAAGCTCTTTTGTGTTTTTTAGTTAAAGCAGTTTTGATACTGAGTATCTTCATTTTTTATGCTCTTGCTCTGTAATTGGTGTCTGCAAAGGATCAAATTTGGAATACTCATTTTTTTACTTCTGACATTTATAGGAGTTTTTTCTTACTGAAAAGTGAGAGTTCACTAATTTTAAAAAGGTACATGAATGTCGTAAGATTTTCTTCCTGTTAGAAAAAATAAGTTGCAAATGCAGTTTGATGTAGTGAGAAGGTGAAAGCTACTAGCATGTAAAATATGATCAAAATACAATGTAAACTTCTTGTTTTATATAGCCTTTAGCTTTTATGTAGCCATTAGGCTATTATTTTGTTGTAGAATAAAGTACACAATGGATTTATCAACTTTTGTGCAACTTCCAAGTAATTGTGAAAACTATGTTCCTTTCCTAGGTACATGGATTTCTTCCCTACTCCTTCCAATGTCACCACTGACTTCCTCTTTGAGAAAAGTGCCAACTATTTTCATTCTGAGGAAGCTCCTAAGCGAGCTGCTTCCCTCATCCCCAAGGCCAAGATCATCACCATCCTCATTGATCCATCTGATCGGGCATATTCCTGGTATCAGGTATGTATATTAAGGAACATGGGCAGGTGCAAGTCAAATAAATATGTCAGGTTCCCACCTTGAATCCTCTTTGTATATTCTTATAGTCTATATATAGAAAGAGTTTGGAGCTTTTTTTTTTTTTTTTTGGAAGCTTTTATGGTCAGTCAGTGCTCCATATATCATTAACAGTGAGCTGAGGTATCTGTCAATGAAAAATCTAAAAACAATTATTAAAAGTTAAAGTACCAAAAGTCACATTTTCAAAAGTCTCCCTGTAACGTGAACATGTAGGAATGCTTTCTTAAATATGTAATCAGCACACAGTTATATCAGTTTATACACATATTTATTTGGTGCGTGTTCAAAATATAAGATTTGTATTTGTCTAGGATCTTGTTTTGCAAGTACCTATTTAAAATAAAAATCAGAGAAGAAAAGATGTCTGAACTGCAATGAAAAGTAGGATCACTGTCAGCACTGAGTGCTTCTTTGGAAAATATTATTACAACACTTTATCTTAATGTTTCCCAGTACTCAAGTACTGAAATTTCCTTTTTTGTTATTAAATTGGAAGAAGCCGTGCTAATGCTGAAGGAGTATTTTGCAGATCATAAAAATATGGTTTCCCAAATGTAATTTGGAATATTTATACAAAGCGGTAGTAACTATTTAGTGGAAATCATAGGAACGTGACATAATATCAATAGGAATGAATAAAGGATAGTTTAATACAAAACATGGGTCTCCAATAGACATGTTTTGAAAGATCAGGGTACATTAAGATAGCGATGTTTTTTTGTTTTTTTGTTTTTTTTACAAGGTAGTTTTTTTTTAAGTAATGGCTACAATAATAATATCTTATAAATTCCATTTGAAAAATTGATGAAATTCCTTACAGAGTGCAGTAGTTCATACCTAGTGTTTCAGCACTGTAACAATTCCATACAATTGCATACAATCAAAAGCTATGTCTAAATACTAGTTACCTTGCTATCCGTCTATCTATCTGTGAGATATTTAAAGCACAGATAGTGAGCTTTGCTCAAAATTGACTTCTCTAATCCTAATCCTAGTTAATGGTTTTCACCTAGATTTTTTTTTTCAGGTCCAAAGGTTTCAACAGGAACTTGACAAAATAAAAGTACTAATTTTATGTTTTTAATGATGAGATATAGTCAGAGCCATAAGTCCAGTATCATAGCTGACCCTGCTTCAAACAGGAGGCTTTTAATTAGAAACCTAATGAGAGCAATTCTGGTCTGAATTTCCCAATGATTCTCTTGAATACCAATATTCAAATTTTCCTTTTTTAGGTTTTTATCTTTAGTAAGCTTGAAAAAAATAAAATATGAAACCACTAGAACTTCTTAGTAATATTTTCTTTGTTATGTCAGATTAATTTGTACAAAAGCTGCTGCTCAGTTTATTGAAAAGTAAACATACATGCATTCTATTTTTTTACTGTTACTACCAGTCTATCTTTTCATTTCTTTTTATATAAAAAATATTTATTAATAAAAGCAATTTAATCACAGCATTTTTAGCAAATTAATACAGATAAGGTCTTCTTCAATAATTTCTAAAGTGAATAACAACTCATGGCAAGGTCAGTAAGACTGAATGTTGTTTTCTTATGTTCACAACTTTTATGGTCTGTAAAACTTAGCACTGTAACTTATTTTACAGCATCAGCGCTCACATGAAGACCCTGCAGCCCTAAAATTCAGTTTCTATCAGGTGATCACAGCTGGACCTCGAGCCCCTTCTGAACTTAGAGCTCTCCAAAAGAGATGCCTCGCACCTGGATGGTATGCTACACATATTGAGAGATGGCTAACTTACTTCCCACCTTATCAGGTGAGTAAGAGAGTAACTCAACATCCTAACCTTATATATATAATATTCTGAAATGTTATCTTTGTAAAAGTATTGCTAGTGAGTGGTGATCCTCAGGGATATACTGGATACATGCTAGAATGTTTTAAGCCATTGATTACTTACAGCCATGTTCTAATTAGTTGGCTTGACATTGCTGTGCTTACCACCATACAGCTGAGAGCTTCTTCTGCAAAATGAGTCTGGATAATCTGGACATTCTAACATTTGAACACTCTTGTACCCTACACTGCCTTCAATTGTTTGTTTGTTTGTTTGTTTTTAATTTGCTTGCACTTTCATCGCTATGTTTCTAATTCTTTGTCTGTAATGTTGAGGCAAAGAGAACCAGGTATGCAGTGCTTTGTGAACTGCTTAGTACCAGATATCTCATCAAGGTTTCCAAAGGAAAAATAATCTCAAAAACAAAGGGACACTGCTCAGTAGTATTTCTGTATTCTCTAAATGGTGACAGTTATCACCTAACACCAGGGAATGTGAGCTGGGATATTGCCCTTCCCGTATGGGAGGAAGGGAAGCAAAAGCTCTCATTCATTCTTGACATTGGGGTGTAAGCAATATATTTTCTATATAAAAGAGGCAACAACAGATGGGAATGGATGTGATCTAGCAAAGCTGTAATGCCTTAACTTTTAAATGCATCAATGTTTTCACACAGTCCTTGATTCTTTCGTGCAGTCATCCCTCACTGTTTCACCCTCATTAGGTTATGATTATAGTAGTAAATAAACCGTACCTTTACAAGAGTTCACAAGTTCAAGGATTTTTAAGACGTTTCTGTAAGGTTTGGTTCCATAGCAAAAAGCATTTTGCCAAGCAGTTTCAGAGCACAGCTCAAAGAATAACAAGAACCATTACCATCAGGTAGTCTCGATGCAACCAATTTGATTTTGCAGGTGAGAGGCTTTAGAAATACAGATTTGTGTCATGCACGTGCCATTTAACCTTAAGACTGGAAAATGATCTTTGATTTGTTGTAGTTAACAATATAGATAAAGCCTTGTGTACATCAGTGTGTTTTCCATTTCAAGCATCACCAGTTTTTTAGACAAATTCATGATTTGCCTGACGTGACTTTTCTGTAACTATGAAACTGTTGGGTCTCTTTTGCACATTTTGTTCTCTTCTGCACATTTTGTTTTTTTAAATTTGTCATACATTGCTCCCCATACCAGTGCACCCACATATCAAAGCCTCTACTGGGACTTGTGCATAGAATGGAACGGTTTGATGTTTTGGTTCTTCTAATAATCTACACGTTTGGTATCTATCACTGATCATGAATCCTTGATATACCCTTTATATTGAGACCAGTATTTCTGTGTGTCTGGTAGCCTCAAAGTGTATGTTCATGGACATGTAGATTTCAGTAAAGGTGGAGAGTAAACAATCTGAAAGTTGAATCTCCCTTGCAAACTTCTGTTGGCATATAACAAATGATTAGTCTCCTTCTGGGCCTGTGTAGATCAAGTCTCAAGAGATGCACATCCTAACCCTGAATATCATCTGCTGTACAGAACAGGCAGTATCACATGATGAGTATCTTCTTCATAGATTTATTTCTGGAATAGATTTTTATGACATTAACTGTGTGTCTGGCATTACTCCCCACTTCACATGTAAAGATAACTTTAGCTGAGGGAGGTTGGCTGCAGCCCGAACCTTCTGTTTATCCAGGACTTGCTTAGCTGAGACAATTTGGCTGGAGTCTGCACCTTCTGTTTTCCCAGAGTGTGCCAAGGAAGCACGGATGCTTCTAGATGTGTTGTTCTTCCCACAATCTCTTTTGAGTCAAAATTGCAGAGTTCATGAGATAAACACTTCCATCATTATCATTATACTCATATGAAATTTTCTAGATCACCTTTTCATTAGCTTATATCCAGAATGACCCTTGAGTACTGAACAGTGTACATCATCAGATGGATTTTTGCCAGATTTTACGTCTGACAATGACAGCAAAGAACCAGCTTTCATAACCTTATGTTTTCTGTTTAAGTATTAGAGGATTCACTTGAATTGCAAAAGCAAGTGTATTGTAGGCTTTATCTAAACTTGTTAGCAAGTTCAAAAATGCTGAATCATAGAACAGTTACATAAAGTAAAACTAAAGTGAGATCAGCTTAGAAGCAAGACTTAATCTGAAAAGAGAGAGCCTTTGTTCTCAAAAAAAAAAAAGGTCTCTTACCCAGGGTACCAAAGTTCTTGGTAAATTTTAAAGCAATATAAATTGTTGAGTCTCTACAGGTGTGACTGAGTTGAAGCCTTAACAACCGTTACAATGTCAACAGGGATATAGTAAGTGGTAGAGGTAGCAAGAAGGGTAGGTGTAAAGTTCCCCTAAGATATTTTGTTACACTGGCAAAACTTTTTTTTTTCTTTTTTTTTTTTCTTTTTTTTTTTTTTGAGTGGCAGAAGCAGAAATGGTGCAGGTGTTTATCTCTATTTGTTTGTTAAATACTGAAGAGGAAACCTCACTCTTTTCTTTTGGATGGAAATATTCCCCACTTGGGATATTTTTGACCGCTGAGCTGCAAAGCACTTAAGGCTTGTTTTCAGAGCTTACATCTGAGGAAAGCAGTGGGATCATTTTGGGCTCAAGCAGTCATAATGCGTCTCATTTGAAAGACTCCCGGGATGAGCTGCTGCTTTCTGAACAGCTTGATACTTCCACTAATCTACAACTAAATCCACATGCTGTATATGGGTAATTCCAAAGACTGATCTTTCAAAAGAAAAGACGTTTTCTCCCTTCTGATTATACTCTGAAACCTTATAGTCTTGCAAACCTACTAAGTTTCATCCAGTCCTGGAAGCAAATCATTGGATTTTAGTCTCTGTCCTTGAATGGAAACATAAAAGTAAGCTGCATACAAAATGAGGCCACTGAACAACTTGGAAAGCTATTGCTCCCTCCTTTTCATTACTAAAACATGATGGAAAAGGTAGAACTATTTCCATTACAGGATATGTTCACCTAATCCATCTGGGACCTTATTTCTCTCTCAACAGTCTCAAAGAGCCAAACATGCTGCACTTTCAGTAGATCATTTAGGCATAAGACCCTCATTTAGTGTCTATTTCTGTGAAGATTCACATCAAGAGAAAAGTATAGCTGTATCTGAAGCAGCCTAGTGTGAGTGTATATATGATCAAGCACTTAGCAAAAAGAAAAATGAATTACTTAACCAGTACCTGGCCTTCATAGAAGTGTGTTGCAAATTTCTTATCTACAATATTCCTACCATAAGGTCATCCTTACATTTCTCTTCATTCTCAAATAAGTTTAGTTTATTTTCATAACATTATGTATTCTTGTATGGTCTTGGAAGTAAGGCATTTATCCTAACATCTGCCTACTGTTTTTCGTCTTTTGGTCATTTCCAGTGACAGGCTTTTCAATGTGCCTGTAACATATATTCATAAATTCCTATGTCTGTGGGAATTAACAGCTTATTTCTTTAAACTCTAATACCTTTTTTCTGTGAACAAATCTCATTCAGTTTCCGCCCAGGATTTCTTATCTTTCCATATCCTTCAGTGCTAGTTCTCTCTTGTCACAACAGGCTGAATTTCAGATTTATTTAATGTGCCATTTACTGTGCTCCCATATCATTAATGATCATGACAAATAGAACCGAACTAATTATCTGGGAAGGTAACTCTCCATATAATGAAGGTGTCTGACACAGGTGGAAATTTCAGTTTGAAGCTTAACATAATGAATTTTAAATTAAATTTCCATTTATTTTATTTTTTATAGTTGCTAATTATTGATGGACAGCAGCTAAGAACTGACCCATCTACTGTAATGGATGAAGTACAGAAATTTTTGGGAGTCTCTCCTCACTATAATTACTCGGAAGCCCTAACGTGAGTTGATTTTATCATTATCACTTGTTCATACGTTCATAAAATACTAATTAGTCCATGAGGAAGCTCACTACATAATAAAGCCTCTTAATACTTTTCCATCTCATATGAGTTCAGTAGGATATATTCTTCTATGTCTAGAAAACAACACAATAGAGGAATAGATTGAAAGTGAGTCTGCACTTAGTCATGAAATGTGGTGCTTCACTGTTACAGGAGCAGACATCTGAAAAATACATAAAGAGTACAGTGAATAAAAAAGATTTTTAGGAATTTCATTTCCATTGGTAAATGGAACATGGAAAGCTGATTTCCATAAAAGAAAGGAAAATGAATTATTTTCTGTTTATTTTGGACATTAGCTGCAAGTACCAACAGTATTGATCAGGAATATAACATCCACTCTATTATCTCATATATACAAATGTACACAAATCTTTTGTAATCTGGTACTCAGATTTGGTTGCCCTTAAAGTGTGATTGATAGCCTTAGATTTACTCTTCTCAGTATGAGTCTATTATCTGTCCCTTTAAGAAGCTCTCAGAAGAGAATGATTTTCTTTCCTATACATTTTTCTATTTAATACTTTCATCTAGTTTTATTCTATTCCTTTTATGGCACTTTCATCTAGTTTTATTCTATTCTTTTATGGTAAGGGTAGCAAAATAGACTTTCATCTTCCATAAGATTGAGACAAGTGGGTGCTTAAGACATAAAGGGCCAAATAATCCCTGAAGCTGAGTCTATTGAAGACATGTTTTATTTGTTTGGCTTTTTGATTTGTTCTTTGATGGCAGTGGTTGTTTTTATTGTTTGTGTGTGTGTGATTTTTTTTATATTTTTATGTTTTAATACTGAAGCCTTTGTTCTTGATACTGTGAATTAATCCCATCTGCATCTAATTCTATAGCATACATTTACCTTCATGTCAGTCTTTGAACATACTTAATGTTCATGGAAGTAAAGCATCTCATTTGGTTAAAATGCACTGATACCCGTTTGTCCACTCAGCTGATGTCAGGAATCTTCATTGCAACATCTCATAGCCTTTACACTCCAGTACTGGCACCTGCTTCTCTTCTTTCTTCACTTCATTTACTTCACAGTTTGTATCTGCATCCAGCTCTTAACTCCCTCACTTTTTCCGGCTTATTTGATGCCTTTTCTCAAAGAGAAAATATGCCAGAGCTAAAAATAAGAGGAATGCATGAACTTACTTTAATGAGTTTCTGCTTTCAACGTGTGTTAAAATATTTCTTTCAGATTTGATTCACATAAAGGTTTCTGGTGTCAGCTCCTGGAAGAAGGAAAGACCAAGTGTCTTGGAAAGAGCAAAGGTAGAAAATACCCTCCTATGGATTCGGAGGTAAACCATTATGCTTATTGGCATTATACAGAGATTTACTATTACAGAGATTAACTATTGATAGGAGTAGAGGGAATGCCCTCAAGTTGTGCCAGGGGAGATTCAGGCTGGATGTTAGGAAATAGTACTTTTCCAAAAGCTTGGTCAGGTGCTGGAATGGGCTGCCAAGGAAGGTGGTGGAGTCACTGACCATGGAGGTATTCAAGGAGCGTTTAAATGTTGTGCTGAGGAATATGGTTTAGTGAGAACTATTGGTGATAGGTGGATGGTTGGACCGGATGATCTTGTAGGTCTTTTCCAAATGTGGTGATTCTGTGATAAATCAGGTATGTTCTAACAGGCTGGAATTTGCTTCCTGCACTTTGCAGTGACTTAATATCTGTCAGGTGGTTTCCAGCCTTGGTGATTCTATGATTCTATTTGGAAACTTGGCAATCCTTAGAAAAAGAAACTTCGCACCTCTGAAAATTTCTGAAATTAATTTGGAAACTGATTCCCTTTACCTAAGTAAGTTAAGCAGCAGAAGCTCCAAAGTGCATGTTTTTTCTCAGTCATGGTCAGATATGTGCATCTGTGTCTCTTCCCTTGTCTTTGAGAGTAGATGGACCGTGACAGACTGTCACGAAGTCCAGTTCTGAGAGTGGGTAGGTTCTGTTTCCATGAATTTCATAAATGTCTTCCCCAGACAAATGCTCAAATGAAAATAATTCCATCAGATCAGATGTTGTGAGCATTATCTAAAGCTAGCTCAGTCTCCTTTCCTACCTACAACTTTATTTTTATTCTTTCCTGTATTCCAGTTTCACTTAGCCTGACTAAAATTCAAATAAAAGGATTTTGAACAACAGTATTAATGCAGCAAGTAAGCCAGTTTTAGTTTTTTTTCATGGTACTTTAAGTCAGAAGCAATATACAGAACTTGATAGAATTATAGAATTGCAGAATGGCTTAGGTTGGAAATGACCTTTAAAGATCATCTAGTCCCAATCCCCTGCCATGGGTGGATTGCCCCCTGCCAGATCAGGCTGCCCGAGGCCACATCCAGCCTGGCCTTGATCACATCCACAACCTCTCTGGGCATCTTGTCCCTGTGCCTCACTGTACCCTGAGCAAGGAATTTCTTCCTAACATCTAACCTAAATCTCCCCAGTAGAATTTTACTGATATGAAATGATTGGACACCAAGGCTTTTGTGTTTGTTCACTGCAGTACGTTTCAGCTCTAAATATTTATGAAACTGGGGTTACAAATTGCCAGATGCCTATATAGAAAGGCATTTTACAAGCTTTGGTTTCAATCACCCTTGAGTAAATTTGAAGTAGTTGTATCAGCTTCAGAACAATCCTTACTTTACATGTCTCTCTGTGAGCAGATTCAGATCCTTTGCTTTGACTTCATGTTCATTTTGGCTATCTTTTGTTTCCCTTGATACTACCTTTTAAAGTTCAGCTATTAATTGATGAGATTAAACTTGTACGCAAACTTGTGATAGCATAGAAGAATATAAATTGCATAGGAGAAAGTAAAGTTTTGACACTGCTAAAACTTTGAAATTCACAGCCATTATGGTACAAAATTTTATTAAAAAAAAATGTCTGCTTTTATATCCATCAGTGCAGGGCTTTTCTGTCAAGCTACTACAGAGATCATAATGTGGAACTGTCAAAACTCCTACACAAACTGGGACAACCTCTGCCATCGTGGCTGAGACAGGAACTACAGAAAGTAAGATAGCATTGAAAAAAGGCATTTTTGAAATCTCTTCCACACTTCTGTCATCCTACCTAAAGTCTCCAGTAGCTACCAGAAAGTCTTGTAAAATATACCTCTGCAAAAAAAGAGCAAAAGACAGAAATTATTTCCATATGCTGGCATGTGGATTGTGAAAATATATGTGTTTCTTAGAGCTCTGGTGGGCCAAATCTTTCTCATAAACATTTCTGGGGCTGTGGAGTTGTGGACTACTGTGCACATATGTGGAAGTTAACTGCAGCTGGAATAGGCTTCACAGATACATGACCTGTCCAATTTCATCGTAAATACTTACATTTTTATATATCAATTTAAAAGTATTGTGTCTCATGTAGATTTTGTAGTCCATTCTTAGACTGCTGTTTTTCTTAGTATTTGATTATCGTGTCTTGCATAAAATAAGAAAATTTAATGTAGCATAAAATGCCAAGTGTACTTCTGCCATTGGAATCAGCTTGCTAATACCTGAAGTATATTCTAATAAGTGTGAGAAGTACAGTTATCATGCATTACTTAGGTGTGCACTGCAACAAAATCTGGAATCCACAGGCAAAAGCATTGTAGAAAAGAAAAAAAAAAAAAAAAAACACCTATAGCCTGTAAAAACAAACCCTTACAGTGCAGTAAGGGCCTTTGTTCACAATTACTGTCTGACTTTGCACTGACTGAAATTGCAAAATGCGAAATGTATACTGCATCTGAACAGAAATGTATTTGGATACATAAAGCACAAATGTTGCAATAAAATCCTTGTGAGCAGTATTATACTTGAACAATTGTGAACCAGATTGAAACAGTACAATCAACAGTCTTTCACTCCTGGCTTCTGTGAGCAGCCAAATTTGGATACTGCACTCTGGTCTTACACTGCTGTGAATCAGAAATGACTCTGCTGAAATGAATGAAAAATTGGTAAAGACCAGAAACAGATCCATACATAGACTGCCTTAATTTGCACTACTGATTTTCCTTAATTTATTTGCCTTCAATCTATGCTGTGTGTTTTCCAAGGTCCCTCAACCTGATCAAAACTGTAGCATGTTGTGGTGACCTTTACTTATATCAGCTGCAAAAATCTGATTTCTAGATGAAAATAAAGATTCTAGCTCCATACATCTTAAAGAAGCTTGGTATTAAAGTTTAGAAAGAAGCTTTAGGAAAAAAAATTTAGACAGTTTGTAATCACAATAGAAAATCAGGCTTAATAATAAAAAAATACAAATATCCAGCCTTACATCTGTGTATATTTCAGTGACACACCTCATAATACATCAGTTTAAATGTGAGAACCATACTTAAAAGTTCAGAAAGAAGATCACTGAAAATTTCAGCTGCGTATGGCCTTAAGGTTCCTCCGCTGAACTTTGGCCCTGAATGTTTCTAAAGGCATAAAGAGGTAGGGAATGCAAAAGATTATTGCAGTACTAAGTGAAATGTTTTTCACGGTAGCTCTGTGTTATTATCATAATTTGTTTTAGGATGAATAGTTAAAAATTTGCATCAAATGGTGGAAGAACTTTATATGTCTCAGTGCTGTTTTACAACCTTTATGTACTTTCAAGGTAATGGAATGGAAACCGGTCTGTTATTCCCTAAATAGAAAACAGATGTTGAGATCCTTACTGTAGCTCTAGCTGGCAATCTTTATTATTTATCGATTTTGTCTATGTAGTACCTGGTTTTGATAGGCTTCTAAAGAAAAATCTAGACAAATTTTCTGTATATAACAGTATTCTTTACACAGCACATTTTTGCTAAGGGAATATGCATGATTAATGATGAAGACCTGCTAGAGTAGACGCTTTTAAGGTTAAAATATTTATTATTTATAGACAATAAAAATTTTCATTTCATTTTTGATATTCACTGTTATATAGATTTGGCCCAAAATCTGACTTGTTTTAGAATACTCTTATTTGATAAAAGAAATGCTTTGAATTCTGACGTGCAAATCCTCTGCATGCTATGGACAGCTGTGTCCTTCTAACATCTAGATGGATTTGTTACATGTAAATTGAATAACTGGAGAAAATACCTGCAGTTTTCTTCTTGACATGATTGATTTTATCCTTAATATAACCTGAGGTAACATCGCTTAAACATTTAAAGTAGAAGAAAATTGTAAATCAGAAGAAAATGGGAGAAAGTACTACAAAGTGCCTGAGATTTTCACAAATTGAGTATTTCCTACACACTGGAAGAATGGGCTTTGGCCACATTTATACTTCCATGTGTGTTTTCAGGAATTCTGTTCCTGTCCTCTTTCCCTGTGAAATCTAGGCCCCATCAAAATGAGAATAAGTAAGCACCAAGGGCAGAGCTGTGATGGGAGAGCGCACATTGGTCACTCTCTAGGTATTTTGCAACAGACAAGGTGACATGTCTCAGATCTGTGACCTCTTCTGTGCAGTTTGTTAAGAATCTGGTCAAATAGCCAACTACAGTCACCGCACAGCACTGGCATGGTAAGTCCCACATGCAGCTCCATGGCCCTGGCTGGACCAGGATTAGTTTGGCAGCTAAACATAAAGCTTGTCCTTTGCAAAGTGCTGTAGTGAGTCTCAAGTCCTGATGAGGAACGGAACAGTACAGTGGAGCTCTTCTACTGTCCCAGTGTCCTTCCTAAAGTTGGAATAAAGGCAGATCTTCAGTGAATTCCTGTGGTAGCTTTGGGTCAGTCCTGTGAACAAAGTAGTGTGACCTTTCAGCCCTGGAACTGCACATCTGAAAGGGAATTAGCTTGAATCGTCATTCAGAGATACGATTGAGATGCATTTGTCAAGTACTAGCATCTCTAGATGCAGAGCATTAGCTGCTTGTAAGCTAGGCTAAACAGTCTGACTTGATAGCAGTAGAGAAGTGAAGCGTAACCACTAGGGGTCTTTGCAGTTCTGATTGTGTGATGTTCAGTTATTACTGGTTTATAGAAAGACAGTATGAAGAATTTTTTTTTTCCCTCTGGAAAAATTTTATTTAAATACATTCTTACATTTAACAGGAAACTTAAGAACAGAATGGCTTTTAGTATGCAGTCAGCTTGGTGAAGAATGAAGATTGAGCAAAACATGCAGGCAACATATGTTATTCCTCAAGTAAAAGGATGCACATGAGTACAGCTGAGTAAGCAAGTCATATAACATGAATCATTTGAGAATTTTAACCTCCTCTGTTTACAAATTCCCTACAATCAATATTTAATTTTCAGAAGTAGACTATCTGTATTAACACTTCTAAAAAATACCACTTCACAAAAAAAAAATGTATATTTGCTAGTCAAAGTCAGGTGTTTTACTACGAATGGTAACACAGCCATGGTTTCTGTTCCCCTAGTAGATAAATGCACGAGCAATTGCTTTAACAAATGTTTGATGATGTGAGCTTCACATTTAGTTTCATAAATATGATTCTGAAATTTGATTTCCTCAAGTATCTGTGCCATTAAAAATCAAAGTGTGAGTATGAGTAGAAAGTGCCATTAAGGGTATAAACACAGAGCCTGATATGAGTTCACATTATTATTTGAGCAAACAGTCCTGAAATACTGTGATATTTTCCCAGTGCTACTTGTGCAGAAAGAATTCATTTCAATGATTTGCAGACTATCGTGTAAAGTATATCCTTTTTCATTGCTTAAAGTGGAACTTCCTCAGGAAGAAATTAAATAGATATTTCAATGTTTATAGATGTAATACTTTTGTCATTCACATTGAATGAAAATTGCTGGAAACATTTTTCTCAAAATTTTTTTAAATAAAAAATAGATATTCTGATAGTGGCATGGTATCTGAAGTGCAACAATAAACTCTGTTAAGAAAATGTACCGATGAATGGAAGTGATTTTTTTGTTCATGAAGGTTGTCCTTTTCCAGGTTTGTTAGCAGCTATTTCAGATTGAGACTGAGTTATAACAGAATCCGGGAGCATAGGAGAAGCATGAAATGTTTTCACAGATGGAAAATATTGCTTACTCCCTCTGTAAGTGAATGTTATTGGTTTATGCAGCTGCTTATTTTACTGCTTTTGCTTCCTGCTCAGTTTTTACTTCTTGTGCCAGAAATCATTAATGTGCTATACACTTCCAGAGCTTGCTGTTTTTAAAAGAACAAGCAGACTTTATTCAAATTGTTTGCCTGGGGGTTCGGTAGTTGTGCCTACACAGACATGAGAAAACATTTTTAAGAGGAACTTCTAAAAGATGGTACACGTGTCCAAAGGAAAACTTACTGTTATCAACAAATTCAGAACAGAGCAGAAAACTATAGAATCTAGCTGGGTAAAAGCAGATTAATATCTTCATGTAGGTGTAGGAAATAGAAATCATGTTAGCAAAATATTCTTTCATTATAGAGAAATAATGTAATATAAGTGTAAACTTCCAAATCCATCTCTATAATATCTAAGTGTAACAGAAATAGAACAGTAATAACAGAAATGTACTAAGCAAAGATTCTTGCTCCTCCTGACTGACCTCAGTATACAGTTTTTCTGCTTTTATTTAATGTTCCTTTTCAGTTCTACGACTCCCAGACCTCTTAAGAGCCCAGAGGCCAGAGATTCACTTTTTTGTGCATGTGGATCAAAAGGATGAAGAATGCAGAATAGTCAGTACCAAGGGACAAAACACGGGAACAGGAAAGCAATTAACAGGTGAAACCAAGAGCTAGGGAGACCTGAATAGTTGAATGGAGGAGAAATTCAGGCAAACTAAGAGTGATTGATTAGAATATACTCAGCTTGATTATTGTCCAGTCTGTTTTCTGTCAGGTTACTTCTTTCATTTTTTTTTTTAATGCAGTATTTTATTTCATAACTTTCCATTTTCTGTTCTGATCCTCTCTTTGCCTTGAGAAATTCAGATGGGAAATGAAGCTCTTGTGCTTAAAATGCTCAGGTATCTGTCTGCACAGGAGAGCTGTCAGTAGCACAAGGACACTAGTAGAACTCTTCCAAACAATATGAGCCTTTCCTATCACGTGTGGCCTAGTACAGCCACAACACAGGGGCTTGGTTCAGAATTACTAGTTAAAATCCTGCAACCTATGTTATTCAAGAGATCAGAGAAATTGACTCTTTTGCCCTTTAATTCTACTGTCTCCTCAGTTATCAGGAATGCCATTCCTGATAAGTCTCCCAGTAAATCTCCATTAGTCAGTGCAACTGCAATCTGGTCCCAAAAAATGCTGTATCTATCTATCTATCTATCTATCTATCTATCTATCTATCTATCTATCTATCTATCTATCTATCTATCTATCTATCTATCTATCTATCTATCTATCTGTCTATCTATCCATCCATCCATCCATCCATCCATTTTTGCATAAGGCACATATATTTCAACAGTGTAACTCTCTGGA
This sequence comes from Oreortyx pictus, assembly GCA_036925125.1. Classification (NCBI taxonomy): domain Eukaryota; kingdom Metazoa; phylum Chordata; class Aves; order Galliformes; family Odontophoridae; genus Oreortyx; species Oreortyx pictus. The sequence goes on from JAUPFR010000005.1 coordinate 34,622,422, forward strand.
AGGAAAATATTACCTAAAGTCAGGAACCAGTTCTTTGTGCGTGTGACAAAGCGGGAATAAAATTCCTGGACAGCCATGGTGCAAGGTGAAGACAGCTGAGGCTTAGTGTATGGCATAGGTCGGGCTGCTGGAGACACTGGGACTGCATTTGTTTTTGCACTTCTGTGCAATGCTAGCAGCAGTTTTCTTATTGTAGAGCATTGCTCCCGGAGAGTGGTATGTTTGAAGCAGCAGTATTATGTATCTGTCCTAAAATGAAATGCACCAAGTGTTACAGATATGTTTTTGTATCTCAGTGCATATATCAAGCTGTATTGGCACGCAGTCGGGCTAGAGCAGTGCTTTGGTCTGGAAATAATCCCAGCTCCTTTTCCCTAGATCTTGTAGTCTGTTTTCTGCTAAAGATGATGGCTGGTAGCTAAAGGAAAATAATAATAATATAAGCCAAAAGTATACAATCATTAACCCTCATCCTGCTTTCCCATTGCAGCTCTGCAGACAGAGCTGTACTCGGGGCACTAGAAAAACCGCACATACTGTGGGGGGCGCAGTGCCGTGCCGCGTCACGCCGCCACCCCCTTACCCCTTCCCGCCCGCCCGCGCCCCGCCCACAGCCCGGAACGCGCCTGCAGCCGACGGCCACAGCCCCGTGGGCTGACCGCCCCGCCCCGCCCCGCGCCTCGTCCTGCCCTCTCCGCCTGGTGGCGCGGCGGTTCCGGTTCCCCGTGCGACCGTTGGCGGGCGCGCGGCGTGCTGAGGGGGTGTGCGGTCGCGCGCTGGCGCAGCCGTTGGGCTCCGCGGCCTTCCTGTGTCCCTCAGAAGCGGGCGGAGCCGGGCGGACAGGGGTGCCGAGCAACTGCAGGTGAGGGGAGAGCGGGAGCTGAGCGGCGGCGGGGTGAGGAGCGGGGGGGAGCGAGCGGCCGCGAAGATGGCGGCCGCCACGCGGTGGGGTGGGGCCGCTCCATGACTCCATGGGGGCTGCCGCACGTGGCTGTCCCCCTTCCTAGGCATGGAAGAGCAGCCGCTTGCTAATTGGCAAAACTCCTGCCGTCCCGTTGGTAGTAGTCGTTGACTGTGGCAAGTGACAAGCCGAGTCGGCGCAGGTTTGTGCCGCACGGAGTGGACGGCGTTTTGTGGTGCGTTTGTTTTGTGTTCTTCCTTCGTAACCGGTTGAAGATCCGTTCTGTAAACAAGTCTTTTCCCTCCCGTTCCCCCCGCCCCTCCTTTTTTTTTTTTTCTTTTTTTTTTTTTTTAAGCTTAGGACACAGAAGTGCAGCAGTGGAGTAGAAATTCCTGTCCCCAGAGACGCCGCGTGAGCAGGTATGTGTTGCCTTATGAGCTCGTAATAGAGAGATTTCGAACGGGAGTGGCAGCAGTTTGCTACTTAGATTTAGCGACTAAGCTGCTGAGACTCATCAGCATGGAATTGTAGATACAGGCTTGATTTCTTATTTATGAAAAGTCTACTTGGTTGCGTGTAATCAGCTTTTACTGACAAAAGGCTGTAACCGTGAGGAAAAGTCTGCGGTACTTGGAAGGACTGGGCTCGGGTGTGAATGTACTGACTGTACTCCGGGCTGTGGTAAACTCAGGTATTGCCAGTCCTTTTATCTGCTAAACTGGAGTCGTCTGGGTCTGCAGATGTCCTGGAGCTGTTTGTGCAAGGAGCAAGCCTGTCAGCACCTTGCTGAGTTAGTGAAGTGAGTACAGTGATCTAAAGCAAGGGAGATGGTTTCCAATAGCTTTGTTTCAGAGCAGAGTACAGCTTGTAGGAAGGCGTCGTGCTGTTGAGTAATGTCTACTCTTGTATGTGTAGCAATATTAAACTTCGTCAAACTTTTCTTTACAGGGGAAAAACATTCTTGAGTTGTGGTGGCAGAAGAAGATGGGTCTAAATTCAACCTGTAAATTTTTGGAGTAGCTGTAACTAGAGCTTCTATTGTTTGCTTGCTTTAAAATGTAGATATGCAGAATGAACGGTCTTTGTGAGCAATGCTATCCCTGTTTTTCAAACAGAGAGGCAAGCACTACTTTCAGGCTAAGGCTTAATTTCAGTTTATGTTTAAATGAACTCTTCTGATTAAGTTTATGCCTCGAGCCTAGATGCTGTGCACTCTCTCATCTTTATAAAGAGCACAGAGGGCCTGGAATGTAGTGTGTACTGTGCTTCAAATTCGCTTGAAATCTGTCTGCACAAAAGAGAATGTGGTTAGGAGGATGGCTGGCATATTCTGTGCTGCGTTCCAGAATCATTAGCTGCTCTTATCTGAAGGCTTTCACCAAGCTTTGCGCTACTATAATCTCAGTATACTGTCAGTGACTGTGCTGTACTGTAGCCACATAGCTGACCATGCTGCAGTAGTCTTAAATCTGGACAAGCGTTGTGCTGTTGCTGGTGGCTCTGCTGCTGCTAAAGCACTTTAGAAGGGTTACTGAAAGGGGTGTATGTGTACTGCAGAAGATGAAGGTAAGTTTGTGAAGTCTAAGTAAATGAACATCTGTGGTTCAAACTTCAGTATATGCTAATGTAAAGCTTCCAGATGTATTAATGAGACAATAAAGAAATATGGACTTAAACTGCGAGTGTCGCTTCTTCCTTTCAAGTGTTCTGATAACCAAGACTAGACCAGCACGTGGACTTCAGAGTTACTGAGGGGGGGGCAAATGTGTTTGCTGTGTGTATTCACCTTCTGGTATCTGGGCCTTTTATTTTAAACTGAATAGTTTCAGGCCAAAGAAATAACTGTCTGATGCTGTCTGGAAACCATTCCAGAAAGCACGTGGTTTTAGAGGTTACTGCTGCAGGAAAGAGAGTTTTTTGAATGTAGCTGCTTTCTGTTTCATTTGTTGGATGTTTTCACTTCATGTGTACTTGTAAATAAATGAAGGGTGGGACAAGTTAAAAGTTTTCCATCTGAAATGTAGAAGCAAACATAGATAATGGCAGCTCTTTCTTGGCACAACTTTGTGTGAATTATCCTTGTTAACTGGAAAATTCATTGCAAACTGTAAAGTTTACCCACAACTGATGTTTCTCCCACAGCCATTTGTACAGTATGTATGGAAGTTCCAGTCAGTGTGGCAGTTTTTATTGTTCACATTTACATCATCAGGCTCATTGAACAAGAATTAGAATGGTATAACATAAAGATAATTTAATTTTCTTTCAGAAACTATAAAAGGCATGCTGTCTGCCTGGGAACTACTGGAGTGCACCATATCAACTTCTAATTATTAAAGCATCCTAAGAGAGCAAAACTAATGATCTACCTTCTTAAACATAAATGTTACTATGTTTAGCGTACAGACTTGATTTTTTTCACTTAGTATTGCACTCTGGTGCAACTCTTGAAAGAAAATGATGTACACTTTATATCACATGCATATTGCACTATGTTGTCTACTTCACAAGTCTTAAAATCATGGGTCTTATTTAGGGAAACTCGGGTTGTGCAAGTAGTTACCTTCTGACAGGCTTTTTTCTTCTGTAATTAAAAGGGCTATGTGTACGTAAAAATGTAAACAGTTTGCTAGGAGAGTATTTCACATAGATCTAACAGGTGATAATATTATGATTTTTAAACAACATATTTCACACTCAACTACTAAAGCAGTTTTACAGATAAAATATATAAAAGCACCTCACATGTACTAGTTTAGCACCAGTTCCAATGAGATATTTAAGCTAGTTGTGGCCCTTAATAACAAAGTTTGAGGAGAGAAATTCAGGGCCAGGTTTACCATCACTTGCAGCATTATCACAACTTCTCACAAATCAGTTGTCTCGGATATTTGTTAAAACACAAGACACAGAAGCACATGGAAATTAATGAATGCCCACCTAAAACATGAATGCAAGCATCCCACTGTGCACAAAAGGCCACGCGATACTGTCATAGCTTGAGAGAGGAAAGGAAATGGTGGAAAGTAGAAACGTAGTCCCAATTTGTACAATCGCTTTGCAGTGTCACACAGCTGCCACACTTTCTCATGGGTGTTTCATGGCCCGCAGAGCTTTTGTTTCATCTTTAAGAAGCATCATTGTTAGAAATGTACTGTATGGGGTACGCTTACAGGCAGTCCATCTGGCCTTAATGAGAGCTCACTGACACAGCACTGAACTTTTGTTTCACTGTTGACTGTAGTTAGTTTAGCTGTTTTAAAGATTGGTATCAGTTGGGGTTGTGCTGAAATGGTAATTGCTTCCTGGGTTCTGTATGATACCACTGGATCCGGAAGAATTTCTTCACCAGGCGGTGGTCAGGCACTGGGATGGGCTGCCCACGGAAGTCAGGGTGTCATACCCTGGAGGTATGGCTCTAAGAGCCACAGTTTAAACAATGGGACTCATAGGTCATGTTGATGATTGGATTTGATGACCTCAGTGTCTTTTACAAATTAAATGATTCTGTGATTGTAAGTTGAGTGGAATGAGCGTTTCTAAAAAGATAATAAGTTGTTTCTCTTTGCCTTTACGTGGAGTCTCCTGGTGCTTTTTTCTGTAACAAAACCATTGCTTTCATAACACGGGGAAGAGTGTTTTTAAAAGGAGTTAACAAAGGGAAACAAGATGATGTTAATATTTCAGAAGTCGTTAAAAACTGTATTTCATGGATATTACTGAATTATGTTTAGAACACAAAAAGGCCTTAGGGTCCGTGTGACTGTCTTACAAAGTCTTAAAAAGACTAGTAGTTACTGGTTCAAAATGATTCTCACTTTTCCAATGACAACGGTCTGAAACAGTGTTGCCCCTAAACACGGTAGTGTTTTTAAGTATTTAGAAAATAATCCTTTAAGATGTTGTATATCTTTCCCCCCCTCCCTTTTTGCAGGGAAAGGAATTACCTTCCAGCACACTGTCTACTTGGGAGTGTGCTTTAGGAGCGGAGCTGTAAGATGTTTTCCAGACTAGCAAAGGTCTGGTTATTGATGGTTATTTTCCTTCTAACACTTAATGTATAGATGGAGTTACCAAGAATCTCCCTGTTCATAGTCTCATCAGCTGGTGAAACAACAGTAAAAATTAAGAGGACTGAGTGTAAGATACTAGGAGTAATAGGAAAGCAGTCAAAAGCTGATTAAATAAACTAGAATTAAAAGTGAATTTTGAGGTCTGTAATTAAATTATATGAAAGTTTGGAGCTTCCTGTGAATAGTGGATCTGCTAGTAAACTCATTAGCTTTCCTGCGCTAATGTTACTCTAAGCTGGAGGTCACTTTTCTGCTTATCTTCGGTACACAGTAACTTGTTCGCAGGAGATAAACTTCCTGGACACAGAAGGATTTTGTTTGCATGGTTGTCCTTAACTGGAAAGGTTGTGTGTATTCAGCCTGGATTTAATACAAAAAAAAAAAAAAAAACAAAGACCCACACAAATCAGGAAAATGTGCCTGTTTCCACTCTCAGTGGGCCCCAGCTGTGCGAGCTGTGCTGTTCAAGCTGCCCTGCTTTATTCATGTTGTTAATAAAGTTTAGTTTTGATTAAGCATGTTCATAGTTTGGTCACACTCTTTATCCAGGGTACAAAAGATGAAACTTTTGTATAGACACCTGGAGAATCCTTCATTCCGCAGCCATAGCCCCAGGAGGTCACACCATACACAACCCAGCTTTCCCCTGGACGCTCACACATCAGTGGCCCTCCGCTGTCCCCCTGACAGCTATCAATGCGTTTCTGTTCCTGGATGTTTCCGGCACAGAGCATTCTTCCCGTGAATCTTCTTTTATAACGCTCTTCACACACCCTCTTGGGCAGCAAGGGGATGGCAGCTTGTTGTAATGTTCTTGAATAAGCCCTTCCTGAAAAGAAGATCAGAATTATTGCGTTGTGGTGCTTTGCCTTGGAAATATAAACAGCATTTGATCTGGTTTATACTATCGATCCTTCTCACTGTTTTGTCGTTGAATACATTGAAGTAAATACTAAATACTGAAAAGAATCTGTGCATTGAATAGAAGATTAAAACGCTGTAAATATGGAGAGCAGATTCTTTCTTTAAAACCTAAAAGTTTCGTTATGTAGCTTTACACTTTGTGCAGTGTTCACTGGATCATTCCAAGCATTTGTTTTAAACACATTTTCTGTGATTTTTAGAGGAATGTATATCATATTCCTTCAATGGGGAAGCCAGTTTTTGAGGTTTGAACAATGGAGTTTGAGGCTTCAGAATTATTTTTAAGTCACCAGCTCAAAATTAGTTTTGTTCGGTGGTGTTGCACCATCTGTCAGTTTCCAAGCAGAGCATCCAGCCAACCATTGTGACGTGAGCCAACTAATGCACGCATGCTTGCTTGTTCATCCCCTCAGCTGAGGAGCTAGTATTACAGAGCCTGAGTGTGCTCTCGTATAGATGGGCAGTATCACTGGAATCACTTGCAATCTTGATACCTCGTTATATCAGAGTACTGCTGAAAGTTCAGGTCAAAAGGAATCTTAATTTTGTGGAGGTGACCACAACCTGTTCTTGGAATTTTTTTCTCTGTAGTAATTACCATCTTAAAAGTTAATAAAATGGATTTTTTTTTTTTTAACTTGCAGCTCTTTTTTTTCCAGTTGGAAACACGGAGCACCAATGCCAGTGGATGATGATGATTATTATTATTATTATTTTAGTTAAGATCTTAGTACTCGTGAAATAAGTATGACTCAAATATTAAGAGTGAAATTTCAACTGAAGTACTGAAGGATGTAATGTCTTACCATAATTATAGGCAATTATTGCAGTGTCTAATATTAGTGTCCTTAAATAGATGTCCTAAGTATACAGTATTGCAGAACTTTCAGTGAATTGTGTAAACTACTAGGCAAGACTGGGCAATTAACTAGGAAAAAAAAAACAAACAAAACAACAAAAACCAGCAGACCTACAAGTCTGTCTCCTTATTTGTGGTGCAGTGACCCAGTCATCTGTGCCCACAGATTAATACGTAAGAGGGAGAACTGATACTTGGCCCTGCCTCCTTGCCACTTGGAATGTGTCAGATTTACAAAGGATCAAGTGTGGCTGCTGCCTTCTGCTGTATTCAACCCCACAAAAACACCAAAGTAAAACATGGTTACTAATCTGTAAAATGTCTTAGGGACAAAGACCATCGAAGAATAACAGCCTGAAAAGTGGCTAGCTAGTTTATTTGAGAAGCCTGGACTGCAGGTTGCATTGTGCCTCTCAGGCTTTGGCGAGATGTTTTCTCATGTAAATACAGCAGGCTAGTTGGAAGTGGTGGTGATAACAAGACTGACTAAAAATGTTATCTGAAATACTACTATGCATATTTTTTCTATCCACATTTCTATCAAAATAAGTAATCTTTCTAAAATATTCCTTGTACTCACCTTAAAATCCCTAAATATGAGAGCTGTTGGCTATGCTCTGAGGCAGTGTGATGATCTGCTATCTAGCTTGAGCCTTGCAACAAATAAGCTTTTCCTTCTCGCTTGTCAACCTTAATGAGGCTATTATACTGACTGGTTTTATGTTTTAGAGTGTCATAGTTAACTGCCACTTTTCAAACACAAACCAATTTCAGTAAACGAAGTGTTCTGGTCAAAGGATTAGGAAGAGAAAATATTTCCATATATAAAAAGAGTAAAGTTGTACAATTTTTAGCATTTCCTTATCTTAAGTATACTTTTTTATTTTTTTATTTTTTATTTTTTAGGAAGCAGCCTCAGGTAGTGTGATCAGTATGTGGAAATCATTCTGTTTTTTACCTGTGTCACCCCATCCAGTGATGTAACAGTTGGGAGCAGTTTTCTGTGGCCTCTCTCTCCTTAAGGGCAGGCAGGCAGGTAAGACGTGGGTACTGAATCTGGCACACTGTTCCTCTGGCCCCTGTAGCCTCACTAGAGCAATGTCATAGTCACTGCTGTCAGGCCTGTACTCTTTGTGCATCACAATCTCTTGGACTCCAATTTCTTCCTCGTACTCTTCTGGTACCAGCGTATGATAATCTCCAACTCGCACGGCATAGTTCCTGGTGTTATTGCCATACCTGAGATTGAGATTAGAAAAAACAGGGCTCATCATGCAAAGTCGGATGCTAAGCATACCAGCAGATTGGATCAGTGCCTTCATTGCTTGCATGTAACAATATCAACATGTTATTTTAAAAGAGTAAAACTGTTTTCTCAGGTACTTAAATCGAAGTACAAGTGTTTCCTAGAGAGTGGCTATCAAGCTGTTGGCTTGATGCTTCAGATTAGTTTATGTTCCTTTTCATATATTTGTGTAGGCAAGTTTTCTTATGGCCATCTTCCATGACTGGCACACCTCAAAGGTGTGAATATGGCATGCATTGTAAATATACTTAGTAAGGGTAATCCGAACTGCCACTAATTATAAGGAAAGCTTGAATACTAACACCATTGTGGTGCCCTAAATAACTACTGCAATGAAAACAGTATTCAAGCTTGATTTGTAGGTTGGTTGTGAAAATTCTTGAAGGAAGAAGAATGCTTTTTTAATTCTAGAGACATCAGCAACTTGATAAAAACCGCTTTTGTTAACTAATGCTATATTATGGAAAATGAAGTATAAGTGAATTATAAGCACCTATCTTCAAAGTCACAGGAGGCCTGTAAGTCCTAGATTTTATGTCTATATGACCTCGATCCCTTTAATGTTTTAGATTAAATAGTAAATACCCTAGAGATTACTGCTGTGGCTGAAATAACAATTTTTGACCATGCCTTGGAGATTTTGAATTACAGAACACGTGCAGCCCTCCTCAGGAAAATGCAAACAAGGGAGTAGTGTTAGGTGTATTTATTTATTTTATATCTGGCTAAGCTAGCCCAAGTTTTTTTGCTTTGACTTCTCTATTTCCTTATATCCTTCAGCAGGAAATTTGTAATATGTGTGCAGAAAATACTCTACAATGTTCAGTCACTTCCTAATCTACACTTTTTTTTTTTTTTTTTCTTAAGAAAGAGCTCAGCAATGCGCTGATCTCTACAGCATACTAAAACTTTCTTGGGAAGTAGCAGACAAAGCAGCAACAGTACAGAGTGCTTTGGAATAATATACCACTGAATATTCTAACTGCAAGTTGCGTCCATGTCTACCTGCAGAGCTCTCTTTGTCAAATTTGGTATGTTTCCTTGCATAAGCAAAATTTCACTTCTCAGCTTGGAAGATTGTTGCAGACTATGACTAAACATTTACTCATCAAAAGATGGCCTGTTATATAGGAGAAATGAAATCACTTGTCTAGCAGGAAAAATCTTCCAGGTCATCCTCAGAAGTGTATCTGAAATGCTTCAGACACTGCATTTCATGGTTATAAATCAAAATTCTGCATCTGTAAGTGAAGAGTTCCAACTGATGCAGTCTTGATAATATTTGCAGAAGGGTTTAAGAATGTATTCATGTTGCCTCTGTTTTTAGAGAGAGGAAGAGAAAAATAAATTCATCCAAATACATTGCTTATTTCCTCCTGCAAAAATTGCTCAATCTAACTTGCGTTTCAATGTGTTTATCTCAAAGATTTAAGAACACAAATTATTATTTGTATGTGCCACATCACTAATAATATCCTTCTGTTTTGACCACATTTTATAATCTATCTGCATCAGTTTTCATTAGCAATTTCCATTAATAATCAGGGCATAAACAAGACATAAGAAAAAGCAGAAACATGAGTCCTGCTTCTCAAGGCAACTTAGGTCTAGCTCCTTGACTGTAATATTTCTTCGTAAGCTTGAATGTATCTCACTCTCTTGCATGATTTCACTTTCTCATTTCTAGATTATTTTGTTTGCCTTTTCCAGTTTTAAAAGCTTACTAACACCTCACAGTTCCTTTCCTGAAAAAATACATGGAAAAAATCCGTGGAAGTAGGATTGGCATCTGATACCCTGCTTTTACTTCTGTTTGCCTTATGGAGTTATCTCAGAGTAATGAAGGTTGATAGGTCTGCACTAAGTTTCTGGAGTCAGTTCTATCCATCTGCATTTGGCCATATGAAGTATGACATCAGTGAAATCCTAGCAAAACCATAGCTTTCTAAGTTATAAACACTGATATAAAAATGTGAGAATTAGGGAGGAAATGCCTATTCTCTACTTTTGTTAAGTATTAATAGGGAAATCATTCTGATTCCACAGTTTAATCCTGTGTTCTGCGCTCTGCTGTATCTGTAGTTCAGTACCTATGTGTTAAATGATCTCTCTTGTCTTCTCACACGGAGGTCATACAACCTTACAGGCACTTTGTTTCCTAGAAACAGCTTAAAGATTTCTGAATTGGTAGCAGCAAGAGAAACTACCAAATCAAGGACTCTTTGGCCACCTTTCTCATGAGAAATGCCCACAGTGTACTTATTTGACAGAAAACATGCTGCTGTGATATGTGAGGCAGTTTGAATGTGCTATGAAAACTAAACTGATCGAATGGCGCCTCATATTATTGTATGAGTCAATCAGTGCATTGGTCCTCTGTGTAACTTTGGTAACAGAGATATGTAACTGAGAGCACAGCTCTGTGCCCCTATACAGAGTGGAAGAGGTCTGTATAGAGACAGCTGAATGGTCGGGGTGCACAATATCAAGCAACTTTCTTTCACTTTTACAAAATCTATTTGTAGAACACAAGTAATGCTCAGAATGTAATATTACTGGGATGGATTATGCAGCTGGCTGAGTACTTCTCCAGTGTCACCTTGAGCACAGGGTGAGATTACAAACAACCTCAGCTGATGCACTAGCCAACTTTGTAGGATCTATTTTCCTTACAGTACATTAGAAAAGGAAGCTGGCACAGAAAATACTTTCCTTACTATTGAAGTAAAATGGCCTTGTATTATTTTCACTTGAAATATTTTAATGTAAGTGCAAACACCCCACTAAAATAGGAAGTGGAAGAGGTGTGGGTTTGTCACTGACACCTCATTCAGTTATATATTTCTGCTCAAATTCCATAACTGTGTGATGACATTCCACTCCTTCCACTTCTGCACTAAATGATACAGCAACTGAGCCTGGTGGAATAAGTAGAACTATAGTTTCCTTTGATAAGCGGAAATACTAAATAATTCTGTACTTTTTTCTTTTTCTTTGCTACAGTCACTGTTTATAACAGTTCACCTTAATGGCAGTGAAAACTACTTTAAATAGGATTCTGTACCCCATAGTGTATTGCTAGATATTGACTTTGAAAGCTTGAGAGTAATATTTTACTGATTTTTGGTATATGGCTGAGTGGAATATTAGATTGGAATACAAATATACAAGGTCATTAAATATATTTTACCTGACGTAGTCTGCTAAAACCATTTCCAAAGGTCTCTGAAAATAACTGTCTCACAGTTTATATAGTTAGTACATTTGGCCCCATGCAGCAAATCACACGTGAGTGCTCAGCAGATAGTTTTTAGTTTCTGGAAGTTTTTTTACATGAAATAAGTACTTGCACATTCACATTAATCATTGTCTACAAGAACATGTAGAGTTTTTTACATATATACTAAATCACAGCACTTGGCACGTGTGTATTATCAGTAGTTGAATAGAAGTATGGCTCTGAAATAGAGAATTGAATTTTCCATGGTATAAATCTCTTTTTTTAATGTAATGGATGCCTTTATATTTTACTTTATAGGTCTTATCAGTAACATCAAGTACATGATTTATTATATATATTCTGCCCTCTACATTTAATGACATTTGAAAGCAAGTAGGGGTTGTGTATTTTTTTTAAACCTGGTAGAAGTGAAGATTACAACATCACGAATGTATCAGGTATCTATAATTTACACGAGAAATGAAACACCTCTTTCCTAAAATGATTCAGTAATCAAAAGATCTAGATTTTTGTTTGTGTTGATTCTTTTAAAAATCTTCAACAACACTGAAACAAAAGAAAAGAAGCACAAAGGAAAGTTGTTTATGACTAGTGAGAATGCGTTCCTGTCTACCATCATGCAGAAAAGGTTCATTTTTTTCCACAGTAAAGTTGAGTTCGCTTTTGTTATTTAAGTAATACTCTGATCTCCAGGAAATGGTATACTGGACTTTCTCTTGTCTCCCCATGACAAATATGTGAAGAAGGTATTTGATCTATAGATAGCTTTTGGAAACCTATCCTAGCCCTAAAGAAAATCATTCTGAGAGAGTTAGGAAGTTCAGTCCTCTCTCTCCAGTGCCAGCTGAGAACCAAAGTATCTACTCTCTTTTACAGTGAACAGTAGTTAATCCACAGGCTGCCCAAGTTGCATGCTTAGAATTGGGTTGCAGTTTTGAAAGCAGAATAGGATTCACAACAGTGTGGTTCCTTAGTCCACATGTAACAGTTCTACAATAACCTGTTACATGCCCCTGAGTAGCTGCACCAACAGGGACTTATCACAGTGTACTGTGGACCAGCATAACGTCTGGAATGAGTGTGCTTTGGAGTACAGTGTTGTGACTCGGAGCCCCAGTGAAATAAACAAGCACCGCGAAGAGCAGATCATGTATTCTATGGGGAGTACTTACAGTAAGAACAGTTACAAGCACAGTAGTAACTAACCTGGTTCATCAAAGTTGTAAGAGTGTTCTAATGAGTTTCTAATGAGTTTTCTAATCAGATCTTGATGTGCACACAGAAACTGTTAACTGCCTTCCCATGACCTTGCTTTTTTCCCTGTGCTTGAAAACGAAGCCAATTTATATAAAGTTTGGTGATAGCAGCTGAAGTGCTTTGATAGTTCCACAGAAACAATTGAGACTTCAGAAAAAAACAGGCTGTAGTTTACGGAGTTTGACTATTTCAGCTTGAAGTGCTACTAATGAATGTCTTTCACAATTTTCATGAAACATGAAAACAAAAAGGTATACATCTGGCACTAAGTAAAAGTAACAGTTTAAGTGAAGTAAGTATAATACTTTACATTATATATTAAATAAGTATTTTCTGTCTTCTACAGCATGGTGCAAAAGGAAAGGCTTGATGTCCAAAGCTTAAACATTTGCAGCCCACTTGGGCACAACTTAGCTGATTTCCTCAGAACTGCAGTGCAGTTCTTCTGTGCTTTTATTTCAACCTTTACTGCAACATTCTGTAGGAGTTCAGTGAAATAACTGTTTTGAAAGCTTAAAATATTACACCAACATACTTTGCAAATTGGTATTATTATACTGCAGTAACTTCATTGGCAGTGAATTCCTGATGTCAAAAATACTGAAAAAAGCACATTAAAAAACTGAATAGGAGAATAATCAGTAACTATGTTTCTGCAAAAACTGGGGGAAGGCATTTAGAAAAGCTAGATGATAGCTTGATATTGAGAACTGCAGAAGAAATTAGACCAAGGAGATCAAATGTTATTTACAACACAGTGTAAATTGCAAACTACATGGAAAGAAGCCGAATTTGGCATAGTTTACTATATATCAGTGTCAGAAAAATATACCAGCATAGCATCTTAGGCAACTACTTCTCTGTTTGAAGAAGTTTCGTTTTTACCTAGATGGCTGCAAAAGACAGTTCTTTATGTTCTTTGAAACAATAGAATAAGGCAGTTGCTCCCGCCTGTTTGCAAAGAATAAGCAAAACTGCTTGGTCACACTAGCATCCAGTGCGTGGATTTACTTTCCTATTAGACTCAGCAAAATGACTAAAACTATTTTACCCCATAATGGGTTTTGGGGGACTAGTTCAGCTAGTCACTGAAGTAATACAAATAATTTAGTGAAGTGAATAAATGTATATTTTACTGAAGTTAGATATATGTTACAGTCCCTGTGTTCAGTGTTGGTTGACTTCATTATAACCAGAAAACTATACGTTGTGGTTTTGTTAGAATAGAGAGCTGTGTTAAAATGTCAGAAGTATTGCCTGTACTTTTCCACAGAGATGATAATGTTTTGAATCTCTTGGATGAGAGGACATCTAGAATAACTTTCAATTAATTTGTTTGTTTTTATCTGGTGGCAAATGAAGTTTTATTTTTTATTTATTTATTAACCAAGGATTTAACTCTTATGAGCAGTTTCAATGGGCCTGAACCAGAATGTTTTTGCCTACATCCAGAAATTATACATAGTTTGAAAATACACTTTATCGTCAAAGGGAGACCAACCTTTTAAAGCAGTGTGCAGCAGTGAGGACCCAGCAGCTGCTAATGAGAGTAGCACCACACAGGAGTCTTCCATCGCCGTGAGACGATTTAAATCGCAGTGCAACCTGCCATGGCCAACCACCCCTACAGAGAACACAGACATTGTTTTGAGGGTACAGAGATAGAAAAGTAACATAGCTCGTCAGTTACCTTGAATGGAAATCCCATATAGCTTGTTTGATTAACAGTTTACAAAACATATTATGTGTTGTCTAGCAGTTGAGAATACCTTTATATTCCTTCAGTATTCAGAAGTCTATTTAACAGTGGTCAGGATTATTTTTTGGATTGTTTGGGGATCCAGCATGCTGGTTACTTCCTCCCACTCTGAATTATTTTTAGTTTTTCTTCTCAGATGTATTCATTTTCCCAAAAATATATTCTGTGAGTTCCTTGCCAAATACTCTCTAAGTCAGCAAACCAGAGATTTTTCTGTCAACTGGAGAGGGAAAATAAAGTAATTTCCAGAAAAACTTATTCCATCCTCCTTTCATGTCTGCATCATGATCTGTTTTGTTGATTCTGAACTGTTTGAACATGGAAACAACTGTAGAAAACATGAGCACCTTTATTCAGGCTGTGATCATTTGTTTTGGATAGGAGATAGTATGGGATATATATCTGCAGGCCTATGGAGATAGGACAGATTAATTTCAGTAGAATATGGAATCTGAGAAGAGTGAGTGGGGGGAAGGAGAGAGATTCATCTGTAAGCAAACCCTCTCTTAAGATTCTTTGAATATGTGTGATTGCTCACAGTTGTTAAGAAAATAAAGTCCACACTTCCTATGTTGCATTTAATAGTAGTAGTATTTAGCTAATCTATTTGTGTTCATTAAATGCTAACAAAATGTATTAACAAAACATCTGCTTTATAGCTGCATCATCATCCGAAAGTTCTATTTTGTGAAGGAATATTAGGTGCCGGCAGTGATCTTCTTTCAGCATAGGTAGCATTCATATCCTCGTACCATATTCCTAGCTCTTTTCATGTAGTTGACACCTTGATGTCGAGATATCCTTTGAAAATAAGTGAAATGGCTGTTTTGAAACTGAGAAATTAAATCTGATGCAGGACTAAACCTATGAGTATCTACAGATTTTCAATTAATGGATGTTTTTGAATTTCCCACCAGATCTGCTTCTACCTAATGATAAACACAAACAAACAAACAAAACCAACAACAGAAGAGCATAGTCTAGGCAAACAACTTACGGTAAACAGACCATGCCCAGAGCAGGGGGGTTGAAACTAGATGATCTTTGAGGTCCGTTTCAACCCAGGCCATCCTATGATTCTATGGCTGTATGGTTCTATGAAGTACATGTGTTAGACACTTCGTGTTGAAAATGACATTTCTTTATCAAATATTTACCGTAAAGAATTTTTCCCACCAATTATTCGCTTTTGTCGACGGTGTAGCAACCTCAATCCACAAACAGAAGCAAGAGAATCTAAGCCAGAAAGGGTGAAACAGACAACGTTAAACTCAAAAAGTATCCATTCTATCATGATGGTTAGCTAAAAACTAGGAAAGCTGAGGTTATTCTGTTTCATGGTAGTTTTTAACAGCCAAATTTTGCTCCAGGAAAGTACATTGAATTCCTTATAGCTGAGTTTTTTTTCATTTTCATTTTTTGACTGTTAGAGCGATTTACAGTTGTGTTCTCCTTTTCAAGTGTACATCTGGACTTATTCATAGACTTTTCTGTAGAGTTCTTCCTTACCTGGTGAAAGTGAAAGCAGATATTGTCAGGCCACAAAGGTTTCAAAGCTCAGCTCAAGATACATTATACCTTGAAAAGTTGAGAGTAACTGTATATGCTTTTGCATTTTCATATCCCTTGTATAAACATGGGTACCGTGAACTATGGTAGACAGACACCCTGTATCACTTGAATAGTCTTCATGATTGGTTTGCAGAGCTGGCACAGCAGTAAGGTGAAACAGTGAAGGCATATAATTTCCCAACAGTTTTGTTTCTATAAATTCATTTCATATAACTATCTCCTGTATAAGGTGGGATTTCTGGGTTCCATCTCTTCCTACTGTGACGGTTCCCCACCTGAACTTGTTTATCTACTGCTCAAAACAGGACTTCACCTTTGTTGCTGTTCCCAGGGACCTTCTTGCCTAGGTGGTCACAGATGACACCTGCATCCTCGCTGTGACGGCAGTTGTGTGTTCCAATGTCCTGCTTAATGCAGTCTGCCAAGGATCTCTCGCTTCCAGTACATTTTACATTATCCACATGGATTGGGCCTTTGCCTTCCCCAAAATATGCCATTGTCCTTGCTCTCGCTGGACCTCTGGAAGCAAAACAGATTTTTTTTTTTTTATCAAAACCTTTTGAGGCACTGTTCTACATTAACTCAGCTGAAATAGAGAGTTTGAGTAGTGGAGGTATCAAGGTTTTCTTCCAAGTCCCGTCACTGATTTATTAGATGATAAATTTTCTTCTCATTGACTCTGTTACTCTAGGAAGCAGGAAAAAAAAAGTCCAACAAAATTGCTACAATTCATTAATGTTTTAAAGGTGGTCTTATGCCTCTATTTAGAATGCACTGTGCCAAGTATTTTACATTGTAAAGGCATTACAAATATCTGCAATAAAGCAAAATATGTGAAAGCTGCTTTTTGGTAATCTTTTTAATCCTCATATTAGACAGCATCTGTGAATGCTAAAAATATTTTTTTTTATGGTCTGATTCCCTCAGTAAGATGGACCAGTTAACTAAGAAAGTATCATCTTCGCAGGGTAGTAGGAGTTAGGATTTACACATCATTTGATGCTAAAATTATTAATATATTTCATTATCCTGAGTCCAAGTCATGTCATTTTTTAAGTGCACGCCTGTAGTTGACTTCTAAAACTGCAGTGTAATTGGAGAAAGGCAGAGAAATGTAACTATTGCAGTACTACAAAAAAAGGTTGAGGGTTGGATCCTTTGGAGGCCATATAAACCAAGTAAGGTTGGTCCATTTCTGCAAAGCTTCAGTGTGTCTCAGTTCACACTGGACACCTGCAGATAGGCAAGGATGTAACAACCATCTTTTTTCAATTATTCTACAAATTAGTAATTAATGAACAACTACATAAGTATGAAACGCTTAGTTTTGACTGGGAAATATGCAATTACAGGCAAAGAAAGGAAGAAGGGAACTGCAGAAATCTGAATGTGCTCTGCATTGTGTGAAACCTGGATTGATTGTGTGCAACCTGTTTTCTCCAAGCACGCAAGACTGACTTTTGTCCCAGAAGCCTAGTAAAGCAGGCATGAAAGCCACAGCTGCTTAACTAACTTTTTGTGACTAGAGTACACATCTGTAATTGACTTAAGTAAGTTGATACATGGAGTGCCATAGGGACTCCAAGATATTTCTAGCAGATTCTTAAATTTGTACTAGAACATAACTTCTGCTCTTATTCTCAAACATAGTTTCTACCCTAGAAAGTCCAAGAATTTAAAATGTCAAAATGTTGGGAAGATTCAGTAATCATCATCAGTACATGGTACTTGTGGTTTAACTCAGCAGGCAGCTCAGCACCGTGCAGCCATTCGCTCAAAATTCCTACAGTAGGGTGGGAGAGAACCAGAAAAGGGTAAAACATGCTGTCAGGGCAGTATGAGAAACGAGAAAGTCCTTGTCTCAGTGTAAGCACTGCTCAGCAGCAACTGAAATGTCCGTGTGTTGTCAATATTGTTTTTTTTCCTGAATCCAAAACATAGGCTCATTCCAACCACTATGAAGAAAATTAACTATCCCAACCAAACCCAAGACAGTAGCACTTTAATACATCTGCCTCAAAGCACTTTTCATATAATCCTATGCTTGTAAGACTAAGTATCAAACCTAAGTATTTAAATGTCAGCCTAAGGCATTTTATTGTGGTTTGAAGTCCTGATCCTTATAAATTGCATGTAGTGCCATGTAGCTTCAGCAACAACTGCAGTCTGCTGTATGAATGACCTTTTTGAATAATCAGTCCTTTATCCAAATGAGTGATTGAACAAATACAGTTCAAGAATTAACAAAAAAAAAAAAAAAAGAAATAATCATGAATTGTGCCTGTATTTATTCCATTTGGTGACTTTCGTGATAGATGTTTGGTTTTAAGTATTCAAATTATGCTTCATAATACCTTGAGAGCTATTTTTTTGTATATGGTTTGAGAGTAAGAAAGAAGCAGTAGTGGAAAACAACCCAGTTGTCTGTAGAGAATTGGGCAAAGTTTGCTTTAGGTGTGTCTAAATTAAAAGATTACAGGTAGGCCTGGACACCTACCTGTGCAGCCTGGTCTAGGGAGCCTGCTTTGGCAGGGTGGTTGGACTAGTTGATCTCTAGAAGTCCTTTCCAACCCCTACAGTTCTGTAATACATATCAGTTAAGAGCTTTACTGATATTTTGTTGTGATATAATATACTGGATTCTAAATAATATGCAGCACTACGTTACAGTTTTTTATTTGAAAATGGTATGTTATGATTACACGATGTAAAGGACAGTACTTCTGTGTATACAGAAGGATAACTGCATGTACAGTTAAATGCCAGAGTACAGAAAGAGAATTTAAAGGTGAAGGTGTATGAGGCAAGAAAATATTTCTTTCTAAATCTCTATTTTTATATATTATATACCTTCAGTGTTGAGGAAGATATGTGAAAAATGTCATTAAGAGTTGATTCGATTCTATGAGTTACATACTTTTATCAGACAGGGATTCTTTGTTGGGGAGAAAATTTTATGAGTCATACCACTGACAAAGTTTCTTCACTCTGGAAATGTGGCTGAATCAAACTCAGTTGCCCATGTTCATAGAATTCCTAATATAGAATATGTTATAATTCAGACATGAAAGTAGGACATACAAGCTTCCTCCTTTTTTGAACTAGCGCATAGAAAGCCTTGCCTATTCGGATTTCTTTATCACATACTGAAGGGCACAGGATTTCTAAGTAGGAAATGGCTTTTAGAATTCATGAATTATAGAAAACCAGGCAAGGGAAGCATGCAAACCAGCTGACAGAGGTGATACCACAAGGTCAGCTGTCCTTAGGCTCTTTTTAATTTCCATAGCCACCATGTATTTACCAGATAATCCAAAGCCTTAACTGGCTTTGAAACCAGTATAGGTCAGTCTTTGCCTAATGAGTTTAGTATGATTCAACTTGTCAATCACAAACAGATATTTTATTTTGTGAAGGATACTCTAATTGCAGATTAAATGTTGGATGAAAAATGCTCTACTCCCTCAAACTCATGGGCAGCTGATCTGTCCATGTATGGTATTAGAAAATACTGGGACAGCACAAGCATGTATTGCAAAATCTTCACCTGGTTTAGGTATTTCTGTATCAAAATACTAAGTTTCTGCCTTAGGGCATGGCTCTAAAATTGCTCAGTATTACCATTGTTAATAATGCTGTTAATCAAGAAATCTAGTTGATTAATTCAGAGGACCAACTACCCTAGAGTACTTCCTTTACTGTAGAAGATAATGTTTGAAGCTCTATTGGCAGGATATTTATTTATTTGGGGTGGAATATGAGTAGAAACATGTGTTCTTATAAGTCTGACATAAATGAAGAGGATCCAGTTTTATTGGCACAGTTAATTATAAAAATGCAGAGAATTCTAAAACCTTTTCCTCTTTGCTTACTCTGTTAAAATACTCTTCTGTACACTAAACTGATCCCATATTAGATAGTACTTCAGAAAGGATGATATTCGTAGCATTTAACCTGCTATTCTTTTTATGTTTTCAAGATTTTTTTCTTCTCATGTTCTTTATATTATGTTTTCCTAGTATTAGTCCTGTTTGACAAACTAGATTATAATGAGGCATCTTTAAAACTGGTATTACCTTAAACGTAGTGATTTTGCCCACTCAGAATTTTTCTTGTTTTAGCCTCACAAATAAACATTAATAAGTAGCTGAGAATTTTCCAAAACAGGATTTCATAAAATAAATGCACAGATAACCTCTGACATTATGAGTAATATAGGCAGGAAAACTCAGTCCCTTGTTCTCCATCTTTACCCTTTGTTTACATAAGTCTTCTGTTGTAAGGCAGTCTTTTCTCTCATTTGTAATAATAAATCTGTGTTGCTGTTGTTTTTTTGTTTTTTTTTTCAAGGAATGTAGTGCAAGGCTAAGTATGTTCAAGATTCCCCAGACTCGGGAATTAAACACAGCATTGTAAAGGGAGTTGAACTGTAATGTTTAGTTCTGTGATCAGTCTTAATGAAAACCGATGTTAAATTCAGTATTAGGCGCTTTGGGAGTTCCCCCTGGGAAAAGGTCATAATGAAAAGAAACAACATTCATCAACCCCCAAGCTCAGGTCTGTGAACCCAGAAGCCCAAATCTTGCTTAGGAGCAGACAAGTGATCACTGAATATATTTTTAATTTCATCGAAGAGATTTGTTCATGAACTCCCAGGCCAATAAGCAGTTTGATCTCATCACTGCATAGTGTAGTCACATTTGTGAAATGCAACTGTCTAAACACAGAGCTGCCAAGATCCATTTCCGACAAGCTTTGCCAGTTTGTGGAACCTAATTTTAGGTTTCAAAAATCTGTTTCTCCTAAGTCCTTCAGGAAACATGTATTCTGTTGTATCCTACAATCTTAAGCCTTTGGTCGCACATGACAGAAACTCAGAATCTAGACCACTATCTGTCTTTGCAAAGGCTTAAAAGGAGTAGGTGGGAATAAATGATTGAGTCTGATACTCTGTGGGAGAAATAAAAAAGGACAGAGAGGCTGAGGATGGAGCAGACTAAATGAATGATCTGGTAGGAGATAATACAAATAAGGTTTTGTAGTTTTGAAGATGCAGCCTGCTACTACTCACAGTATAAATATGTTGTGTTGGTTGGGTTATTTTTTTGTTTATTTTTTTTTAGAAGAATATCAAACACTCAACTTTTTAAAAAGTGTATGTTACGTGATGAGGCATAAATTGATGACATTCGGTTGCACAAACTTTGTTACAAAAAGCTTGGTTTGTATTTCTTATGTTCAGATTTCTTTACAGATGCAATCAGAGATGTTTCACCAGTGTTCTGGAAATCTTTCAGCTCATACTAGTTCTGCTATTTATATGTTTGTCCTTTAGTTGCTGTTATCTTTACTGCTCTTCAGTATCCTTGTGAGTCTCTTCCAACCTGGGATAACTATGATAAATATGATTCATAAAAAGCAATGTTCATGAGCGTTGTGACTTAGTTCAGAAGCAGCTCCTGTCTTTTGCAGAGGGGTTTTTGTCCTATCAGGTTTATTCATATATTAAATTAAGCTATTCAGATTATTGTAGGATGACGTCATAATCATTTGTATAACAGTTCTATCGAATTTCCAAGCTACATCAAGTCTAGACAGATCAGTAAATGCAGGAAAAACCCATGAAATGGGGAAATGAATAGCTGGTGTGCATAAATCTTAATCAATGCTGAAATCATATCCACACCTGGTGACAACGGACAGAGACGTGTTGCTATACTTCAGTAAAATAATAACCATTATGTTGGAAACTACTGATTTAAATGTCATCATTAAGGTTCAGAAATGTATCCTACAGACATGTAGCACCTGGAGTGCCGACTAAAACAGTATTTATTCAACAGCTTAGTAATTTGGATGTTTTTTTTTTTTTTTTTGAGTATCAAAATTCCTTTTCCCAGTTATGCTAGTTAATGAAAATTTCTTTTTAAAACATAGTCTGATTATTTTTATGCTAATGGTATAAATATTTTTTCTATAATTATGCCAAACGGACAGATTTTAAAAGAGATCTATTATGCAAGCAGACACAATTTTTTGATGTTTGATTGCTGTATCGTTGGATATAGCAAGTGGATAAGTTGAGGAAAAGCACAAAAGATTTTCTTACTTGTAACCAAGCTGTCGACAGACTACAGCCGCATCCTTATCAGACCATCCGTCATCACAAACCGTGCCCCACTGATCATTGAAAAAAATCTCCACACGTCCTTCTTTCTTATTCTCACCATCCATCAGCCTGATGGGAGGACCTGGGAATAAATTACAGCTGTCAACCCGCAATGGCAGAAGCAAGAATGAGTACTTTATTTCCATCACAATGAGCATACAGAGTCAACTGATGTTCAGCAAGCCTTATGTCAGCCATTAGTCATTTACTTTTCTCTGTCTGAAAAAAGGAAGCAGTCAGTACAAATTATAAAAATATGTGAGATATTATTGTAATCTCTGTGCTTGGAACCTACAGGGCATAGTGCAATTTTCCTCATAATGGCAAAGGCACCTGAGGTATCTTTTATTTGGTAGCCATTCATGGTACACATTTCCCTTGCAGAAACTTTGTGAATGAATTCAACTATATCTTAGTTCATAAACCTATTCTCAAACTGATTGCTGCCACACATCTTACTGCAATCTCAGCAAAAAAGCTACAGCATTGTCCTGAAATTCAGTTACTACTTACTTGTTGTATGTGCTCTGTAGCATATTTTGTGTGATAGCATAATGATCTACAGTATGTTATTACAGACTACAGTGTGATTATTTTTCTAGCTTTTAAAATTGATTGTTTATTCAAATATGCTTATAATACAAACTCTTACTTGTGGATCAGTCAGAATTGATTTATCGTGGGTTGTTCAGTGTTCCGCCTTTTGAATCATTTAGCAAAGTATGTATTTGATTATCCTTGCCATTAAGACTAATTTATAGCATGCTGGCAATGCAAGAATCCTTAAAAGAGTTAAAAATTCCTTTGAGGTCTCTGTGTACTCTTTAAATGAAGAATCACATTCTGATTCTTCTACTGTGTCATATTTTATAATCTTTAAGACTCTAATTAGACTTCCTTATTTTGAATAATTGGAAAGCCTGTTCCACATCCTTTTAACCTGTCCCTACTCTTGTCTAAACCTGTAAGGATGAAAAAATAATAATTTTGCTCCTAACTACAAGAGTATTGTGATACATCAGTATTTGAAATGTGATTCTGATTTATTTAAAGTATGAATAATTTTCGTATACCAAACCTTCCAATGGCACAGAGCTAGTGAAATCTAACTTAATTTGCCAATTAAATGCAAAAAGATTATGAAATAAAATTAAAGTAGTTTTGCTTCAAATGTAAGTTAATGCACATTGTTCATATCAGAGTTCATACTGCCTGAACAGTTGCAAGTATTTACTTCACTAACGTTCTCTTCAGTTACATTGTCAGGTTATTATTTACTAAACAAATGTTGTCATTCTCATGGTGTATTGTATTTTTAGTGCCCCTTAATGTCTGTATTTCCTCAAATTATATAACCTACTCACGTTTTTCAACTGTTTTCATCTGTAAATGAATTTAAAATGCTTTTATTCAATTGCTAGAAAGTGAAGGGCAACAATAAGAGTCCTTGTCTCTTGTCCAATCAGGAAGAGTTAGATACTTCCCCTTCACGACATATGAGTTATTCTAGTAGGATGTGTTTTTAGTGCATATTACGTTACCCAGCTAAAGGCATGAGATATTCATGATACGTTTGATCTGATTTGTTGTTATCTCATCTGCCTGTGTTTTAGCATACATTTATTTATGAGCACAAAACTAATATGACTTTCCGGTAACGGGAGATGTGAGAATACTGCCATATGGATGCATTTAGCTGAACTGGACCTCCTTCAGCTAAGACTGTATTTTACAGAAACTTAAGCATAGCAGCAGAGAAGGTTTGCATCTGTAAAGACAGCCACGATTATTTGAATTCCTGTTAATTTTGGTCTGGGAAATTTTTTTCAACAAAGTGTGATTCAGCGTCATTATCAAATACAAAATGGAACTGTACTTCAATATAAAACACTCATTTTATTCTTACGGGTCAGAAGGCTGTAAAGAAAAGACCAGAAACAAAGGAGAAAGAAGAGAAAGAAGAAAAGTGTGGATTGTTGTAAGAACAGATAGCAATGTTGTGCAGTAAATCCATGTCTTAGTTTGCAAGATAAGCCTTCAGTCTATAATTTCCAAGGAACTTCAAGAAATGAGATATACAAATCTATTAGATTTCAGTAGAAGCAGTGAATCTAATTCCACTAGCTTCCTTGTTGATTCTAACTCCAAAAATCAAAAACTAGAATTGCTGACTGAAAACTGAATTTGCTGATTTACAAATTCATGTTGATCATTACTGTTCTGGCTGTTTATGTGCCTTTAAATGAAGCCTGATTACTTATGATCTTCAAGGGAAAAATGAACTTTTTCCCTTCCTTGTCTGTCTTTGCACACATCTTCCAAACAGTAGGATTTTGAGCACCCTTTAAGTTCACTGTACTTCTCTGAAATATGCGCCTAAAGCAGTACTCATATTGTGATGTTACCAAAGAGATGCCTTACCAAGTGAGAGTTTATGGCTGTTGTTATCTGGATGGCAAATGAGTCTGACATCCTCCTGATGGCTGCAGTCATGCTTTCCCCACTCTCTCCTTGAGCACTGCAGAAGGTTTGTCTCCTTCCCAGAGCAGCTGACATCATCTAACCAGATGGGACCAGTGTTTCCTTCTGAGGAGCTCTCAGGTGCATTTTTTCCATACCTGTGTAACAAAATGTTTTGGTCAATAGTGATCAGAGGGCATGTAATACTTCAGCACTAGAAAGGAAATAAATCATATCTTGACAAATAAAGTTTTCACAAGGCCAACAGTAGACAGTAGTAACCATGATTGAACAGGTTCAGTTAGCATTAAATAAATGAGAGCACTACATATTTCTTCCCTGGTAACCCATATTTTTAAGGAATTACTGTTACATTAATGCAGACTTGAGGATGTGTTACTTTTGATTAAGGCCTCAATCAGATATATATCTATCTCACCCACTTTGAGACTTAAATCATGTTCTAAATATCATAATATCTGAATGTCACTCTGGATTTCTTTGAATGTGAAGACAAGACAAAAATTAAGTAGCAAGAATGTATTTTTCTAAACACAGTCAGTATGAAACGATTGTTTTCTGAAATATGTTAGTCAGTACTTAACAGTGTCTTAGGACTTCAGGGGGGTTTTAAGCAAGGTCCAGAAAGATTTATACCTTGAAAGTCTACGTGATTTTTACTGACTGTTTCGTGATCAAAGATTCTGAATAAAAACTTCCACAGGCAAACTAGAATACAATAAATCATTTTTTCTCTATTGATTGGTTAACCAAAAAAGATGAGTGGAAGGAACTCAGTGAATGAAGACTGCTGAATTACACGCTGAGTTGCGTCTTTTTGCTCTAACTTAATTGAGGCCATAAATATCAAATGGAGACTGAGGAAAGCAGATTTTAATGGATTTTAACTCTGTGAAGCACTCAGCTAATATTTAAAAAAAGCTCTTGAACAATATAGGATTCACGTAAATATCAACCATCCATGTCAAGTCAAAGAGTCAGATATCTGATATCAAGTAATCTTACTTAAATCCCAGCTGCCGGCAAACCACCTGTGTGTTCAGTTCTGTCCACCCATCATCGCAGACTGTGCCCCACTGCCCCGAATAATAGACCTCCAGGCGTCCCTCATGACTGCCTTTCCCACTTGTTAGCCTTAATGCACCATCTGTGTCATTAACAAGCAAGGAAAAACAAAGATCAGTTCTTCTTAGGTCCAATTACTATTCTGAAATAAAATGAATATCATTACGTTTACTGCACCTCATTAGAATATTAAACTACGATATCTGTGCTGTTCATTAGATGCCATTCAATGAGAAGATGAATAAAATGCCACGATGCACCCAGGCTGTTGTAAAGTTTTGAGTAACACAGCTGCTTAAGTGCAAGATTTTGAACTCCTAAGTCCTCATTACATGCCAAGTTCACAGGAGTAGGCTCTAATTATGTGGTTTCATTGTATATACATACAATTTATCTTCTTTATATATCCTGTTATTTCCCATTGCTTTTATGCTGAAATATTTACCATCACTGATAGAATCAATGCAAGTTAATGCATGCACTACACAGTAAGTGGCAGTTAGCCTGTTGCAAAGAAACCAAGGCTTGGTATTAAAAAATGAGATTTTTCTGTGCCTGTGAAATTTCTACAGGCAACAGCCAGCTCTTTTTGATACAGTGCTACAATGTGTTATTACTGTGGGGTATTATGCATCTGCACACTTTAAAAATTCTCCTTCCAGTGCTGTCAATTCTGCATTTGTCACTACTGTTTTCCTTGTGTGTTTATTGGTAACTGAACTACCTGTGAGAGGTGTACAGGAAACACCAGCATCTTCTTTGTGGCCGCAGTTGTGTTCCCTCCAGGAGCTTTTTGGACATTGTTCAATAGATAGCTCATTTCCTGTACAGCGCACTTCATCCAGCAGCACAGGGCCTGAGCCTTCTCCAAAGTAAGCCTGGCTCCATGCCTTGGCAACACCCCTGTCAAAAGGTAACAAACGCTGAGTCAAGTACAAGCAAGCCAGGGTCTTGGAGGCAGTGGAAACAGCTAAAATGTTGTATATCTGGCTTCTACAATAGTAAATGGGACTTCCAGAAAAGCTGCTGCAGGGGCAACTGACTGTGCAGCCAGTGTTAAATCTCTACTACAGTGTGCTTCTATGGTCAACTTTATTATGAGCTGAAGTTCAGCAATAGCTGAAATTAAATGCACCATTGTGACATTTCCACAGTTTGAGTATGCTTATGAAATCAAGTTCTATTGTTTCACATTTACAACATTTTCTGTGTCTTGATTTTTAAGAATACCATTTCTAAAAGGGCTTATAGTTTTACAAATGGATATGAGGGTTCTGATTTTACTTTTCATTTAATGTGTACATGTGATAATCCTATGTATTTCTTCACCTACTTACTTTGCTGTGCTGGCCTCAAAAGCACACTAATCGAACTTCAAATACTTAGATGAAGCAGATAAACATGGTTGTTCTACATCCTGTTATTTAAATACCATGGCTAAGTGACTTGGCAATGTCATAAAGTTAATTGTAGAAATAAGAACAGAGGGCAGACCGATGACTATCCTTGTGTTTGTTGTTCACTTTATGTCAGCATAGGGGATTCTGTGCGCAAAAACCTGCATAAATCAAATAAAGTCCATTATTTCAGCATTAAAGAAATTATGCAGTGTTCAACAGCTGTTGAGCTGTCAGGATTTTTCCAGTTATGTTTGTTAAGGTACTGTGTCTTTCACGTGTAAATGGTTTGTCATGGATTGTTTTCCTTTCACGGCATGGTTCCTCTGTACCTATATCCAGTCTAGTTTTTGTAGGAGCATTTATAGTTTTTGTCATTTTTTTCAACTAGCAAGATGAGGGGTGTAATTAAACTTTGGCTATAATGAATTACCTTTCTAAAGGACTAGTTTACAATACAGTTTGCCTGTACTAAAGTAATAGTTAAAAAAAAAAAAGTGTTTTCTTCAACTAGGCATATATTGTTACATAGCACCTAGCAGGAGAAGTATATTCAGTTTATACTGAAAACGTGTCAGATCTTGGCTGTTTTGTTTCAGAATGCAGACATTCAAACTTAACAGGCTTTTGCAGTAGAGTGTTAGAATTCTCCATTATTGGGCCATCTGTTCATGCCACAAAGCTTGCTACCTTCTGTGCCACTTATTTTAATTCATTGTAATCTCAGCAAGGTTGAGCAGGTGAGTTCTTTTCCTGTCTCCTCTGCACTGACCTCCTCAGTTCTCAACCCAGTTTGTTTCAAAGGTAATCCCCCCATTCCTCGTTAGCTTTATAGCTTAGTATCTTCTCTGCATTCTCCTCCTCATTTTTCCCTCTCCAAGCCATCTGCCTTTAATCTCAGTCCTCATCTCCTCTGTCTCTAACGTAGCAGTTCTCCTCTTTGCCTCCCAGTTCTGCAGCATCTTTCTCAAGTACTGAATACTTATTTGCTGAGTGGTAACAAAATTGCCCCTGGCTATTCAGAAGAGGAGCAAGAAAATCCTGTTCTACTGCTGTGACTTAGGTTATGGACCATTCTTAGTTAAGATAGAAACTCTTAAAACTCTGTCAGAACTTCAAACCGGTATCTACTCAGTCTATGCAAACAGACAGATTTCTGAGACTTATGGTGTAATGCTTGATTCTTGTGGGCATGCCAAGAAGTGCATCCTTTCAGACAAAGCAGTGCTCTTGCTCCAAATCAAAGAGATTGTTAGACTTTCCAGTAGAGTAGATTTCAATACCAAAAGCGATTTTCTCATCTTCACCTGAGGTTTTTGATTAAAATTTTACTGAAATTGTAGTGAATGTTCACTAAAGACTCAGAATTTATTCCAAGAAAGATCCTTTTTCTGTCTTATTGTGCCACATGTCTGCCACTGAAAACTGGATCCTACAGATCAAAGTGACTTGAAAGTATTGGCACTCTACCTGACCCTTCCAAAACATGTGTAGTTTATGCTTTAGAGTATTAGTACAATTTTAAAGGAGCATCTTTTGAAAATTCCAAGCTGTATGCCTTTCTACCTCTCCTTCTTTGCTGCTGAAGTAGAAAAGATGTAGTAAAACAAACCCAAGGCCAAGCTGCCGGCAGACAACTTCAGCATCTGCATCATCCCACTGATCGTCACAGATAGTCCCCCACTGGCCAGCGTGGTAGACTTCCACTCTTCCTTCATAAGCCTCGTTCCCACCAGCCAGCCGGATCGGAGTAAAGACAGAGGCTGTGATCAAACACAGAATATAAGAAATTGTCATTTTGTTATCCTGGATGTAATGAAAAAAAAAGACAGCTTAGTGGTTTCTGTGATGTTGCTCAAGGACTACACTTAATTTTTTTTGTAATTCAATGGGAAATCTGAAATTAAACTTGCTAGAAATTAGTTCCTCTAAGGTCCACTCTCAGTAGATGAAAAATACTCTACAAACAAGAAGCCATGTTGATCTTGAGTTGTTTAAGTGTCAAAATGTTCAGACACTTAGGACCAAAAAGCCAAATACTACATTTTGTCAGTAAAACTGCATTTCTACCAGTAAGGGCAAAGTCAGCTCTGTACAAACTCAATCCCAGAGGGGAAAATCTGTAAGTAAGAGGCAAAAAATTATTTAGTTTCCACAGAAGTAGAATTTCACCCTTGTGTTTTGGCCTTTTCAAAAAAAAAAAACCAGACTTTTGTTAGACCATTTCTTGGAAGCATCACTTCTGCAGAAAACCATAATGGAAACAGCTTAAAACCATGTAAAAAATTACTCACTTTTGTACTGTTTTAAAGTTTCACCATATCTAAAATTTGAAAGATACACAATGTGATTCATTTTTTGTGTATGCCTTCCAACCAGTTAATGCTATTGTTTCAACTATTTCATGACAAAAAAAAATAATATTGATGGAATTCCTCTGAGTCCATCATACTATTTCACCAGTATGAAATCTAAATTTTTTTTTTGTCGTTTATTAGGTATATTCGTTAAAAAGGCTAGTGGTAGTAGAACCTATAAAACAGGCAATTTCAGGAAACTCCATCTACTCGGCTGAATCTCAGGACTGATTTAATTAAATTCAGATATCCTGGGCTCTAAAGAACTGATAAGCTTCCTTTCAGCATTACTGACACAGATTAAATGCCTTTGATATATGTATCTAAGCAAAATAAGCTTTTGTGGTGAAAATGTCTATAAGCAGAAGGAAAACCTTATGATCTAAAAGTAAAATTTACTTTTATTATATATTTATTAAAATTTTATTTTATTATAAATTTATTTTAAATAAATTTCAGTTTCTTTAGGGAAAACTGTTTCTTTTGCTATGGTCCCTCATCTTCTTTCCTAGTTTATGAAGGATTTATCTTCCAACTACACTATACTTTTCTAAATTAAGAAAATGATTATGTTTTTCTAAGTAACTTATTGAAATTCCTTATGAATAGTGGAGTTGTAGGACACAAGTGTGGCTAGTTATGGATAGGAATACAAGTAGGAAAAGAAAGGAAGCACAGTGCTGGGAGCAGCCATACAACATTTCTTGGTTACAGATGAAGAGAATGTCACTGCCAGCAGAGCCGTCCTTGAAGTAAGCAGTATCTTAAATGTGATGGCATAACTGCCTTCTTAAATGCTGTTTATCATGTCAGTTAAAATAATCCGAAACATCTTAAAAGCCTTATTAATACATTTTCCTCGTAATACAATTTAACTTTTGTGAGTGATGTGTGAAATAGCAAACTACTGGTAGAAGAACTTGGACCTGCTGTTTTTAAGTGTACACAGAATAAATAGGACAAAAATTTAACAGTTTCTTTTGCAGTGACAGCCACATTCAAAGAACATAAGGTCAACATTCATCAGGCACATCTGCGCCAAAGTCATGTTTAGCCTGTGGGTGAAACTGATGTCCTTCCCTGCTGCTCAAAAAAAGCTGACAAACTGATAAGTAGTTTGTGTAGCTAACAAATACAGCCCCAAGTTTAAAAAGAAAAATAATGATCATTTAAAAAAAAAAAAAAGTCAAAGAAGTAAAAAATGTAGGGGAAATGATCCTACTTTTACAGCCAGATGTCTCTTGCTGATTCACCCTTCCTCACAAGCTGGACCTCAAAGCAACATTTTGTTTGATTATGGAATGGTAAATGGTGGTTCTGATAGTTGAAGCTTGAGGAATTGAATGGAATTGAAGCATAGAGGAATTTGAAATAGTTAATGATGCTATGAGTAAATCTGTTTAATTTCCTGTACCAAGAAGTCTAATAAGGTTTTCTAATTTCATAATGATTAATTATTATTACTTGCATTTAAATAAGCTAAATTGTTAGCTAAACCATATGTTTTGTTTTCTTTTTGTTTTTTTACCTAGGGAAGAGCTACAAGTAACAGCAGCTGCCGTGTTTGGAGGACATATTCCATCCTGCCAGATGTCTTTTTCACATAACAGTATATTTTCTTCATCACCACGACAACGCACTTCACTCCAGTAAACCGGAATAAGGCCCAGTCCAGAAAATGGTATGTGTTTTGATATACCTTTTTCACTGTAAGAAAAATAATCAGGTAGTATATTTGAGTTGGGTGGAAGGGAGTAAAACATCTGTTTGTGAAATCTATTCATTCCTGGTTCTCAGATAAAAACCTTGGTTAGAAAAGAAAGAACGTTCTTTAACAGTGTAAAAATCATCACATTTTCTTACAGTTCAGCACAGTCTTCTGCACAGAGCAGTTACAGAGCAATCCAGATCTCTCCATTTTGTTGTGGAATATTTTAGTACAGTGGCCTATGCCCTGGCAGGGCCAGCCACACTCCTGTTCTCCCAGTTCTTGACAGCAAATAATAGTGCAGTGATTCCTTTCACACTCCATAGGTGAACCTGTAGTATCATCCCACTGCAGATGTACTTCCATGACAGATAATGCCAAGGGTCTTTCATTTTTCTCCTCTCCTATACTCTATTAACACTAGCCAGTGCTCAGCACATATGCATGGCATATAACATGGCTATGACTATGGGGCAGTGAAATCCCCTCATATTCCATCAGCTCATTCTCATGTCCATTATTGTCTATTCAGCCATTCCCATCTGTCCATTCATCCCTCCATCCCTCCAACACCCTGAACATTTATAAACAGCTTCCTTTCCTTCCCAGACTGAATCCAAAGAGACTGTTCTGAATCTTACCTTCCATGTAATACCCAACAAAAACAAATTAAAAACTACATCCAAGTGTTGTAAAATCAAGAGGAGCAGAAAAATGGAAGGACCTGAAAAACACTGGTAATACCTACTGAATTTACCTTGTGGTATAGAGATCCAGATTTCTATTAAACACTCAATGAAGCACAAATATAAAGTTTCAACTACTGTTTGTTTGGGTATTTTTGGCCTGGATTCAGGTTCAAGTAATTTCTATTGAAAAGACTGAGCCACTCACACATACCTCTGAAGTACTTCTCTAATAATGGTTTTGTTGAACTGAAATGTTTATTGGAATGGTATAGGTATGGGTATGGATGGCAAAAATAAATGAAAATGAGGAAAGGAGACATTGCACGTAGACAGCTGAAGTCATAAGCAAATCACAGCCTCCAGATGGCTGAACTTTTATCCTGTCTAATCCTCATATTTTTTAAGTTGGCATGGTGTGTTCAGATTAGAATTGAACGTTACAAAACAGCTTAGATTTTGTTCTGGCTTGAAGTCTTAAAAAGTAGAATAATTATTAAGAGTGCCACAATGCAAGCATGGTATACTAGCCCCCTGGTGCTTTTAGCAAATGTAATCACTTCTTTGATGTGTAACGGTACGAAATCTTAGAAAGGCAATAAACCAGATCTGTTTTGGGGTGTATGGTAACCTAGCTAACCAAACTGAATGGAGCTGTGAGGGGGAAGGATAGTCAAGTAATGTCCTTGCCTAGCTTAGATGACATTGATTTTCTAGAAGCTGAAATTGCATTTTATTTTTAAAACTTCCCATGGATATGGGCATTTTCTTCTTTTCCTCAGTTCCATCTCACTGTAGTAATCACAGCATCACTATAGGCAATATTTATAGTTGAATGACCAAGTATTGGTGAAAGGTCCTGGTGACTAAATCCACTTTGACAGCTGTGGGAAGTGGTGGTCAATAAGGACAGTGAGCTGTTAGCACAACGCAGGAACTTTCAACCTGTGCAATATTACCATGACTCTGTAAAATGTTTTTGTGAAAATGTAAAGCTGCAAAATTTGTCTGGTTTTGGGTTAAGTTATCAATGTGTAACACTAAAAGTATACAATACAGATAACCTAGTTGTATGAGGATATGCACAGCAAAAATACCCCATTTCCCAAATATCTAGGATGAGTCCCAGCTGTCTTTTGGCAGCATATAATGGATGATTACCAGGGTAACACCGTGCTCCTGGGAATAGGGAATATTCCTGTGATAAGAGACCATGAAAAAGCAAATTCTGACCACATTTACATTTTTACAGATTCAGTAACTTAAGAGCTACTCTTAACTGACCCTTACATAACCAACAATAGGATCAGACTTCGTATTTCTCAGAAGATGTCCTCATGGACATCTTCTGGATGCTCACTACAGCAGATTTTGTTTTACCTTGAAAGTACAGGATCTACACTCCTTCCACTCCTTTTCAGATCCCACATGCAGCTTTCAAATGAAATACTAATTTTCACACTGACCTCTTTGAAGTACAACATAATCGAAGGAAGCAAAAGATTCCCCTTTATACTGTAATGTCATTAAAGTAAGTCCACTATTTTCACTCAGACAAAAACTTACCCAAGTGCAAGCTGTCGACATATGACCGTTGCGTCATTATTGTCCCAGTGGCTGCCACAGATTGTGCCCCAGACTCCATTCAGATTAACCTCAACTGTACCTTCAAATTCATTCTTGCCACCTTGGAGTCTCACTGACCCTTAAAAGAAAAAAAAAAAAAAAAGTCTCCAAGATGCTCCATGTGTCAGTTAATCCATCCTACCTACAAGACTCTGAATCTGTTTTTTTCCTCTGCAGAATAAATTTCTGTTTCAAGTACTACCACCTTATTTTGCACTCTTTGGGGAAACCACTTCTAAGAAGTACTCTGTCATGTCTAACATAATATACAACAGAAGATAACTTTATTCCTTACATAGGGAATACATTTTGCTTTTATACTGAAGCTACATCACTTTTCTGATCCTTATGATGCTACAACTTAGTTGCTAAGGTCTAACCACCAAAACAAACTGTATACAGACTATACATAATTATTTCAATGTGTTTACCCAAGTAAGCAAAATTTATATACATATGAGTGATATATTTTTATCTTCCACATAATTCAATCCAGTTTAAAAGAATTGGAAAACAACCGCATGGATTGCATAGTTTTTGCTCTGACCTATGTAATATTATGCTTGTCATGGATGTCTGTAGTTTATTTTAGCCAAAGAATGAATTTGTTCATACTCGTTCTCAGACAGAAAAACACTTGATGATGTTATATTAATTCGCAAGGGCTATTTAGCAAATTCTCAGACAAAGCAAGCTAAACACATTAGGGATTTTCTAAAAGAAGTGAGAAAAACATTCTGCTTTTGGGGAGCAACAACAGACAAATCCAATAAATTGATTTTGCATTCTTATATTACAGTATTTTTATTTGAGGCCCAAGATGCATTTGCTATTGAAAGTAGCCAAGTGCCACTTAAAAAGGTGTGAAAAAGCTGGTTATAGGTGTAACACTACAGAAGCACAATAGTCATAACAGAACGGTAGTTCAACAAGAAAGAATACATTTCTGTTAAATTATCAAACATAACCTAATGGCATGCATTAATATTGGCTGAAATCTCAGTTAATCCATCTGCCTCTCCTCTGTGATCTACTTAAAATCAGAAGCTACATCATCATCCAGCTTGCAGGGTTTTTAGCGGTAGGAGAGAAGTCAGTGTTTGTGCCTGCTGTCCTTGTACATGCGATGTGTTCCTGTACATGTATATTACAATAACAATAATAATAATAGGTAGATCTACCTTTTCTTCTTGGCTTTCACACAGGTTGTGTTCTGGTTTTAATTTAGTTCACTGCAGTTTATAACATCACCAAGTCAAATGACTGCCACATGAGTCAAGGAATTAATTAACCTCAAACTTGATTTTGTGTGTTCCTTTTTGTCTTCTATTTTCTCAGCATTACTGACTGTGCAAAAAAAGAAAGTTATTCAACTCATGTTACAGGGTATGCTATCATTCAGCACAGAGGACTATTAATGGCTTAATTATAGCAACACTAAAGACATTACTCCTTGTTTTTCTGTCTTTATATTTTTTCTCTTTGTGTTTTTCTGTCACATACATACAGGTTCGGGAATTTTGTTTATTTCTGCTCTTCACTTGACTTTTGTGTAGACTACTATTATCAATTGGAATATCAGTTTTAGTCAAATATCAAAGTGATGTCTGACATTCCAGAAATGAGTGGGAAGATGTCATCCTCAAAAAGCAGTTTATTTTTGTACATGATTGCTTAAGGACCTGCATGACAACTATTGTATCGATGCAGAGTTTCCTGAGCACACATTACACAATATATCTATGCAAATATTTAGATAAAGAAGTACTTGAAGAATAAAATTATCTTCTGAGATTTCCATGGCAGAACATAGCTCACTGCTCTTTCTTTATTTGCAGAATTCCCAGTGACAACAGTGGAAAAAATTATTCTTGTAAACATAATAAAAGGTAGTACAAGAGACAGCTTTTGCACATCAACATGTTATTTCCCAACCATTAAAAATAAAGTAAATATGAAAACCTGTGCCTGCCTGATAGTCAACTCATGAAAGAAGTCTCAAAAGCATGGAGACCTGTGAAAGACATACTGTTAAACAAAGAAAACAGACTTTACCCTGCTGCAAACTCCCCCAAAGAACCCTGTGTGACTTCTGGTCCCTGCTGAGGTGGGTATTAGTAGAGAAGGAAGGGAAAATGATTGGAAGTGACAGAACCTTATTTCTGTGTGCTTTCGTGACAAGACCTAGGGGAAAACATTAATAAATGAGGGGGTTTTTTTTTAATCCTGTAATATCTCAATAATAAAGTATTTTCACTGCACTGCCTTTTCACTGCAGATTTGCAGTTGCTCATAGGAATACCAATATTTTATGAATATATCATTGTGCTTCATTAGGTTATTTTTCCTTTCCGATAGATAAAACTATTATTTTATAATGAAGTGTAAATTTATTTCATGTGCTAATTGATTTTACAGGATTGAAAGCTGATCAACATATATAACAGACCCATGTTTGTCTCACGAGAAAATACACAAGATTATTATTAAAGGTAGTTTTTTAACAAATTTAAAATGTTCTTGATTGTCATCTGTAATTTAATCTAAAAAGAAATAAAGAGAAAGCCTTTTCTTACAGGTAGCAAACATTACATCTTTTATTATGCCTGATGTTTATTAGAGTTAACTGAATAGATGTTATAATAAAAAAAAAACTGTAACATGCTAATTTACACTGATTTACTACTCTCTTCTAGGATAGTGTTGATACCTACAGCTATGCCTAACCTAAACTACCCATGGCAAAATCTAGCATTCACTCCTCATGCAAAAAAGTAAGTAAACCAAACCCTCGCCATTAAGGAAAAAAAAAAAAAGTTTCAGGATTGAAAAGTCTCTGAAGGGTGGCTTAGTATTTTTTCTAAGTCTAGTCTGAGTGTTTCTTGCTCAGTATTTTACCACTGAATACAACAAAAGTAAATGATACTATGTGCTTCACACATACTTTGAAGGATGTATTAGCATATAATTAGACATAATTACATAGCAATCAAATCAAACAGTAAATTATGGAGAAAATGATTGTAATTTATTCAGAAGTTTATTCAGAATGTTGCAATATTTGAACTACTGGCAGTTATTTTACTGTATCATGAGATAGACTAATTACAGTAAAATGGATATCTCGTAAAACATAGCAGAACTTTAGAATATATCATTGTGCTTCATTAGGTTATTTTTCCTTTCCAATAGATAAAACTATTATTTTATAATGAAGCGTAAATTTGTTTCATGTGCTAATTGATTTTACAGGATTGAAAGCTGATCAACATTAGAATCATAGAATTATAGAGTCCTTAGAGCTGAAAGGGACCTCTGAAGGCCATCTAGTCCAACTCCCTTGCAATGAGCAGGGATGCCACAGCTAGATCAGGTTGCACAGGGCCTTATCCAGTCTTGCCTTGAAAGTCTCAAGGGACAGGACATCAACCACAACACTAGGTAGCCTGTTCCAATGCCTCACTATTATCCTGAGCAGCCCAGTATATGGTTGGCTGAGCTGCATTGGCACATTGCTTGTTCATGTCCAACTTGCCAGCCACCAGCACTCCCAGGTCTTTTTTGTCAGGGCTGCATTCATTCCTTTCATCCCCCAGTTTGTATTGGTAATGGGAGTTGCCTCAACCCCAGGGCAACACCTTGCACTTGGATTTGTTGGACCTCATGAGGTTCACCTGGGCCCACTGCTCAAGCCTGTCTAGGTACCTATGGATGGCATCCCATTCCTCTGGCATGTCAACCTCACCCCAAAGCTTGGTGTCATCAGCAAACTTGTTAAGGGTGCACTCAACCCAACTGTTGATGTCACTGATGAAGATATTATAGAGTGTCAGCTTCAGCACTGACCCCTAGGGGACACAACTCATCACCAGTCTCCATCCAAACATTGAGCCACTGTCTGGACTTGATCCTGCAGCTAGTTCTTCATCCATCGAACGATCCACCCATCAAATTCATATCTTTCCAATTTGGAGAGAAGGATGTTGTGGGGTACCGAGTCAAAGGCCTTACTGATGTCCAGAGAGATTACATCAGCAGTTCTTCCTCTTGTCCATTGATGCACTGACACCATCATAAAAAGCCACCAGGCTGGTCAAACAGGATTTGCCCTTGGTGAAGCCATGCTGGTTCTGTATCAGCTCCCTGCCTTTCATGTGTCTTAGTATAGCTACAAGGAGGATCTGCTCAATGATCTTCCCTGTCACAGAGGTGAGACTGACACGCTGGTAGTTCTCAGGGTCATCTTTTTTTTACTCTTTTTAAAAGTGGATGTGATGTTTTCTTTTTTCCAGTCACCAGGGACTTCACCTGATTGATATGACTTTTGAAATATCATAGAGAGTGGCTTGGTAACCACATCAGCCAATTCCCTTAGGACCCTGGGATGCATCTTGTCAGGACCTGTAGACTTGTGGATGCTCAGGTTCCTCAGGTGGTCACAAACCTGATATTCACTTACAGTGTGAGGGATGTTGGCTTCCCCAATCCTCTCCTACCAAACCAAATGTTTGAGGGCTATGCGGAGAGCAGTTATCAGGGAAGATGGAGGTAAAAAGTTGTTAAGTATCTCAGCCTGCCTGTGTCACTCACTCGGAGGGGTGCACCCCTCTGGACTTTTCTGTTGAGGGACCTGTAGAAGCCTTCCTTGTTCTTCCAAGTTCAGTTAGCTACCATCAGGTATGTTTACACTATGTTACTATTACAATCTATTTATTATTCATGGCTCTAACTTTGTTACTAAGAATGCCTTAATGTCTCTATGAGTGTTTGTTTTGTTATAATGCCCAGGAAACACTCTTCTTCTTCATAGGCAGCAAGAAAGCTATTATGTCATATGATCAATAGGATACCAGTTAATTCTTAGTTCCACTGGTTAAGTCTTCTGTGGTTATGTTTTAACAGCACAAGCCCATTCTGCACCTCAGCACAGGTGTCCCAAGTGACCTGCTTCTACGGTGTCCCTGGGGCACAAGAATCTCTCAAGAAAATTTGAATTATCTCACAGAAAATAGGTCTGGCTTAAGCATATGCAGTGGAGTGTCTCGGTTTGGTAGCATCTCAGATTCTTTCATCTGTGAGCTTTTATCTGTTTTGGTTGCTGAAGAAAATGATGGGAGCAGAACTAATGCATTAATATCTACCCTGGCTTGTATGCATCTTCTGAGAAATGTGCACAATCCTGCAATGCACACAAATTGTCAGCTGCCTATTTAAAGTGCTAATCCAACCTCTGCTGCCTCAGCAACAGGCTCAGTAGTAGGGAATGTGAGTGCTGGGATCCTGGCCATAGCTATCAGTGCCCTTCTCAGCACTGGTCAGAAAGATGAAGAAGCCCCTCCGAAAGGGATGAACTGACCCCATGAAAGTTAGAGACAAGAGCACAGAAGCACAAAGGAGGCCTACTAATCAGCTCCAGGACACATATTGTGGACAGTGTTCATTCAGCACTATCTGAAGAATACATGCATACCATCTTAACGGAAGCCCATTCATTTACATGCACTCAAAAATGTATGCATTTCTTTTAATTATATTCTACCCAAGATTACTGATAGTCAATTCATGTTGTTTACACACGGTCCAGTAATTTTACATGCTCTGGTATCTAGATTCTAGTATCTGGATTCTGACCAAGTCAGAATCTTTCCTATCTGCTATCACTGTTCAAAAGAGATTAAGTTATACTTGCAAATGGAAGTAAGGAAATCTAGTGAGTACTGCTGAGACTTGCTGTGCAACACCTGCCATATAGGCACAAGCTGAGATGCAGTAATTAAATTAAAAAAAAAAAAAAGGCAGAGGAAAATGACTCAGAAGACTTTTAATTAACTCTAAAAAGGAGAAGTACTTCAAAGGAATTGTACTGTAAACAGCATGAGTGGTCCCTCGGCCTCTTCTGCTGTATCATTCCTGTGCCTAGAAAAGCTGGGTGACTTTAAACCCTAGTTTGTTTTCACCTGTGTTCAAAGGTTTGTAGCTTGGCTGTAAATGTAGATTTTTAGAAGAGTGGTCAGAAGTAGATGTTTCTTGTGCCTTCCCCTCTGGTTCTATGTGCTCTGAAATTAGAGGTCTGAAGCAGAGCAAAAAGTAGTATTCCAATTCTGGAAATTGTAAAATCAGCAAATGTTATTTCTGTTTTCATTTGCAAGGTGTTACAGCGTGGGACAGTGACACAGAAAGGCCCTGCACTGATACTCCATTTCTGTTGCCTCTGAGTCAATTAGGTAGGTGCAAATTAATACTAAGTATAAGGATGTCCCATTGATGCATGCTGTATATCCCACGTAACCGTATTACATGTTGTAATATTTTTGAACACTAGTGGATGATTCAGAATACATGAGTCTGCCCCAGCTTCAGAATGAATTGAATTTATTGCTTTGCATCAGGTATTTGAAAAAAAAAAATTGATCTGCATTATAGGCCCAGTCTGACACCAGTTCAAACTGATGGATGCTCTTCTTCCCTTCTGGTGTCAGACCTAGCTGAAATCAAAGGAATGACCCCTGTTGACTTCAGCAGAACTATGGATGATGCTCTCTGTGATTGTTGCAGTTATCTACCACTTTCCTGAGCCCTGCTTTCAGTCTAAAATCATAACTGTTTTCTCTTGGTAGTTTAACCTCGAAAAAGGGTGCATTTGTCAGAACTACTTTTTAAGATCTATGATGAGAACTTTAGTACAAAGCATTATTGCATACTCAGAGAATCTTATATTAGAAGTGTCATAAATATTATATGTATTCAGTATGCAATGTGCTGAACTGGTTCTTCTGCAGCAGTGAGGTTCATCGTATCAATGTTCAATGGCTTAAGGCTTTGTAAAAAAAAAAACAAATTGAAATTTTAGGAATGTAATAAGCTCTGAAGGACTGCAATTGTCTTATGTGGTACAGAGCTGTAGAAAATTAGGAGGTCTCATGCTGTGCAGCTGTAATAAGAATGGTTCCAGAAGAGCTGCTTCAGCCTCAGAAGGCAAAAACAGACAATCACACTTCATTTTTTTGTTTAACCCCATGCTATTAAAAAACACGAAAGCCTCAGAATACCTTCCATCAACTGCCTGGAAGCATTTAGGGAAGCATAATTTGATTGGCACTAGTGGAATCACCCTGTGATGACAGAGATTTAAATGGAAAGTCTGGACATTCTGAAGAGTGTTTTATTTCCAGTTCTGACACTGATTGGTGCTGTGACCACTGGCAAGGCATTTACTCTTTCTTTTATTGTTGACTCTTTGTAAAATAAAGAAAAATAGTTATCTTACTCAAAGAGCTTTAAATTAGATGTATAACAACATATCATGCAGAGTACTGCAGCTACATGTCCCACATACATTATGGGTTGCGGGCTTCATTTTCTGAAGCGTGAGTAGGGTACGCATAGGTAAGTTGTTATTAGCGATACCTAAAATACTAAATTCTGCTGAACTTAAGCTTGTTCTCTGTACAGCATGCTCTCAGACATTTATTTTCCCTTATGATTTCCTTGGTCAATCATGATAATTCATGTAAATTTGAATTTGGCTTACTTGTTTTAAAGGCATGGATAAGAAATATTACCCAGATGTCTCTCATTATAAAAGGAAGGAAATGAAACACCAAAATCTATTATTTTAAACTATTTAACTGAATTTAGGCTGGTACTGTCTAGTATAATTCTACTGTAATTACAAAGGTTGTTGTTGTTGTTTAATTTTTCAGTATTATTGTTAAAATACGAAGCACTTTAACATAAACACATGCACAAAGTTTAGCCACTTAAATTTGCACATTAGCTGTAATTTTTATAGCTAGAAAATCCATGAGATTTACAGTTAAGACATTGAACACAGTATGGTATTTTAGTAATTGCAGGTGCCTAAAACTGAGTGCGGGTTTCCTCAGCACGTGTAGTAAAACAACAGACAGGAAAATATTTTGCCCTTCTCTAGCTACACTACATAATAATCTAGCTAAACTACATAATAACAGCCATACTTGCATTTCTACTCTTCTTGTGATAAATGAGCATATTTCAGGACCAAAGTTATAGTAATGTTTATTTTCGTCAAATAGCTTGATTTATTTCCATGTTCCACCTGAAGCTATTAAATCCATTCTGTAATTCTTTGGTATCACCTCCACTGAGACTCTTGGACAGATTTTGGCCTACTAAAGCCACTGAGAGTTCACTGCTGAGTCCAACAGAAGCAGATGACCTCTCAGCTGTAAAGCATCACCTGCTGTTCAATAGCTTCGTCCTCTGCCTTAACAAGGGCTAACCTGGGTTTTTTTTTTCTTGGGCAAAGAGAAAAGACAAGAAACAATCCAAAAAGAGTGAAGGAGCATAGCTAAACCCAAATCACGTAGTACTTTCAGCATCTTTTACTTGATCAAGTTCTTACAAACTTAAAGGGGATTCGAGAATTCATTTAAGTTAGAGTAAAGTTGGGTTATTAGCAATAAAATGATACATTAATCCTTACTGTGATGTACTGGTCCAAAGTCCTTACAGAGTACTTTGGGAACCAAAACTGATATGTTCTGAGCAAAGCTATAAATATGATAAACTAAATTAGGGAAGCAACTGTGGGACCCTTTTCCAATCTGAGACCAGTTAAAAGGTGTGAAATATTTTGGATTCTTTTCATCTTAGTCACTGTTTGCTCCACCATGGCATCAGCTGCCTGGTATTCTTTCCCAGGAAACATCTGTAATACATAACATCACTCTGTCTTCTTGAAGGAGTACAACACTGACTTTGAACATGGCTTCAGAAGCCGCTTTCCTTTTTTTTTGTTTTTTTTTTTTTTTTTTAAGCATAGATGAACAATATGGACCTTGGTGCCTCCACGTGCTCTTTATGCGATAGTTTATAGCAGTACGTGTAATTTATTGCATTGTTCAAATTATATTTTTTCAGTTGCTCATCTGATGGATATGTCTTCTAGAATTGTTGCTGGGAGAGAAAGATATCTGTCCTCTTCAAAGATCTGAAAGGTCTTCCCCGAGAGTAACAGAATTATTAATAGTAATATTAAATCCCTAGACAAGCTTTAGATATTATAAGATATATAAAAGGAAGCACAACAAAGAAGAGAGTCTTTATTTTCATTGTAACTATTGTGTGACCATTTTTAGTACGGGTACTGACAGGACAGAATTCTTAGGTAGGAGATAATACCAAAGAGATGCAGAAAAAGATGTTTCCCCCTAGCAAAGTCATTCAAATCGTGGCGGTAAATAAACGCCCTCCTCTGCAGGGCTTGCCAGCACCGCTGAGCTTTAAAGCAGAGGGCCGAGTGCTGGAATTGCTGCTCAAGTCGTCGTGAATCGAAAACTTCCACCGCAGTCAGTGGGTTCGGTTAGGAGGGTTTGCGAGGGGCTGGGCTCACAGATGTCCGCAGCCCCCACTGCTAACCTGCAAACCCCGTTATCTCAAAATATGAAAAGAAAAAATGGTCGAGAGGGCGACCGAGCCGATCCCCAGAGAAGCGCACCCGGTTACAAGACGGGAATGCCACTTTTACCTAGCTGAACGTTTAGGATACCGTTTCTGAACGCGAATCGCCTACTTCTAACTCAACGCAGGAACAAAACGCCGTGGTACCTTCGTCTTGACAGCGCAGCTGCTGATGCAAAAGTTTAAAACCCCCTCTGAGAAAACCCTTCGCTGTCACCGCGGCGAAAAGCGTTCGTCCTCTCTCTTGACCCGCGGCCCCTCCTAAGACCGCGGCGGAGAAGCCGCGCGCGGGATGCCGACCCCACCGCCGCGCTCCGGGACGCGGAGTCCCGCTCGCACCTCCCGCCGCGTCGCGCCCGAGCGCCCCCGCCCCGCTCACCTCGCTCGCAGTCGGCGCGGCCCCGCTCCGCCCGGCGCCGGCCGCTCCCGGGGCCGCACCAGGGTCGGCCGCCGCCGCCTGGCGGGGCGCAGGAGCTGCGGCGGCTCCGCGGCACCCTGCCCGCCGAGTCGCGCCGCGGAAGGGCGGCCGCTGCGGCCGGCCAGGAGCGCTGGGGCGCGGCGAAGCGCCCCGCGGGGCAGCCGGCGGGGGGCTGCGGCGAAGGGCCGGGGGACTGCTCCGGGAGGCCGGCGGAGACGTGCCCCGGCCCGCGGGCTCCGGGCAGCGTCCCGAGCACCAGCGCCACCACGAAGCCGGCGAATGTCATGGTGCCAGTCCCGCCGGCTCCCGTCCATCTCCCCTTCTCATCGCTCCCGGGATGCGAAGGGGGAAGGCGGGGCCGCGGGGCGTCCCGCTAATCCCCCCCGCCGCGCACCCCCCGCCACCTCCTCTCGGCTCTCCGGCGCGCGGGGGAAGGGCGAGTGGGGCGGCCGCCGCGGTGTGTTGCCGCTACCTGCCGCTGCCTTTCCGAACGCCGCCGGGCCCCGAGTATCACCCTCCCCCAGCGCCCCGATAGCCGCAGCCCGGTCCGGAGCCCGCTTCCAGCTCCGCCGTCCCTGTTTCCCCGCCGCCCCCCGCCTTCGTGGCTGCCCGCCGTCCCGACGAGTTTCCCCCCCCCCCCCCCCTCCCCCAGACGCTTCTCCCTCGAGCACGGCACAGCCACCTTATTCAGGGGCCGTGTCTCCGTGGCTAGGGCTCCCCCGACCTTTCAGACACTCACAAAGAGCAGAGGGAGCCCAGGCATAGCCGGACCGGGGTATGGGCAGCGAGTCAGCGAAGCCGCAGCGCGGCCAGGGGCAGAGGGTGAGGGGAGCCCCAGACGGGTCTGCAGGAAACAAAAGGGCTGGAAACAAATGCCGCGAAGAGAGGCGAATTGAAGAGTTTCGTTTTATCCCAGTTCCATGTGCTCTGAATGATAATCTGCTTATTCCCAAACGCCGTGGAGTTTTGCGTGACCTGATCATCGCTGATTTCCTCCTCCCAGCAGCATAGCCGGCAGTTCGTTTTCTCTCTGTCTCACATTGCACAGCTTGGCTTCTTTGCTATTTTTTTTTTTTTTAAGTAGCACTGTTGATGCTGTTCATATTTTGTCAAGTCTGACTGCCAAATGGAGTGTACACCCTTTTGTCACCGACTTGTCCGTAGCGCAAGGCTTTGGTTCACCTCTCCAGAGGATCTGTTTTCTCCCCAAATGCTTTTGGCTGAGAAGCACTCATCTGAGTGAGCTTATTGGTGTTGCCACAAGCTTGCATTGCTACAAAGATCTAAAAGAGAGAGGAGCGTGCTTTCTCCTTCATGTGAGGGATCCCTTGTGTTTAATGGATCCCATCCATTAAACAGGGGCCTTCCTTTAGCAGCCTCCAAAATGTTCTGAAGGGGCTGCGGGCTTTTGTTTGTAAAGAGAAATGAGCTTCAGCGCTAAGGAAAGGCAGGTACTAGTGTTTGGTGTTACTTGTATTTGTTTTAGTTCCATTCAGCTGTGATCAAATCGTTATTGCAGCAATACAGTTGTTACTTCAGTCGCTCATAGTTAAAGAACACTCTGCTGGGGTTTCTGCAACAGTACAATAACTGTGCTATTACATGTGTCCATTGTATTTGTGTGTGGATGTTATACACAGATCCTTTGTTCTTTTGGGGTTATCA
Source organism: Oreortyx pictus (assembly GCA_036925125.1). Taxonomy (NCBI): domain Eukaryota; kingdom Metazoa; phylum Chordata; class Aves; order Galliformes; family Odontophoridae; genus Oreortyx; species Oreortyx pictus. The sequence continues at coordinate 34,667,330 of JAUPFR010000005.1, forward strand.
TCTGTGCTTACGTGTGTTCAGTAGTCTAGAAATTGTTAGAATTGGTGAAGTTCAGTTTGTCTTTGAAAAAAAAAAAAGAATAAGTACATGACATTAGCCTGAAAGCTACTCATTGTGGCTGTGTTTTAATTGAAAATTTGTTGCTGTTGTGACAAGGTAGTTGCTTTTATCGTTCAGAAGAATTGGTTAAAAACATGCTCAGCCTATCTGATGTTGTGAGGGCTACCTTCATTGCCTAGCTAACATTTCTTGGCATTGTAATAACAGCTAAGTTTAATTTTCCCTAACCTAAGCTCTTTTTTTCTTCCCTCTAGCCTGGAAGAGGCGGGGTTCTGCTAATTAGCATGGGAGGGAGAGAGTAGATGAGAGTAATACATCTTGCAAAACACTTCAGGCAAAGCTTTGAGTCAGGTGCTTATTCATGTATTCTGATTTCATTTGTCTCACCTAGGTGTGTGGGCCTCCAGGAATCTCACATGCACTGAACTCTGCTTATGAAGGGCAGAGGAGTTTGTATTTGAGGTTACAAGTATTTGACGTCACAAAACGGTAGTTAAGGAGGGGGGAGGGGAGAAAAGGGGGTTATACGGGTGTGACTAGGAAGTAACCAGAGTTATTAAACATGCATTGGAAAGAAAAATGTGGTTGTTGTAATGATCCCTTTCCCAAGAGGGGGTTCAGGCTTAATCAAATAATCCACCTGTACAGACTCAATCTTGAAGATTTTAATTCTTATCCTAATTTTTATTTTTGATAATCACATAAGGAGACTGAGCCTTAATTTGTTTTAAAAACAGTAAGTTAGCTTTCAGCAGGATATGAGGTTGCTAATGCTACAGGAAGTATTCATTAGAATTTACAAATTAGGAACTTAGTTTATTTTCTATTTAAGATACTAAGCATGCAAGATTTTTCTAACAAGTACTGTAACTGATAGAGTCTGGTTTTCTCAGGATGTGTGGTCAGCACTTTGATTGCTGCCCCTGTCTTAGCTTGACCATTTATGAACATCTCCCACCTATGGGGATTCTGTGGTTTCTCATGTGTCTGAACTGTGCATGCTTATGTCATAGTTCTTTCCTGAAACTTAGAGGTACCATGTATAAAATCACTGTCATCTGCTTGACTACCTACCTTTTTGACACTTGTAAGAAGCACATTATCTCTGCAATTTCTACCTCTGTCACGTTTTCCATAATCAGTCAACAGCTATTGGGAAAAGCATAGACAACGCAGCAGTTAGATTGATAGACAGTGTGATTTGCAGAACCTTGATTCTTCTGGATATCACTGAAAATAATTGTGAGAATTAAAAGTGTGTCTAAAACAAAACTGCATTATAATTTAAGGGTAGGCTTTACGTTCAGATGTTTACAGTGAAGAAATAAATACTTATTAGATCCTGAGGTAGACAGGATCCTTTGTAAAAATATGACAAACATAAGATGTTCTTGCTGCATTTGGTTACCTTAAGATGTTTTGGTTCTTCTGTACAAAACTGATAAATACTCACAGACTGAATTAGCAATGAAAGGGAAAGAAGAACTTATGTTTGCTCAGTTAGGAAAATAAGCAAGTAAAGTTCATAATGTCTCAGTGTATCTGGAAACTCAGTACAATTATGATCCTGAAATTAGAATGTCAAACGTTTTGGGGAAAAACATTGTAACAAAGTGTTGAGAGAATAATACAGTTTTGAAAACTCTGCTAGTGATACTCCTTCAGCAGCAATTTGGGATTTAAAGTTAGTAATCTGTGTTTAACGATACACACATTTTTATATGGAAAGGCTTGCTGTTGCCTTTTTACATTGGTAAATAAAGTAATCCATTAAGACTTTACAGTGGATGAACTGGCTCCAGCTGAAATCCATAGCAATTCTCCCGTTGCAACATTTCCAGTGTTTTTGCTTAGTAGTTAGATGGCATCTCCTATTCCCTGTGCAGACGTAGTACTATTGATAGCACTTCCATGGAAGCCCACGGAACAACGCTCATGACCACAGCAAATCTGTGCTACATATCTGAAAATTTCCATGAGGGCAGTTGTAGGAAATCATCTACTAGAACAGGTTTTATTTTGCGTACAATTCCACAGGACTCCACAGGCTGGTTGCTTTTTTCTCTGCTGATATTTGACAGCACAAATGCCATACCATTCATAAAACAATGAATAGTAAATAATTTATAAGTATGAACTCTATAATCTGACTACTTTAAAAAAAATCCATGCTGTATTTCTGTGCACAGGTTCATTACATTAACTGAAAAATAGACATATAAGGAACATTCCCACACTACAACAGTAACATGGATTATTCATGTAAGCAAGGGTTAAAAGGAAACTTATACAAAAATTTTCTTTTTTCCTTTTTCCTAATAGGGACTAATTTCCAATAAACAGTTCTTGCAAACAAGCAAAGATACCTGCTCTGTGGACTATATTTGTGAAAATGCTGTAGTCTTGCATTTGGAAAACGTTTAATACCAAGCACTGAAAATCAGCTGGAGAATCAGTCTGATTCTTCTCCTATTTAAATCAATATCAGAATCCATTGATGAGCCTCTCCCTGTATGCAGTAAAGCTGCTTACCTTTATTTTAGAGTCGCTCATTCAGCAGGCTCTCAGCATAGGTTCTAGAAATCTAAGCACTTCCAGCTGTTGGTGGAATTAAGTTAAAATACAAGTGACAAATGAAGAACCAAATCAGTCCCATCCTACTGCCTCTGAACACCTAAACCCTCTGATCCCTCTTGACCAGCTTAGAGTCAAATAGCAATGCAGATGTGAAAGATCAGAGCAAGGGCTGACTTCAGGTTATGCAAAGGAAACTTCAGTACCAAAACATTAGAAGTTCTCCCAGGAAATAATTGCAAGTACAAAGGAGAGAATGTAGCCAAACAGCCAGGCATTATATGTACTGAAATAATTTTCAGAATATTTGCCTAATAATCTCTTACTATTTCTTCACATATTCAAGTATGCTGGGGCCAATACATCAACCACCCTAATCAATGGAAAAACTTATGCATGTGACCTAGTGGGCACTGAGTGAGATCAAACAGAGTCAGAGAGGATCTGAAATCAGGATTAGAAGGAGAAAAAGCAAGGCATCACACAAAAGAGATTTCCATTTTGAAAATGGTCTACAGAACGAGTGCTGTGATGAGTCAACATTTTTGGTGTATAAGTCAGTGCTCTTATAAAATATTTTTATTCAGTAATCTCATTCTTTTTATTAAACACAGGCAGCAGAGATCTGTAGTCCTGCCAAGTCTGAGTCAAAAGTAATTTGGGTTCATGCTTATATGGAAGAGAAAAGGCCTTTTGTCTGTAATTATATATAAGGTCCATAGGGTGACCCTGCGTTATACAGGATGTAACTGAACAGCCTGTAATTGATGAGGTTTCCATTACCACATAATGCAGTGCGCAAAATAATGAGATCATAGAAAAATCTTTTTTGAAGTGTTAAATATTTTCCTGTACAACAAGAAAAATTCATATTATAAGGCAATAAGTACCTTAATTTCCTGGAACAGTTCAGTACGTAGGTATGCATATGCCGTGCATGGATTATACAGACATGAATTAAATACATTTAATACTGAAAGGTAAATTAAATTATGCAGAAGAAATGGACACTTCTTGTTTCGTGTAGTAAATGAAAAAATGCTGAGATAACTAAAATAATTTTGACACATCCAAAGTAACTAGATATAATTTTAAGATTATCACAGTTTTCCACAGGAGAAAACAGTTATCTAGTTGTATTTGTTTTATAAAAACAACAACAACAAAAACAACTGCAGTCAGTATAAGCTCTAATTCTCAAGTTCAATTCTCTAATTCTCAGGTAAGTGTCCCATTTTTAATACATGCACATCTAAATACTGTAATGCATCCATGTGTAAGGTAGGTTAATGAGTACTGTATCTAGAAAGTGAGACAGCTAGATATGTATACTATTTCAGCCACACAGATGAACTAGCACAGCATACAATCCTGTTCATGCCATGGCAATGTGAAATTCTGTTTGCAGCAGAATCGACCTTACCTTTATGTTCCTCTCCTGAAAGGGCCATCTGGCAAATTCCAAAGGTGCAATGCCACAAAAACGCTGTGGTTGAGCTGGGAGTGAGATTCAACTATTAGATTAGGCATACACCTGCACAGCTGTGTAAATACAGCAGAAGTGCTGCTTTATTTCCCGATCCCTAGGATAGGAAGTAAATCTGGCATTGCATGTTGCAGTTTGTTAACTAGGCAAAAGGTGAGTAACTAATACGAGCAAAGCACATCTTATCTAAATGCAGAGACTGACAGTATTTATTTAAGATTCATATACATGTGCAAATGTACATTCATACGGACAATAAATTTCATTGCTAAGAATATTTTAGAACTAGCAAGGGGAAACAATTTAGGAAAATTAGTAATTATGTACCAAAGCCAAGTCTGCATCCGATTAATTTCTGTGAAACAAAATTTAACTAAACCTATATTATCATTTCTCCTTTCTACAATTACTGGTAAAAGTGAGGATAGTGATGTTGAAAATCTTCCTGCAGTTCTCTTATCTCAGGATGTGAAATAAGATGATGCTTAGCCACTGATTTAGTATTGATAATTATGTCAGTGTGAGGAAAAGCTACTCTGAGCTGCTGAATTGTAGTCAACACTTTCCATTACAAATGTACTGGGTATGTTATCTTTGTGTTTAGCTGCGAAAAATAAAAGTGAAGAAAAGTGAAAAAAAAGTGAAGAGCATGTTTTTGTAATCCTCAGAAAATGCATACTTTAGCTTGATAGACACCCCTGTGTAAAGTTGAAGAAAATCAGGATTAAAATTCCAGGCTGTAAGCTCTCACCTAGCAGAATGTATCTTATCTATTTGGTTCTATAAATAAATAGATTTAAAGAGGAAAGTCTATGCATATTTTGAATTGAACAGAAAATGACATTTGTTAGTGATCCTATGGATTTGCTGAAGAATGGAAGTTTCTAATGTGATTACCTTGTATATATACATGTTTTGGTACTTGCTGCAGTGAATCTGTCCTTTAAGGGAAGCTCTGTGATACGTTCTGTGCTCATGCTGGAGAAGCAACCCACTCAAAAGGAAGAAGGATCAATAGGCAGACTGCACCTTTGTTAAAATATTTAACATTTGTTAAAATGTTAAACATTTTTGGCCTAGATCTAAGGGAGATTAGATGAAAAGCATTTTTTAATGCCTTCATCATCATAAAACACGCATTTCAGATTCTTTTTTCATGTAAAAATTGGCCTTTACAAAACAGTCAACATTGTGTCAGCCTACCACAGAACAGAGTGAAACTCTACTTGTTTGAAACATCCACTGTCAGTGAAGACAACTGTTTCAGAGAGCTGAGATACATGATGTTCTACAATTTCCTCTGACATTCATAGTGTGGAAGGTTCCCTGGGGTAAAGGATGGTTTATGCAGTTGTTTAAGTTCTTCTCTCACAAGTACTCCTATTGCAATTATTTACATCTGGGATGGTAGCAGGTGTATTTCCTTTGTTTGGAATGAAAACATTTCTTAACAATACGTATTTCAGAGTGTTGCCCTTCACTGTTGTGAAGTTCAAATGCTCATGAAAAGAGAATCACAAAACATAGAAAGATCAGTTGACCAGGGTTGGTTTGTATTTTCATCTTTTACCTAACCCTAGTGTCAGCTTCCCACTAGCAGCAATGGAACAAGGCATTTCCTGCAAGGATGTGTCAGTGTCCTTACTACAAGAAACTGAAGAGTAATGTGCATATAAGGTGTAAACAGGACTTTTTCTTCAGAGTTTCAGAGGGACGCAGGAATAACTTTTGTACAAAGCTACACTTAAATGCATCCAGTGACACATCAAGTATTTGATTTATCTTCATTAGCATAAGATTCTTTTACTGGGAATGAGAGAGGATAAAGTGAGTCACAGCTGTATTTTTACAACTGTGCATAATGCGAGCACATTTTTTTTTTAATAAATTGTCACTGATCCACAACAAAAATATAACTAGCTTATTAAAAGGTATGAAACAAGGACAAAAACGGGGTGGAAAAGATGAACAGTTATTGGAGCAAGAGTAGTTTTGTCCATGAAGTCATATTTAGCATAATGTAGAGTTTGAATATCTAGATGTTTTTGATATTGAAAAGCAGCCAGCACTTCCAATCAGCTCAAGCCTGATCAGGAGGGCATTTGGCCTTCAAATTGAAGCGTAAAGCAAGGTGTTTCTTTTGCCATCATTTTCCTCCTATATATTTATATAGCTATAATCTGATCCACATGGTTTATGTCTTTAACAGAAAAGAAATGGGGAGGTACACACTTTAAACAAACAAAAAATCTGGTTTGTACACTGTACTTTTTTCATTCTGCCAAGTGCTCTTAAAATCTAACTCAATAGATTCAACTTTCTAGACTCCATAAAATGTTCTATTAACATAAAAATATTGCTATGTTTAAAAAAAAAATGTTTTAATGCATATTTTCCCAAAGGAGTACAGAAGCATCAAACATAATTCCCCAGACATCTACTGTTCTTCAGATTAGGTCTTCTGTCCATTCCCAAGTGCTGGTATTGCCTATGATTTGAGCAGTTCATCATTTATAAACTTGAAAATCAGTCACACAAAGTTAGAACAAAAAGAAAGCAGGATTTTGCCTGTTCTTATTTTCAGTCACAATTATCCTTCTATCAAAGTTATAAAGACCTGTCCTATTGTGGAGACATTGATGTCTTCCTCCTGCTAAATAAAATAGGTATTTGGTCATCAATGGACAACTTTAGTTGTACCTGTTTTTAATCTTAAAAAAAACCAATAATAATAAAAAACAAAAACAACCTTGATTTGGCTGGAGAGTGCAATTAAAATTTCAATTTTTTTTGAGAAATAAATCATGATGGCTGCATTCTCTTAGCAATAATTTACAGTGTAGGAACACATTTACTTAATGAGGGGAAAGCTAAAAAACAATTGTTTATACTCACCTGATTTGAGGAGGTTGAGATTTGTAATTACCTGAAAAAATAAAATGTTTTGCTTCCAAAAAGATTTTACAAATTTTAATTCTTATCTTGTGATGGTTACTGAAAGCACTTGGAAGTGCTCATCATGTGTTCATGAGACAATAATGTTATATGTTCTCTTTTGGGTTTGTACTGGAAGCACTGAGGCCATTTTTAAAAGAAATTTACTTGCAATTTCAATTAGTTGCTAAGTTTCACTGTCAGGACGTAGAGTGCATTTTACAAGTGTTTATTAACCACGCCCAGTTTGGCATATTAATTGATGATAATTTAATCAAAATCAATGAGTCTTCTAATGTTACTGAATAAATTTTGTGCCTTATGAAAACAATAATTAGAATTTCCTTATATTGCTGAATATAAATCTCAGTAGTTCCTACCTTGCTTTCACAAATAGAGGGAGAGTCTGAGCAACATTGCATACTGACTAAGTGATGCAAAAAGGTGCCTCCTTACAACATTTTAGTTGAAATTATCAAATGCACTTAGAAAAGTTTTAAAATAAATAAAGTGAGGATATCATCTGCCAAGTAGGAGGAGCAACTGTACAAGATAGGATCACACAAGACCTTGCACTATTGAACTATGACATTTGGAATTAGAACAATGCTGGCATTGTACAGACCTAACACAGACATTTGCACTTAGAAAGCTTTAATTACTCCAGAAAGTGGAAACTGTCTGTCGGGAGCTTTCGGAAGGCAATCAAGAAAGGAGGCAGACCAACTGCTATCCAATACTTTAACTACTGGCAAAACAAACTGCTTTTTTTGTAATCTTCATTGTTGGCTTAATCATCCCTTAATTCTTTCTTCTCTTCTTACCAAATGTCCCCTTCTTATCTCTCCTGATCTCTCTTGACCCATTATGATTTCCCTGTCGCTATTTTGAAATCTAATGGCAATGTGGAATTACATATTCCAACTTAATATTTTCACATTTAGTTATCTTGGCTGGGAAAATGATTTTATCATTTAAAAAGTAAAAATGAAAAACACACTGGATTATGAAGATCCATGGATTTTTGCTCTGGATATAGCTATACAAAAGATATGTAGTGACTGTTGTGTTTTTGTATTGATTTGCTGAACACACAATTTATTCTTGTAAAAAAATAAACTTTATGTACACTACTGTTTGGACACTAGGCTTAACAAAAATTATACATTCTAGTGATGTGTAACTAAATCCTGCTAGACCAAATTCCCCATTTATGTTAACTAGAAGTGCTGCTAAATTTATTAATTGTAAAATGTCAAAATCTCATGGTTTATAATATTATAATTATTGTCCTGCTTTGGAAACAGGTCTCAGAGTTTTGCTATTAGCTTCAACAGAATCTCCATCTTGCCATTAGGTACCAAATAAGAAACTTCTGTCTAGATCCACAGGAGGGAGGACTTGCAATTTGGATCATAAGTAGTTTATGTGCTCATCTTCCTTCTTCTCCGTGTAGATTTTTTCATCCTGAATCTTCATTCTGAATTTCTTAGAAGCTAGGAAAAGTAAAACGCAGCAGAATAACCTCCTTCTGTGGCATTTACTACAAGCTATCTTCTGGTGTTAACATTGTTCACAGTTCTTTGCTGTCTCCTGTCCGTACTTCTGGTTCTTCTGAGGTTGTGGTTTTTTGCAGAGAAAAAAAAAAAAAAAAAAAAAAAACAAGAATGTGGAAAGAAGTGGCAGAAGGGACTGCTAATGTGCCGTACACATATAAGTGTTAAGATACAGATACTGCAAAAAAATGCTGTATTCACAGAAGCAACTAACTGATGATACTGTGAACACTCTGGAAAATGCTTACGCAGATGGGAGGTGGGAAAAAGAAGATAAGCAGTAAGTTCAGAGATATACTTCTGAATATCCTGTATATTTTAACTTCACCATGCTGATGAAAATTCTCCATCCTGGAGATACCTATAGAGGTATCCAGAAAAACATTAAATTATTTTAAAAACAAATTTAAAATGGAAAAGTACTGAATATGTTAGATAAGTATACAAGAATACAAAAACATTAAACACATGAGATTTTCAGTATTCAAAGCTACCTTATACTTTAATATTCTGTAGAATAGCATTATCTACTCACCTTTACTGCAATTTAGAAAAATGAAGACATGGGCTGAAGTCACACCAGTAGAGATTCGGTTTGGATGTGAGGAAAAATCTCTTCCCCAAGGGAGTGGTTATGCACTGTCACAGGCTGCCCAGGGAGGTGGTTGAGTCACCATCCCTGGAGGTGTTCAAGAAACATTTAGATGCTGTAATAAGGGACACGATTTAGTGGGGAAATACCAATTGTAGGTGGATGGTTGGACTAGATGATCTTGGAGGTCTTTTCCAACCTCGGTGATTCTCTGATTCTGATTCTCTGATTTCTGAGACAAAATAAGGGTAGTATATTCACATAAAATATGCGCAAGTACTGTATTTTAAAATCAACCTGTATAGGATTGACTGTAAGTACAGTGGGATACAGTTTCTGTCTGTAAGATAAAACTAGCAGTTTAATTTTAGTATCTCCTGTGAGAAGCAAAGCCAAAGCAGAAAAGTAGTACATAATGTTTTGTTATTTCAGTGCTGATAGAGTTAATTATATAAGTTGGTGCACACTGGCACATACAGAAATTTTTCTTTGTAATTCAAAGCAAAACAAATTCACACTTCTTTAAGGCTTTGAATTACAATAAAGCCAGCAGATGTCACGTAATTAGATTTATACTGCCCATGAGGGGAGCGGATCAAGTTCTGCTCAATGTTAGAACAAATAACATTATTGAAGTTCTTATAATTAGTGATGTTTGCTCCTGTCACACTCACTAAGGGATAATTTTGAAGCAGTGTTGAAATGAGAAGAAGTAAAATACGGTCCCTTCCAAGCCAAACCATTCTATGGTTCTGTGATTTAGATGCAATACAACATCCATCTGGTTGCAACATAATCCTGTAATATACTTTCTAGTTTTTGAGGAATGTGCATTTCAGTTAAAAAGTCAGTTGTATCTTAACATATTCTCTGAAGGTTGTGGGAAGCCAGCAGTATGTATCTTCAAGCAAAATGGGACTTGGGGCTCAGAGCCTTAATTTGGCAAAAATTCTTGCTAACTTAAAAGAAGGGTTGTGAATAGTTGTCACGGCTCCCTGAATTTGTCAGAAGACTGTTAATCTGTCTGTTAAAATGTGGACGTAACTATTGCCAGGCTATGGGGATGACCACAGTGTGCAAGGTAGCAACTCTGAAATTACATATGCCTAGCAACTAAATTTCAGTAGTGAGAGATACCAAGACTGTGTCATAGATTCAGAAGAAAAATACAATATACTACAGTGATGAAAATGAGTTAGGGTCATATTGTGCCAACTTTATTCACACTTAATAGTATTGTATTGTCTATTCTCTGCTAATAGTGCCGGTGCTTTCAGTGGATCGTGTAAGTTGGGATGGAGCACAACTGTGTCCTCAAGAGAGCTAAAATCCCCAGACTGTCTGGGAGACAACTTGAGTTTATTCAGTGTGGTGAACTGAAAATATTTGTATAATATTTTTAACATTTGTTTGAATGGTACTTATTCATGCTGACAAAGTAGAGTGAAACACAGCACTGCACAAAAGCAAAGAAATGAAATTATTTCTTTCAAAACGCCTTTCTACAGTCACTTCCAGGTTAGTAAGGAGGGTATGATTAGTTGGTCCAGCAGCACCAGCTCTCATGCTGTGAGCAACATGCAACATCAAGGCTTCATGCCCATTACAAAGGACATGTGCAATACTGGGTCAAATGGCAATGAAATTTAATCTAGATCAAGTGTGAAATCACAGTACATGTCTGTCAAGTTATTCAGACCGTATGGTATGGTGTTTATGAAGGCTTTATTTTGAATGTATGGTGTCATACTGAGGACAATTAGTGTTGGGCCTAATAAAAACTCTGCTGGATTTAAATTACTTCTAAGAGGTTATTAAAGAAAATTTGAATTACCACAGTGAGTTTATTTAGACGCATGGTTGTGCTGAAATCGAAGATGCCAGACTTTTGCTGTCAACATGTTTTTAAAGAGACGGCTATAGGTACTTGACTAAAAGAATTGGAAAAGTCATGCAATAAGAGCCTGGGGTTACTCTGCGCTTGTTTCCTGTTTGGCTCATTTCAGTGATAATGTGCTCTTTTATTTCATCTGTTTGGTTTATTCTGTGCTCTTAGTGTAGTAATTCATTGATCATCTGATTGGGCATCGTTTATTTTGATGTTTGTGATGTGATGAATTGCTATGATGGGAGAACAGTGATAAAATAGGCAGCTTTGGCCACTATAAATTTTATGATCATTTGTGCTGATGAAAAATAAATAGCAATTTTTGCTAAATGGAAGAGACTTGAATAGATATCAACATAACAGAACTTCCAAATAGGTGTAAAATTCAACCTTTTTTCGGTTGTGTTTCATAAATAATTTACACTACTATAAATGATTAAACAAAGTGGAATATAAAGTCTGCTTATTACCTTTGAAGGCACCCATATGAAGCTGGAAGCAGATACAAGAATGCAGGAAAACAGGATTAGAATTCAAAACTGTTTCAAAAATAGAAATAGTTAAAATGATAGAATGCAGTCCAATGAAGAGATGTGAAAGATAATATAGTCAAGAATAACCAGTTAAACAAAAACAGGATGAGAGAACAATTGACTTCATAAACCTGAAGGAAAAAATCTGGGGAATGGATCAGAGTTGGATCGGTGCTGAATGCAGTTCAACAAAATCATTTTTTGCAAAAATGAGGAAAGCTGCACTGAGATTCCTGAACAAGTCTGCAGCCTACAGCTCATACTACACCATATTTGTATTTCACACAGCTTTGGAAAGGCTTCATCTGCAGCTGAACGCCTAGTTTCAGAAATAGCTATTTGAAAAAGACTTGATGAGATTCCAGGAGGGGAAAACATCAGCAGTCTCCATCCACAGAACAGTAGGATGGGAAAAAATGTGGTGGCAATCTTCCCAGACAGTAAGGACTGCTGCAGAGGAGAAACAAATAAACTACATGCTCCTGTTGAGCAGTATGAAGTGCAGTTATTCTGCTGCCCATCTGAAGTAATGGTTATAAATTCCAGCAACAAATATTTAGACTGCAGACAAGCCCGAAGGAATCTAAATCTAACTATCATGAAACTCTGGCATGGCTTGCTTGGGGAGACCAATGCTTTTCCAGAACTGGGTATTTGTAGGTTTTTCACAATGTCAGGATATGAGCAGGGATTAGATGATTTTTAGTTTTTATTTTATGATTCTATGGTAAGATTCAAAACCTATAGATCGGACTAGGGTATGGTATATGCGTGTGTGCAGCTCTTCTTCTGACAAGCAAAATTTGACCTGGTATTTAACAGGAACAAAAAAAGACCCATAGTCTACAGGCTATGCTCAGAGGTCAAAACATGCAGCGTATACACAGAAAAAAAAGCCAAGAAGCAAAAATACAAACTTTTTATTTTGAAACAGTGTGTATATATAGCATGTCTTTCATGTTTGTAAAGACTAGACTGTCTTGGCAACCAGTTCTAAAAACAGAGTGCTGGCTCACACAAACTTCATCGTGTCACATCCAGGAGGAAGTGATTTTGTTACTGTGCAGGGACTTCTGCTGTATTCATTACAGCCAACGCCATCAAAGAAGCATGCAGTAGTATGAGGTAGCATTTCTTTTTCCATAACATTTCCATAGATAGGACAGTATAACTAGTAATATACTCTCTAACAAGATAACAAATCACTTATTGATATTTGGGTTTTTAAACAATTGAAAGCTCCATCCTTTTGCTGTGCTGCTCTATCACTAAGTAATGTGAATGCTGAAAATACTGTTTCTTTATGCATTGGTTTGCACCACTTTTTCTTCTTTTCGCACACATTTCTCAGTTTTTAGCTTGACCTGCGTAATGTCATTGGTATCTGATGCTAAGATACCAGTAAAGGCACACCATGCTCTGAGTGAGCCAAACTCAGAGACACTGGTCAGCCATTGCTACCCACATCTTTGGGTCTATCAGTTACGGAAAAGAAAGTGATAAAGCCAGGATAGGGAAATTAGCATTAATAATTGCTGAGATTGTTTATAAAAAGGTTTACTCTTGTGTTAACACATTTCCCTTTTGTGAGATGCTAAGAACTGAGGTCTACCATGACTTGAATCCATCCCGTGGGCCTTTATTTCAGTCTTCATTTTCGTGTAATGCAAATAGTTGATGGCATGAAAATCATCGTGAGAGGAGATAAAACGAAAAAGCGGGATTTTGAAAAAGGTTATCTTTCTGTTTTGCTTTGTATCTTGTTGCACCATGTGTCTTCCCTCTCCCTTTCTACTTTGTCCTCATAACCCTTCCTCTGTGATTCTGTAGAATCAAGGTTGGTTATTTATGAGATAATGTCTGTTGTTCCCTTGCACACCTAAAAACAAGTTTTTGGGGGGTTTGGCGGCTTGATTGTGTTAGTGCTTGTCTTTAGATGCACAGACATTTCTGTAGTACTATCTCAACAAAACTAAAAGTAAATATATGAAGGGTTTTTTTTTTTTTTGTTAGTCTGTAAGTGGAGAGATGTGTTCAGTGCTAGTCTGCATGTCTTCTAGCAGACTATGTAAAGAACTGAGTGCATGCAATATTTGTGAAGTTCTGTCTCTCTTGTAATGGGGCGTGTGTCCAGAGCTGGGCAGACTACTCCAGGTGTAACCTCGTGATTGCTGATTAGAGGGGAAGGATCACCTTGGTGACCTGCTGCCAGTACTGTGTAGCACGTGACTAAAAATCTTGTTTTTCTGTGAAATATTGCTATGTAGATAAGTCATTTTAGGTGTCAAAGCGTACAAATTCATGTGCAAAGGACTTACCCTGTCTGGGTTGTCATCTCAAGTGATCACTCTTGGTGTATTGTTGGAGTGGAAAAACGGTACTATCTGACATCAACTTCAGTCCAGCAGCTAATTAGATTTAATGAACTTGAAACCCACAAGTTAAAAATCTAAATTCCCCTCAACTGGAACTTCCTAAGTAATCAGAAACCTGCAGATGAAGCATGCAAGGACGTGCTCTGGTTAAGAAGTAGCATTTTGGCTTCAGGAGAAAATGTGCAACTATTGTTTGGAAAACCAAAACGTCCACCCTCAAAATGCAGCCATCGCGACAAGCTGCCGCAGCTGTGAAGTACCTCGGAGAAAAAAGCCTTGCTGGAAAGACCTCTCCGATGTACAGCCTGAAGCAACGGAACTTAATTTTGTTGCGAACAAATGAAAAGTGATTTTTAACGTCTATACTTGAACTATGTAAAACAGGCCAGCAGCACTTAGAAAAAAAATAAAAAAAATTGGGAATTTCTGTTAATGGCAGAAGATTCGTGCAAGAATCCCTCTCTGTGAAGAGCTTTCCAGCACACGTACTGCCAGACGCGCAGCACGGCAGATAACCTCGCTCGCGGCGATCTCAGCTCGGCCTCGGAAAGCATTTCTCCCACGTCGGTGCCGGCGCTGGAAGCGCTGTGTGCCCGCAGGACGCCGGCGCAGACCGGGTGACGCTTCCACGGACGGCAGCGGGGCAGGTGTGGACGTGCTCAAACGCGCAGCGCGTCTTTCTTTACTATTCCACGTTTCACCAACGTTTGCCTCAGATTTTCGAGCCTCACGCATCTCCTCGGCGTTCCCAAACGCTCCAAGACACCGTTACCGTCGGGAAAGCCGCCGCCGGCGCGCCGCTCCCCACGCCCCGCGTCCCGGCCGCGGCCTTCCCCACCCGCCGCTCTCCGCCGCCATCATGGCCGCCCGCACCGCCGTCGGAACCGGGGGCGGAAGTGACGCGCAGGCGGGCGCCCGGCGGCCCGGGTGACGAGCGGCGGCGGCGTGGACATGAACAGCCGCCTGCAGGAGATCCGCGAGCGGCAGAAGCTCCGTCGGCAGCTCCTTGCTCAGCAGGTAGCGGAGCGCAGGAGGCGCGCCGAGAGCGGCGGTGGAGGAGGGCCGGGTCGGGTCGGGCCGGGTTGGGCCCTGCTAGGGAGGATCGAGCGTGCAAGGCCCGCCCCTTTCCTTCTGGGGACGGGGAGCGGGCGCGTGGCAGCGCCAGGTGCGGCTGTGCCGTTAACGGCGGTGAGGATGGGCCGGGTGGGCGGCAGGCAGGCGGGCTGCTGCTCGCGGCCAGACTGCGGAGCCGCTGCCGTCCCATCGCTGTTATAAATTGCTGCGTTGCTCTTTTGTCCTTTTTTTTTTTTTTTTTTCCTTAATCACTGGGAACTTTGGCTTGAATTTGGCTTGGCTTTTCTTCAGTTAGGAGCTGAAAACGCAGACAGCATTGGTGCCGTGTTGAACAGTAAAGATGACCAGCGGGAAATTGCTGAAACGAGAGAAACCTGTAGGTATGTACCAGCACTCCGTTTCTGTCAGAAATTTCTGTCCGAAAGTAATATGTGGGAATAGGATGAGATAACTTACTAAAAAGCCAAGTAAAGCTTATGTAAAAACCTACAACGTAGCGAAAGACAATGCTTGAGTTATTACTCAAATCTGAATAAAGTAGCAGGGTTTTAAGCAATGACTTCTAACGCCAGTTCAGAAATGAAAATTCTCTTTTGCTTCCTGCGTCGGAAAGTCACTGTGGAACAAAACTGAGGTGTTAATTATGGTATGTTGTCTGCACCGTCCTTTGTGATTTCCTTAGAGCAATTACAGGGCAGTTCAGTTAGTCTGCCACTCTTAGGGAGTGGTAGAAATGTTTAGTGGAAAACTGGGCCAGAATACCTAGAACTTACTGCTTCTTGCATGTAACAGTGGTTTTCGTGTGTGAGCAAGCCTAATTTTGGATACGTGCTGCTTCAGGTAAAATAAGGTGTACTTTTTAGAATAGAAGAATGAGGGCAGAGGTTATCTGTTTTAGGAGTCCTGTCATTAGTTGTACTCATCTCAGGTATCCTGAGTGAGAGCAGACTTCTTGTTCATGAAGTATCAGAATCATTTCAAACTAACAGAAGCATGCAGCCAAGGCACGTGACTAGCAAATTTCTGAAATGTTCTTTGGAGAGATAGAAGCTGTATCTTATGACATTTTTTGTATGTTTATAGGGCTTCTTACGATACTTCTGCACCAAATGCAAAACGCAAGTATCCAGATGAGGGAGAAGCTGATGAAGAAGAGATTGAAGAATATAAGGTAAGAAAAAATAACTTTTTTTTTCCCCTGGTGTTTATGGCTTTTTGAGGGACATATAAAATATGTGTGTGTGCGTGTGTAAAAATAAATGGGATGTGTATGGGATGTATTCCTTAAAAATACTGATGAGGGATGAAATAGTCATAAGCCACACCCCATCATATTTGAAAAGTCATGGCAACAGGTGAAGTCCTTCATGACAGGAGAAAAGGAAACATCGCTCCTGTTTTTAAAAAAAGTAGTGAGGAGAAACATTAAATGGATCCTCCCGGAAGTTATGCCAGAACTTATGGAAGACAGGGAGATGATTAGGGATGCCCAGGATGGCTGCACCAAGGATAAATTATACCCGCGCAGTGTTCTGGCTGCCAGCTGTACAGCAACTGTCTCAGTAGATGAGGGAGTAGCTGCTGATGTCATCTACCTGGGCTTCTGTGAGGCCTGTGGATTCAGTTCCCCACTACATTGTTGCAGCTGAATTAGAGAATATGGGTTTGATAGGTGGGCTGTCACAGAGGTAAAAAACTGGTAGCATGGCTGTGTCCAGAGAATTAGTGAGCAGCTCATTGTTCAAGTGGAACCCAGTAACAAGTGGTGTCCCTCAGGGGTCTGTGCTGACATCAGTAGTACTTAATATTTTCACCGTTATCATAGATAAAGATTTGAGTGTGCCTTCAGTAAGTTTGTGGGTGACACCAAACTGAGTGCTGCAGCGATACACTAGAGGGAAAGGATGCCATCCGGTGGGACCTTGACCAGCTTGAGGGCTTGACCTGTGTGAACCTCTGGAAGTTCACTGCAGCCAAGTGCAAGGTTCTGTACGTGGATAGGACAATGTAGATATCGCTACAGACTGGGTGATGGATTGGTTGAGAACAGCCCTGGAGATAAGGACGTGGTGATACTTGGTGGATAAAGAATCGGTTATGAGCTAGCGGTGTGTGCTTGCAGCTCAAAAAAACGCACAAAAGAAGAGTAGTGAGTGGGTTGAGGCCTCTAGGGAGACTTTATTGCTTCCTTTCAATATGTAAAGGAGCTTATGAGAAAAATGGAGGAAAACTTCTCTACCGGGGTCTGTAGTGACAGAATAACGGCAGCAGTTGTTTTAAACAAAAGAGTGTAGGTGAGACACTGGAAAAGGCATCCCAGGGAAGCTGTGGATGCTGCATCCCTCGGTTTGTTCAAGGCCAGGTCACATGGGGCTTTGGGCTACTTGGTCTAGTGCATGAGTGTCTAACCTTTTGGCTTCCCTGGGCTGTGATGTGTGAGGAGAAACTGTCTTGGACCGCATATAAAATTTATAGTATAGTTAAATTAAGTTATGGTATTTATATGCATTATCTTCATTTTTATTTTTTATAATTATTATTAAAGCATAAAGCTAATGGGATATTTGATCTTGTTTTTGTGAAACTAATCTGTCAGTCTGGTTCAGTGGGTGTGGTTGCTGACTGAGTTCTCAAGGTATTCATCACACATCTTTGATGAAATATTACTCTTCCTGTGCATCATCCTTGAAAAACTAATGCACATACTGACAGAAAGCAAGAACATGAATAAGGCGTGATTGTGAAGTGAGGGGTATTTTTCTCTGGTTAGGTAGGTCTTGTAAAAGTCTGGTAAAGAGGCACGATCCAATTTTTGAGTTGAATATCTGATTTCAAGTTGACAGATTTCATTTGAAAATGCGAGGGTAATGTATTTGTGTCAACTGAAAATGGACTTGAAAATGTATTAAAAATGGATTGTTTTTTCAGCACTCTTGAAACAGAACAGAAAGCATTATTGCATATTTTTTCCTCTGTTCTTAGGACTGTCATTTGCCATAACCTGAGTTAACACTGTACCGCGTCCTCCCTGTGCCCTGGTTTCAGTCCAGACAATGCTGATCAGTGTTTTGTTGTTGCTAAGTGATGGTTGCACTAGGTCGGGGGGGCAGAGCCACCGACATTATGGCACAGGGCAGGGGATGGGCTGCAGGGTGGGCTGACCCGGGCTCCATCTTGGGTTGGATATGCCTGCTCAAGTGGAAGGTAACACTGCCTGTGCGAGTGGTGTTGGACAGGTTGATCTTCAAGGACTCCTTCCAACACGAAACATTGTATGATTTTATATGTCTCTTGCTGACTTCTTGACGTCTTCCACTGTGAAGATCTGAGAAAACCAACATGGTTCTTTTCAGACATGTATTGAACTATAAGTTCA
Organism: Oreortyx pictus; assembly: GCA_036925125.1. NCBI lineage: Eukaryota > Metazoa > Chordata > Aves > Galliformes > Odontophoridae > Oreortyx > Oreortyx pictus. The sequence goes on from JAUPFR010000005.1 coordinate 34,685,778, forward strand.
ACAGAACCCAGTGTTTGGAGGCTTAATTTAGTACCCCTCCTTGGAGAATGTATGCTAAAGTGATAGTGCCCCCAGAGAATGGCAGTGTGTATCATTGCTGTTAGTCTTGTGTTGGAAAAAGTGGTGAAATGTTTGTTTGTTTAGCCAAACACGTACACAAAAAATGGAAGCAAAATTTGTGTTGGAAGAAAAGCTTGCGTTTAACAAATGGCACAGGCCATTGGATGAGATATGGAGAAGTTTGAGGGTGTCTTCCAGCCTCTCTGTTAAGTGCAAAATAACGTCTTCAGTGAACAGAAGATGTTTGGGATATTAAGAGAGGGGTAGTAAGAGGCTTGGTTTGGGGTATACTTTAAGTATCCAAAATGTCTAGGAAAAGTGCAGCTTGAAAGAAAACCAAAACACAAACATACGAAAAACTGACAGAAACCCCTATGGTTATTAAGAATGAGTGGTTGGCAAACTTGCTTGCCCTTCGTTTTTCAAATAATTTTCCAAGAGATGTTTCATAGCTTTTTTTTTTTTTCTTATATATATATATATATATATATCATGTAAAGTTTTGGTTAACGTGAGTGATGGAAAAAGGAGGTTAAATAGAAGAGTGATTATGATAAAGTTATCTTTCTGTTTTGCTTTGTATCTTGTTGCACCATGTGTCTTCCCTCTCCCTTTCTACTTTATCCTCATAACCCTTCCTCTGTGATTCTGTAGAATCAAGGTTGGTTACTTATGAAATAATGTCTGTTGTTCCCTTGCACACCTAAAAACAAGTTTTTGGGGGGTTTGGCGGCTTGATTGTGTTAATGCTTGTCTTTAGATACACAGACATTTCTGTAGTACTATCCCAACAAAACTAAAAGTAAATATATGAAGGGTCTTTTTTTTTTTTTTTTGTTAGTCTGTAAGTGGAGAGATGTGCTCAGTGCTAGTCTGCATGTCTTCTAGCAGACTATGTAAAGAACTGAGTGCATGCAATATTTGTGAAGTTCTGTCTCTCTTGTAATGGGGCGTGTGTCCAGAGCTGGGCAGACTACTCCAGGTGTAACCTCGTGATTGCTGATTAGAGGGGAAGGATCACCTTGGTGACCTGCTGCCAGTACTGTGTAGCATGTGACTAAAAATCTTGTTTTTCCGTGAAATATTGGTATGTAGATAAGTCATTTTAGGTGTCAAAGCGTACAAATTCATGTGCAGAGGACTTACCCTGTCTGGGTTGTCATCTCAAGTGATCACTCTTGGTGTATTGTTGGAGTGGAAAAATGGTACTATCTGACACCAACTTCAGTCCAGCAGCTAATTAGATTTAATGAACTTGAAACCCACAAGTTAAAAATCTAAAATGGAGCCATCAGCTGTTTCTGCAGACCTTGTTAAGTCCATTTTGGCAAGGACATAACTTAGTAAAATCCTCTGGGTATTTGTGTAACCTTTTCATTAGTGCTTAGAGCATGTTTAACTTTTGTCTTCCTATATGAACTGATACAAAAATCTGTGTATTTATGGTATCAAATCATACTGGATCGAATTTAACGTGCCTTAGAAAAAGTGATCATGAACTTAACGTAGTTACAGATGAATATCGTGTAATTGTTTTATTCATTTTTTATTTTTAAGGAAAATAAGAGGTAAATATTTTAGATGGAAAGGATCTGGCATGTCTGTAAAACCCTGATTTGCGGTATTGTTGAGTTCTGAGCTATGCTGTCAGTTAATCCTTCTGTAGTGGTTTAAATTTTCTCTGCCCAGACCTTAGTTTTAGTGGAAATGATGATACCCTCAAACTTCACGTGCTCTAGCTGGAGTCTGGGCTTTGTGGTGTCATTGCTGGTCAAGGTGGGATGCTGTGAAGGTAGAATGTAGTCACTTAGTGCAGTTCGGTGTGAAGGCACGGGATGTGAATATGGAAACCTTTAAATGCTTGTTTATGTAGTTGGATATTTCAAAGGGTCACTTCCTAGTCCTTGAAATGCCTTACACTGATGTTGTTTTCAGAGAAATCTGAGCTGGGATACTGATTTTTTCATTATTTGTGGGAAGTCTGAGAGCAGCTTTTAAGCCGTCCTTGTAATTGTTAAGTTCTCAGGCATTTAGGAGCCTCTAATGCAGAGAAGCATTTTTGGGTTGGATTTTTGTTTGTTTGGATTTTTTGTTTGTTTGGTGGTTCTACTTATGAAGAAGCAAAATTGATTCTGACAGGATCTTGGCAAGACCAATCAAAGTATTTGTAGGAAGGCCAATAGTCATATACAGAAAGAATAGAACTCACCCTCCTGGTGAGGGAGATCTCTGTCTATGCAGCCCTCCTCAGGAAACAGCTGAGGTCCAAGAGATGCTTTCCCTTCAGTGGCCAGCTCAGGGTGGCTGGGCCAGAGGTCCACCTGTTGTGATCAGGTGGCGAGCACATGTGCAAACAATGTGCCTGTACTCCCTGGGACAGCCACAGCCCTTCACCAGGTGCTCAATCACCAGTTCAAACCATGACCTAATAGTTCCCTTACAGCTGGTTTGTTGTTCAATAAAATAAGTGTTCTAGTGGTGGTTCTTAACAAACGTTGGGGTGATAGGAAAATAGATTGACATAGTAAAATACAGAGTAGGTTGTTTTTCTTGATGAAATGTGGGATTTATTGATTGAAAGAGTCGAAACTCTTTGTTTAACTGTGGTTGCTGCTGCTAGTAGAGTTGAACAAAGCAAGAGATGAAAGAAGACCACCAGGTGCTAGGCTGTGTTGAGTCCTGTCCGTAGGACTGAAACATTTAATTGTGTCTTGTTTCTCTTGATTATTTTGGAAAGTATATATACAGAGCTTAACTTTTATATCAGCATTTTCAAACTTGTTGCATCTCAAGTACTGTCTTTAGTGTTTTCCTATTAAATGCTAGACTGCATTAGAAATTCTTTTTGAAACCTTTTAAAATCCCAACTTTGTCACAAGAGTGTCACGAAATGCATTGAGATGTAGCTGTTAAATTAGAAGGTGGGTGCTTCGCTAGGTAGCTCCTGCTCTTAGGAAAGTCCTCTGCACCTCATGTTTATCCTCAGTTTACATTCATGGTATATTCTTACCTGTGCTAGCTGTCTGAGTGAGTAAAAATTGATAAAGAAAGGAAAGGTGGAACAAGGTGATGGTCATGAAACTAGAAGTCTGTTTTTCTGAAAGCAAAGAAATCATTTTGAATGATCCACAAGGCTGACTACAAATATCAGAAGCTAAGTTGAATAGTAGAAGTAGAAATAAAAAGCAAAACGGGTAAAAGTTTATTGTGGATTAAATGGAAGTAAAAGGCTGTTTTCTATTACTGGAATTTTCCTAACTCTTACACATTGTTACAGTAGCATTCAGTGGCACTCAAAGCGAAATAGTGAGGATGCTCCAACTGCTAGGAGCTTTACTCACTGATGAGTTCGTGGACTGTGAGCAGACCATGTTCAGCTTTCCACTGTCAGATTGACTCGGGCTCTACATTGCAAACTGTAGAAGTATGGAGAGAGATGTAGAGATGTTTCATTGGCAAAAATGAATAACAAATATTTGAAGACCAGAAAGTTAGTTGTAGTTCTGAAGAGTTTCTGCAGTATTTCTGTTTTTGTGGCACTGTCACAGTCATGCTATCAGGGTGGTGAGGCACTGGCGCAGGCTGCCCAGAGAAGCTGTGGATGCCCCATTCCTAGAGCCATTCAAGGCCAGGTTGCATGGGGCCTTGGGTAGTTTGATCTGGTAGGTGGCAGCCCTGCCCGTCACAGAGTTGGAACAGGATGGGCTCAGGCTTTTTGTAGGTATCTGAGAGTTGTGATGCTCTATCTTTCCCTTTCCCCATGTATGAATTCAATCAGTTTTGCTTGAACCTGCGTGAACGTCTGGCATCAACAGCATCCTGTGGCGAAGAGTGCCAGAGTTATAACTTTTTATTAAGTACAAAAATGCTTCTGGTTCAAATTTGACCTCTGCCATCCTAACTTGATAGAGTCTTTTTTCACTTCATTCTGGCAGACTGTACCCCGTGTCCTTGGATTGCTTCCTTGTCATTCTTCTGAATGTTGCAGAAATCTTACTCTGCCTAATTTTTCATCAGTCACTCAAGAAAACAGTGCTTCAGTATTGGAGTTAGCTTTTGGTTCCTCAACTTTGCAATGGTAAAATAGATTTGTTAATCAAGTACAAGAATGGCTTATCTTGTATTATTAATTTCATTTGGTATCTGCTTTTGTTGTGTACGTTGCCCTCTGAAAGCTGATTTTGTAGGCTTTTTTTTTTTTGTGGCTGCAAGATTTTTTTAATTGATTATGAGACGTAAGGAGGACTGGGATGACTCAAAAGTAGTTATTTAACAAGTGCTTACTATCAGAAGACTGAGAAATAGAGGAAAATGAGAGAGAAAACAGGTGTAAGCTTATGGTCACATATGCAGCTTTTAGTAAAACTTGAGTTTTCTATTTATTTTCCTGAATTACAGTTGCTGGTATTTACTTGTCTTCTGTTTCCTCCTTTTCCTTGTAAACACTGTTGCTGCTTCTAGTAGTAATTTTTCCTTTTATGTTTTTTCAGTCTGGTTAAAGAAGAAAAAAATAAGACAGTTGATCTCAGTTATATAGAAGAATAATTAGGGGGTTGTGTATAGAAGGGAAGCAAAATCTCTTGCCACTTCTGAAATACCTGCTAAAATTAAGTTGGTTTTAAGCTCCATTTGGAAATGAACACAGAGCTTATTTCATAATTTCAGCATCTGGAGGGATCAAAATAGGGGGAAGTGTTTTATATTCTCATACGTCATAGGGTAAATGCAGAGATAGGAGCTGCTTTCTCTTTATCTTTTGACTTACTGTGTTTGGTGAAGAGGACAGTTATTGTAAGAGAAATGTTTCTTTGTCTTTTCTTTTACTTCGGTGTCTTTTTATTTCACCCTCAAGATATGTGAGGAGAAAAGCTATTAACTGATTAAAATTTCTGTTGTAATCAGCAGTATATGAGTACCTACTTGGTATGATGGATTGTGTTATTCAGTGATTCTTTGGTTTTATTTATACATAATGGGCTGTTTCAGGATGCGCAGCAAAATGGAAAGTAATGTGGAGTGAGTCATCTTTTATTTCTGATCTTTCTGTGAATTCTACATTGGAAGTTCAGAGTATGTCAGCATGACAGGTGTCTGAACTCTAGAAATCTGATGGTCTGTTGGTGACACACTAACTAGGAAAAAAGTCTGGGATAAAATTCCTCTTTCCTGTTCATTTTGAAATTTCAAAATTTAAGTTGGTTTTAAGAACAGTCCAATAGAAATACCAGATGTGTAGTATTTCTTCAAAGTGTGTGTTGTAACAGATTATAGAGAAGATGGTTTCAGCTGCTAAGACCAAAACAAAAAAAATGTTCAATGATAAAAATGTTTAAATGTTCTACTAGCGAAGAATTGCGGCAAAATCTATCCCTTTAATTCAAGGAGTAAATCTTGAAGGGACAAAGATTTCATATAACATAGTGCCTACGCTGTCACAGCTTAGAAATGATTGCCTTTATTTTCCTCCCTGAGGCTTTTCCAGTATGTTGGTCCTCAGTGATGAGAGGCTGACCCTTTTTGCAGCAGGTCATTTCCCCCTCTGCTCAGTGTCTGAAACCTGTTTGGAATTGTCATTAAGAAGCAGATTCATAATGAGGAGGGAAACAGCGTGATCTCATACACCTATGAAATGTGTTTTACTTCCCAGGATGAAGTAGAGCTGCAGCAGGATGAAGAGAATCTACCCTATGAAGAAGAGATTTACAAAGATTCGAGTACCTTCCTTAAGGTGAGCAGTTCTGTGATTAGAAGGCAAAAGGTATATCGTTACGTTAAATTATTCATGCAGTTGATTTTATTTGAAACACGACATAAAGGCTGGATGAAGTAGTTAACTGAAGTGCACAGTGAGAGTTTCCTTGTGAAACACACAATAGTAACAATGAGCAGTAGAAATGCTGTCTAATTGGAGAGGAAAAACAGAATGGGAATATTGACTAGTTTAGCTAGTAAAGGCGTGTTGAAAAAAAATCAGCTCTTCTCTTGTATTTCAAACTAACACTTTGCAGCGTGTGTTCAGTTATCTCTCCTTACTGCTTACTGAGCTCCTTTTGTTCTTTAGGGTACTCAGAGCTTAAATCCACACAACGATTACTGCCAGCATTTTGTGGATACAGGACACAGACCCCAGAACTTCATCAGAGATGTCGGTATGTTGTAGTTATTGATTGATGATACAATACCTCATTTTAATCACTGTCACTCATTTTTCTTCTTATTTTTAATTTCTTACAGTTACTGGATAATGTAGGTGTACCACAGTTTTGTCCCTCTGTGTACATACATATCGATGTATAAATTCATATGAATTAACTTTTTTATCATCATCTAGGAAACAAGCATTAAGGGGCTAACTTGGATTTTCTCTGAAGGTGTTAAAGCAGGAAGAGTTTTTCAAAACAAAGCTTTTGTTATTCCAGAAAGCAGACAAGTTTAATGAGCGGGCTTTGAAACTTTGGGAAATTTAAGTAACTCCTGTGTTTCAGCCATTCCTGGGCTGTGTTCCCTCCAAGAATTCATGTAGCACGTAGAGTACAGATCGTACTGAAATATTTAATGCATTAAGCAATATGGATAATATTTATTTACTGAAGTACGTAACTTCTGACAGCTCATTAGAAGGTCTAATACATTACTGAGTGTAGAGGATGGCATTTCTTAAGTTTACATTCATCTTGCCCTTGACACCTCTCTTTCTGCAGTTGTCTGAAGCATTTCATTCAGCCCCTGTTTTAGCATGTGTGTCATTGTCAGTGCAGGAATGGCGTGTTTATAAGTGCCAGCCTAAAGAGGTTTTGTTTGCCTGTTGAAGCAGTGTTAGTTTCTCTGGACATCGTGAACACTTTCGTAAACTACATCTGGATGTTTGATACTAAAACTGACCCTTCTGACTCAGTTATGTCTTTATTTAAAAAGCATCTGGGCAACTGTTAACACATGAAATTGTTGTTCATTGTTCTTGGAAATCAGTAGGTAGAGGGTATGTATCAGTCTGTGTTACTTTGACTTTTTATCTGTTTAGCTGATGGCGATCAGCTTCCATTTCCAGTGGAGTATTTGAATTCCACTGGCTGGTAGCAGTGGATATCATGTGTGTTATTAGTCATTAAAGAAAAAGGATGAAAATAACTTTTTGTTTTCTTATGTACAAGTAACAAGATGGCAACGTTACATTCCAAGAACTTTTCATTAACTAGTGTGATCGAGACTTGGGAATTGAGAAGCTTGAGGTAAAGGAGGAGAAAACTCTGTTTTTGTTTTCTCTCTCCGTGTGAAGTTGTGAATAGGAGTAGTCATAGAGCTTTATAAGCAAGTTGAACTGATGTGGCTTGGGGACTGGAATGTTTACGTTTTCAGCTCATGCTGAGGCTTTTGTTAGCAGTAACAGAAATATGCTGGTTTGGGTAATGTTTTTGGAAAGGAAATGTACTATACTGAAGTTGTTTTACTTGTGTTTGTGCTTTTTTAATATTACTGCAGAAAACCTCATTAGGGTTTTCCCTTGTGCATTCTGTGCTTATGAAACCAATCGTAGAGCTAAGTCTGTGAATCCAGTAAAGAAGTCTAGGAGTCCAATAAGTAAATATACACAGGTTCAGATCTCCATGACTTACAGGAATTTCCAAATCTTTATATAACAGTTGCCTGAAGGAACCATCTGCATTCCAATTTTGCCACTGTAAAAAATAGCCCTCAAAGATCAAGACTAGTACAGAAATAATAGGATCACGAGTGTTAATTGTATCTTAATATAAACTTAGAAGTAAATGTAATGAGAAAAAGTAATGAGAAAAGTAATGAGAAAATCAGTCTCTCATAATTCTTCCTCTGGTGGCGTAAATAAGAGATTGTTTTCTTCTGCTAAAAGGTGTTCTGAACTCCTGATCACTCCAGAGATGATTAGAATATTGATACTGAATTCAGTATCATCCAGCAACATTAATCTTAATTAACTGGGGGAAGGCAGGAGACTTTTGTAAAATACTGCACAGAAAACTGCTTGAAAGGTTTGTTTTGTTCTAACAAAAATAAAATGAGGCTAAATATTAATGTGTTAACTTCATGTTTTCTTCTTCTTAGGCTTAGCAGATCGGTTTGAAGAATACCCAAAACTTAGAGAGCTCATCAGATTGAAGGATGAGCTGATATCTAAATCTAACACTCCTCCCATGTAAGTGTTTGTGTGGAAAATACCCTTTCTTCTCCAGGCTGGTTTAAAGTTAGCTGTCTGCTTTGCAAATCTGTATCTTTAGTCTCTGCTCATAATTTACATTTTCTGTTTCTGTTTTTATATACAAATTAATCATCGGAAACTTCAGAGAACTAAAATCAACTTGTTTTCGTTATTTTAATTATATTTTTCAATGTAGTATGTAGAATAGACTTTTCTTTCCAGTGTGTAATTATAGTATATGAAGCTTTTAAGACTAAGCTGCCATCTGATGGGGGGGCAGGCATTTATGGGGAATGAAAAGATACGTACCATGTGATCACAGATCTCTTTATAATGTAGTTTACAGTAACAACAAAACCATAGGGAAAAGAAAAAAAGCTTCTGTATAACCTTAGTTGTTCTTCTAAGTGTTTTTGTATAACATTCAGCTGTCGTCCTAGTATCCCTCAATCAGACGTTACCATATAGTTGAATACAGAAAAAAGTTTAGGGTGAATGGAAGTCCTGTTAGTTCTGAATTACCTCTCAGTTTTTGCTGAGTGTTAGACTCAGTGTGAGCATGCAGCACGTTACTCCCACGTCTGAACATTATGCTTTTAATACACAAAAGTCTTAATAAGTCCCATGAGAAACGTCAAAGAAACCATCTGAACAACTGATACGCAAACTGCAAAATGCAACTTGCTACTTTTAAGTTTGTGGGTGTTTTTTGTTTTGTTTTTGGTTGTTTGCTTGTTAACCTTAAAGCACAAAAGGGAATAATGAATAATCAAATGTCACCTTCTGGTAGCTCCAAATAAACTCATGAAATAATAATCTCATCCAGATACCTTTTTGGAATAAGGGTGGTAGTAAACCTGCTGTTCAGATTTTGTAAGTGATGCAGCCGTGACTGGTGGGTATGTCTGGGTGCCAGGTGTAACAGTGGGATTGACAGAATAATTGTTAGGGGCCCATACTTTTGCTATGACTGGAGCTTCTCCTAAGGAAAAAGTAACCACGTTTGCAGTACTTAGAATCTTCTGAACATAACATAAAGTAAATGACAATTCTAAAAATATGCCATTTTTGTGACGTGAAGTGACAGTCTGAGTGCTGGCTTCTTAAATGTTAAAGTTTTCTCCCATGTAGTCCATGGCTGTACAAAATGTTCAGTGATTCTGTACTAGATATTGCTGTACAGTCTGTCTGGGCATCTGTTTCTTGCTTGCTGAAGTAGAATGCTTAGCTGTTTATTGAGAGAGGTTATTAAAAAAAAAAACTTCTGCAACAGCATCCACTGTGTTAAGCAAGAATGCATTATGTATTATCCTTGGCTTTATTGCATTAAGCCTTAGGATCTAAATAAGAGACCCCCTCCCCCCCCTTAAGTTGCTACACAGAAATGCTGTGTGAAGTATAATTTTCAAAGCATTGTTATAACTTCCTCAAGCAGTTTGTCAACTTTTGTTTAATCAGGTACTTGCAAGCAGACTTGGAAGCTTTTGATATTAGGGAACTGAAATCTAAATTTGATGTGATCCTCCTGGAACCACCACTGGAAGAATACTACAGAGAGACTGGCATTACTGCCAACGAGAAGTGCTGGACCTGGGATGATGTACGTATTTTTCTAGCAATGGGAGGGACATAATTTGTAGCAGGATGTGTTAGAGCTGTTTAAATTAAAATGGGATATATTTCAAAACAAAACAGCAAGATTATTAGGAAAACTTAACATTTTTATCATGTGTGCCTGCAGCATTTGTGTTAGCAGACTTCCTTTATCCCCAGGAGGAATTTTATGAATTAGATATACCATTTTGTTCTTGCTGAGCCTGATGGAAAACTTAGATGTCATTAACAGAAAAAATTGTATGAACAGTGTAAAATTCAGTCCACCTCTAAGGAATGAATTTGAAAGTAAGGGCATTGATGCCTGTGATAATAGATAAGGTAACTTGTGTGATAAGGGGTAGGCAGTTTCTGCATTATCCATCCCATTATTTCATGCAAAGCCGGTGCCTGATGGAGTTAAAAGAAAAAGCATTCTGTCCTAAAAAAAAAAAAAAAAAAAGGAAGTGTTGGAGTAAGGAGTCGTCCTCTTAGTCAGGAATTATATCCCTTTAGAATACCTTGTGGTGCATTGTCTTTCTTCCCTATGGCACTGAATGAAGCTTGATTTGATGTGTTAGCAAGTTACAGATGAATCTTTTCAATACGTAAGGAGTCACATGCTTTCCATATGAAATTACTTAATTCTGAATGTTTCTTGTTTGTTATTGCTGACCACTGTCCTGATAAATTCTCATTTATTTTTTTTCTTGAAAGTGGAAATGGATAGCCTGTTTCTTCTATATGGCAATTGGAATTGGGCTGTGGGTGTGGCTTTTTTTTTTTTAATGTGTCTTTGCAAGAATGACCCTGGGGCTGAAAAGAATGAGACTATTGCTGCTCTGTCATTAAATCTTGTATTAAATCATTTTGCTACCAAAGGAATGAAGCAGTGGTTTAGGGGGAGAAAAAAAAAAAAGAAACATGTGGAATATCTTATTCTTTTAAGTCTGAAATTTTCTATATGGATAGAATTTATGCTGAAAAGAATGGTTATTCTGGTCATCAGTTACATTTGAAGTGTGCACTTAGTTACTGATACGTTAATTTACACAACATGCTTTCTGGAAAGCAATTTTAAGAAGATAGCCAAAATACAATGCTATTTAGACTACCATCTTTCATTAAGGTGCTTCTTGGTGGTTTTCTGTGTTAATATTCAACACTTGTTCCTCATATAACTGTGATTACAACACAAAAAGTATGAGATATTCAAATCAGAAATGCTTATTTTTTTCAGATCATGAAACTAGAAATTGAAGAAATCGCTGCCCCAAGGTCATTTGTTTTCCTATGGTGTGGTTCAGGAGAGGGTCTGGATCTTGGCCGAGTGGTAAGACAGTGTTTTAATTCAATTTATCAGGGACATATTTAAGAGTTTATTTTTGTCATTGACTTTCTCTGTATAGAATTCTCAGCTGTAAATGCTCAGAGATGTTTTGTTACTATAGTAGAGTATAATTTTAAGTGGAGTAAATAAATTTAAGTAGCCATGGCATTAACCATTTAGATACTAATATTTTCCAGATGAGCTGGTGTGGCTATGTGGGGAAGTATTATTCTTTAATGACTCAAAAGCTGTACTGCTGTTTTGTTTTTGACACACGCAAGTTACCGCAGGAGCAGGTTGCCATGTTTAATGCATTTAAATCATTATTTGTTTGTTAAAAACAAATCATAATACTTTTCTGCCAGAAGTACCAGAAGGAAGGTACTGCTATTTGATAATGTAGGATAAAATCTTGTGTGTCGTAAAGTTTATTTTCAGACATCGCTTGGAATTTAAATAGATTTAATGTGTCTTAGCTCTGTGAAGTTCTAGTACCCTAGGAGATCTTGGAGCTTTGGAGTAATCATCCTTTGTGCTTGTTTTTGAGCTGGTGGAAGAGGAATTTCCAATAGGCTCTTACGCTGAAATATTATTTTCTTAGTTTGTGCAGTGCTTCCTATTAAAACAGCCATGTGGTGTTTGTGAAAGGACAGCAAAGCAAGGTTACTGATCTGTTCGCTTTATCATCTTATTGGGTCATTTCGAGATCGGTTAAATTAGCTTTCTTGGATAGACTGATTGTGGTCACACACGTTCATAGTTACCAGACAGTTCTTGACCGCAGCAATAGCCAAATGAGCCAGAGTCCTTGATGTTAGATTTCCCTCTTCTCCGTGATTATCCTAGCAGGAGTCAAGGGCTAAAAAGGCATATAAGGTTTTTTGTTTGTTTTTTAAATACAAGGAAAATCACAAAGTGATAGCAAAGGCTTTTTATGTTTTTAAACATAAATTAAATTTTACTTGGACGTGAATCACAACCTGAGTGCAGGTTCCAGTGAAGGCAAGGTCAAACCAGCTGTTCTTTAGACTGGTTCTGATCAATTTTTTAAGTGTCACAAGGTTTAAAAGGAAATAAACAAAAAGAAGTGATACGTAGAAAGTCAGCGTGCACGTAAAACTTCTCTTTTGATAATTGGACAAAATGTAGTATAGTCATTCTAGGAAGTTATTTATTTGATCTGTTACAAATTTCCAGGTATGTTTTAAGACAAAATTAAGTACCTATATTCATTATCAGTTTGGGTTACTTTTATTTTTTGTGCTGTGTGAACCTTTTTATGTCTGTTACATTTTAGTGTCTACGCAAATGGGGTTACAGAAGGTGTGAGGATATTTGTTGGATTAAAACAAATAAGAACAATCCTGGAAAGACGAAGACTCTAGACCCTAAGGCTGTTTTCCAAAGAACCAAGGTAAAGGTTTGGATCAATTTCTCCTCTGTTCCTATAGTGGCTCTTGAAGCTAATCAAAGGCCTGGTGCCTACACAGTAGTTTGTGACCCAGTTTCTGAAGGTAGACACCAGGACATCAGTTCTTTTTCACAGAGTGCATTATATAGAAATAAACGTATTCATGGGGTGCATGGTGAACTTCTGTCTCCTTCGTTACTTCACCCAGGGTGAAGTACAGAGGTACCATCTGCATTTAATACTGCTTGGTAAATTTCTGTTACAATATTCTAGAAGTCGTAAGCTTAAACCTCATTGAAATACTGACGACTGCTGAAGATTCTTCATAGGTTGATGGAGCAGGAATGAAATCTTGGGAGTGAAAATGGAAAGCTGCTGCCTGTTGTCTTGTTTGCCTTCTGAGTGGTTTCAATCATGGATGAGTAATAAATAAGCATCTAGTCTATTGGTAATACCTGTAGTACAATACACGGGCTTCTTTCCAAGTAGGACTGCTGAAGTTGTTGCTAGAGGAATATCTTTTGATTGGAACTAAACTTGGCAGTAGAATTTGACTGAATTAATGTCTGTAAAACAAAGATTTAAAACTGAAATATAAATTGATGTAGTCATGAAAAATAACTCTGGAAGATCAGCTGATGGTTCCAAACACGTACGTAGCTGTCCTGAGCTTGAATCAGATTAGTTAGCGTCTCCTGATTTTTGACAGCGGCCATCCTGCACTAGTGACAGAATTTGTCAGCTTGGTTTAAGGTAAGCAGTTTCATAGGTGTGTGTTGTACAGGTTCTGTATTGGAAGAGATACAGAGGGGAAAAAAAAACTGATTTAAGAGACTCAAATGCATCCTATTCAAGACCTTAGAAAAAAGTTAATAGGATTAATAAATAACTGTTTTGTGTATGTCTGGGTACAACTGTGGCAGCTTTACTAAAGACAGAGAGTTGGCTGATAGAATGAGCCCTGAGATTAATGAGACTTCGTGTTCATTACTCATTCACTAGTGCTAAACAGCCTCAACTCTCAGATTTGCAAGTTTTTAGGAGTAGAAACTTCTTTTTAAGATATTTGCATTTTTTTAAGTTGTATTTATATTAATCTAAAGCCTGTTTGGAAGTATGATGTATTATCTATATTTCTAAGTGTAAGTACTGCATGTTTGTTGTGTATAGTATTGCAAATATGTGCAGCTCACCCATGAGGGAGAGGCTAAAACTGATAGAGGAGGATTTGGAAGTGCTCCATTTGTTAGCCGAGGGGAATAGCTTCTGATATGAGGGCTTTTCTGTTTATTGAACAAAGGTTGGGCTGAAATCACTACGTAATAAAAAGAAAGTTGAAGTGGCTTCTTTTGACAAGCTAAATAGCTCTGTTGTGCAGGTTGGATTTCTGACAGTTGTAATGTCAAATCCTGTCCATTTAGGTTTAGATTAGGCATCTCTCTAGACGGAGGTTTTATGCTGTGTCACCTTTTATGGAATCTAAGGTACTAATGAGTAACATTTCATGTAGCAATAAGACTTTGGATAATTTTGAAGACTAGATCTGTGAGGTTCTGCTTAATGGGTAAAGATCACATCCCGCCTTTCTATTTAGTCACATTCAGGGTCCAAAAACCATATAGAATCCATGCAGCTGATCAACTGCATGTATTTAATGAGTCACCTGTTCTTCCTTTCACATTTATTTAATAACTCTTAAAAAAACCTTTCCAAAAGTCTGGAAGTGATTACAAGTTCTTGTTTGCAACTTTTTGGAGTCATCTGGTGTTGTTTTATGATGTCAGGGGGAAATAGTTCATGTCAGTTTAGTATTCCTATAAACAGAACTTAGAAATCAATACATAGAGCCTGCATTTTGCCCTGCACCCATTGAGGTGATCTCTTATCTGTAGATCCTATGAACTGAACTATAATGTCCTAGAAGAAAGGAAAGCAATGCTTGTTATGCTTAGCAGTGTTTTTCTAGTGCTGACAGAATTTACTGAGATTGCATAGATAGTTCGATAGTGGTTTTACTGTTTTGATGAAGCAGTATTTTCTAGATGGGAATCTGAGCATGAAAGCAACTTACTGTATGAAAAGTGTGGATCTGATTTTCACTGTTTTATGACTGTGAACTTGGAAAATTATTTGTACGAATAAAGTTAGGATTGGAATGCGTGAAATAAACTGTTCCCTCACTCTTAGGTTTACCGTGTACTTTCTTGTGATGATTCTGAGCACTGCCAACTTACAGCTCCAGTTTTGCTGTAATTGATGAGGTCTGAGTGTTTTACCTCACCTTCTGTTTGAGTTCTAGCCTTACGTAGCATATTTCACCAGGCCAGGTAACTTGAACTGTGCTCTGCTTTGTTTTTGAGAGGCTCTGCTGGTAGCTTCTGCTTGTTCTGCTTTTCTAGCTCATGCTTCAGGATGTTCTCTGTATAAAAATAGGATCTACTCTGTCTAGAATTTCCTTTCCTCAAACAACAGATGGTTGTGCAGCATGTGACAGGTACTCTTCTTTCCTGCAAATGTAGGAGCACTGCCTCATGGGCATTAAAGGAACTGTGCGTCGCAGTACAGATGGTGACTTCATCCATGCTAATGTTGACATTGACCTCATTATCACAGAAGAGCCTGAAATCGGCAATATTGAAAAGCCTGTAGAGATTTTCCACATCATTGAGCATTTCTGCCTTGGAAGACGGCGTCTTCATCTTTTTGGAAGGGACAGTACAATTCGACCAGGTACCTGTGATGTTTGTCGTATGGTTACATTTTCATTTCCTTAATAACCCTCTGAGACCACTTGGTGAGGTCTGATGGGAAAGCGAGAAAATGATGTTTAGACAGTGCGTGTTTTTTCTGTGAGGTTTTGCAGTAGCTGCAATTTCAGACTCAGCTTCTTGAGCGAGGAGTTGCATGGGCCAGAGCTTTTGTCTTGGTTACTTCTCTGTAGTGGACATACAGCAGGGAGTGAGAGAATGGTGTGGTGAGCAGGACTAGGGAAGTAATCCTGCTCCTATACTGGGCACTGGTGGGGCCCCACCTCGGGTACTGTGTGCGGTTTGAGGCACTTCAATACAGAAAGGATGTTGAAGTGCTGGAGCAGGGCCAAAGAAGGGCAGCAAAGCTTGATAAGGGCTTGGAGTGTATGCCCTGTGAGGAATAACTGAAAGAACTACAGCTGTTCAGTCTGGGGAAGAGGGGACACCTTACTGCTTTCTTCAAATACTTGCAAGGAAATTGCAATGAGAGAGGGGTTGGTCTCTTCTCACTGGTGACAGGTCAAGGGAAAATGACCTCAAGTTGCACCAGGGAAGGTTCAAGTTGGATATAAAGAAACCTTCTCTACTGAAGGGGCTGTTAAGCACTGGAACAGGCTCCGCAGGGAGGTGGCTCAGTCACCATCCCTGAACGTGTTTAAAAACCGTTTGTGTGTGGTGCTCAGGGACATGATATAGCAGTGGGTTGCTAGAGTTAGGGTAGTATGGTTAGGTTGAGGTTGGACGTGCTGGTCTTGAGGGTCGTTTCCAACCTGAGTGATTCTATAATTCTGCGATTGTGTCTGCACTAGACAATTCTTCCAGAGTTGTGATAGTACTTAAGTACTATCAAGTATTTAGATAGATGGGAAATCTCTTTGTACTAATTAATATTTTGACATTCATGAACAGATAACAGAAAATTTTGCTAGGTATATAGATTTCACGTGCATGTTTTCATACAGAAACATAACAAGTGTTATAGTTAGGGTTCCAGTTTCTAGTATTACTGTCCAAGTCACAGATTACCACTGCTTTCTGATTTTTTATGTATTTACTTCTAAAAACATTTATGATAGAACAATAAGGAAGACCTTAAGGCTTTTGTTTTCCCCACGGCTCTAATTGAAGATAAATGCTGAAATTGTTCAGTATTGTATTAGAGTACTGAATTGTGTGATTTCTGTCTTTTAAGGTCAGACTCTACATATTTCCGTTCTACTAAATTTCAGCTTTTTGGAATTACTGTAGTGAAGTAAACCTTGCTGAAGCTATAAAAATTGCAATGTCTTTCTCACTACAAGGCACAGTAGCAGATCCCTCTGCTTTTAAAAATTGCCCTGGTATGACAAAGAGATTTCCAGAGATGTGTAATGAGTCAGACAGTAGATTTCGTGGAGCTGTGTTTTTAATTAATGTGGAGATCCTTCTGTCAGGAAGCTGTGTTGGTTGGCAAGTCTGCGACAGTCTAGTTGTCTGGGACAGCTATCACTTTTTCAGAATTTTTTTGTTAAACCAGTGTTTTTCAAATGTTCTTGTATTTACTTCGTCAGTGAATATCAAAAATCAGCTGACGTTTTATTTCCCCCACATTATATAGGGTTACGCTTTACAGGAGCGTCACTTCTTTTTCTGAACTGATTTTAAATTCCCGATTGTGGTGCCAGTCCTATTGCCAGTATCTCAGTGTGCAGTCTTACACTGAGCATTTCATCTAGCATGGTAGAAAACGGGATATATTGTTTGGATTGAAGGTAACTGCATTTTACTTGTCTCGCTAGTCAGATCTGTCAATTTAATGTGTAGGTGATGAAGGAAACGCGCTGCAGGAGGGTAGACTCCAGTAGTACAGTTTTGACACATTTTTTGGCTTGTATCAGTTGTCGGTGCTGTTTCTGCCTTAAAATCTAACGTGCAATTCAGTACAACAGCCCCATTTCTTTCAGTTGTCCACGAGTGCTTGAAGTGAGTGACTGTGTACCTAATGTTATGGACAGTGTGGTCATGCTTTACACAGGCTGGTTCTGTGTGGGACACCAACAATTCATGGTGCAACAATGCTCTTCAAAAATGAAGGGGAGGGAGGCGTGGAGATGTGAAAACATTGTGTGTTTGTCCTTAGTTTAGATTCATCTGGCAGTTTTGTATAGTGGTGTTTCCCACTAATTCGAGGTGAATATTTTGGATGGTAGAGAAAAAATGTATCCAAGTTAACCATGGCCTGTTTGCTGGATGTGAATGCTAATAATACTTAACGATAGAAGAATTTTGCTTTTTGTGGTGGCAGTTGGAAAAGGAGCTGTATCAGTAGCTGAGCTGTAAGCAGTCTTTTACTTAAGATAATATCCAAGTGTTTTTCCACTTCTGCTCGCTATACTGTAGAGAAGTGAGAATTATTGCTGGCTGTTCTGTGATGAGTCTTTGCCCATGGTATTGCATTGGTGGGATTTCTTCTTTGATATGCATTGTTCTTTGTTTGTTTGTTTGTTTGTTTTGGAGGTTCTTTTGTGGTTTTTGTAGTAGAAAAATATTTAGGCATTAGTTCAGTGCTGTTGTAGGTAAATTCTTGCGAGTTTCTGTCACATTGTGCAATGTTTGTCTCATTCTCTTTTGTTTTCAAAATTTAAAGGTTATCTTGCTACTGGATTGCATACTGTTAATCTCTTATTCTTTGCTCAGGAAGTTGGCAGAGCACAGTGCTTTTATCAGGCAGCATTTTGAATGTAGAATTACTCAGTTTTGAATTTGTGGATTCTCACGGTGCTTTGTGAAGTGTGAAAACCTAGGCAAACAGATGGGTTTTCTTTTTTTTGTGGGTTTTTTTTTTCTTTTTTTTTTTTTTTTGAATTCTTGTTTTTCCTAAAATACGTTGTGGAAATCACTGAGCTGTGTTTTTCTTCATTAATTATAAAGAAACTTTTTTCTTCATTAATTACGATGAAAATTAATATGATGAACTAGAAATCAAATTTCCAGTGACATTTTCAAGTGGCCCAACCCATTTTAGTTCAACTCGTGAAGAAATATGAATGTGCTTGTGATCAAGGCCTGCCTCCTTGGTTCACGTGGTAAAGCTGAAGGGTTTACTGGCTGCTATACTTGTACATAAACAGGTTCACTTAACTCTTTAAGCTCTGTCTGCGTATCATGGGATTCAGCAGTAGCATAGTTATTTTGTCTGCAGATACATACATACAGCGTGCTGTGCTCCTGGCTCTGCTGTCTTGATTGGTTTTTTTTGGAGACAAAATTAAGCATCTCTTGAAAAGGACAGAAAGGAGAGAGGAGTAGGTTGTCTTTAAACTAGATGATTGTATTGATCTGGTTTACAGTGCAGTCCCAGAGGAGCTGGAAGACGTAGCATAGGAACAAGTGGGAAGAGTTGCAAAACTGCAACCTAAATGTTACATCCCCTCCCTTCCCACCCCCCCGTCCCCAAAAAAAGCAACAAAACAAAAGGCATTACAAATCAGTGTAAATTCTTAACTTTCATCAGCTGTGGCTTTCCTAGAGATGATCTTTTTCATTCTGTCCAATGTGTAGGTAAGTGTCTGTCCCCATCACTTGAATGTTCTTAATGGGGAAAAGGAAATTGTAGCCTCCGAGCATGGCATTTGTTACTGCGTTCATTGACTGTGGTTTTGTTCCTTAGGATGGCTGACTGTAGGACCCACCCTCACAAACAGTAATTTCAATGCAGAAACGTACTCTTCGTATTTCACTGCTCCAAATTCCCACCTGACTGGCTGCACTGAAGAGATCGAGAGACTTCGGCCCAAGTCACCACCACCCAAGTCGAAGTCTGACCGGGGAGGTGGTGCTCCGAGGGGAGGAGGAAGAGGTGGGACTTCAGCAGGTCGAGGGGAACGGGGCAGAGAGAGGAACAGAACTAACTTTCGGGGTGAGAGGGGCGGCTTCAGAGGGGGACGAGGAGGTACCCACAGGGGAGTCTTTCCCACACGCTGATGACTATTAGGAAATTGCTTCTTCCCGCGGTCCCTTGCCTCGTCTCTTTTTTTATTTTTTGTTTTTTGTTTGTTTGTTTTTGCTTTTTTACTAAAACGAATTTCCCCTGAGGCACAAGCTATGTGACTTTTAAAATTGTTTTTGGTGCAAGCAGTTCCACATAATCTGCTTTTCAGTGACTGGCCAGGCACGCCACCTCACCTGGCAGCAGCGCCTGAGGGTGCTGAACTTGGCCTCCTCTTTGTAAGAGCAGTGCCATCTCTTCAAACCACAGATGGGACCGAAGTGAAGATACATGCTGTTCTTGCATTGGAAGCACTTGCAAGCAATGGGTTGTTTTAGTGGTAATTTTCTCTGAAACGTGGATTCCTCTTCATTCTTTACAGTTCCAGGTTTGGATTGACTTGCATTAATATGGTGGAATAGGCTTGAAATGCAGTTCTGAATTGCATGGCAGTAGCAGACTTGTTCTCTTACTCATGGAAGAACTGCTGTGTCCGTGTTGACACCTATTTTAACTTCTTTTAAGTCAAGGAGCAAATTGAATAAATAGAGTTCTATTTTTTCGTACTTGGTTTGTTTCCCGAATTATTCTTGGGAATAGGGAACAAGTTTTAATTTTCTTTTGTGAAGTGTATGCACTCGCTTTTCATGCCTGTACTGGAGAGGGCGGTAATTCTGTGCAGTCACATGTGTTTAATGAGAAGTAACAGGTTGTGCATTTATATCCAGCCCGGAACTTCTGTGTAGGTCTGGATTGCTTCTTGAGTAAGGATTTTCACTCTACCTCTGCTAATAGTCTTCTTCAGTCGGGAAACTCAGTTTCATTGCGGAGCAATTGCACTGTATATAATAGAAAGACCTCAGAAGAGGCCATGTTGCGAATGCGAGGTGATGCTCAGTGACAGCTTCCTGAAAATAATCACCTGAATGATGAAGTCTCAGCAACCAAACCACGTCTTTTGTTTTGCCTGTTGACCTGATGTGTGTGGTGATCACTTCCAGAGAACGGCGTGAAAACAAAGCGATTCACTTTGGTATGTACAGTTCTTGTTTTTAGCAAAACTGCGACTCTGAACTTCAGAACAATGCGTGGTAGACAGAACAAACCTGGCTGTTGAAGTCTGTAATTCTTAGGTATGGATTTTGGAAAATCGTCTTTTAAGTCTCAAAATAATTATCTGTTGAAATCCAACTTTAAAGTAACTTTCTGTATAGTAATGAATTATTAAACTTGTTTATCAAAGCTAATGTTGAAATACTGTAAATATTTTGTGGGTTTACTTTTTTTGTAAGGTTTTGTAATAACTAAGTTTTATTGTGGTTTCCTGTCTACTGTTAGAAAAGAGGAGGCACTAAGTGTTAATGAGAGCTCAGTGTGAAAGTTCTTGTAGGGTCAGGTCAACTTCACAGCCTTGGTGGTGTATTTACTAAGGGGCTGTTAAAGGATAAACTCACGTGTTGCTTATGTTTTTTTTTCTTGCTGTTAGACCTGGGAAGCTGAACAGTGGCTGGAACTGAGAGGAGAGGGTGTGATTAACAGCAGTATTCATTCAGCTGTGGGTAAATTCTGCTGCATGCTACTTAGAGCAGCACTTGATCGGTGTTACGCTGCAGTAAAAAGAAACATTTTTGATTTTGCCCTGATTATGTCCTTACTGAAAACGTAAATACTGAAGGTGCTTAAGAGGCAGCCTGTGTACCAGTGGCAAATCTTTTCTTTCTTCCTTGGAATTCTAAGAGGGAAATGAGAGCGACCATTTTCTTCAGTGTCTAGAGGTGCTCATTTGGTGCTTAGCTCTTGACATAGAAGCACAGGCTGCGCTGAATATGAGACTCCAAAAAAAAAATGTAGCTGAGTGGTGCTTCTATATTAGTTTGCAGAAGCCAGGATCCTGCTTGACATGTGTGACGTGACGTGATACATGATGTGTGACAAGTGAGTGTTGGACTTATCTGTCTGGCTGGACCAACTTCATGAAGGAATTGCAACGTGCACATTGTTAACGAGCAACCTTCCTTACTTTTCTAACTGAGGTGACGGGCAAGGAAACAAGTTTTTCTATGTGTCATCAGTGAAGAAAAGCTGCTTGCTGGAGGTATTCTGGAGGTGATGTTTCAGCAGTGATGGAGTGCCTCTACAGGTAACAAAGTAGCACATGGATATAGCATACTTGGGATCATAGAGATGATACTTAGAAAATACTGTAGTAACTGCTATTCTTCCCCCCACTTAGAACAGTGAAATCAAATGGTTGCTTTTTTAATTGCTGTTAATTTGGACCACATCTGAAGTTGTGACAAGATTTAAAAAAAAAAAAAAAAAGGTTTGAATTCCATTACCAGTTTCCAGTTATTTTCTCAGTTTTAGCAGTTTAACAGAAGTAGGATAACACTCATAGTCAGTGAACTGATGAATATTTCATTTACTGCAGTCACCTTAATTTGAGCACATTATCCTTGAAGATAAGAACCTTAACAAATTTCTTCCTCTCCAGTTTTAATAAAAGCATAAAGCCACCAATCTGATTTGGGATGCCTGTCTAGATGTTGTCATGCGTTTTCATTCTGGAACAGGCTTGTAGGACTTTGAATATATTTCGCACCCCGTGTGAATTAGGTGAAGGATTTGACAACTGCGTTGACAAGATACTTACAGTGTCTTAGAATTTAGCTTCAGAGGGATTTCAGAATACCCATCAGCTGCAAAAGATTGTGTGCAAATCCAGCCATCAACCTAAGGATTCCTTCCACTCCCCCATGTAGTCAGTTAAGATAAGTTGGTTGAAATGCGAAGAGGTCTGTGTCGGTTAGTAGACAGCGCTTTCAGTGCTTTTTAAGATTTTTTTCCCTAGGCAGCATCATGAACTCACTGTTCATCGGTACTTCAGTCAGAGGAATTTAGGTTGCAAGCAATCTTGATCAGAAAATGGGCGTTAAGTTAAATGGCATCAAGTCAAGGAATTCATTTGAGAGTATTCCAATTCTCTAAAGTCCTTGGCAGAGGACAGGAGTAGCCAGTGTGTGCTAGAGAAGGATGAAGCTCACCAAAACATTGAAAGCATGCATCTGTTTCTTGAACATGGCTTTTTAAGGGTGACTGATAACTGTAAGTGCCAGGTAATTAGACCCCCATTTCTGTGTACGGTCTTCATCCCAAAGGGTAAATGTTGTTGGCAATTCTATTACTGAAGTGGGAATCAACTAATATAATGGGGAGAATGTAATAGAGTAATTTCCACAGGTGAAAAAGCCAGGTAAGTTTGTGGAAAAACGTGAACTAATTTTGAGTGTGATTACTGCAGCGATTAAAGAAAGGGAAGGGAAAAAAAAAAGCCCTAATTAATCTGAGGTTGAATATCATAATCTTACCACTTATGCCAGAGACAAGAATTGCACTTCACAGACATTTAAGAACTTCTGTGGTCACTGCGAGAGCTGTTGTACATCACCTGAAGATGAATCTCGGTGGTAGTTCAGTCACTGTGACACCTTAGGATAGGCAGAACGGGCTGTATGCTAAAGGCTCGTGTGCTGGTCAGTCATGTACACAGGAAGCTTTGTATTGCTGCAGTTTCGTTCTGAATAGCAGCTCTGTACATGAACTCCTGCTCCCTGCTGGCTTTGCCAATACACAGGTAAGTGATGTGTGTCCCTAATGGGGTGTAAAACTTTATGAAGTTCTTTGTGCTTTTTTTTTTTTTTTTTGTAGAATTTCATACAGCTTGTCGAGTATTGCCCACAAAGTGGTGGTAGTGACAGTATGGGATGGGTATGTGGGGATGCTGCTGTCCCACTAGGATTTCCTACTTGATTTGTGTTGAACAGGCAGAGTAAAAGTGCACGCTGATCATGAAGGGTCTCTGCTTTTCTTTTGGCAAATCTTCTTAACTCCTTTCTGGTGGAACACTGTACACGTTTCCCCACTGTATGATGACATACATAAACCCAAACACATAGGCCCCATAAAAGTTTTAGACCAAGAGGAAAAACAAAGCTCTGTCTTTCAAAAACAACACAAAGTTTCTCCCTTCTGTCAACGGTTTACCGGGCTGGATCGGCCCGGTTCCGTGACGATTGGTGTGGGGGACCCGCAGACCCACACCCCAGGAAAGGGAAAGGGGGAAAGGGAAAAGGAAAAAGGGAGATGGGCCTAGAAACAAAACAGCGGCAACGATCTGAGGAGGAAAGCTAATTTATTAAATAAGATATCAGAAAGCAAAATAACACAATATAATACAATATAATTGGAATTGAAGCTAATAAATCAAATAAAATGGGCAAGAGAGAGTGTCCGATAAACCGAAGGCCTTACGCTAACGCTGAAGGCGATACGGCAGCGAGCACCCACTGCTGAGTCGATCCCGAAGGAAAGAGCGTGTCCCGTGACTGCAGAGGGTTTTTATCTTTTCCCTCTGAGCGGAAAATACGTAAAAATGTAAAGCATCGCAAAGTCCTCTGGGGAATGTAGTTCTCCTCTTCTGAGACAGGTATACCCGGAAATATCAATGATCTATGGAGTTGGAGTATTAACTCTTTAACTCTTAATGCACTACGTGTTGTTATGATGTGGAATACCAATACCAAAAAATCATAAAACCATGACATTCCACCCCTTATTCCACATCATTACATCATGCTTGATACATATAGAAGAACAATGATTAACATGCATTATACACACACACACAACATATATATATATAGATGTATATACATGGAATTACTGACTGCACTCCCCCAACATCAAATTCCCCTGTGGTACACACTGAACATCCCCATTCTTCTGCATCACCCACCAAGTGGACCCAGGTCCCTGAGCAAAAACAGTTCCACGGAGAGGTTTGCCCTTTCCAGAAGCTGGAAGGACCCAAACCGCTTTCCCCAACATGTTCTTTACATGCACTACAGGGACTTTATCTCCCTCTACAGTAGGTAGAGAGCTGGATTGGGCAGGACCATCGCGATTGATGGATCCTCGGGTGTTGACCAACCAGGTGGCTTCTGCCAAATGCTTCTCCCAATGCTTAAATGTTCCGCCACCCATTGCTTTCAACATGGTTTTTAACAACCCATTGTATCTTTCAATCTTACCAGAAGCTGGTGCGTGATAGGGGATATGATAAATCCATTCAATGCCATGATCTCTGGCCCAATTATTTACAAGAGAATTTTTGAAATGAGTCCCATTATCTGACTCAATTCTTTCTGGAGTGCCATGTCGCCATAGGACTTGTTTCTCGAGACCTAGAATGGTGTTTCGGGCAGTAGCATGGGGTACTGCATATGTTTCAAGCCACCCAGTGGTTGCTTCTACCATGGTAAGCACGTAACGCTTGCCATTGCGAGATCGTGGCAAGGTGATATAATCAACCTGCCACGCCTCCCCATATTTATATTTTTGCCATCGCCCTTCCCCCCAAAGAGGTTTCATCCTCTTGGCTTGTTTAATTGTGGCGCATGTATCACAGTCATGGATAACCTGTGCAATAGCGTCCATAGTTAAGTCCACCCCTCGGTCTCTAGCCCATTTATATGTTGCGTCTCTTCCCTGATGGCCCGAGGTTTCATGGGCCCATCGAGCTAAAAATAATTCACTCTTATGTTGCCAGTCCAAGTCTACTTGAGCCATCTTAACTTTGGCAGCTCGATCTACCTGATGGTTATTCTGTTGTTCTTCAGTTGCCCGGCTTTTAGGAACATGAGCATCTACATGGCGCACCTTCACAACTATATTCTTTACTCGGGCAGCAATATCTTTCCACAGTTCAGCAGCCCAAATAGGTTTACCCCTCCGTTGCCAGCCATTTTGTTCCCATTGCTGTAACCACCCCCATAAAGCATTTGCCACCATCCATGAGTCAGTGTAAAGATAAAGCACTGGCCACCTCTCTCGTTCAGCAATATCTAAGGCCAGTTGGACAGCCTTTACCTCTGCAAATTGACTTGATTCTCCTTTTCCTTCAGTGGCCTCTGCTACTCGTCGTGTGGGGCTCCACACAGCAGATTTCCATCTGCGGTGCTTTCCCACAATGCGACACGATCCATCTGTGAACAGGGCATATCTCTTTTCATCTTCTGGTAGTTCATTATATGGTGGGGCCTCTTTAGCACGTGATACCTCCTCTGCTGGTATTGTTCCAAACTTTTTACCTTCAGGCCAGTCCATAATCACCTCCAGGATTCCTGGATGACTGAGGTTCCCCATCCGAGCTCGCTGTGTAATCAGCGCAATCCACTTACTCCAGGTGGCATCAGTAGCATGATGGGTGGAAGGAACCTTTCCTTTGAACATCCAGTTCAGCACTGGCAGTCGAGGTGCCAGAAGGAGCTGCGCTTCAGTTCCAATTACTTCGGAAGCAGCTCGAACCCCCTCGTACGCGGCTAAGATCTCCTTCTCAGTTGGAGTGTAGCGCTCCTCAGACCCCCTGTATGCTCGACTCCAGAAACCAAGGGGTCGGCCTCGGGTCTCTCCAGAAGCCCTTTGCCACAAACTCCAAGTGGGACCTTCCTTTCCAGCAGCAGTGTAGAGGATGTTCTTTACATCCTGTCCCGTCCGCACTGGCCCCAGGGCCACGGCACGGGCTATCTCCTGCTTGATTTGCTCAAAAGCCTGCTGCTGCTCAGGGCCCCATACAAAATCATTCTTCTTCCGCGTCACCCGAAAGAGAGGGCTTACAATGAGACTATAGTTTGGAACATGCATTCTCCAAAAGCCCACTACACCCAGAAAAGCTTGGGTCTCTGTCTTACTGGTGGGTGGAGACATGGCAGTGATTTTGTCAATCACATCTGTAGGGATGTGACGACGTCCATCTTGCCACTTTATACCTAGGAACTGGATTTCCTGTGCAGGCCCTTTCACTTTGCTTCGCTTAATAGCAAAGCCAGCTCGCAGGAGGATCTGGATTATTCTCTCTCCTTTCTCAAAAACTTCCCCTGCTGTATTGCCCCACACAATGATGTCATCAATGTATTGTAAGTGCTCAGGAGCACCGCCCTGTTCCAATGCAGTTTGGATCAACCCATGACAAATGGTTGGGCTGTGCTTCCACCCCTGGGGCAAACGGTTCCAGGTGTACTGAACGCCCCTCCAGGTGAAGGCAAACTGTGGCCTGCATTCTGTGGCCAGAGGAATTGAAAAGAAGGCATTGGCAATGTCAATGGTGGCATACCACTTGGCTGCTTTTGACTCCAGTTCATACTGGAGTTGAAGCATGTCCGGCACAGCAGCACTCAGTGGGGGTGTGACTTCATTCAGGCCACGGTAATCTACCGTCAGCCTCCATTCTCCACTGGCTTTGCGCACTGGCCATATGGGGCTGTTAAAAGGAGAGTGAGTTTTACTGATCACTCCCTGGCTCTCTAGCTGACGAATCAGATTATGAATGGGGAGCAAGGAATCCCTGTTAGTGCGGTATTGCCGTCTGTGCACCGTTTTTGTAGCAATCGGTACCTGTTGCTCTTCCACTTGTAGCAACCCCACAACAGACGGATCTTCTGACAGGCCAGGCAAAGCAGACAGCTGCTTAATGTTGTCTGCGTCCACAGCAGCTATTCCAAAAGCCCATCGATACCCTTTGGGATCCTTAAAATATCCCCTTTTGAGGTAATCAATACCAAGTATACATGGAGCCCCTGGGCCAGTCACAATAGAATGTTTTTGCCAGTCTTTACCACTGAGGCTTATTTCTGCCTCCAACACAGACAATTCCTGAAAACCCCCAGTCACTCCAGAGATATGAATCAATTCTGTCCCTTTATAACTTGAAGGCATTAAAGTACATTGTGCACCAGTATCCACCAGTGCCTCATATTTTTGTGGTTTTGATGTGCCAGGCCACCGAATCCACACAGTCCAGTACACTCTATTATCCCTCTCCCTCCTCTGGCTGAGGGCAGGGCCCCTCTATTCGTTACCTGTAGTGATAGGTATAACTTCACTAGTAGTTGGTCTGTGTTGTAATTCTCTCACCCGTGCTCGCAGTGCAGGGGTGGGTTTTTGATGCCATTCCTTCATATCTTCTCCATGTGCACGTAAGTAACTCCACAAAGCCGCACGTGACATGAAGTTAGTGAAGTCAGTGCTGTCATTTGCTCGAGCAGGACGGCGTTTGCTTCTGATAGCTGCAACCGATTCAATCCTATCAATCAGTCGGGATAATTTTCCCAATATATCTTCCATTTGTCCTTCTAACTTTGTTATGGCTGAAATGGACGTGTATGGCGGCGGAAATTTTTGTTCGAAGTTTTGAAGTGTAAGAATTAGTTCAAAAATTGGAGGTTTTCTGTCTTGGTCCTCATATCTGTTGAACGTTGTCACTAGTGTACCGGCGTACCTTTCTGGTGCTGTTTTTGAAAGCTTCTGACATATTTCAGGTGTACTCCTTACTTTCTCCGGATCATGGTCCCGATCATCAGGATCAAATGTGGGATCATACAGCATTTCCGCCACAGCTGTTTCTCTCAAATACTGGATGCCTTCCTCAATAGTTTTCCATCTTTTCACTTTAGGTGCCAGGTCACTCTTGTAGGGGTATCTTTCTCTTACAGCTACTAGCATTCGTTGCCAGAGGCTGGCAATTCCTTCCATATACCTGCTGATCCCTCTGTCGACAGCCGGATCTCGGGCAATGTTTCCTAGTTGGCGAGCTTCGTTACTATCAAGGGAAACACTGTTGGCCCCATTGTCCCAACACCGAAGCAACCAAGTGACAATACTCTCATCCGGACGTCGAACAAACTCCTT
Source organism: Oreortyx pictus (assembly GCA_036925125.1). Lineage (NCBI taxonomy): Eukaryota > Metazoa > Chordata > Aves > Galliformes > Odontophoridae > Oreortyx > Oreortyx pictus. Next base: position 34,713,807 of record JAUPFR010000005.1, read on the forward strand.
TCTTGAGCCTTGGATCTCAGACATTTTCATGGGCCGACGAAATGTGGTAACTTTGACTCTCTCCTCATCTTCATCATCACTATTTTCTCCATGTCTCTCACTTTTCTTTGTTGCCTTTCTCGATGGTGGTGGAGTTGTGCCCTCTCCCTCGCCTGTATCTTCCTCTTCTTTCATCACCTCTTCTTTGCGTTCTAGGCGCGAGGACACACGTTTCCATTTCTGGCCTTCCACAGGGGCAACTGACTTTGATACTGGTGCATCCTTTGGCTGGTCAGGTGTGACCGGGAGGTTTTCCTCTTTGGTTCGGGCCTCAGTTTGGACACTCTCTCTCTTCATAATAGTATATAAACCTCTGTAAGCATAAGCCAAGCCCCAAATAAGCTGTTCCACCTCAGATCTTCCTGAGCCGCAACACCCTTTACTCAGATACAGGCCTAGCTCCTCAGGATCCTGCAAGTGCTCAGGAGTGAAATCCCAGGGCATCGGGGGTCCCCATGCTTCTAATTTCTTTCCTAAAACTCTCCACTTTCCCTGCCATTCAACATTCTCTGTTTTTGGGAGAAGCTTCCTGCACATTATGTAAAGTGCTATTACATGCAGGAGGACTAGTATCCCAATCATTAACCCCATCCCTAAGCTGTAATCTTGAAAATTCATAGCAAACTGAGAGGGGAACCTGGACACCCATTCAAACATTGTATGATTTGTTAACATATTATAGTTTGTTTCATTAGCCGGGCTGTCTTGGTATCCGGCAAGTGCCTCCATCACTGCTTTTTGTTTTTCATACAGGGACCAGACCCAGTGGAACAGAATGGCAAACTTAACCACGTTCCAGTACGTTTTGAGCATTAAAAGGAAAAAAACAATGAAATGCAGCCCCTTTAAGAGCACTTTAAAACGAGAGAGCATTTTTTTTTTTCTTTACTAAAACAAGCTAGCAGCACCCAAAAAAGTTTACATATATCCCAGAACAACTGGCAGTACGCCCAGACTTCAAGGTCGTGTTATGCCGTACAGTACCTGCACTACAGATAAGCTTGCTAGCAAGAGACAGAGATTCACTCTAAAATTATGTCTCTGCCCGGCTAGCTCAGTCGGTAGAGCATGAGACTCTTAATCTCAGGGTCGTGGGTTCGAGCCCCACGTTGGGCGCCAAAAAATGTCAACGGTTTACCGGGCTGGATCGGCCCGGTTCCGTGACGATTGGTGTGGGGGACCCGCAGACCCACACCCCAGGAAAGGGAAAGGGGGAAAGGGAAAAGGAAAAAGGGAGATGGGCCTAGAAACAAAACAGCGGCAACGATCTGAGGAGGAAAGCTAATTTACTAAATAAGATATCAGAAAGCAAAATAACACAATATAATACAATATAATTGGAATTGAAGCTAATAAATCAAATAAAATGGGCAAGAGAGAGTGTCCGATAAACCGAAGGCCTTACGCTAACGCTGAAGGCGATACGGCAGCGAGCACCCACTGCTGAGTCGATCCCGAAGGAAAGAGCGTGTCCCGTGACTGCAGAGGGTTTTTATCTTTTCCCTCTGAGCGGAAAATACGTAAAAATGTAAAGCATCGCAAAGTCCTCTGGGGAATGTAGTTCTCCTCTTCTGAGACAGGTATACCCGGAAATATCAATGATCTATGGAGTTGGAGTATTAACTCTTTAACTCTTAATGCACTACGTGTTGTTATGATGTGGAATACCAATACCAAAAAATCATAAAACCATGACACCTTCCTTTCTTGTTTATACTTTCAGTCACTCGTCTAAGCAAAGTAATTGTGAGATGGGGATAGAGAGAGAGGTATCTAGAACAAGTATCTTTTAAAAAGCGTAATTTTGAAAGCTCCTTTTCTTTCCTTGTGCCTGATGCCAAGTATACAGGGTGGTCTCGTGATTAGATAGGCACTGCTGTGATTGTTTCAGGCAGCCAAACAGACAGACAGCTCGGTTTGTGCCTCCACTCCATGGCTGCGTGCGCACACAGGGTGTTGGGAACGTCTGCTTTAATCCGTAACACTGGCTTGCAAGGCCAATGGTTTTTAAAGTCCATTTTAATAAAATAAGTACATTTTACTAACTTTAAAAATGAATGTATCACATCTCATTTTTCATAGCTTTAAAACAATCGGTTTGGCCAGCGAGTGATTCTACAGAAAAGGGAACTGTTAAGAGGTACGTTCCTCTTATTGAGTGTCGTGTCAGACAGAGGTGGTGTCAGTACAGTTAACGCTGGTTGACCGCTGTCCCTGTCTTGTGAAACTGAAGCGAAGGTTTGGTGAAGGGTAGTGCACGCCGCTGGTGTTCAGCCTGGCTGGTAGTCCTCTTCTGACAGGGGTGATGCTGAGGGCACATGGTGTAGTTTGAGTGTGTTTGTAACTAGAAGCGGCGCAGGGGAAGGGTGCCACTGCCTGCTGTGCTTCCATGGTGCTCTTGTGCCCTTGTGACCCACTTGCTGTGTACAGGCAGAAAAGAAGTGTCACCGGGTTTCTGTGCTACCGCAGCCAGATATTCCTTTCCTTAAAGGCAAGTTCAGACGGAATAATCCTTCACCTCCTAACTCTGTGGCGTGATGCAGATGACGTGGAAATGATACTAGGTGTTATGTTTTTCTGCCTAACGGAGGTACTGTCACTAATCACTTCTTGTTTATTAGCTCTGTACACTTATCTCAGTTATGTTTGTAATATTAAGTGGAATTTGGGGAAATGGTAGATCTGCTGCTAGCTACAGCAGTGGTGATGAATTTTCTGTGCTGTGATCTGAAAGAAGATGCAACATGCGGAAATGTGTTTGATGCTTTGCTCCACAACTGTAGATGTAAAAACAGGTGTCCTAAAGCTCTTGCTGTTATTTATGTGGCCTGAACGGACCAAGAGAAGACAAGCAGTCACGGTACGGATGTGGTCTCGTGGCCATCAGCAAACTGAACTGTGTAAGGTAAGGAAATAGAGTGCAGTGTGGCTGTGGCAGGAGTGAAGTGCATCAGCAGCTCTGTCCTCCTGCCTCTCAGGGGGAATGCTTTCACGGCAGCTGACAAGAACTCTTTGCTCAGCAGCTGAGTACAGACATTTCTCTATTTGCAGTGCTTTTATGTGCTTGATGCTGACAGAGAGTCAAACACAGAGTAAGCTTCCTTGAGTAGGAGAAGGTGAGCTGTGTTGGTCAAACCAGTAACATTCAGTAACTGTTGGATGTGTGTCAGAATGTTGTTTCAGCTTTGTAGGAACTAATTGCTGTCGCACATTAGACTTTGCAGTGCTTCCTGGTCACTGTGATGATCTTGTTATGTTGTCTTTCTGTGCTTATTGGATAAAAGGCAGGGAAGGAGTTGTGTGAACTCTGAAGCAAGTTTTCATTGCTGGTTGTCCTAGAACCGCCCTCTGCAGTGCCCTGGGTCCTACTTTTAGATGGTGCTGTTGAGGAGGTCCTGGATGGCTTTTGCTGGGGAGGCTGATAGCGTTAAGGTAAAAAAAAATAAATCTGAGGCACTGTCTGTCTTATAACAGAATAAACACACACAGTATAATTACATTTAATAATTTCTTATGCTTTTACACTTAAGAGTTGCTGGTGTCATTTTTACAAAGTAAAATGTCTTCAACAAAGAGTGCTTATTTTGACAGCTGAATTTGGTGTATCCTTTTGTACCGTATCCATCCGTTGTAAGAGCACTTATTCAGTGCACAAGGACGCAGCTGTTGATAAGCTGTCAAGACTGTGCACTGGCCTGCTTATTTTATCTATGGAAAGGATAAATACTAATTAGTGACACTAGCATGATTAAAGGCACTTTTTTTTTTTTTTTTTTAATGTGGCCCACATCTTACTCTGTTGTGAGGTTGTGTTTTATTTTGGTTTTGCTTTCTTTGAGATTCTGGTATTTGTAACACCAGCTTTTCAAGTTTGGAGAAGTTCAAATGTCGTGTGCAGAGGCATTGGTCCTAAAGCTACAGAATGAAGAAGTACTGAGGTAAACAGCTCTTCCTGCCAAAGGCTGGCTTTCTAATTCCTACCTTAAATATTGATAGTAGCACGAGTTTATTTTTCCAAGCAATGGCTGATTTATTCATCAGTCATTGCAGAGGAGGTCCCTGAAACAGGACTGGTATTAAACATGAGGCTTTCCTTTATAGCACTGCACCTTTGGTTAATTTGTCAGCTGTCTTCTGGTTGACCTGTTGCTGTGAGTGCGAGGGAAGCAGATGGTTAGCTACGCTGTATTGGGAGCGATTCCAGTTAACGAATGTGCAAAATAAAGCACAACATGTTCGATTTTGAAAATGTAATTAAACAGCATGCTAAATTAATTGCTGCCCTGAAGACTAGGGGATTGTACCATAACAGTGTGGCATTAACTACCAAGCTTAGTGTCACGGGCATTGTCTGCCCATGTGTTTGCTCTGTGGTCCATTGTTAAACTCCAGTTATAATATGGAGGCATTTTTGTGTCCTGGATGCCCATGGGTGCTGAATGTTACCCAGAGCAGTATTTCTGTAGGAAGTTAATACTTGCCCTCAGTTTTACATGCAGGGCTTTGAAATACTCAGACTGAACTGCAGCACTGCTGCAGAACTGATTCACCTATGTGCGCTCACTTCTAGAAGCAGCAGCATCTTACAAATGTTTCCCTTTTTCTGTGTAGACTTTTAGCATCTTTCCTGGCTCTCAAACAAGTCAGGGCTAGTAATAGCAATAGTTATTTTCTAAATTATCTGTTGATACTCGAAAGCGCGTACCATATGCTCTTAAGCATGGACAGTTTGAAATCTGGCAGTTCAACTTAGAGTCAGGACTCCTCAAAGATTAATACCTGAGTGCAGAACTTCTATTCTACAGCTCTACAGCTTAGTAAGTAAACTAAATACTGAGTGAGAGGCTGTGTGAAATGCAACTGTAATTAAAAAAAAAAAAAAAAAAAAAAAAAAAGGAAAAGAAAAAGAGCACAGAAAATGCCTGGGCCAGCCTTCAGGCACCAGCTGCTGTCCCTCCTGCGAAATCGGAAAGTAACTGGCAAAGTATATGTACTAAAGTTTCTTTAATTGAGAAGCTGGCAGATCTCTCTGTGAACACAGCATAAGAAGTCCACGTAAGAAGCTCCTCCATGGATACTCTTGTCTTCTACTAGGAACTGCCGGAATAGCATCTCTGGCTGCTCCCGTTGTTTCACTATCATCAGCTGAAAAGAGAGACATATTTCTAGGATATGATCACAGTAAGCAGCAGTATCATCTTCCTGTGTCTACTATGGAACGCTACTAAAGGAAAATAAATAATAATGACATTCCAGTAGCTGTACTTCGGAACACAGGAGAGTGACTTACATGCAACCAACAGCTAGTGTGAAGGAAGGTTTGCACAATAAAACTGAGCTTTCAGGGCACTTCTGAAAATCTTGAATGGATAATTAAGTACATTTGAGGTGCTTCTGCCTAGAAGCTGGAATTCAGCAGCGTGCTTGGAAATTCCTGGTATGTAAAAAGCCTTTCACAGCTACAAGCAAATTTGTCAAAGCCAGTAGCATCTACAGCTGGTGAGGAACAGGCTGAGGCAGAGAGAGCACCCTTACCTTCATTGTGTAGGGCTTCTGGTTCTGGATGTGCTCCATTATTGACTTAATTTTCTTTGAGTAGGGATTGGTCAGGTCAGGCAGTAATGTCTGTTAGAAAGGAAGCATTGCGAGTTGTCTGTTGCTGGTATTTGTGATGTGTATATTTCTGGGGTTGCCATTCTAAACTGGGAAATGCTGTATCTCCTTTGCAAAAACTTCTAGAATAACCCAGCTATCTTTAAGCCATTTTTCAGTTGAAAATAATCACTATATTAAAATCCATTGTCAGGAAAAGTTCAGACTACAGGAGAAGCTTTAGCTATCATAGAGTCCTTTGCTGCTGTTTGAGCAATGCATATTCAGTAGGATTTTAATATCTGTCACAGGATTTTAATTAATCTGTCATAACATAAGGTTAATATACTGTGAAAACTCTGTGAAAGCTTCTCTCTTGTTATTGTTCAGAGAGAAAGTTTATGACAGTTTTATGAATTACTTGTGGTGTCTTAACGTTCTGCTGGTACCCATTTCTGCTTTTAGCTCAACGATGATGCTCCAAGTTTCCTCCCTGGTTTCTCTACTTAGCAGCCTAGTCTTACTAGAAGGTGAATTCTGAAAAATGGACTGTTTTCCCTCCATATACTCACAGCTTCTGTGCTGATGTGTGCAAAAGATGGCACGTTGAAAAGCCCCTGGATGAGCTCAGGGGGTGTGCTGACCCCCAGCCACAGGAACATGCTCAGACCGTTGGCCAGGATGAAGGCCCCTCCTTCTGAGAGGCGCTCCTCAGAGCAGCGCACTGCGGCCGGCACAGCGTCGCTCTTCAAATCCAGGTTGTGCTGGGGGTGAAAGTACCAAATTACAAAAGGGTGACGTCAAGGTGAGTGATGCTCTTAACTTCACAATGAAAAGCAGTATTAATTGGCCTGTTACACCGTACCGGTTCCTTTCTAGACCAGGGGAAATTAGCAGTCACTTATCTTTCAGTTAGAACACTATGTGCTAAGGAGCAGATCTCCACAAGTGTAAGGATGGGTGCACACCAGGCCTGACCTTGACTGAAGCTGACATCTTTTATTAGCCAGGCCTGTATTAAACATACAGTGGAATTATGAGACGATGCTGATGTCAGTTGCTCATCCTGTTACTGCCCCATTTTCATTAAACTAGAGGTTCTTCCCTGCTGTTTATAGTTCAGCTAGCAACTGCTTCACTTCAGAACTATAACCCAACTTGGTCACACAACACTTGCAGAAGATTTTTTCTGTGCCACAGATCTTAAAGATTTAAAAGCATCACAGCAACTTAAAATGAAAACAGTTTTACTGAAAGTGAACATTTGTGCAGGTAACGTACTTACAATTGGCAGAAGCTGGGGATAGAAGAACAGCTGCGTGTCAGCTACTCCCATAGACATGACCAGCTGTCGATGGTACGCTCTCTCATCGGTTGGAATTTCTGGTCGGCCAGTGAGCACGCAGCTCTTTAACAGACAGTTCATGTACACTGGCAGCACCTTCATTGCATCCGGAAGGATGAGCTGAGAGGCAGAAGAGACTTGTATTTAAAATATCCCACGTGCTGGGAAATGACAGGAGGACTTTCAGATTTGTTTTCTTCCACAGGTAAGTACCTCATTGGTGTTGTTTCTAATATCTGGTCTTCACTGAGAGAAATAATTCACTGCCCAGGCTTGTGGTAATGAAAAACTTTCAATGGGACACAAAAGCCTAACTGGAAAACATAGTTTAAAGGAGACTAAAGGAAGTAGTCTAAATTGAAAGCCTCCAGTGTCTGGGAGCCCTTCACCATTAACCTCAGCGTTGAAGTAGAAAATTGCCAACTGTAGTTTGGAAAAGTCATGAAAAAGCCACTTTTGCAGCACCTCAAAATCCAAAAGGGAGATGGAAGTATTTTGAGAGCTGTATGAAAATTTAAAGTTAAAGGCTTATGGGATTTGAGTTCAGATGAAGTCAAAGACAAGGATGGTTCTTTGAACTGGGACAAGGCTTGCATCAGATTTGAAAGCACCTTAGCTTACTGTTGAGTAGTGCTGGAACACTGAATTTATAAATGTTGAGTTTATAATAGGAGTGAGTAGATGACTAAATGTGATAGCACTTGTCTTAATTTAAGAGAATTTTCAACTAGTGTGGAACAAAAGTAATAAGGTTCCCCACGGCTTCTTACTACTCTCTGATAAATAAAGGAATTAATAAATCACCATTTATATATAATTTTTATATATATATATACATATATATATATACATATATACATATATATACACATATATACACACACATATATATAATCATATAATAATAATAAACTATACATTATATATTCATATATAATGATTATATATAATGATTATATCATTATAATAATGATTATATATAATCATTATATATAATCATTATATCATCATAATTATCTATCTATCTATCTATCTATAATTTACGTATATATATTTATTTAATTTATAGACCATTTTCTTTTGCTAGGAGTTAGTTCCTGATGCTGAGGCATCAGGTTTTTATCAGGAGAGCATTTTTGAGATTCAGGCTGTTAACTAAGTGATGTCTTTTGACAATAACAATCTGAAACATTCTTTTCTGGTTCTGCTGGTGGTGCAGGTGTGGTTCCTGCAAAGAGGGGCTGACCTGGGGAGGTCTTTACCTGGCTGACTGCTGAGGGGCTGGCACAGTTCTTCCTGTAGCACGCCAGCATGTGCGCTGTCTGACTGACCAGGATCTCTCTGACAGCCTTCAGTGGTTGGCTTAGAATAGCTTTAAAAGCTACAAACACAGAAGAAGGAAAGAGCACGTTACAGGTTTTGTTGCTTTTGCATGACACATTGCACACTTTTAAGTATTGTGCTAGATTTCAATTTTACTAACTCATGTCTGTGGCTCTTCTTTTCTGACTCTTAAATAATTTAAGAGAATTTATTAACTTCCACCCCTAAAAAAAACACCCCAAACCAAACAAAAATCCTAACCAAATAATACTGTGCTTATACACTTCTGTGCATTACCTGTTTCTAGTAACCTCCCTAGGCATTCCTTTTGGGTACATAAATCTAAAATTTGCAATCTACTCCTCTTCGATTTTATAGTATTTGCTTAAAAGTAGCAAGTTATGAAACATGACTTCCCAGTAGGAAATCAGCAACTCCATGTCCCTTCATTCCCAGCCTAGACGGAAAAAAAAAAAAATGAATTACTCTGACTTTACCTGACTTAGCAAAGAAGTTGATAAGTGCATCAGTCTCGCAGGTCTTGTAGACATCAGCTAACTGGGTGCTACAATTTAAACCTATGTTGTGTATGCGAAGTCTTCTTTGCCCACTTACTGATGTGTAGAGGACAGCACACTGCAACAGAGGAGCCAGTTAGCTTTCATTTCCATTTTAAAACAGAAAGTTGGTAATCATCACACAAGAGCCACCTACGTAGTGCACAAAAGGCACAGAATTACTTCTGAGGAACAGCGCAGCTTTTTGGTGCTGCTGTAGAGCTAATGAACCAAAGGAACAACACGTGTAAAAATTATGAAAGTATATTAGACATGTAATGCGAAGTAATGCTGGCTGTTGGGAATGATAGTATTGTCTGAAAATGAGAGACTGCTGATTGTAAGCCATACTTCAATATGCTATCAAGAAAAAAGCCCCAGAGAAATGCAGCTGAAAAGGCACTATACCAGAAATCACAAGTTTTACTGAGTACTGTTCTGCCCATCTCAGCTTTTATCAAAAGCAACAAAGAAAAAACTTGCTAACCTTGAAAAGTCAAGGGGGGCCTACTCTATCCACCCCTGTATCTTGCCTCTTCCATTGGCTTAGATAGATAGTAAAGTTTGAGGGATGACTTTAGCATGTAGGAAAACTACACAAGAATGAAAAGTAAAGGAATTACACTCGAGATTCCCCAACTGCCTGCATTTTGCTGGCACTGCATGCATGTGGCTGACATGCATCTGTTTCCTACCACCACGATGAAAAAATAATTTCATAATCATCTTGTCTGCAGCTACAAGCCAAAGCCAAAGCCTGCAGGGCATACACCAACTGCAGGTAAACTAACCGTGCTCAGCTTTGCACTGCATTTTCCACAGGTAACTCTCATACGCCATGAGCTTCTCCCCCCACTGCTGCACCAGGTCTCCAGGAAGTGACATCAGACATACCAAAGTGGATGTTTCACACTGCTGTATTCATACAAGGGTTAACTGCTAACCTATAGAGTACTTATAGTGGGCAAGATATAAGCTGAGCAGTTCAGAAACAAAAGTTCAGATAATTTTGTGGCTTGTGTGAAACTTTTCAAGCTGTAACCTCTGTCATTAAAATAGCAAAGAGTTATGAGGCCGTGACAAAACACCCTGAACAACAAACAGCAACCTCGTGCTATCTGAGAACGGTTAGGATGAATCTTCTGCTAGGTATGAGCACATCCCAAGCACTGTCAATTGAGGCACAGAAATGACAGTTTTAATTGTTCCCTAATTAATTTACATTTCCAGGAACTACTGCTGGGCTTCCAAGTTGTGGAGTGAAAAAGGAAATACAGATTTCACAGCTTTGAAGCAGGATGCGTGGTATTTCAAGGTAGCATTCATTGGCGAGTTAATAAACTTCAGTAGTGTTACTACAACACCAGAATCTGTGCAAGCTCTGCATCACTCCCATCAGTCCCACAGTGTAACTTTGTTTGCAGACATATTAAAAAAAAAAAAGTTGTTGCTCACAGTGTCAGTAAATGACATACTGCATTTTTACCTGAATTAAGGCTCCGCTGTCCTCGTTCAGTTTGTCGTCATGTTTGAACTCAACCGTCACAGCCTTGTCACAGTCAACTGCTGCCATTTCTACGTCTGTAGTATTGTTCATGTAGATGGCACCAAAGAAGTCAGTAGCCCTGAAGCCTACGGACAGATGAGAAAAGTCAGCAAACCATATCCTTTTACAGTATTTACTAACTTCAGTTTTGCTCAATGAAACACAGACTGTTTTCTGTCAAGGGTGTGCAGCCTCAGGGGGTTGCAGTGCCCACACTCTTCCTTGCTGTCCATTGGGTAGGAGGAAGAAGTGAATCTGTAGGGGCCATCCAGGAGTGCAGTGACTCGGGGCCCCCAGAAACTTCGGCACTACTCACTGGCCCCTTTGTGTGTTCATGCTCTCCGCAAAACCTTGCATTTAAATCCTTGCATTTGAAAGTAAAAACTAATGGGTGAAAAGTAGAAGCGTTAATTTCATTTGAAATACTTAGAAAATGAAAAAAACATTTATGTTTTGGGTAAAAACGCTCGTTTCTGAGACTATGTTGCATTTCAGGATGCACACACAGTGAGCAGAAGCCTTAATGGTATTTGCAAATTTATGCAACTGTATACAGTAAGGGGACACTCATCCGTTTTCTCAGACTGTACTTTTCAAAAGGTACACAAAGAAGTTGAAGTGTGCAGCCTGTTCTTACAGGTCTGTATAGTACTTCCCACACTGTATTATTAAAAAGTACATATTGTTATATACATGTCTCTTTTCATTCCCAATGGGTACCATTACCTGTGCTTGTTCGAACCCTCATTATTGCATCAAATCCAGTCTTCTTCTCTATGTCCCTCCTCAGATCCGTTAGGAACTGTGGGCTGTCGGAACTGAGCTAGAAAAGCAAAGCAAACGCAAGAGTTGCAGTTCACCACTGGGTGGCAGCAAACGAGCAGAAACCCAACACTCTCCACCTCCCTGTCGTGGCATCTTTTCACGGCTGACATCTCTCTTTTCCTTCAAAAGAGACTTTACTGGAGTAACTGACTGTCAGCATATCTCAGGTGACAGGACAAAGGGAAATGGCCTTAAGTTGCACCAGTGGAGGTTTAGGTTGGATACCAGGAAATGCTCACAGAAAGGGTTCTTAAGCACCGGAACAGACTGCCCCGGGCTCAGTCACCATCCTTGGATGTGTTCAAAAACCGCCTGGATGTGGTGTGGAGCTCAGGAACATGATTTGGCAGTGGTTGTTAAGAGTTAGTAGATTCTATAGTTAGGTAAGTCGGTTTAATTTTAAGGTACCAACCAATTTATACAGAAGAAAAGTTACTCTTTTAGCGCTTCAATTTCAGCCTGACTTGCCATTTCTGAGTTTGAATTTTATCTCCTGAGGTTTCTAAGTAAATTTTTTGGTTAACTGTCAGAGGTAGTCTTGGAAATAAAAACAAGCGGTCCCCAGATGTTACCAGCTGACGAGCTGAGAACTTGCACCACTCACCTGGAAATTGTTGTACTTATAGAGTGTTCCTCCGGTGTACATGGTGACAAGACCCACAGAAGCTACGTCCACATACTGATTCGGGAACAGGAACAAATTCACGCAGCAGGCGTTGGCCACACAGTCTCTGGCTAAGGACTCGTAAGTGTTCACCTGAGGCTGGAAGAGTGTCTGCATGAAATCAGAAAATAGAAATGTGGTAACGTTAGATACTGTTGGCAGTCACTCACAATCCAAACACCCACCTGAAAAATAAAAATGATGGCAGTTTTAAATGAGAGTGGATTTGAATAAAATCACATTGCCCCTGCCCATACATTCCACTGATACTCACATGCATCAAAAACTCATTTATATTCTTACTGATCTAAATCACTGAACGGGTAGGTAGCAAAGACTTGACAAGTGGGATTATCTGCAGCTATGGGTTTCTTATATAAATGAGCACTGCTGCTGAACCATAGTTCAACTTTGGTGTTCCCGTAGGACCATATCAACATAACTGTCCATTACATCGAAATAATCAAGACAGTGGGAATGCTGTAGTTAATTCAAACCTTGTAAAAGATGATAAAGGAAAAAGATCAAGGTTCTGTTAGAGAAATTCAGTGTAATAGCACTCACTCCCTTACACACTCTGAATGGAAAATACCTTCTCTTTATCTGTGTTGAGCAGCTTTTTGTCATCTCTGTTTCTCAGTTTTCCTGGTGCTTCCGCAGTTGGCAATGAAGAATGGAAGATAAACAGTTTCCCAGCACATTCTGCAGCCTGTTGCAAAGACACCCGTATAGGCATTGAATCTGCTGTTGTTTCTCTGAGCGCAGTAACATTTCTGCAAAAGTTTTTCCAAGCTAAATAATTCATTTGGAGTCCTTACTTCCGATAGCTTCCCACAGCTGGGAATCTTAACTCATTTAATAACTTAGTCTAACACAGGTGTGTTGGATGATGCATTAGTACAGTCATTTCTACAAAGGAAGCTAAAATGTCAGTGAGTACTAGAAGTACATCCCCTAGAGAATTTTGAATTAGATACAATTAAAAAGAAATGTAGCTTAACAGGAAATACACTGCTTTTGGACGAGGTCGTTACATTCTTAGAGAAGAGTGACAGCTACATTTCTGTACTAGATTCTACATTCAGATCTGCACTAAAATGCAGGAGCAGTAGAACTTGTGATGAACATCTCCTTTCACTAAGAAAGGAAGTAATACAGTTTTAGCCCATGTTTTCAGTTCTTCTCTAGAACTGTAACGAGGCAACGAGATTTGCTGACTGGGATGGCAACCTGCGGACAGAGAAACCTGAACTCTACAGAATGGCAGCAGGAGCAGTGCCATCTTTGTACAGAGACAGGCTTTTCCACCAAAATTTAGGAAATAACAGTTTTTTACTCACTCTCGTTACTGAGACAGCTATCAGGAATGAAAGCTCACTAGCAATTGTGAATTCACTGAGTATTAAAGAAACTGAGTGAAAGGAAAGAAGCACAGAGACCAACTGTTCTTTTCCTGCTCCGGGGTTACCGGCACATCCAGTTTAAACATGCAACCAATACCTGAGACTGCTCTCTGCTTCAGCACTCTTTCCCTTCTACATCTAAAGATACACACAAGTTGATTCCACACTTCAAAATACAGCATGGCAGTAAAAATTTGCTTGTTATGGCAGAAATGCAATCGAAGACAGTATCTCACTTTTAACAGAGCTGAAATTTTTACCCCTAGTAGTTTAAGCATTGCAGCTGTTAATTATGACCACCAGGCTTTCTGCTAACTTTCAAAAAGCATTCTGTAAAGAGTGAAAGCCTGACTGAGCACATCGCCGTTACTGGTGACAGGCATCAGGAATTACTGGGAAACTCTCTAAAATGTTATTATTTCTGTAAATGTATTGCTAGCACAGAGGAGAATCCATTATTCTTTTCAGCCAAAGTTTGTTTTCTTGAACACGTGTGTATTAGTAATTTACAGTGAAAATCCTTGCAAATTATCACCAAGTACTGAGTTAAAAAGCTTACTTGATAAAGCCTTTTTTCTAATAGGAACAGCATCAAAAGAAAATTCATGTTGAAGTTTGTTTTGCAGAAATCAAATACCAAGAAAGAGCATTTTGATAGAGTTGGTAACCAATTGTTTTGCACGTATACCTTCTGCTACTATGAATTAATTAATAAGAAGAAAATATTTAAGAAACACATTTGAGAAATGCTGTATAATTTTGGTTTAACAGATTCACCTACTGAGGGTTTGTGATTTACCTGTACGCAGCTTGCAGATGAAACAGAGTTATAAAACGACTCTGTTTCTCTGCCCCTACAAATCCTGTGATGGCATTCTTTTATTGGCAGAGCTCCACACAAACATCAGCATTTCAAGGGCTGTCCCTGACACAGAGAAAGTGACTGGGGATGCATTTGATCACAGATTCATTTTCAGCTGTACGCATGCTGAGAGAGGTTGGCAGTTCAGCACAAACCCTCCCACTCCCCACTCAATTCTGTAGTCACAAATACCTCACTTTGTACAAGAAGTCAGCAGAGGTCAGAGAACAGGCAGCGTAAAACCTATCCTACACCAATTCTTAATCTGCCTTTCAAAGATACAAGGACTAGAAGTCTGTGGAAATATCCAGAGTATCTATCAGTTCTGTAGTAACTGAACACCTTTTATCTCTGAACGAGAATTCAACTCCTGCTCCCCATCTTTCCCTAAACATCCTTCCAGTATGGAACAGACTCTCGAGGGATCGGTTTCCCTCAAGCAGGAGAATTTGGAAACAGACATGCCAGTCAGTGTTTTCATTTCAACTAAAAAAGTTCAAAAGTACCATTAGAGAAATGGAACCTCAACGCTAGAAACAGCCAGAGATTCTTCTCATTTCCCATTGTGATCTGTAGGACTCATCACTGGCCTTCAGCAAACGGAATTTATGTATGTTCTCAAGTCTAGTCCTTATCAAAGAGCTGCTGCTTTTCAGAGAGGAACATTCTAACCTTTAGCGCCTCCATGCCAGCCTGGATAACAGGAGCAAAGATGGTCTCGCTCTCATTAGTGTCTGCAAACATTTCGGGAATCTGGTCCAGCAAGCTATGAAAGAGGAAAGGGTTAGTGTTCCAACTGGACAGCATACTGCTGATAACCCCCAAAACGTGCCACACCATGTCTACACAGAGGATCATGTTTTCCAAGCAAATTAAAAAAGAATTTTGGCGGCTCAGTTTCTTAGGATTTCAGCCAGAATAAAAAGAAATTTGAATTTTCAGTTCTGTTGAACTGTACTAATAATTTCAAAGCTGATAACGTACAGGAATAGACATTAAGATATGCATCACATACGTAGGAGCAACGTGGCACAAAGCCACAGCCCTCTCTCCTGTTTTGAAATGGCACAGCTGGTGACGCGTGGTTTAGAGCTGGCCTAAATGTGCTTCCACATTCAGCACTGTGGAGTTGTTGATCACACTTCTGCTTTGCCTCAGAGGTGGAAATACAGGACTCGAAGCATCAGGTGACTTCCGAAGCATTTCAACAAGGACACACATCCCCCAGACTCTCAAAGACAAAGAACTAAAAGGAAAAATGTGTATTACAGTATTTAGGTCTTACTCAGAAATGGAATAACTGTACTTTACTTGTTAACAACAGATTGCGACTCCTGAAAGTTAACAAGGAAACCATCCAGCAAAGGAACAAAAACTTCACCAACGTCTGAGACCACCATCATCTGAGGCTGAGCTAAGTTACTTTTCACATTGAAAAAGTGGAGGACCTTGTTATAAGTGACAAAACCGACTCGAACTGCCGAGGATTCTTCCTGCTCTTCCCTGTGAAAAAAAATTAAAAAGCAACTGTTAGGATTTTGAAACTCTGACCTTGCAATAGAGGCGCTCCTTTGAGATGCAGGGCTATTTCAGATCACTGTCTGTACTGGGAGAAACAAAGTCAACAACAACCAAGAAGATGCAGTCAGTTATTCCAGTCCTTGCCTTGGGTCAAATTACAAACACTTATTTACAATTACTGTTGTAATTAAAAAATATATTTTTTATCAGAAGTCAGCCCTATCGGCTTTGTATCCCGTTGGCAAGTCAGAAGAATCTACGATAAATAATGAACCATGCTATCTTAAAGACATGGAAAAGAGGATAGGACAAGTAGTGCAAGACAGAATCAGAAAAGCACCTTTATTTACAACACACAATAATTCAGTGACAGAAATGACTGATACCTAGTGATAGCAGTCATGCTTGAATAATGCCCACTGACTTTTGGACTTTGGCACTTCAAACCTGCGCTTTGCCAGGACCACTTTCTTACATCCTTCATGGCTGTGTACTGTGCAGAAAATGCACGGTACAAATTGCTTGTCAGCGCCAGTATGTTCCCAGAGCAACAGGAGCCAGCCAGCTAAACCTGCAAGGACACCATGAGCAGCAAGCTTGCTATCTGTTTTCCAGGAGGTAACTCCTCTAAGCAGCAGTCGCTGTGCGAAGAGCAGCAGCATCACCAGTAGTACTAGCTGGACCCTTACCAGGTTTGCAGCTCTCAGTGTAGTAAAAGGAGATCCTATTAAAAAAATTGGTCTTGATTACATCTACAGTAGCACCTTCTGTTAAAAGTTTCACAAGCTTCATCTCAAAATTCGAGCTTGGGAGGAAAAAGATCTTTCTCATCTAGAATCTTCAACATTCACATGAATATGGAAGGTAAATCCACTACTGTTTTATGGAGACTGCTAGAAAAGAAAGGGGCTGCTTTGATCTAAAGGGAATCACATTCTAATAACTCCTCCGAGGCACTGTGACTCAAATAGATGCATAAGTTCTGAATGCACATTCCTAAACACTCCAAGCACTCAGACAATACTATGTTCTCAGTATTAGAACTAACTGAGATCATTCAAGAGCTCAGTTAGGACATACAGCACTTTCTTACTCAAAAGAGAAATAGTCACAACATCTTCTGGTCCCAGAGTTCTTACCTAGCACGTATTTGGGACAATTTTATCAATACGGCTCTTATCCAATTTCTCTTCATAATTTTGAAGATCAGTTCTAAACACAGCAGCTGATTACCTGTGCAGCTAACACACAGTGCTGTTCCTTTTCAAGTTTCAAAATGAGATTCCTATATCACGTGTTCAAATGCTTTTCAGTTATATGTCTGAAAATCATACTGGCACAACTAGTTGTTCTGACTCTGAGCTCATGTGTACAATTTCTACGAACATATTTCTTCCTGTTTCCCTCAACAGTCCGTCCTGGTTTAGAACGTGGACATTTGAAAATGTTTACCCTAACATTTCAAGCAAGCAAATGAAGTGTTTTCTGCTGTGCTACCGGTCTGCAAAAGCACAAAACCCCTCCAGCAAGAGCTCTTGGAGCCACCTCGCTCAATCCATTCCTCACTCCTCATCCACTTCCAGGCTTCTCTGCCACACATCTTTATAGCAGTGGCCTTTCTGTTACACATGTATCTGATATCCAGAAGTCCTTCCTCTTAAATAAATTGGCCTCCCAGAAATCTGAGCACAGGGTCAATTCCCAGCATGGTGTTTTCACCTCATGGTAACAGCAGAAAATAGTACAATACTAAATACTGTACTAAATGACACTAAAATAATATACCATCAATAGTACGATACTAAATACTGTAATAAAAGGCACTAAAATAATATACCATCATTAATGCTATCAGTAGTGAAAGTACCATGGCACGTTTAATGCTCACAGAGCAAACACTGCATTTCACAAAGTGTTGGTTACCTACAAGATCTGTTCCCCTCTCAGATACATCCCGTGGCAGGAAAGTCTCACAGCACAGCAGAAAGCTTTACAAGTTTTGCCAATTAAACAAAAAGGGCCATAGATGCAAGCCACCAACACTATGGCTTCAGAGAGGCTTTATGCTGTTGCATATCCTGGAGTGTGATATTTCTCTGCTTAATTGAATGACAAAAACACATTTCAGTAAGCAGGACTACAGCAAGTGAAAACTACAAGCTGGGACCTTGTTGGTAACACCACTAGAGTTCACTGCAAGAAAGGAAAAGAAAGAATGTTGCACGTGCAGTCGTACACCAGATGCTTTCTGTGCACGCAGCAGGAAACCCAGACCTCAATCTGAGATCCTCAGAACATGCCAGCAGTGTTAACATTAACAAATTAACATTTGGTCACTGTCACCTCAAAAGTGCCCACACTGTGACAAGAACTCGTACAGCGAGTTAAGCAGAACACACTGATGTTTCCTTACCTAGGGAGTTTATCAAGAAGAGTCTTCAGCTCATTGCATATGAGCTTGACAAGGCCGCTGTGTACGTTTCTGTACGACACGTCGATCATGAAGATGTAAGCGGGCGGATTTGGAGGCTTGTTATCCTACAGAACGGAACATCATCAGCAGGGAAAATCACATGGTGTCCTGACATATTGAAAAGGATTTACAGACGGTGCTGAGAGGCAATGTAAAGGCAGCATGCTGTCATTTGAAAAACGCTACGGATTAAAAGTAGCAGTTATTACAGAAAGACCTGTGTTGGTAAGGTCCATCCTTGGAATAAAACAGTATTACCGGAGAGCAGCATCCTACTAGAATTAAGTATTTTAAGGGAAACACTTTGGTAGTTTGAATGCTGACATCTTCTGTTGGAATTCAGTTATTTAAACAAATTTGTCTTCAGCTTTTTTCTGTACCCATACTGTGTATTCCATTCACCCTCACACAACTATATTGTTAATAGGAATACTTAAATTCAGTTTTTGTTAATCAATTCCAGACTGTTCTGGAAGCAGAAAACGCAACGCAAGTATTGACCCAGAACTAAAATAGCAGTACTCAGCACTGATCATCTGCATTCTGACTGTCTGTCTGCCTTTCTTTCTTTCTCATGCTCCAGTGCACTCTGAATAGATGAGAAAACTGTATTTTCAGGAATAAGCTGATTCTCTCTAAGAGAACGAAAGCACAGAGCATCATATTCACTGTATGCAACTGCTGCACGTGCAGCAGTGATTTGGACTGATACCGGGATTCCTTCAGGCACACCGCCATAGCTGCAGTCTCTTTCTCATAATGTATGTGCACACAAACCGTATGACACGGACTGACACAACATTCTGTGAACGATAAGATGATGAAGGTTTTGGTTTTGGTTTGAAATGAAGCCATGGCATGCTTACAGATGGACCCAGGAAGATCATATGGAGCACACACAACAACAGTAATCATTGTAGTAAGGCTGCCCACAGCTCTAATGTCAGTCTTCCTAACTCTGGTTAAGACAAGCAGTGGTTCTCAGTGAGTGGCAAACTCAGGACAACCCTTCATTACTCTTACATACGCTGTTTCACAGTCTTCGTGTAAAGACTTCCGACCACTTCCCAAATCGTACATGTTACAAACAGACCTCAGAAATGTTCACGTAAGAAAAAAATCACCTTACCTTTGGATTATGCCTTACTGTAGTCCCTGAACACTTCAAGCTAATCATTACACCCTTGATCTCCCTTCATTTGCATCATGTAAATCGAGATTAACTCTTGTCAAATAAAACCAGACAACACTTTTAACAGCTATTCTGTGTTCTATATTTGGATTCCAGTTTCATACACCGTATCAAATGCTACTTTATAAAACTTCTCACAGCACAGTGCTGTTTGTGAGGAATGCCTGCATAATTCCTGACAAACACACAGCAGAGATGAGAACTTGTGCTCTTGCCACATCCGCTTAGCGGGAGCACAATAATGCAGAACAGCTGTTATTTGTTAACATTTTTGTAGCTGTTCATCCTTGTCATTTGATAAGCACAAAAGGAAATGACTTTTCAGTTTTGGTCTTAAACTGATTTATAAAAGAACTAAACATTTCAAACTTGGAGCAAACTGAGAAAATGATTATAGATAATATATATACGTATATATAATGTCAACTTCTCTAAAATTCAGTGACCTTGCATTTTCCAGTAAGAACTTCATTTTTTCTAACATTTTGCTACGTCTGTGACCCAGGCTTCTGCAATATGAAGACAGACCGGAATGGACGACTTATCACAGAAACTCCCTGATTTAAGAACTGTATGCCAAAAGTAACTGCACTGAAAGCGGCATTGTGATGGCTCTTCTCCACAGGAGAGAAGAAAAACTAAAATTGGCACGGTGCTACTTAGTACACATGCTTTCAAAAGCTTAGCTGCAGAGATCAGCAAAGCTGAACCAAATTTGGTGGAGCTATATCAGATGGACACTGAGTATCCCACACTGTGCATACAGTGCCCACTGCAGTCACGCTGTGTAACCGGCTGTGACCCAGCTCTCAGCACACTCTGCAGAGGCACTCTCAGGTATTTCATTAGATTTGGAGCACTATCCCTGCGAGAAGGCACAACTGAGCAACAATGGTTCATTCATTTGTGCCAGCAAGAATCTGACCGTCTGCGGAAGTTACTGCATCTACTAAAAGACTTTGTCAGATTCAGCTTACTTTCCTAACATTATCATTAACTCATTCCACTGACAGAAAGACAGTTCCACCTGAAATACATCTGTACTTCATGCAGACGAAGCCAGACTGAGAATTGTCTAAAGTTCTGTAAGGAAGTTCAAAGAGCTGAAGCAATTTGTGCTACAGGAGGTATCAAACATAGCTCTCTAATAAAATCAGCTATTTCCAGTGGCTCGGGTGGGCTCCAGAACAAGTTTTTAAGTAATTCAGTATCAGGAGACAGAACCCACTCCGTTGTAACTTAATGGTCAGAACACTAAAACTGCATGTCAGGAAAAGATTCCAATCCCCATGTAAGGTTTGCCAAGCTGAGAAGGCAATTCAGTCTGTCTTCTAAGTGAACAGAAGACATGCTGTTAAAGTGCGACACCGCAACAGAATTTGAACTGTATCCTCGAAACACCCTCTACACCCTTGCTAGGACCAAACCCGCACCCCTGTTGAAGACTTGTGATGCAGGGCTTTGAGGCGCTGCTTATTACTCTTACTTGCTAGGCCCATATTCCACCACACAAAAAACCAAAACGTATTATCATGAGCTTAAATTCTCCACATCTGTACATTTTCTAAAACATTCCCAGACTCTGATATTTCAGCGTGTAAGCACACTTACTCTAAGGTAGGTATCTGTAGGATTTTGTTTGTGGTAACATCAAATCATACAAGGATTTGCATATTGAAGATACTCACTCGGCAGTAATCCAAAGTAGCAACGTATTCATATGACCCCAGAGATAGCTCAGGCCTTTCATAGTGGTCCACCCGTTGGCCAATGTGGTCCAGGTGTTGGAAGAAGAATGGAGGAACTAGAAGTACAAGAGCAGAAAAAAAATGTATTTTGTGGCAGAGGGGAACAACCCAACAGCTCCTTTCCACAGATATGACATGGTAACAGAGCCCACTCTGTTACTGATAAAGGGAAAAGTGTGAACACTCAGCCAGGTTATGTTTTTATCCCCACATTCATCTCTGAAAGCAAACGAAACCTATATTCTAGTAATTCAGGTCCTCTTGTATTTGGAGAATAAGGCATATGCCCCCCTGCGTGTCAGCTGCATCCCTTAAGCTCAAGTAGGTAGGACTGACTCAGGTTACCTCCACAGGCAGGAGTCCACTATCAGGATAAGCACTGGCTCTGAGTAGATGCTGTCTCCCCAAAGCTTAATTCAAGTCCTTGGAGTTAAAAACGGCACATTTTCTAAACCCGTTGCTGCTTTATGTAAAAATACCACTCTGCAGTGTTCACATCCCTGGCCTACTGTACAGCAAACTGCACTGAGTCCACGTTATTGGGAACCTCCTGCAGCTACAGATAAAAGATGCAAAATTCCAAAGCAAGCAGTAAGAAATCAAGGGTTTTGTCACCAACAATTTATATGTGATTAGCTTAAGGGCTGGCACACCTGAGAAGAGTCACATCTCTATTTTAGCTTACTTCTTCTCAATCGGTGTACATTTAAAATGACTATTTTTCACAGTTTGTGCCTGTTAAAAGCTTGGGGGTGGGGGAAGGGGGGGTGCACAACAACCTCCTGATTTGTAGGCACTGAAGGTCTCCATGTCTTTTATTAGCTTTTATTTTTTTAAGTGATTTCCTACTTGGATAAATGACACTGTACTCATACCAAGCATAATTGAAAATGACACTTTCTTAAAAAGTCCATAATGCATTCAAATTTCTCTCTATGCGAGTTTGAATTGCTAACAAGCTATGGAAATTGCTATCTGCTGTGCTTGCCCAAACATTTGAGCCTCAGGCTGAAAAGAAGTTGGAGTTAGGCTGTCAGGGTTCCCGTTTCAGAGCTGAAAATATTACTGTATTAGGGAAAGCACTATAGCACTGCGATCCAGCTGAGGAAATCCAACTTGCTACAAATGTGTAGAAAGGCTAGTTCTGGCAAAGATCTGGGATTTAGCCAACAGCACGAGAACAGTTATGAGTCACATGCAGCACACTTGAACAAATATGGCATGGTATCTTCTGTGAAAACCAACAGTTGTCACAGTGAGATTAATGGGTTATTTAACCACTGCAGCCACAGCCACGGACAGGACTCGTTTAACATGCTTCTAAATATTTGGTCTTTTCTGAACATTTCTTAAATTGATTTCTCTACACAAAAGTTGCTTTGGGATAGCAACGCAAGCAGCTTTGTGTCTTATGTTGATATAATATTTTAAAATAAACTTTTGACCGCATCAGACCAGACTTTGCTATTCACTGTTATGTTTTCCTACACATTTTTAAAAACTGGATTGAAAAAGTGCTTCCAATTTTTTAATTGTTTTTGTTTTGTTCATATATTGTGAAATAGATTCTTTTCTGCATTTTCCTGACAGCAAGACAAGAAAATAACTTCAGAACTTTTAGATTGACTGAATTTGTAGGGGTCACACATCAGAGAAACATCACTTACCATCATTTATACAATTGCAAAATCCACATTGGTATCTTCTACCACCTTCAATGAACTGCATGAAAGGACACATATAAGCTTTGCATCTGTTGCATCGGATTGGTCCGGTCTCTCCATGGTTTACAACATAAAGAGGTGTCTAAACAAAGAAGGAAATGAAGTCAAAAAAACCCTGCAAACTTGAGATCAAATAAAGTGAGCTAGAAAGCTGCTGCTCAGTCTTTACTCTTGTTAAATTTCACCTGACCAAGAGAGCACTGTTCAGCATTTACCCAAATTCTGCAGTAAAACTGACTCCAAGTGGCTAAATTAGCAACTTCACAAACCCTATTTCTATACCGACCAAAAAGGAAAACAGGATTCACACCACAACTTAGAAAATTTTGAAAGGATTGAAAGTTTAGGGCCGGAGGCTGACTTTCTCCAAAGGGGTTTTACAGCTCACTAGGGAAAAATCGCTGAGGTCCAGGTATTTTGTCTCCTCTATCGGACTGGGCTTTCCCAAATAAATTTATAGCTGCTCACGTATTCCATGTGTCTCTCTCCAACAACTATTTGCTGAAGAAAGCTGCTGATCTTTTCTACTGAATGCCCTGGCCCCTCGTATGGCTGTGTTACATGCTGTCCTATGGTTTGAATGCTGTCAAGGTCACCAGCTAGAGTAGAAGACTTAGAAGAAACACTAATATTTATTGAAGGAGAGTACATACAGTAAACAAACACAGTATCTTAAACACTTGTCAGCTTAATTACACTGACCATGCTTGCTTATAACCTCTGCCAAAAAGCACAGCTAATGGAAGACATTTTCCAGATGCCTCTTTCGGTAATAACTGTACAGCAATCAAAGATTCCTGTAACTGTAATTTATGTTAAAAAAGTCATTCTTGAAACCACTACACAAATACAAAGTTTGTTCACTTCTTTGTGAAACTCTACAGAGCATAAGCACCTCTTCTATTTTCCCTCATTTTTTGTACTCTCTCAACTGAAAATCCTTGACCCTGCCAGCAGGGAAATGAACACAAAGTTGGGCCACGTGACAGAACGCAACACAAGAAGAATACGGACAGCCCCGAATGCAAATATTTTTCCGCTATGGTGTTCTCTTATTTAAATTACTGTTCCTTCTATTAATAGAATGGTCACATTTCATCTATTATATACACTTTCATCTTTTATTGGGGCATAAATCTCTGGTTACCTAGAAAATAATGCATGTCTGTCTTGCATTCACTGCTAACATGTATTTTATTGTTTGCTTACATTGCACAGAGACAATTATTTTAATCATTTATTTCTTCAAAGGATTTGATGCTTCTCCCACAGATTTTATACATAAGAGTAGATTGTACTACATGAGTTTAAAGCGACCCCTCCTGCTCCACTGACAAAACATTTTGCTTTGCACTTTTTCTTCTATGAAAATGGAGTTAACGCAAATGAACAGATAATGTCTGCTGGCAAACTAGCACGGTCATCTTTCACACGTGAGAGCCTTGACTACAAAAACTGCTCACCAGCCACAATCACTTCATAAATTTTAAAACTTCTGTGGTTTTTTTTCATTACTTGGCAATCATCTCATTATCATTCTGCTGTATTAATTTAACGAGGTCTGGATTCGTTGTTAATTTTTCTGGTTTGTCGTTAATTACATTATATATCTGAAGCAAGAGGGAAATAAAGAACAGCCTAGAATAACTCCTGATGCATTTATACACATTGAAATAGTAACAGAACCCAAAAGCAATGGTCGGCAAACACTGCATATGCTAGGCTGGATTCTGCTTTACCTTGCCCACAGAAATAAAGAACGAAATACCTGTACACTCATACTGCACAGGACAGCATTCTCAGTTCCTAATAAACTTGCTAAAAAAGAAACATGTTGAAGTAACGAATGGAGCTATTCCTAACCAAGAAAGGCATGCAAGTAAGGATTTTGCCTGACCAAGAAAATCATATAAAAACATCTAATAATAAAGCAGTTTCTGAATAGACTCAGATAGAAAGTATCAAGACCTAGGCTTTGTGATGTCAACAACAAATTGTGAAAGAAAATTTACCTCAAGAAAAGCCAAAATATTTCAAGGCACTGTATCACTGCACTTACTTTCAACCCAGCAAAATAAATTCACTTCTGTTTGGGTAAACTGCTACTGCATTCCCACCTGCTAAAACGACTTCCATCACAGTGAAATTACTTATTTCTTAATAGCTAGACCTTGATGGGAATTGGGAAAGAAATGGTGCTGTATGGGAAACGCCTGCTTTCTGTGCTCCCCTTTCTGTAGATGACACTGATCACCGGAAGACAGAGGTCTGTTACAATGCTGTGGAAGTCAGTGGCGAACTTTGACAGAAGCAAACTTCTGAGATTCTGGTATTTTTTCAGATAGGTGTATTTGAAAACCTGTGAATAATGCCAGCATTTTCCTTCTCTCCTCCCTTTGTTTTCTACCAACAGTAAACAGAGCAATTTAGGTGCACGCCGTAACTACCTGAACATGTGCACTTGTGTGTTTCACCCTTACACCACCCTTCCCCTTTATCTCCTCCCTCGTTTTGTCCAGCTTGCCTATTTGGAACACCTGATTGAGAGCAGAGACATACCTCACAAAAAGAGACAAATAAATACTGACTGCTGGCTTTCCAGCACTACCAAAACCAATGATACCTGCTAGCACAAATCCGACCGGAAATGGGCATTTAAAAGGGATTCCTTTTATGTAGGCTGAGGGAGGGAGTGGAGAGACAGAAAGAGCCAGTTGCCCTGGGAGACAGAACGTCGTGGTTTTATGTTGAAGAAAAAGTGGTCTGGGTAGAAGAGATGGGAAATGCTGTAAAAGATCTGCAAGACTTTCCGTTCTCTGAAACCTCAGGGCCTCACCAGACAGTGAGTCCTGAAAGCCGATCTGATAAACCATAACTCATCCCACTACTCGTCCAAATATAGCTGAGACAGCAAGAGTTTTATTTTGGAAATATGTCAGCAAGAACATCTCTCAGGAGTCTATATCACAATGCAACAGACAGACACTGGTGGCACAGCTCCAAGATGAAATACATACATAAAAATTTTCAAAGGGACTATACCCTGTTCTTTAATGTCTCAGAGAGCTGAATTACTATTGCTAGCTAGGAAAATAAAGATCCTGAGGGCTCCTTACAAAGTATCACTCTATTCATATTGCAGGATCAGGGCTACAGCTGGGAACTGTAAATGTACAAACAAGGACTGCGATGAAGCTCATGATCATCACAGCACATCTCTGCAAAGGCATTCTAAAGAGAAAAACAGGAGACTGGAGAATGAAAGAAGCATATGCCAACACTGAAGAAAATTAGCTATTTATCACCTAACAAAATAATATGTATACAGCATCTGTTTTCATTGCGGGACTCATGTATATATACAGGGCTGCAAGAAAACAATTTACAGCTGTATTTACAGCTGCAAGTTGAATCTCCACATACAATGTATGCAATGCCTTGCATTTGCCTCTTCCTACCTAACACGGCCAAGGAGGATTCCTAGCCATGCCTGGACGTACATCCCATCAGTACACTGATGAATCTGCATTAGGAGACATATTTCTGTCTAAAGTTCTGCTTCATCACTGGTTGGATGCATTTTACACCCTGTCCCTGAAATGACAGGAAGGTGAATTGAAAGGAGGCCCACTGAGTCTGCAAATTTGGCTGCATCCAAGAGGAACACATCTCATACCAAGAGCACAGTTTTCAATCTAATCAGTGCCTTTATCACACCCCTACTTCTCACAAGAGAAGCAACTGGCCATCAGTTTTCCCACTTACTTCTAAAGAACTTCACAGCTTTACAGAGTCACTCTGCACAATGCAACATTATATACTACCTATGACAAGCTGCCTGCCCAACTGTAAATTATCTGGGGACGAATGATTTTGAAAGCACATCCCACAGGTTACAGTATCTAGATTACAGGCCAGTAGTTATTGGAGGTGTTTAGATGAGGGCTACTCGTTTCAAAAGAGTACCTCACAGGTTTGAAAAGCTGCACAGATATGCATCTCCTGATGACTTCCAACACGACAGATCCTTATAATTATGCCCAACAGTACTACACTGCGAATTCATTTCAAACACTTCAAAATGAAGTGTTTAATATTTATGTACAGTGAATATTAAGCACTCTGTATAGGCACAGCAGCTTATCAGAAATACTCAACTGCCAGCTACTCAATCCAAGCAGTTCATCCCACAAACAAGTTGTACAAGACAACAAAATCCTCAAAGGCCGAGACGTCACTTGTATTGACGTTTATGTAAATCTTATTATTAAAACACTTAAATTAGAATTCTAAGATAGGCTATACAGTACAACTTTTTAATCACCAGGGGGAGATGGTTGTTGGCCAAATGTGGTACAGCTGTCCCATGCAAATGCTGTGTTTAATGAGTACACTAGAGACACGAGGAAAAAGTGCTCAGGAAAACCATACAGAATTCTGAAATGTAGCACTGATGCTATTTTTGAAACAAACAAAGCACCAACAAACCTCAGGTCATGAACCAAACTGTTTGTGTTGCCTAGGACTGTTGAAGGGTTTTGTTTTCCTTCATTATGCCCTCATGGATTGGATTTGATAAAGATTAACCACTGCACAAATAATCCCTGGGTTCTGAGTTACTTTACTGATTCAAATAAAAATGTCAGGAAAACATTTCCTTTTGCACTGTTCCTGCTGTCTTTTGTCATAAGCCATTCCTCCAAAGACAAAACCCATTTGTCACTCCTTGGTTTTTGGATGCTGAATGCTACTGGACCCCTCAGCTGGTAGGACTCGAGGCAGTTTGTACCACATCCTTTGCAAGGTTCACAGCTGGTTTAAGTATTTTTTTGTAATACTGTTTTTTTTATTTATTTGCTTCTTTGTTTGTATGACTGCAGCACAGCTACAGCATCAGCCCCGCGATGCATTTGCACAGAACACATTAAAATGCAAGAGGCATGTTCAGATCTTCTTACTGAACCCCCCCCCACAGCCAGGCCAAACATTCACCTACGTGACAGTATGAAAAATGCAGTACTATGAGCTTCAAGACGGCACCACACACTGGATTTGACCCGTTGCGTACAAAAACAAACAGAAAGGTCAATCAACCTCACACCATCTATGAACTCTTCATTCAGCCTGCATTCCCCTTTTTAATAAGGGTGCTGCAACTAACTGAATAGAGTTGGTGGCATAAACAGAGGATTTTTAAGGATGGGGGAAAATATATGAAATAATGATAAAGTTTTGACACAAAGAAATCTGAGAACTAGGTAGCTTACTACTTTAAAGTTTCCATATCACACCAGTGACAGAAGAAGGGGAAAAAAAAAAGTTGCCCTATATATGCTTAAGAAAGGCACAAGTTCTCCTACTCATGATCTCAGGATAGGAATACCAAGTGTCAACAAGTCAGTGCTCTCCCACACTAATCAGCTTTTAAGTGCTGACTGTTCCTTGGACATTTGGCCGTGCTGCACCTCAAGTGAAGGGCAGCAGCCAGGATTGATGATGTAATCAGAGGCATGAAACTGGTTAATCAAGAAACTGTACTGAACAACGGACTTCCCAAATGTTAGCACTTCAGAACAATCAGATCTCGTGCAGAATCTCTCCCAGCCCATCCTATCAGAAGTGCAAGTAGTTCAGAGGCGTATGCACAAGGACAGCACAATGGAAGGAGTAAAGGAGAGCCAAAGTTGTTCCAGGAGATCACCTCCCACATGCCCACGTTAAAGCACACACAGTAACCCACAGCTCCACTTTTCAGATAACCAGCATCAGGTATGGTCCTGCACTGCAGCCCTTGTGTGAGATTTTTTGGCATTACCATCACAGTAATAGAAACAGATAAATAGCAGGTGGCTTCTGTACAGAAACGCTAAGTAATAGTTACAAGAGGAGGTGGTGTAGCTTTACTGACCACAGACTTTATAGACTAGGTAATAATAATAGAATTGGAAGTTTGATTTTCAACGAGACATTCGGATTCATTCCCTGCCTGGCTCAACATCCACTCAGCTCAAAAGGAAAAAAACTTTTTTTTTTTTTTTTTTTTTGACAAATCACTGCAAGAGAGCCCTAAAGAATCTTCAAAAGACCACACACAACTTGGGCTCCAAATATTATTACTACTGACGTTCTGACAGGCCCGGTCTCTTTGTATGTTCTGGAAGGTCGTATCAGGGTTATTTCATTCTTGCATAAAACTTCTCAGGATTGCTGAATACATGACGCATCTCACAGTGTAGTCTAAAATAGAGGCACATCTCTTACATACAAACATATTAAGTAAATTGGCATATCAATTCCGTATCGGAAGGCCAAAGACCACTTACCACAAACAGCTGTGAGTGCTTCCAACATCCCCTAGAATACCCTTAGGATAGCCAATCAAGCAACACACCAAACAGTGCTCATGAAACATGTTACTCTAGGTTTAGGGACTATGCATTTGAGCTTTTAAAATTTCAGGACCAGGTCCCGCTGAGCTACTGTCAACTTTTCTTCCCTCCTTTCATGCACAGACAAGCAGATATGCACACAGATGCAGGCAGACAGATACATACACAAGTTTTTTTCATCATCTGATTGAAAAACAATGATGACTTGAGATTCAAAGCATACTGATTGGAGGATTTCTTCTTCCTCAAAAGCTGGGAGTTGTTGCTTTTTTTACTAGAAGGTGCTGTGACTTCTAAAGGCAACTGACTATTCATGTTTGCATTCCTGAGAACTTTCTATGACAGGAGCTCTCTCGATCATATTTTTACATATTTAAGAATATTAATTAGAAAAGTACATAGACAAGTTTAAGGGTATTTTAATTAGAGGTAGATAAAATAATTCTGCTTACTTGCAGGTAACCTTTTAAACAATGTTAATTAGTTAACATGCCTCCAATGCTAGTTAAATTTGTTTTCACCACAATCAAACACAAGTGTAAGTATTTAAACTGTCACTCTGCAGCCACGAGGCAATTATAGCTGGCTAATTGCTTCTAATACAGGACGACCTACAAGGAGAAGTTTTTTATGTGAACAAAAAGCAGCACAGGATCTCCTCACCTCTAAAGAAAGAATGTTTGAGATAAGTTTAATATACTTTTTAGAAGTCCTTTCCATGACGCAGAAGCTTAGTTTTTAAGCTCAGTGTCAAAAACTAGCTGTTATTTTAAAAATAACACATTGGGTAGGAATGCTCATACTGAGTCTCTCCTCTTCCATGAATACCTTCACTGCCATGATAGCTGGACTCTTCAGGCAGACTCCTTCCAACACTACAAACCTTTGTATGCAGCTACCCTCCTCTCTTTTAGCAAGAGAATTTGTTGCTGGATGTCACAAGCAAGGGGTAGTGCACAGTTATGAACTAAACTATCTGGGAAGAACACCACTCTGTACTATTGCTCCTGCTGTCTCAGGTTGGGAAGGTAATCTATGCCTCTACTTACCAAGCACAGATGAACTAATTTGGTTAAACACTAAAAAAAAGAAAAGCAGCTTCCTCCTCCATCTATTTCCTGTCCTACAAGAACAGAAGTTTTCCTTCCCAAAGAATAAAGGGACATACGTAAAAGAAGGCTTAGACTCTCCTGTTTTCATACAGGTAGACCCTTCTATGATTAACCCCTAGGTATAACCTGGAGCACTTTGTTAGATACTGCAAAAAAACGAATCATTAAAATAATAAAAATCAATAAATAAAATCAAGCCACACCAGCTTCCTACTCAGATTAACAAAAACTCATTTTTCCTATGGAATTACATACCTCATATGGATCCACTCGGAATATGATTCTGCACTACTGGACAGATAAAATGTGATAAAAATTGAGGGCACGAGAACAACTTCAGTTTAAAAAGCAAAATACAAGCTTTTAATCCTGAACTAACTAAATTCCAGCGTGTTCTGACCCTGTGAAGTTTCCAAGGTAACTCCGTAACATCCCTGAAGGCCTAGTGTTAGAGCTTGCAAACTTAGAATGTTTAATTTACTGCTGTTGCTATGATCAACGCTGGCTAGAGTGTAAGAGGAAAGAAACACCACTTCAGGAGAGCAACATGCAGCCTGTAAAGGAAAACATACACACAGAACATCAGATGACACTCAAGCTGCTATTTTGAGTTGCAGACGTATCTACCAATAGCCAAACCCACTTTTTACTTGAGTGTAATTTTCGTTGGCAAAACAATGATGTGGCTATGAAGATTATTTTTTAATCCCCTCTTTTCCTTCAGTATTCACTTCTGCTAAGTCAGGCTTTTCTTCTTGCACTATCATTCTGAAGGACACACAGTCTCCAACCAATAGGAAGCTAATTACATCTACATCACATTAACCTCAATCTTCAGAAATGCACTTTCCCAGGCCAACCTTTCAAATCTGTACAAATTAATCAAGATTTCTGATTAAACCATAAACATGATATATATGAATGTCAATTTTCCAATTCACTGTCCCCAAGTTCTCCACTGCTATAACAATAATGCACGGAACACTACAGAATTATTTAACTTATTAAAATTATTTTTACTTATTATTTTACTTATTAAAATGTACACTAAAGACAAAGGGAAAAATAATTAAATACGGGTATTTACTTGACTTAGGACAAGATCTACTGCTAAAATTCTTGCTAACTTTGGTTCTTCATTCTAGTTAGAGTGTAGTTACAGCTCAATAGGCTAAAAACTTTCTCCTAGATGAAGCTGTCCTGGGAAGCAGTCCAATTTCAAATGTTTTACTCCCAGATGAAGACCAGGGCAGAGCATACTCCATAAAGAAAGCCTTATCTAATACAGGATTTATGCACCTCTAAATTAGGCACTGCAAAATCTAGCTTACAAGAACTGGCCTCCGAAGTGATCTAAAGCCCTCTGGGTGAAGCATCTGGAGATACACATGAGCTCTGGGCTCTTACCATGCATGCTAGTAGGGAAATAAAACAAAAAACCCAACAAACACTGACAGAGCATCAAAGCTCAGCATTCTCCTCCAGAGTTCAGACAGAACTACAAGACAAGAGTCTCGCAGTTCTCTCTCTCAAATGAAGGTGTCAGAAAGGATGCTTTGGAATATGCTTTATTTTAAGACCTGGAAAATAGAAGGAATAGTCATACTTGGCTCACATTTAACTTGTTAGGTACACAGTGATGAGGTTCAAGATACATAGACTGATTTTTCCAAGTAACTCAAAAATAGATTTAGTCGTAAAAATGTAAGGCAGCTCTAAGAACATAGAGAAACACCCTAAAGCACAGCCCTGTCGCTAAGCTTACTGGCCTAGCTGTAATCTACAAGGTAGTACTGGTGCATGTGCTTTTTTTCTGCTCCACCATTTTCCATCACTGAAAGTATAAACAGAGGCAATTAACTTTTCTGTACAGACTGCTCGGTAGCTTGATGTTCTTCACCCGTCGTTCCTGGAGAGTGAAGAAGCATTTCAACACAGACAAACTAAGTGTCCTCACAACTTTATTATAACAGGTGAACAAGGCTTCCAAACTCACAGTGTTTAGAAAAACATGACAACAAGCACACACTACTTTAACAGCGTGCCCAAAACAAACTGATAAAAATCATAATTGCTGGGTATTTGACAACCCAGAGAACCACTCAGCATGCAATGCAACACACCCAACTTACTATTCAGAGATAGCAAAATATCTCTTCAATGGTCAACAGCTGCTGTTTCTGCTTTGGAGAGGGAAGCTTTTGCTACCTACACTCAAGAGGAATAGTCCAGTATTGACAATATACATGAAACTATAATGCAAGCCTCAACATAAAGGGTGATATGTAGCCTACACAAAGGAAAAAGGTCATGAAACGTTCAATCAGCTCAGACATTTCATTTCCAGCAGTGATGAATATGAAGAGAAATCTCAGTTAAGACAAATCCCATTACTTTTGGGGATTACTGAATTACAGGCCAACACAGAACGGTGAGAAAGAAGCAGAGAACAGGGCAAAACAAAAGCTAATCTCTTTTCATAGTCTTCAGATCTATTATTTTTAATACCACCACCTTTTGCTATTTAAAAAAGCTTTCCAGTAGTCTAGTAGTACGGACAATTTTACTGCCTAACTACGCAATTTCTGTCTAAAAAGACTCACCATCTAAAACTGCTGAACAGCGTAAAACCAAGTGTTTACATGAGCTGCAGTGCCCAAAAGTAGCGGTGGCACCCATATAAAAAGAAACTTTATGAAGAACTTCTGGGTGATCCTTGGGTTACAGACCAGCAAGTCGTACTCCCACAGAAAGCCAATTGGTAGATGTTACAATAGAGGAGAACATCAAAAGACTCTGATGAAAATTACAAACAGAGGAAGAGATGATGTGGCTCTTGAGGAGGGATGTCATGACACAATCTATTGAATCCTGCAAGGGTCAGCCAACAAGCAGATAAGCATCATCTAGTTCATAAAATGTACTTTGGTTTTTAAAATAAATCTTTTAATAGAATCTCTCAACAGAAGTCATTAAATTAGCTAGGCTCTTGCATAATGTTGGTTCTCCTGAGAGTAACTAAGTAAGAGGGAAAACAAAGGGCAAAATTAAAAAAAAAAAAGACAAATTTTACAGTGGATAGATGCTATCCGTGAGCAGTTCAAAGATGGACTCTGCTTTTTAATATTCCCAGTGGAAAGGAGCAATTTTAAGATGTTTCCTTTAAATCATTTTATATTGCCTGAAACTAAGTGTTCCTCACTCCCCTCAAACCATTGTTCTGCACAAGCACATAATCATTAAAAAATGCACGTGCTTAACAACAATGTGCTTCAAACTAAAGCTACAGCCTGCTTGTCATAGTTACTAGCCACTGAATAGGAACTGCAGAACCTAAGTCCTCAATGAACCCATGAGAGATTAAAAGAGTGCAGTGATTTCCCTTAATTCTTTAAACTTAGTTAACATCTGAATGATTTTTTTAAAAGAAACGGAACAGTTGTGGGGTCTAAAAGATAATTCACGCTCTGTTACTTTGTTCTTGGAACAGAAAAAATGTTTTTAACATTGTATCATGTGCTATTTATTTACCTCTGTCACTGTCTAGTTTCTGCTAAGTTTACAACACTGACACAACTCTACCTATGACATGTACTATCACCCCTGTAAAAATCGTGGCTTTTCAAAGAGGTCAGCTGGACTGGTCACGATCAAACCTCAATATTCTTCCAAAAAGGTTAAATGGCATTCAGCTCATGAACACCACTGTTTCTGAAAAGGAATTCCATTCAAGTTTTATGTTTTTATCTTGTTCATCAAATGAGGAGGAAACAGAAATTGACTCATTTAATTCCCCCTACTGAGTATTTCTATGAAGAAAAAAAAAAGGACAAAATATTGTAGAGAAATCCATACAAAACAAAATACTAAGGAGAAAAGAAAAAGTCACTTTAGATATTTAAGTATTTAACCTTTATATAATTATTAAGAGTTGTTTATATTTGATTTTAAAACACAAAATACTCTTTTAACTAGCTTTTTTTTTTTTGATCACATGGTTTACTCGGGCTCTGGAAACATTCATGCATCTCCAAAACAAATTCATTTAGAGCTTGGTCCATGATGATAACTATGAGAGCTAGTTTATTTTTATAGACTGTTGCTAAAGCACTCATGGACTAAAAATAATTTCTGTTGAACAATGATACCGTATTGTCAAAGTCTATAACAAATACTTTTCATAGATTATCCAAATGAGGAGAGTGAAAATGAACGGTTATTTTTGAGGCATAATAAATAAGGACCTAGCACAGTTAAGACTCAGAAATAAGATTCTGAATGTAAATAAGGTACAGCCTAGAGCTGCTTAGATGCTGACTGAGGATGGGGAGGGACAAATGTTCTAATGACCTTTGTTTCTAATGATACACAGCAAGTATGTAAAGTCCCCTAGCATAGTTTTCTAGATAGACTGTAGGAGGCTTTTAATCTTCTGTAGTAATCTATGAGAGAGATCACGTGGCTTCCACAGACTCTGCCTCTCCCTTTCAACTTGAGGACTTTTCTGAATAAGTTCAGTTCACTTCTCCATTCTCCTGAAGCCCAGTGGCTCTGTATGAAGTGTGGCTGTTAGTAGAACATCAAACACGACTGTACAGTGACTGCTATTGAATGGTCCCTACTTGCATCTTAAATTAGCTCTTGCTTGTGATTTACTACTACTGAAATAAACCAAGTTTTTTTTCAGTAAGGCCAATTTGGCACCTATTTAAGTTTTCCATAAATAGCTTCTCTGGAACAATCTCATTTTGCAATTTCACCAGGTTACATGCAAGCACCTGAAATCCTGTCCTAGCTGTACTAGGTCTTTCTCATTCATTCTAATTGATCTGGTTTGATTTCTCCTCTTTTGATCTGAAGACTAATATAGCAGACTACTGGTGTATTTTTACGCCTTTCTTTGTATTCACTTATGCCAGTCTTGTGTCTCCTCCATTCAGGGCTTCCAGACTTCTAGGTGTTATGGAACTTCTCAGACATACCACTACTCCGTAGGGTCTCAATTCCCTGGGGAATTTTAGCAGCATATTAAGCTACTCCGTACCACATTTTTCAAGATCCTTTCTCACCGCAGACAAAAATCCTGGTGTGGTTTGTCTTGTTGCTTTCTGTTTTAATGAAACGCACCGTACTGATTTAAAGACACGCATGAGATATTTTCATTTATCATCCTTACTTAGCACTGTGTTGCTTTCACTTTATGTTCATATCTGTTCCCTCAGGGATAACTTGTATCCCCTTCTTTAATGAGCGTAGAGATACCTGTTGTACACATCCTCAAAAAAAGCCCCAGCTCATGCTTGTGCTTCTCAGCTCCTGAGGGATTTTTTCCTAGAGTCTATTTCACAAAATAACCTTATTCCTGCTGAAGGCTAATAATTCTAATTCACTTTGGAGACAGAACCCAAGTTGTGTGTGTGTGTGCGTGTGTGCCACTCCACCTTCCCCAGAAGAACCCGCAGAGACAAACTGAACTGAAATCTACCTTCCAGATACCCTGAAGCCCTGAAATTCTCTTTGACCATGCTGGACCTTCAGATTGGAAAGAGTATTCCTGAGAAACTACTGGACTTAAACTTTATATCTGAAAAATTCACAGGATCAGAAACAAATTTGTAAAGCTCAAATTCCAGTTGACTGCCATTTCCATAAACAGAATTGAGTTTTTTGAATTCATGACAGAAACAGATTCCAAAACTTCAGGGGACATTCCAGGCTCTGTCAGACAGAACACTACTGATCCTTCAGAGCAAAATATGAAAGGATAAGAAAACAAACGTGAAGCATCGACTTGTCAGAACAGAATGCTGCATCACCTGTAGATGTTAGCTTAATGGAAGAGCCGCAGCCTATACAAATTAACACAGCTTCCTTGCCAGTATGCTGCAAACAGAGCTAGTTCATGAATTTCTCATATTTGACTGCAAAGCGATGGCTATCGTCTCTGCCACACACAACTCTAACCACCCGGGGAAGCACAGACGTCTTTTCTTCATCCCCACTGCTACAGCTGAAACATCTCTCAGGCACTCCTTCCTCCCGCCTGCAGAGGCACCAGGCGTTCAACACATCGCTCTGCTATTTGAAGTTTACACTTTACAGCCAGCAGGAGACACTCAGAGTGCATAACCCTCCAATTGTACCAACATGTAACAACACTGCTTACAAGTCGGACACCAAAATGGTGACTGTATTCAATTAAGAGGAAAATAAGGTTTGTACAGTTGTGCTCTCCCTCTCATACACACACCTAATTCTATTGGTATGAGCAGACTTAGCTATAATTACTTTATTTCAGGTGGGAGAAAACATGACCTGCGGTTTTCAGTGCCATTCACCTGAACAGAACATAATGCTTCACTCATGTAAACAGAAGTCCTCTCAGTAAATTGAAATCCACAATCAGGACTGGCTTGCAGAACCGGTGACTGCACTGTACCCTTAATTATCTGTAAGCAAAGTAAGCTTCTCCCACTATTTCTTAACTGCCCTAATAAAGAAATGGCATACAGAAGAATCACATACATGCTGTGACAATAAGACCA
Organism: Oreortyx pictus; assembly: GCA_036925125.1. Lineage (NCBI taxonomy): Eukaryota > Metazoa > Chordata > Aves > Galliformes > Odontophoridae > Oreortyx > Oreortyx pictus. The sequence goes on from JAUPFR010000005.1 coordinate 34,750,667, forward strand.
CTGAAAATGCAAACCTTTATATAGTATTTCAAATTAATCCTCAACCGTAATTGGTGGTAAAAGCAAAGCAACAATTAAGAATTATATTTACTGAATACTTGTAAGTGTAGTAGTTGCTCAAATGACTGTGAAAGTCCACAGCTTTTTTAAACACATCTTTATCAACACAGAAAAATAGGATCCATGCAATGTGCATCATAATGGATTCTGCAGGGCATGTGCATTTGCTGAAATCCTTACAGGTCAAGTAAGATAGGTCATTTTTTCAACTCCATATGACCAGCCACACAAACTGCCTGTGAGCATTTCACAGCTACGGTCCACAAAACTCTTTTATAACTACTGTTTTTCTTCATTTTCCATAGAAAATAAATAGAATTCAAATTATTTGTGTGCTAACACTTGGTATATTAGAAATGAGGCATACCTGCTGCTAAGGTTGCCACAGAAATGAAGGAATGAGAATTATTAATCAAAAAGTTAGAAACAAAGATCACGATTTTAAAGTTACTTTAATATGGCATGCTATTTTTCAATAGTATGAGATATTAGACAGATTCCCACTCAGAACAAAGCATTGTAACATGTGTTGAACATCACCTGCTGGCACTGTTAAAAAGGCATCCATGTGATAGGCAAGATACTCTGAAAGAAAGAACATTCTGTGCCTTGCAGTCACTAGTTCCAAGCAGAAAGCACCATAGTAGGAAATTCAGAAACACAAATAAATCCTTGAATATATTTTACCTCCATAAAAAGCTCCATTCTTTCAAATTAAGTGGCTTTACAGAATGAAAGTGGTTATAAATCCCATATGGAAGATCATTTTTATTATGAGATCTTAAGAGTAAGAGATTATTTTGGCAGCAGCAGTGAAGACAAAGGGCATAGGCGAGTCCTGGAAAAACTGCCTCAGCTAGAATTCTCCAGTACTTCCTACTGTAACATCATTTCTTCAGTTCTTACAACTTTACCAAGCTACAATTGTTCAGACAGAAATTTTCCACAATGGTCTTTTGCCTCTTTTGAGAGATAACTTTCAGACAAAGTTTTCTAGCCTCTTCTGATAAAGAAGCTAGGGGAAAAACCACATTGCTCTTCACGGATCAGTGAATCCCGCTGACCTTTCCATTAACTCTTCAGAATTAATGGGCCACCACACACAACCTTTTGCCAGCCTTGGGAAAATCCACCTGAACTGGGCCAAGTGTAACTGTCTGCACATACTGCTAGTTTATGTATGAAGGAGAGATTTAGATTTCAGCAACTCACTGATTATCCTATCCAAACACTACACAGAAGACAGGGAAGCCACACATGGTTAAGCATAAATGACTAGAAGCAGACAATGTGAAAGACACACAAACGGGGAACCAACATGACAGCAGAACTGATATATGCCATGTGGGTACAGAAACCAGGATGGAGTGTACTAGAGAGGAAAATCTGGCTGGTAAGGTAAAGAGGTAGGAAAGCAACAGCAGGAGTTCCATCTAGGAAAAAATGCAGGGGGGCAACAAGCCAATTCCCTTCAAGAACTGGAACAAAAACCAAAATTGCTATCTAGCAGACAAATGGTGACATGTACAATCTGCAGAACTGCAAGTAATATATTCCATTCCCCTGTGGACCCCAGAGAAGATAACTACATATTGCTTTGCTAAAATAAAATTCCGAATTCAAAATACAGAGGTCTGTTGGATTGGAAGTTATCCATCCTGATAAAGAACAACATCTGGTTTTTTTTCCCACTTATTAAAAAAAAAAACCCCACAAAAAAACACCAAAAAGAATTTACAAGCAATAAAACAAATTTCAAGAAAATCAACAACTGCAAAAACTGGAAGTCTGTGTAAATTTAATTAGGCTTTTCTGTGTCTGTGTTTTATGAGAGAATTTGTAAAGACACAATCAAATACAATAACATACATGACATTCATATTTCCTTTTTTTTCCTAGCAAACAGTGCTGTGAAAGCTAATCAGATTTGCACACAAAAAGAAAACGCTGTCTGCAGATATCAGCTGCAGAACTTAGAAGTTCTGCAATGAAGGAGGCAGGCAGCTGAAGGACAAGAAAGGACAGCCCCAGAGACGATGCAGTTGAATGTTCCATTTAAGACTTGATTGTATCCCAGCTACTGATGCAACCCACTGGGAATGCCAAAAAAATCTGTGTAACTGTCCCAAGACCACAGGACACCGTCAATCTGCAGAATTATTCTACAAACTAACTAGGGCTATGTTTGGAATATGAAGGGCTATTAAAGATGGTAATGCCAGAAAAACAATTTCCAAATGAGTGCCAAGAAGTGTGGTTACATTTGTCCTCTTCTGATGGCTCAGTTCAACCAAGTAGCAAACATGCTTCTCAGGCTGTTTTGAAATTAAATCGTGTAGTGGAAATCCTAAGTTACGACTTGAACCAGTGACTGAGCACCTGGTGGGAAGGCAGGGCCAACTCGGGGGAGCTCAGGTGCACATAGTGTACCTGAATGACCGGAACTGGATGGAGCCAGGATCCAAACCTTCCCAGATCTCATCTAAGGGCTGGCAGTGAAGAAAAGGGATCTCACTGGAGATCTCAGCCTGAGGCCCTCCAAATGTAAGTAGCCTCTTTCCTTTGTTTCTGTGTCCATGGCTGCAGCACTTGAGCATATCCTCACCTGCTGCAGCCTAGGACTTTGCTACTATGCTGTCATTGCTACACTTTCCACTGTGTTACAAATCGCCAAGAACAAAATGGAAAAAAAAGCAATTTTCTGAAAGTTAACTCCCCCAGTAGTAAAATAAACCCTAGAATCTCTTGATACAGCTAGTGACTATATTCTTTTAGCATCTCTGCCTATACCTATGTAATTCCAGCAACTGAGAGTGATGACAAAGTAGGGACTGATAAGGCAACGTGAGAAACCCAGTAGTTCATATTATACAGATATCACTCTTGTACCTTTTCAAAGATTTTTACCCCTTGAAGTTGGATCACAACCCAAGTGCAACTCATAGCCTTCCTGTGGATAGATACCCGTGTACTCTCTCTAACTCCTTCACAGTCAGATAAGACATACTCCATCCCATTCCATCAAAGACATCAGTAACATTTAGAAGACAAAATTACATAAGACTAATATTCCTTCGGTCTTTACCTCATTTTGTGGAACAATAGCAAAAGGCTGGATTACAGCTGCCAGTGGAATGTGAGCCTGCTTGGCCATATCTGAAGATGATGGGAAGCAGTAGGTAGTACAGCGGATATAACGGGGGCTGGCATGACCTAGAACACCCAACAAAGCAGGACCAGTGAAAGATAAAAACCTAAATCATATCAAGATAAAAAACAAAACTCCAAAAAAAAAAAAAAAAAAACCTGCACACAACAAAAAGCAACAAGTGCCTATTCCTAATTTAAGCATATGCTTTCCCTCCTCCCTCCCCATCCTTCAGCTCATCAATTTATGTCAGGCTACTGCCTTCCCCTGTAGGCAAATTTTCTCTGAGTTTAATACAGGTATTTAAATGTATCAAGAAAAAAAAAAGTATAACTACTTGCAGTAAGAATTTCAATAGAGATTAACTTGACAATATCTGTATCTGAGATGTTAAAAGGAAATAACATGGACAAATCCCTCAGCACTAACACTAATGCTGCACATAAGAAAACGCAGCAAACTGATACACACTGTCAAGACCACTCTTAATTAGCTACTTCCAATTCAGAAGATAGTATACAAGTTTTAACAGCACTTCACTCATTTATTGTACAAAACGTAGTGTGCTAAAATCCATTATTTCCTGTAGCACACTTAGCTTAGTTCCCCGAATGAGAAACTGTTACTATACATTAAGCCAACTTGACAGCTCATGCTCTGTAGCTATAACTTGAATAAAACATTCCCAAATGTATATCTTAACATACAATGATGCTAGGCTCACTGCTTCTTGTAACATCTATCTCTTAAAATTTCATAGTACTTTGAAGATGCTTTTCAACTTGAAAACCTTGAAAACGTTTGAACTGAATATGTTGTGTCTATTATTTTAATATCAGCGAGCATAAAGAATGGGGGCAAGGCAATCTCAGGGATTTCACCAGAGTTAACCAAAGGTACCAAAATTCAATTCCCACTTGTCCCACTTTTTTTTTTCCCCACTCCTCTAGAGGGAATGATTTTCTCATTTCATGTTCAATTTAAGACTAAGGAGCACCATTTTTAGGTGATGTGAGAACTGAGTCATAGATACGAATATATTCATTTGCTTTTACCAAAGAAGATTCCCAAAGCATTAAGAAAGACAGTTACCTTGATCTTGGATTAAGCAGTCTGTGGTGACAAGAGGAGGAACCTGTCCTCTTGTGTTTGTAGCATATATCTGCCCTCCCCTAGAAGCTTTATCATTTTCAATTACTTGAATCTGATGAATAAGAAGCAAGAACAGTATGAGGTTAGTCATACATTCAGTTACATTCATAAACCATAAAAACCAACATCTATACCAAGTAAACCTATTGACATTTTCTTAAAAAGATATACCATTAACTTATAACACATGAACTTCTGGTACTAGAAAATTACACACAAAGCTGAGCAGTATAACTCAAAAAAAAACCAGCTGCCTATTGGAGCTCTGCAGAGGAAATATTACACAAAGGGATTGAGCAGAACTATATTCAGTGACAATATCTGTATCTAAGAGGTTAAAGGAAGTAATACAGACAAACCCTCCATAGTAATGTCAACATGGTATATTGGTATATAAGAAAATGCAACAAACTGATATACACTGTCATCATCACTCTAATTAGCTACTTCAAATTCAGAAGATAGTATACAAGTGTTAACAAGTGACTGTTTAAGAGTATGTTGACTGAAAGGAGAATGGAAATTCAAGAGAGTCCAGCTAGCAAGCCGAGGAAAGTGATTATGTAAATATGCCCTCACTATCACATCAGGACTTCCATACTCTGCGGTCAAACTGAAGTACCAACAGGTTGTACCACCTGACTCATATGCCAGGTTATTTTTTGTATGTCCACAATTGTGCCAGCTGCTGTTCTTCATAAATCAATGTGCAGATGATTAATCAGACTGCAACAGTGAGAAGAGTTAGCCCTTAACTGCTCCTCTAGACTCCATCCACAGAATGGTTAAGACTTAAATGATGATCTATGTAGTTCATCACCTTCCTTGCTGAGCTATTTTCAACACCGTCATTTAGAAAGTAGTAATTTCAATCCCCAAGAAATTCTTGCTCACCACTAGGTAGTATTTCAACACTGAAGCTCAGTATTCTCAATCCCTGAGCCAGACTACCATGTTGTGAGCTTTCTTCTGGAATAAAAGCAAAGGAGAGCAAACACAGAAAACCTCTGGTGAGGCAGCTCTGATCATGTACAGTTTTATTCTGGTTGATGCCTAGTTTCCAGCAAGATGTGATGTATTTTCATGACATACTCCTGAAGCTGGCTTCAGTACTGAACAAATTCCTTTTTTATACACTTTCTAATATTGTTGCTTTTGCACAGTCTTTCACCCTGTTTGATACTTTCCAGAATAAAATATATAAAGCTGTACTCTGGTCCACACTGTAAAGTGAATCACAGAGATACCACTATTACTCTTTTTCCTCAAAGGAGATATCTGTTCAGCAATACATTTTACGGTGTAGCCTAACAGCTGTGAGAAAAAAAGAGAAAGGAGACAGGGAGTTTCTGAAATGCCTTTGTCACTGCTGCTGGTATCCCATGCGATTGCATCTTTACACTGCACATGATTTTCTAATAATAGCAGGGGTATTTCAGAAGCCTCTGCTAAAAAGCAAACAGAAAAGAAAAACAAAACAGGTCAACAAAGTCTACTGATCATCGTCCAAAAGGTATTTCCTAATACAATGGAAATCATTCGGGGCCTGTAAAACTTTCTCTCTATTAAGTTTTTGTATAGCTATCTAAATATACAATACATTCCTCAGCGCCTGTTCTATCTTCTGCTGGATTACTTTTCCCTGCCTGCTTGGCTTGTATACTTATTGCTAACTTTTGCATCAGAAGGGAAAAAGGCTTTGTTCTAAAAACATCCACTGGCTGAAGGAAGCAAACCATTTTCAAGACTTAGCTCTGCAAAGGATCACTGCACTGTGTTATTCTGCAGTTAACTGACCTAAACATATCATCATTCTTGGAAACAATATCATGGTTCTTGGAAACTAGATGCTGGTTTTCACAGATGTTGTCACAGCTCATATTGACGTTAATATATACAAGACAACATAAATCAATAATGGCTATAAATACAAAGTAAATTTATCTGGCAACACTAGTGTAATTGTATAATGTAAATATAACAAGAGAAATACACACAGTCATACTTAATCTTCTGAATCAGTTTTTTTCCCTCTACAGACACTGTCTCAGATGGTGTTTCTTTTAAACATGTCATTCTGGTCCTCTGTGCTGCTAAAACAAACCTTTTAACCTATTGTAGCATCACTGCCATAGTAAAGGCTATTTATTCTAAGTGTGTAACTGAAACAAGACATCAGACCATGCTTTCATGCCAGACCTCCCTCTACTCAAACCACTTTATGTTTTTTAAATATATTAGACATGATGATCTTATCTTTCTTATGTAAAATTACCATACCAAAGCACTAGTCCATTAAGGCCATTGCCTACATTGGCTAATTATAATGACACTTGCTTTTTTGATGTGCTTATGCATTGTTTTTGTCTGTTCACATTAAAACACAGCGATTTTCAATGGCATCTATCTTGAAAACTGCATTTAACGGAGGCAATTGCAGTTGCTACATTACTCTTACGATATTTTCAGTTCTCCAGTGAAAACATCACTGGATAAAACGAAGAAAAATTCCAATACAAGGAAGCATGGCAGCACCCCACTAGACAGGGCTTTCCTTAATCACAGTCAGATACAATTCCTTTCTCACACAGCAGTACTGCTTCAGCAAAGGACTGGAAGATTCCTTCACTCAGAAGAGCTCTGTAGAAAGTCCTGGCCTATAGTTGCAAGGCAGTCTGCTTCAAGAACCCTAACTCCCCAAAGACCTTTCCAAGTGTCCAGCTGATCACCAGAACCTGTAGAACTGTGTGCATCAGAGCGTGCTTTCCCCAGGAGCTCAGTACATTCCCCCCCTGCAACTTTGATCAACTGTTACCAATAAAAAACAATTTAAATACAACCTGAATTTAACAAGATATTCCTCTTGGTAATAGACTACTTTGTTAGATGGACAAACTACACCTTGTTTTATTTTTCCTCTATTATTACTCCAAAAAGAAGAGGTGAAGTCCCATCAGAGCATATTCAGGCATGTTTCAACAACTAAGCCTTCTGAATTGCATGAAGTTGAAGCATTAATTACATCCTGAGCTACTGAAGATCTTAGAAGGCTGTAACACCTAGGACACTCAAGCAAATTGGTCTAGCTAGAACATCAGTGCTGACTTTACTTTGTCTTCAGTGTAGCAGAAATTGATAAAAATTAAGTGGCTCATTACTCACTGGGCTTGGAATTGAGTCAGGATCAAGCTTCTTCTGTGGTGGACCGGAGAGCTGTGCTGGGCCTCCAGGAAAAGCACCAGGATAAGACAGTTGAGATCCTGCCATCTGAGGGCCATAGTTCGCTGCAGAGTTACAAATGACCATTGATTAAAAGTATCTAAGTTTTGTTATCCATTTTTAAAATCAACTTTCATCACACAAATCACTTTTACTTCAGCTAACTTCCTCCTTACTTTCCACTTTCAGCAAGTATCAGAAATAGATGATGGCTCACACTATCTGTTTTGAAAGTAAGCACGAAACTAGGTGTGACAACTCTAGCTTCAGGCATTTTCTAGTACTTATCACGTAGGACTAGCTAGTACAGGTTATTACATCTACTGTACCTAGAGAACAGGCAATTGCATTAGTAAGAATTTCTTTTAATATCAGTGAAAACTACTCTAGTTAGTTTGACAATTAAAAAAACAGCTGTTTTACTCACACATGTCAGGTAAAATAAGGTATGTTCTTTTACAAATTCGATTTCAATTCTTCATCACTACAGTAAAGAGGAGTACATACATAAAGAAAGCGACTCTCTCCTGTAGTATATTGTGCCTTTACCCACTACTGACCAAATAATTCTGATCCTTTTCCTTTCCTTTTCTTAACAGTGTTGAATTGTTCAGCAAAAGTATAGCCTGCCTTGAATGCTCTGATTGTCAGTAACAACTTCCCATTCTACAGAACAGACATTAGATTTTCATTTCTTCAAGTCAGCAGAACATCAACCTTGAGAAGTCACAGTTCCAACAGTGACCGTCCATGCCTTTTTTTTGTTTTCAATCAGATAACAAACATCCATCCTTACCTTGCTGAGGATGACATCCAGGCCCTGGAGTTTGTCCTGGAAGCTGCTGCAAGTTAGGATTTGGAAGTCCAGACCCAGGGATCCCATCTTGTCTGGCCATACTAGGCAATGATGACTGAGCACAAAGGCCACTGAAATTGCTTGCTGGTGGAGGAATCTGTGGTCCAGGCGGTAAAGTCATTTGGTGCTGTGTTAGTGGCAATGGCTGTGGACCCTGAAAAGATGCTGGATGTCCAGAAGACATGCGAGAGCTCTGGACTGCACCAGGACCTGTGCAAGAAATTACATACCAAATGAGTCAAAAAATGATAGGCTACTACTTTGGCGTGGAAGATGTTCTTTTTTTTACTCAACACATTTGCAACACATAGCAAATACTGTATCTCATACTGATAGCACTTCATCAGGGAGATTCTGAGTGCCCATTTACCAAATCAAATTTCACAGCTTAAGTCTGAATTGATTCAGATGTTCAACTTCATGCCATTTGATTCTATTGTCAATAAAGTCCTGTAGCTGGGATGGATGGGGGAAAAAAACAGGGAGGCCACTTCAACAATTCTTGATTAGAATACACATAAATCACTATTTATCTGATATTATAATTAATTTTATGACGTGAAACATTCCGTTAGGTTTAATTACTGATTTTTCTTACATTACCTTTTTGTTAGTAAGTACTTTGTTCCCATTTCACCATGATGAACTCAATGGAAATTTAACCTACATTTAATCTGGTTTACAACCATTCTCCAGAACCGATGCTAAAAAAATAAAGCACGGAACTTACTTTGCACACACTGGTGAGGAATTCTATTGTTAATATGACCCAGATCTCAATTAGAATTAAGAGACCCTACAAGTGGTTTCTTTCTGAGACTTAAAATCCATAAATATTATTTTATAAAACCTACATTTTTAGTCAAGCATTTATGACAGAACTACAGTAAAGGAGAGCAAAAGGACTGATGCTAACAAACAAATACTGAAATGCACCTTAGAATCACAGAATGGTTTGGGTTGGAAGGGACCCTTAATATCAGCTAGTTCCAACCCCCTGCTATGGGCAGGGATACCTCCTTCTAGACCAGGTTGCTCAAAGCCCCATCCAGCCTGGCCTTGACTGCTTCCATGGAGGGGGAATTCACAACAGGGGGCAACCTGTTTCAGTGTCTCAGCACCCTCACAGTAAAGAATTTCTTCCTGATACCTAGTTTAAACTGACCCTCTTCCAGTTTAAAACCATTTCCCCTTGTCCTATCCCTACACAGCCTTATAAGAAGTCCCTCTCCAGCTTTCCTGTAGGTTCCCCTGAGGTACTGGAACCTTCTATCAGACTTCTTTACTGAAAACAAATTTCATTTGAAAACAAGATCTGATTCTCAGCTGGTAGAATCAAATGTTGCTCCAGAGATCTTAAAAGCTATCAACTTCAGTGCTCTGTCAAGTTACTTAACTTAGGCTTACAGCTAAGCAAAAACCACAAATATAAAACTGAACGTGGGGGGCATAGTTGTAAAGACACAATGCCTTCAGTGGTCTGAAGGGTATCTCACAACCTTCCTTCATGTAAGAAGATAAGCAAGAAAACTACAATTTACATAATCATTGCTGGAGGAAATATAATGAAGGCAGGAAGAAAAGCGATTCTTTTCTTTCTCTAAATAATTACAGTTGTTGTACATCAACTGCTGCCTCATCCTGCACAGAACAGTCTGACTTAATTGTGAACTTGCAGTTCAGGACAGAAATGCTAAACCCAAGTCTAAATTATTTTTATTAAAGCAAAGAAGCAACTTTTCACAAGTATTTATACAAATAGAGGGTCAGACCCCTGGCAATTACACAAGTTTTTATTTAAATCAGTAACTTGTAAAGTCGGAGAAGGAACACATAGACAGACTAAACTGAAAAGTTAATCCTTACTCATATCTTAATAAGATATCGATGACCAAAGCAACCTTAGTTTAACAGTCTCATCCTCCTAAACATAATGGCCACAGCAAAATACAATGCTGACTACATTCCACTGTTTTTCAATCTTATCATAAATTTGACCAGAAAATATTCAGAAAAAGAAAATTTTCAAGTTTTGGATCAAAAAATAGTTGGATCTTTTTGAAATGGAAACTATAAAAAGATGAGAAAAATGAAACTGTCTCCAAATTTTTGATCATGTCTTGACTGTTATTGACATAAACAAATAACGAGAAATGACTGATAAGGTAACCAATACGTAGAGAAGGTTTAACAGATTTTAATTCAGAACTAACTCAACAATGCTGACATCGGAAATAAGATAAGATTAAAAATTACTTTAAATAAATAAGAAATAAGATATAAGATAAGATTAAAAATTACTTGAGTAATTATGTAATTATGAGAGTGGGCAAGATTTTATTATCTTCTTACGCAGAAGTTCAGTACCTTTGTAATTATAACTGTCTTAATACCTTTAATAGAGAAAAGAGTCAAACAGGTAAAAGAGATTACCATAGCTATTTATCTGCATGCTGTTGAGCTGGTTAGCAAGTTGTGTTGTACACGATGTGGATGCAGCATGTGGGGAAGCTGGCTGTGACTGATGACTGCAGGGAGGATAGGAAGGTCCTGTATTGTTCAGAGGTGGAGGGTTTTGAAACCTAAAGGGAAAAATGAGTGCAGTTATGCAAGAAAATATACCACCCAGTCATAATTCCAGAAAGTCTGATACCTTTTCAAATGCAATGCTGAAACAGTTACTTAGGATGACCAAACTCTCCAGAGAGTCTTCTCATCTTCTGCTCAGAAAAAGTGTATTATTGTTAAAAAAAAAAAAAAAGCACAGAGAGTGCCTTTTCCTTTTTTCTTATTTTTCAAAGTGACAAACACAACAAAAAAAGAATATTTGCTTAGTTATTAGAAAAAAAAAGAAGAATGTATTCCATGGAGAAGAGAGAGAATAACTATAAGAAAACTTGAAAATTAAGAAACTTAAACTTCTGAACACATATCTCTTTATCCCCTTTATTACTTAGCAAGGAATCTATGCAGAGAATACATATTCAGAGTCTCTGTGAAAAGAGAATATTAACAGAGAAACTGTTAAGGAGTTCCCAGATGTAGAGAGAAAAAAGACAAAAGTAGGAAAACCTGCTGCACAGTTATGAGTCATGGGAAAATATGAAAGAAACAGAAATGACTGAAAAAAAGTAAATGGTAATATATGTGACACTGTTTCATTCTGGACTAACGAGATTTCAGGCTCTCTCTCAAGGAGATCATGTCACTGTTTTACCTACATCAATTTCTAAAACTGATGAGGGTCCTATCAAAAGGAAACTCTGATGTGGATATTTCCAGTTTCTGTAGGTCCTTTTCACACAGTGATAATGCACAGACAACAGGTTTTCATATTTATAAGCCTCACAAAACACACATGCCTTTACTTAAAGTAAACACAAGTAACTATGTCACAACTGAAACTAATACAGAAGAAGAGTTCAAACAATTAAAACAAGAATGTTGTTAAATGATATTAAGTTCATTAAAACAAAATATCTATAGGTTCACAAACTCACGGGAAGTTGGCAAAATAATTAACAGCTGACAGAATTAAATAAGAAGTAAGCATATTTACCCACTTAGAACCCTCTGAAATACATTTTGCAATCAAGCTTGTCCACCCAATCCTTTCGACTCCTCATAGCACAATTTTTCCAAGATTTATTTTCATAGCTTCCACCTGTCCCTAGCATTCTTCCTTCCCCAATCCTGTCTTTTACACTTCTTCCGGTGAACTCTGGAGATTTCAAAACATCTCGAGCATTGCCACTGTTAATCTCAGCCCTGAGCAAAAAAGCAACAGCCATCTACCTGGAAGTCAAACCTGCATTACAGAAGTGCCTTTAAAGTACCATACAGAACCTCACAAGAGCTCCCACAAAAATGATGCAAAGATACTCTAAAAACGGGGGAAAACCTACAGCTATACAGATGTGATTACAGCGAGAGCCAGGTTGGTCTCCTCTCACTGGTGACAGGACAAGGAGAAACAGCCTCAAGTTGTGCTGGGGGGTTTTAGGCTGGATTATCAGGAACAACTTCTTTACAGAAGGGGTTGTTAAGCACTGGAACAGGCTCCCCAGGGAGGTGGCTGAGTCACCATCCTTGAATACCTTTAAAAACTGTCTGGACGTGGTGCTCAGGGACGTGACTTAGTGGAGGACTGTTAGAGTTAGGGTACTATGGTTAGGCTGAGGTTGCACTTGATCTTGAAGCTCTTTTCCGGTCTGAGCAATTCTATGATCCTGTGTACCAGCCTCTAGTCAAAACTCACTGACAACTATAAATTTTTTTTACTAACTTTTTGTTACCACACAACAGAGAATTAAGACATCAAAATAATACTAAAAATGCCACTTTTATACATTAAAAAAACCAAAATTCTAACACCTCATTCATGGTTTTGAGCAGTACGTCTAAAGTTCAAGGGAAAAACTGAATTAACAGAATTACGGATTATAATCTATGATCTGGCAGCTTAACATCACAGGAAACCAAACTGAGATCCAGTTCAGAAGCAGAATGAGTTAGAACTGCTAAATATAAAAGAGGTGCTATACCTAAATGGCAGTGAAGCAGCCAAAGAGAGGAAACAGAGGTCAAATAAATCTCATGTACTAATTCTTGAAAGTCACCTATGAGGCTGCTGTCCTGCTGCACTGGGCGCACTCTGGAAGTTGTTCTGGCTGAACTGATGTGTACCAGGTGATAAGGGCCCAAGAGGAGCTGAAGATCCAAGAGGCACAGTTGATTTCGACATACCTGCCAAACAAGAAGCACTTTTATGGAAGAATCCTGTAAAAATGCACACCATCAAGAAATACAAGTGTACAGTCCCGATCTGGAAATAAGAATATCCGCTATATGTGGCCCCGCATGTTCAATGTGATTAGACAAGATAACCTCCAAACTCGGCTATTTTCTAATTCTGTAATAAAGGACAAGTTTCTGATCAGCTACAGAAGCAGATGTGAAAAAGGACAGTAAAAAAACAACTATATATTTATTGATAACTTCTCAGAAAAAGGACACAAGGGGGACAGTGAGAAAGAAGTAAAGATGGAGGAACAAATCCTTTGATTCATTTTGAGTTACTAGAAATTCCCTGTTAACCTGTAACCTTTGCAGAAAAAGAGATCACTTTGCTTTGAGAGACTTTTGTAATAAGAAAACTTAAAACAACCTTTAAAAAATGCCCCTATATGTAGATCCAGTAAAACTGTGCTAAAGAGTTAATTGAGAACTACAACATCACCTTACTATAATTTATGTTATAGTCAGAAGTAATTGTGACTATACTGAGCATTGGGTTAAAGTATCACCTCCTGCTGCTTTTAATAAGAATTCCTAGAGAAACTGGATAAAGCTTTTTCTATAATTTAATGATACCACAAAAATCTAGCAGAAGACTTCATTTAATATAGCGGATATTTAGTTCTGTTATTACTGTATTTCAACACAAACTGTGAGTTTAATATAACTTATCACCAAATGTCTGCTATAAAAAATAATTCATTTCTGTTTAATCCTAATTTTCTTCTGTCTTATCGTATCGAGGTGGTCCATCTCCTTCCTTCCTATTTAGCCTACATATACTAATGGACTTACAGAAGGAAGGGCAAATCTTACTTTTTAGATATTTTCCACATTCCCAGTTCACTATTCTACTTCTTGAAACTTTTGAAACATATCCCATAAAAAGATAATATTAATGTACTGTGAAGAACAGATGATAACAGGTGTAGCTTTTGGCTGTGAACTACATCATCTGAAGCATGATTTCACCAGTAGAGATGAGAAGCAAAGAACCCATTTACATGTAAAAGCTACCCAAGTTTTCCCTCCAAGTGGAAAGTAACTGTCCCATAAGTGGTTAGAAAGCAGATGGGCTCCACTTACTGTACAATATCCAAGCACATCAGTAAGCACATAAGACTAAGTAGGAAAATACCAACTTGTAATCATAGGCAAGTTTGAGCATAGGTCCTACTGCAAAGAATACAGCACATTTCTGAGAGCCTGCCTGCCATTAAGACATATCAGTTCAGAATTCTCTCTTTTCCCAGAAACCACTTCTTTTTATTTTTCTGTACTAGGCGCTAATCACAGCACTGCATTAAGCACTGGTACCTGCTGCTTTGCCTGCGCTGTTGTTCAGGAAGCAAGTGCAAGATCCTGTCGCACTAGCAGTGTAAAACTGAGCACTGTGTGCTGACACAGGAAGAAGAGATGCAAAACACCACAAAAAAAAAGTAGACTCTAAAGACACATTTTAAGATAATTACATACTTGGCTGAGGTGCTGCATGAGAGGAGTTAGGGTCTCCATAATGCCCATACTGAAGTGAAGAATTAGACGGTCCAAAACCTGCAGAATAGCCGCCCATTCCTGGCTGGGATTGGGAATATGGAGGAGTTGCAACATAACCTTGTTGACTCATGATGGCAATATTCTCATTCCAAGTACAGAGTTCTCCTTAGGAATCTGCAAAAGAAAAAGTGACACCTGCTACTCTTCATTCTCTGGAATATTTTACAAGGCTAAAAATTATATTCCCAAAAAGACAGAAGACACAACAGAAGGTAAAACTGACCTGACAGTTAGGGAAAACAAAGCTCTCGTTTGACTGGTTGCTTACTTTCCTCAACACTGTGAATTTAAACAAATCACTGAAATTATATGAACAAGACTAACCTCTCCCTGGCCCGTGGAGAAAAAAAAGGATGCATACGTGGAAAAAAAGTAAAAAGAAAAGTGTAAAATTGCTCCCTTTAATGGGAAAATCTGAACTTCTAATATAGCTGTCAAAAAGACAGCAAGTCCAACTCTTTAAATACTAACTATTCCAAAGAACACACTAGAACATCAAGAAAAGCAGAGCGACTAGAGTACACCACTCCTCTAGGAAATCTATCTCTTATCCTAGGAGACCTGTTTTAGATGACAAAGTATTCCACAAGAAACGTGGTATAGCCGCAACATTTCCGTATGTTGTCTTTTCTGCTACCATGCACCTTTCTCCTAAGCTTTCACATCTTGATTCTGCTGCTTTCAGAGAAAGGGAGAACAAATAAACCAAGAACTGAAAACATACTTTCCCACCATGAGATCTGTTCTAAAAGGTACTTTAAGAAAATTTTCAAGAACTGGGAAATCTGATGAATGCAATGTTACTAAACCAGACGACTCTATTTCAAATGATTGCTTTTCAAATACAGAGCATTTTCCACTATGGGTTTGAAAAATTACTGGGGTTATACACATTGAAGCCCTGCTGGCCAGCTTTCACTTTTCCAGAATAAAAAAAAAAAAAAAAAAAAAAAACTGATTTAATGTTGAATTAAAACAAAAACAAAAGTAACCCCAAACAAACAAACACAACAACAGAACTGCACTGATTTTATTTATGCCCAACTTAAAACTGTTTTGAGAAATGATAAGGATCTGACCCAGCAAACACTCACTGCTTCTGTAAAAACACAAGTACACAGGCCAAGCATCCTCAGAGCTAGAGATCCATTAAACAAACAAGTATTTCAGATGTTAAATGTTCCTTTCAAATAGCCTTCCCAACCATCTGTATTTCATATTCTCTGAGCAGTAGCACGGGGTGACCTCTGAGCAGCTCGAGGAATTGTGTTTCAGAAGCTTGTATGAAGGCACCTCAAAACTAGGTACACCTCCAAGATCACAACACAAACAACTTCATGTTGCACTAGCATATGGCATTAGACAGAACCTATACTCATCCACTTCATGGCTTCACTTATTAAATATACTAGAGAAAAAAATATATATAAAGCATTACTAATCTTACCCATCAGACAAGAAATCACTTTGCGCTGGGTACCGTTCTCACAGCCTGGCCATGGTACTAAGCCACACCTGACATGATGGTGTAAAAATTCTCAGTTAAACTACCCAGCATTAAATTGCTCAGTATGGGTAAGTTTAGGGGGTGCCTAAAGTTTAGGGGAGTTAAGAACGTAAGATAAGTATAGGAAGAAGAAAATAATAAATGTTTACACAGAGAGGCTTCTTGCTGTCAGCAATGCTTTCTTCCTGTCCCCACCCCCTATCTGAAAAGACGTGGCAGTGTGCTGTAGTTACTCCAAAAGATAATAAATCAGAACTAAATTACCTACACACTGGTATAAACATACATATATTTTAAACCTAGTAAGAGATTTTCAACTTAAGCAACAGCCAACACCTTCAGCTACGACAGCATCCAGGGAAACAACTTCCTCCACCGCTTACTCACACAAAATCTTGCCACGTCGAACTTCCCACAGACAGCATAAACACACGCAGGGTGCACTGAACAGAGACAGCAACCAAACACAAAAAAAAAGCTTATGGAGAACAATTCCAGATTCTACTTAAGATCAAGCATATTTAATCCCTTCTGAAGACAAGGGCATACAGAAACTCAAGGCGAAAGCAGCTTCCACAACATCTACAACATCAACAGCAACTGACCGCCTAACTTTTATCAAGTTCTAAGAAGGGACATACAGATTCTGTCTGGAAATCACATGGGAAAGATCCGAGGATCTGCTAAACTGAAAGCTTTCCCTGGGTTCATTCACTGCAAGTGCCACTGCACAGGAGGACAAAACTTCTTGTCCCTCTGAGCCCCAGTTCATCCCCCAAGGCCCGCACACCACTAGAACATTCGTCCACAACGAAGTGCCAGTAGAAAAGTGGCTGTCATCTTTTTATCCACAGGATCGCTCTATGGAAGCAATGCTCCGCAGCACCAATACCACTGTGAAGATGCGAGGCTCCATTAAGTACAGGCGGAGGATAACAGAGGCGAGAACAAAGCATCACGATCTCAGCTCCCTGAAGGGACACTACTATATTCCTTTCGAGACATCCCGCTTAGTAACTTCACATCTGCAAAGAGGTACTGCTGCAACATCACTCGGGCAAATACCGGCGCACACGAACACAGCTACACGCGTTCCAACGTACATTCCGGAAAAAAGAAAGCAGCTTACGCCGACGGCTCGTCCTTAGCACCTGCCCGCCCGCTGCTCGCCCCCCCCCCCCCCCACCCGCCGCCACCGGCTGCCCCGACCTCCCTCACCTCGGCACCGCTTCGAAGCATCCGCCGCTCCCGACACGGGGCACAGCCGCGACCTTCCCTCCCTCTGCCCCCCCCTCAAAAAGCAGCGGCCGCGGGCGGCGCGCCGGGACGGCCGTGACCTGGGCGCGGTGCGCGGCCCCCACGCGACGGAGCGCGCGCCACCCGCTCACCCGAGTGCCACGTCTGAGCCCGGCGCGCGCCACCGCCACGCGGCCCCCGCGCTCGGGAGCGCGCCCGGCGGCGCCTGCGCACTGCGCGCAGCGACGCTGTGCCCTTAGAGGCTGGGAGGAAAGGGCGCGGGCCTCGCTTCTTGGGGTTTGTTTTTAAATACGTATATATGTATTTCTGCAGGAAGCTGGGTGGTGCGTACGGCCCTGCTGACCCGCAAGCCGTTGCAGATTCGTGCGAGTATGATAGCTCGCTCCGAAAGTATCGCCTCCTGCTTATTTCCACGGAAACTACAACAAAAGAGTACTGTAACATTATTTGATAGAGAAGATTTTCAGCTGCAGAACATTAGGTTTCCATACGGTCCCTACCATTAGCCGTGCGTTTCTGGCAGCAAGGAACAAGAGCCTGTGTGCTGCAGCCATAGAAATCCGCACCAACCTGAGGTGACCCCCTGCTTCAGTTGCCACCTCTGAGCTGAAACATACCACCCACCACCTCACAGCGCTCACATCCACTGCCTGGCCTCCGTGAACGTTTAGCAAGTGCCAGTGAATATCCGCGGGTAGCAGTGTTTGCGCATGGAGGAATTCAACGACGCTCCTTGGCTTCGTGCGCACTTCCGTGGCAGCCGCCATTTTGTCAGGCTGCTGCCGCCTGTCACACACACAGCAACAAACGGTAACGGAGGAAGGCTCAGCCTGTACTGCCACGCCGCCAGCGTCTGCTACTGACAGCGCGGGACACCACCACAAAATAGGAGGCATTGATTTCGGAGCGGACCTCAAACATTTTCTCACGTTTTTTAAAACATATGCCTATGACGTTACACACTTATACACAAAACTATACCACCTGAATATCTGGAGTAAAATGCGATATAGACACGTCACCTGTTTGCTTGCCCCGGTTTCAGTTACTGCATTGGTTGGAGGATAAAAATGTTTCTCTAATTAACACACCAGGAGCACCAGAGTAAATGAGAAAGATGTGTCGCTGCAGTCAAAAAACGATCTTCGTGGTGTTAAAAGAAGGCAGACACGCACACAAGGAAATGAAAGAGGAAAGCGGAAAGGAAAATGGCAAGGGGGAGAGAGGAAAGGGGAAAGAAAAAAAACACCTCGTTCAGCTAAAGGCAGCTTCACAATTCAGGTGCACCTGCAATTCAGGCTCCACTGACTTTTCATGCTTTGATTGCTTGTTCTACAGCCTCAGCAAAGCTCCTGGAAGTAGATTTTGGGGCTGAAAAGTTTTACATGGAGCTGAATCTCAGTAACATACATCTCGAGACAAGACTGTCAAAAAAAAATTCATTACTATACAAAATAATTTTGAAAAAAACTTCCCAGTGCCTTTGAAATAGATGTAGATGTCAAAAGAAGTCTACAGGAGCACTGTTGCCGTGAACGAGTGGCAGCACAAAGTAACAAGAATGAGCCTTGACCTGTCTTCATACACCACTGAATAACATTAGCTGTTTTTCTAGGCATTACTGGAACCAATACTATCGGGTATGTCAGAGAAAATCTGCTAAAACTTTTCAGATTTTTCACTTTGTCTTACCAGAATGGAAAAGTAGTCCAGGAGGTGGCAAGCATCAGCTGAGCTGCATATGGTTTTGGCTGCAGAGTATCAGTGACTATTCCATAAGCAGGATGCAAAACAGTGCCTTTCAGCACCTCTGTGCTGCCATTTCATCAGTTGTCCCACCCTCTCTCGTTTTTTGCATGGACAGATACATTACCTTATGCAAAGTTATTTTGAAATATCAAGCTACTGAGAGAAAAATAATGATGTTAAGTTTGGACATTCCCTATTTTGCTGTGGAGACAGGCTCACTTGTCCCGCCAGCCCTGTTGTGTCTAGCCTGCATCTATTAACAGTAAGCAGCTGTGGATAATTCAGCACAGAGGAGCACTGCACTTACTTGACCACTGAATACTTACTATCAGATTTCTCCTCTGTGAAATCAGCTCTAGTGAAGTTGAAGGAGCAGATCAGCAAGAGATAGCAAGGAAAAGCGATGCCAGTTCTTCCCCCGTTTCGGGATGGCTCAGGATGCCTCTTTTTTTGGAGGCCACAGCTTCCCCTCCATCTGCATGGAATGCTGAGACAAAAGGTGTCCAGTGTGCCATGATCCTGACATTCTGAAGCTACAAATAATACTCACCTACAGTTTCCACCTGTAAGCATTAAAAGTAATGTAAGGTCTTCAATTTCAGAAATGTGGAAACATCATTAAAGATTTAAGTGCATTACTGATCTGGAAAGTAATTTCATAAAAAAAAATGACATTGCTGGATTGCTAAACTGTTGTCACTTAATTTTAGTTAAATCATTTTAATTAAACTCTACCATAAAATCTGGAATTCAGTATTTTCTTCTCTGTAAGTGATGAAGGTCTTGTGGGTTAAATTACCTTTATTTAAAACAGTTCATCCTGAAGTTGTACCTATGCAACGCTACTGAAAACTAGTATGATTTCAGACACTTACGATCTAATTTAGAGTTATTACAGTTAAAGTAAATAGAAGAATTTGTCTAAATCTAGATTATCTTTTTCATCCTGCAAATCCTCTGCCTCCAAAATTTTCTATTTAAAGTTCTCGCTATAAGTTTTTCTAATAGACCTGAAACAATGAAAACAAAGTCTTCCATCACCTTAGGAGATATTAGTGACAGAATCATCAAGAGCTCTCTAGAAAACTAACTCAAATCTTTCAGAGAGCAATATTATTTTCTTTTTTTTTTTCCCTTCTTTTTCCTGATGACTTTAATCATTTGGGACTGATCTGTTCTCTGACAGCCTAAGAAAGCTTCTCATGGGCAAACAGATTTCATGTCTCTATGTCATAACACACTGCATTAATACAATGTGTGATTCAGCGAAACCTAAATCCTGACCTAATCTTTCCATTTAAAGGATGTCTTTAAAAATGTCCTTAGCAGAAGCTGCCAAGAAGAACGAGAACAACGTGATGCACTTGAGATACAGACATGTTTTTCCCACTGATAGCTACAGTATGACTTTTTAACAGTTAACATTGTGTTAACATACAGCTGTTCAGTTAACATCTCCAGTTCAGTGCTATATGATTTTTTTCTGTCAAAATATATACTAAACCATTCTTGAAGGGAGGATGTAGACAATAATGGGTATGTTCTTTATGAAAAGTGCTTTATCACGAGGAATGGGTCATAAAACTCCCAAAGTTCTATATATTAGAAGGCTTTTTTTGTTGGTGGTACCATTTTTCTCTTAATTTCATTTGTATGTCCTGCAGACATAACAGTAGGTTTGGTTTTGAGTAGCGCCAGAAACTCCTAAAGGCTGCTTACATACGTATTTATGTATATTTTCATATGTTGTTTACAGTAAATCACAAAAATCTTTAATGTTTTGTCTTCTGTAATTATGGTCTATGAACAACAGTATACTGTGAAGCAATTTAGAAGTAAAATGGAAATGAAAATTCATAATTTGTTTAAAACAAAAGCAAAGGCAACATTTTTTTTTTTTGTCAAAAAAAGCAATGAAGCGTTGAAGGGAATATGTTTTTTCTTCTGGTGAAAAAAAAAAAAAAAGGTGTAACTTTGAGGTCAGACTAAAAAATGTGTAAAAGAGGAAAGATTAGTATTTCAGGAAACAGCACCCTACCGAAAGAAGAAGCACATCAGTTCTTTGACTTGTTGCATTTCTCATATAAAAAACTAGGCACCCTGCAATCATGAGCAGGGTTACAATAGAAGTGAATACTGATCTCTTTGTTAAACAATTTCAGTAGCGTTTAGGAAACATTATTAAGTACATCCTTTAATGACTGTGCTATAATACAAAAACACAGGCAGAATAGAGGTTTTAGAATGTGAGGCTGATGTAGCTGTTGTTATTTGGGGAAAATAACACAGTAATGTTAAAATCATGGGCATGCAGTCATTGGTACATAATTTTCTCCTAAATAATTTGTCTCAATTAGATACTTCCTATAGTGACTATCCACTATCTATTAGTCCTGTTTCACATTAAAGGTCAAATTAACTTTGTTACTTTTATTTATTTATTTTTCTTTTCCCCATGATCAGGCACTAATGAAGCAGCTGATTAGTCAGAGTACACAGAATCGAAATCAAGCCAGGCCAGCCAGAGGGGCTACTGGAACACAGTTAAGAATTGCTGAGCACACGGATAATGAAAGAGATTCATCCTTTCTCACTTTCTTACTGAGATCTCTTACTCCAGAGTGATGGAAAACGCAGCTCTACCTCAGGCTGCTTGTAGCATATGTACGCGAAGAGGTCCTGACCCCTTGCACTCATTAAAGTTTCCCAAATATTTTAGAGATGTAGCGTTGTAAATCCCTGCACCCTGCTGAAACTCCAGTTTGCAAAAATTAAGCCTGTCTGTCTGAATTCCTCTGCAAATACATTTAACTGAATATTAATCTCTGTTCCCTGTTGTGAACTGAAGTTTGTTGTACTTGTACAGTTGCTGGTTGCCTTTGAACAGCTGCATTGTTCCGCCCTAAAAATGGCTGCATTTTGTTACAGTCTGTATTGGCAGAGGATAGGAAAGGCAGAAAAGCTGGGAATGTGTCATTCCCTCCCAGCTTCAGTCATCTTTAAACAACAGTGGCAAATGGTAAATCCCCAGTGATAAACCCTTTTGCCTTCACAGTCCCTAACAGAGGACAAAAACCACCACCACAGAAGACAGTCCAATCCTTGCCTACCTCAAAGAGAATCTGTAAAGTTTACTGGCACAATTACAAACATGAAGTTATGTTTATAGACAAAGCATGGCATGCAAGTGAAATTGCATGCAATGCCATTATTTCCCTAAGAAATTCTCTCTGGGTCTTGTGAACAGGGCACCTGCTTTAAAGCTAAGTTCCTAATTTCTTGTTATCTAGGCCTCTGGTAGGTAAAACCACTTTCTTCTCCTGGAACTCAGCAAACCAGAGATATTTATAAATGTTTTAAGGATCACAAGAACTATACAAATCAAACTTTATAAAAGTGAATGTATTTTTGAAAACTCACTGTGGCTGCTTTTTTAGAAAGGATTTTCTGGCTAGTTCGAGCCTCTGGATTTTTCAGTGTCTGCAAACTGCAAGGCTCATCTCCTTACTTGCAGTGGCTGTTGCTATTTTGGTTTTCTAATGAAATCAACATTCTTGCAACTTGATCTGGAGCATTTACAGGAGATAGATTCAGTGTTCTGAGAAAACTGCTGTGATGTTTCAGTTGGGGAATTTCAATTATCATTTTCAATTAGTTTAGTACTGTCTAAGATGCATGAGAGTGGAAGACTGCATTGCTAGTTCTTAAATAAAAGAACCCAAGACTTGACTACCCTACTGTAACTGCTACATAACAAACATAAAAACACAGCTGAGAACTTCTCATTATAACCTGATGAATAATGTATGATAGATAAAGCGCTGTGAATAAACATAAAGCCATCACCAACAGTCTGAGAAAGGACAGCAGAAAGTTATGCGATCCTTTCCATGTTTGCTTGATTAAAGTTCGGAATTTCTGAAACTTAGATACATTTCAATTTGCATTTGAAGTAGCCTTACTTTCACTGGCTTTCATGTTACAATATACATACTTATATCCATATATATATGGAATCTGCTGGTTTATAAGATTTCTGTTAGTGGAGTCTTGCTAGAGAAGAGTAATCAAATAAGCATACTGTAATAAAAAATTAATAAAATACAAATTAAAAAATGAAACTACATCTGAGCAAGAAGCTACCAAATACTTAATAAAAAACTGATTATTGTACTCCCATTGGAAAACATGGGATGAGCTTACAGAGTCTGTCTTTTCCTTTTGCCCGCTCAATAACTCACTTGCTTTTCATCCAGTTCTAGCAACCATTCAGCACAACCCCTGCTGCTATCAGTAAAATCATATTTGTTCCATATAACTGATTGCCTATGGCAGCTCATATAACTTTATTCCCCATCTCTACTTGGTTGATATCATGAGCAGGATTGTTTTCTAATTGATAGTGCTTAGAAATATTCCTAACTGCTGAATGAATCTACTGTATAAAAAAAAAAAGCTTTTCAAAATTACTATGAAAGCAACTGATACGCTGATGCTTTCATGGTTATTCATGCTCATCTTCACCGTGCTTCTGCCTCACACCTTTGTTAACGTGGGAGAAAGAACTCTTCTACCAGAGCACGGAAAATTATGTAAGTACTAGACCACAGTAAAGGAAATCAATCTGTTATTTGTAAAAAATATCAGCATTTCTTACAAATGTAA
This sequence comes from Oreortyx pictus, assembly GCA_036925125.1. Classification (NCBI taxonomy): domain Eukaryota; kingdom Metazoa; phylum Chordata; class Aves; order Galliformes; family Odontophoridae; genus Oreortyx; species Oreortyx pictus. The sequence goes on from JAUPFR010000005.1 coordinate 34,774,634, forward strand.
TTATTTTTCAGAATGCTGTTTTAAGGCTATTTAGATACCTCTTTATATCAACTATTTGATTCCTTCCCTATCACCAGTGAAGAAACCCACATCAGAATTAAATAAAAAGGAAATCATAATTAAATTCAAAAATCCATCCATTATCTGTATATGATAGATCCAGCAAAGGGATAGGAAATGCAGCTGGCGTGAAAATAAGAAAGGGCAGGACCAAAGTTCTACATCACGCTTGGTCTCACAGAACGCATACTAGATTTGCTGTGTGAGTACATAAAAAACTCTTGTCCAAGATTTGCAGACATTGTAGTTGTCTGGAAATCCAGCAGGTCTATACCAGTACCAGCTCAGCAGTGGATTATCACCAAAAGCAGAAGCCTGCGTCAAAGACAGAAGGAACTGTGAAGTCTGGAAATGGTCTTGAAAAGAAGACGCAGCACAGCAAGAAAGGATGTAGGATCAGCAGGGGTTAAACATCAAGGTGTTTTTTGAGGGCTGACTTTTCCAATACGCTCTATTTGGCAAGGAGTTAGTTATCAAAGCAGAGAGTTTGAATTCTTGTTCCTATAGTCATGAATGAAGATATCTGAATTGCTTTTTAATCTATTGCAGTTATTTGCGTGTCGGGTAAGATTTCATGCTGGGAGGTCCCTGCTGTATCCTTTCTGTTGTTACTGTTTCTCTGGTAAAAATCTACACAGAACCATCCAGATACAGAGAAAAAGAAATGCTGGTAGCCTTGCACAGCTGTAACTTGATGCTGCAGCAGCTCTTTATGCACTGCCCTCTTGCTAGTTGCTGTAGTTAGAGCCGCCAACATCAGGCTCACTGAGAAAGACACTGAACAAGATGCTTTACAGTATTTGGGTTGTGCCTGTTAGAAACTGCTTTACAAAGCGTACAACAGGGAAGAATAGGGTACTACAAAAGGATAAAAACTCTCAAACTACTCACTGATATTTTCTGAAGTTCAAGCAGATTTCTCAAAGTTATACCGCAGATTGGCTATTTCTCCTATTTTAAAGGCCCAGACCAAAAGTTAGATGTTAATGTACAGCTGTAAAAACTGAACCCAAGTTTCCCGAGGTCCAAACTGTGTTATAACACAATTGTTCCTCTGATTCTTCTGTTCTTATTTTCAGTACTGATAAATTCATTCTTATGAGATTTCAAGTAGAAAACAATGTGTGCTTTAAACTGCAATACAAAAACAGTTGATTTTTATGCTGGATGCGAGCCATGCATGCAATCACTTGTGCTTTTTAAAGGCAACTAGTCAAAAGGAATGAATCGCTTCTGTGCTAGCTAACATGAAACAAAGTTCAAAGCAGATGAAATCTGAGCATTCATCAGATTAATTTTAAATCTTCAAGACCTCTTCAATTTTCAGTGCCATGCTAAACCATCCTTTCAAACTTTAATACACCATTAAGGCCTAATTTTTAGCTCAGGTGATCTATTTTTCAACTGGATATGATATGGTTGCTCTTGATTTATGCCACTGTAGCACATCAGAGGAGTGTTCAATATAACATACTTAGTCCAGTAAGTAGGCATGAAATGTTGTTTGCATATGTAAGGAAGAAAGATCTCCCCAGATCCTTAAAGAAAAGATGTTTTTGCTTGCCAATGTCGAATGGTAAGTAAAAGCTGCTGGAGAATGATATGTGGAAACAGCAATTCCAGACCAGTCTTTTCCTGTAGCAGATCTGTGACATGTTGCCACTCACCAAGGCATAACCTTAGAGAGTAGGTCTTCACTAATCTACATCCTGGCATGGTGAATTGTAAAGTTGCAAGGAAACACTTTGTATGAATTGCTGCTATTCATTGTGTTATCAATCAGTAGTCCTCAAGGACATTAACTTTGTTTCTAGTTTGGAGGACCAAGTTGCTTCTTTGGCCTGTTATTTTACTTCTAAAACGGTAATGATAATAACATGACAAGCATCAAGGGTGACTTTCACAAATGTAACTGCTTAGAACAAACCCCCCCCCCCCCCCCCCCCCCACCCAGTAGAAGACAACTTTCAATTTACAGTTGAATTCAGTGGATTCACATTGACTTGGCAAACGATATACAAGCGGTGGGAGTGTCATCTAATACACCTCTCAACAATGTCTGATATTAACTGCATATGCAATCAGCTTGGGAATCACAGTGTGATACTTAATAACAAAAAGGCATGACTGTGACTACGGCTACCATCAAGAGGAACAGGGTCCGTCTCTGCATGGGCTACCCGCATTAATAAACTTTAGCTTATGGCTAGAATTACTATTGTGTTACTGTTACTCATTCCACAAAGAACAGGACGGGACAAGGAGGTAGGGGCCAGATAAACAGGCAAAGGTTTGACCTTTCCTCAGTATCTAAAACTTTGTTAACTTTAACTGAGCTGGAATGGAGGTCTCCAGCAGAGAACAAAAACAAATTACTTTTCCGCCTTTGAGAGAAATGCAGCTGAGTACTATTCTGTATTACCTCCAACACCTGGCAGATTGCAGACTTGCAGCTTTTCACAAAACTACAGTGCAACCCTGTGTACTTTGGTTTAGAAAGAGATTTATCTCAGGTTCTAAAGCATCACTGGATTTATTTTATGTTTCTGAGAAAGTGTTCTTTCAAATCAGAGCCAGATTCAGAACATTTCTCTGCTTCTTCTACTGCAATTCATTTGCTGTTTTTGAAGAATAAAATAACAAAACCTGGGTATAGTTCTGAATTTCTAACCACTACACAATATCTAGCCTAAAAATCCACATTAGGGATTAAAATTTGAAGCCTTTGCCTTTACCAGTGAGAAAATGCTCATGCCTCTTATGAGTGCAGGCCGTATTTCCTGTCTGGCCTTAGGGGCATCTAATAAATATCTAACAATGTTCTATCTTTAATTTCATTTCTCCTCACTAAGAGCTTCATGTTACTATTTTACAGTATCTTTACCACCACATGTCTGTGCTTTCAGTCAGCAAACTCTACTTAGTTTGCAGTGCACAGCTAGGTTCCTCACGCAATCAAACATCTGGAGTCTATTAATTTCTCTTGTAGGACAAGAGAAACTTGATGGGGGAAAAATGAAGAGCAATCAGCTTTAATGAATGTTAGCTGGAGCTGGGCAGCTTGAACCTTCCATCAACATATTTCATTCACTTTGTCCATCATTTTAAGTCTTTTCCAAAAATTAAATCCTTTCCATGTGGCTCTGTTTCTTGTTGCTTCTAAAGCCAGGACAACAAAATTAAGGCTAGAAATTAAGCAGAAATGTAGTTTTCTACTTCTATAACGTTTGGGGAAAATGTTATTTAGATTTGCATTCAAAGTTTGCTTTTACCTTACGCAACTACTGAATTATATTACTGTTAAACAAAGAATGTTATTAGGCAGTGATTCAGGACAACAACAAAGACAATATTGCCTTATAATTCTTTTAGCTCCCAGGAGCCACTTTGTTTTAAAAACTCATTTGAAGAGATCTGTTTGATGAGGCCATATTCAATTCATTTGGAAGAGACTGTATTTCATGTTTCCTTAAGTGGCATGGTTTGATTTTTTTTTTTTTTTTTCAATTTAACTACTTACAAGTGTGGGCTTTTTCTGTATAATTAATGTACAAACAAAAAAGCATTACAAATCTGTTTTCTTTCTCTATTTGCTTCTCTTTATCCTTCTCTCTTTTTTTTCTATTTTTTATTATATTTTTATTTTTCCTGTTGATTCTCCCATTTGGTTGAAATTACACACTAAACCAAATTGTATACTTTATTAAATTGTTTACAGATGATCCAGTTAGAATCTCCAAGAAAGAATTTTTAGGGAACTAGCAGATTTTACATGAAAGAAAAATCAGATGGAAAAGAATGAAATACATAAAAAGGAGAAAACCATACCATCAAGGTATTTAAGCACTAAAATGCTGCCCATAAATTAGAGATCATGATATCCCCTTTCCCTCTCTCTATTTCTCATTACTAAGGAATGGGTGGAAAGGTTTGCATTTTTAAACAATCCACAGACGTAGGGTACTTTTGAAAGAAACTGCAGGTGAAATGACAGCTTTTCTTTTACTGCAGAATGACATACTAGCATATGTCTTTTTTTCCTTGCAAGTTTGTTGAATGCCTTCTGAATCTAGCTACATAATTTCTTGATTTACATCAGATTTTACAAAAAAATCAATGTCAATTAAAAAAAAACAAACAACAACTAAAAGGTGGAAACCATGATGAGGAATGATCATCTGAGAAATATGACTTAGCTGGGAAAAGTTAAAATGGTTTTCATAAAAGGAAGACTCACAGCTGTAAAGTTGTCCTTTGATGGGATCAAGAAACACAAGGATGAGAGTGATCTAATTGGTCTTTGATTTACACAAGGCTTTCGACAAGTTCCTTCACCAAAGGCTTTTAAGAAAACTAAATGGCCATATTGTAACATGGCTTAAAAGCATGAAGGTGATGCACACTGGGGATATATTTTTTAAATTAAAAAAGTAGTATTAGACAGCTTCTTGAATAAAGAAGGACTAATTATTCTATTTATCTTCCCTTGAAAATAGATGACTGACGTGGATATGACAGTTGTCTATAACATAAGAAGCCTAGGATGGCTGGGAATTTCTTGTTGAGTTACAAGAAGCAGGGGATGTCAAATGAATCTGGAGGATCCAGACTCAAACAGGAAGAGGTGATTCTTCATGTCACATATAGTTGGGGATGACTTTCTACAATCAGCTATCAATATTAGAATTTATGTGGGCTCAAAAGGAGGTGGTAAAAAAATCACGGAATCATAACTGTTATAAAATAGAGAAGAACTGTATTCAGCTAAGGAATTTTTTGAGTGGTACTCACTGAATGCCACTTGGGTTTAGCAGCATACATTTTCCATGTTCTTATTACTTTTTGTAGACTCATTTTTTACCCCTTACCAGGATATATGCCCTCACTTAGGTCTGAGTACTGCTACATAGCTACTTTTATTTTACCATCACTCAACAATGCTAGATTTTTTGACTAGCAGCATTTAAAAGCAGATAAGTAGTTGGGATTTTGACCTGGATTCTTTTTCAAAAAGACCTTATCGCAGAAGATCAAATTTCAGGCTAAACTTTTGCCTATATTTGGGCACAGATGAATGTTGGTTGAGCTCTGAGATTTGTAATGTGATGACTTTCTAAAGTTAATTTTTGTTACATAACATTTTTATCAGTTGTTGCCTAGACTTGAATGTTGAGGGTTTAGAGAAAATTATGGAGATGAGGGCAATGCTTAAATGCTTGTGTTTGCTGTCAAATTTAAAGTTTTCAGTGATCTTCAAAAATTGTCTCTGAAATGCTGCAATTTATTTGTGCCATAGAGACTAAATATCAACCAAAATGTCATAAACCCCACAAATGAATCCAGTTTCATGAAGTCCAGTTTCTGACCAGCATTTAGAAATCCCAAAAGGATGCAGAGAATGCACGAGAAGATAAGAATACTATTAAAAAGCGAGATATGCTGAGGCGTAAACATTTAAGAAAGTCATATATGGCAAATGGGAGTAGTTAATGACTATGGAGCATTATTTGCTAGAGATTAGGACATAAGAAACTTTGCATCTCCCCATTATGGGTGTAGCTTAGTTACAGAGTTCAATTGTATTTCTTACTGAGGAACAAGCAACAAATTTTTTACAAGAAAAAAAAAAAAAACAGCAATTTGCTTGGACTGCTTTTATAAAAAAAAAAACCCTCAACAGACTGCTAGGAAAGAAAGATTTTTTTTTTTTATCTATGTCTCTTCTCCTCTGAGAACCCTAATCCTTATTAGTTCAAGGAATGGACTCCACAGTTTAAATGTTCCAAGTCAAAAGCCTTGTCATCACATCTGATAACTCTTTTTTTTTTTTTTAATTATTATTTTCACAGCTTGTTCTGCAGTTGCCAGTACTACACAATATATATAAAAACTCAGGGTTTAAAAAAGAATTTCTATGAAGAGATCTGAGGTCTCAGCACCACTGATGTTATCTATTGCTGCTACTTCCACTATGTTGCAGAGCACCATGTAGATTTCACAAAGTAGAAGTAAGTAGAATATTAAACAAATGCTGGAATATTCAGCTTTAAGAATCTAAAGACACTAGCACACAATTTTATATATAACTATTAGTGTTGCTGGTGAAGAGAAATTTCTCCGATGTTCCTCGTGGTGATTTTGGTCAAAAAAACATTGACATCATTTTACATATCAATTTAATGTTGCCTTTTGCTATGCCAATCAATTTTGAAGTGCTTCTCTCTTCTCTTTTGCCTCAAAGGCGACAAATAAATCAAGGGTGGGACTAACATCAGGGAAAACCAGGTACTGATATTTCACCAACTGTATGGAGATGCTTCACTTGTCACATAAAAAAAGTCAAATGGTTCTGACTTGTTTTTTTCCAACTGAGTGATGATGAAAGAAGCTTGTTCCACCTCCTGTATGGCCAGAAGAGATAAACGTATTGATGTCTAGTTCCTGTCAACAGTGTGACTATCCAAATGCAGAAGTGTTTAATAATGGTACACTTTACCTTGTTTTCTACAACAAGACATTCATAAACAGAGATCAGATTTGATTATTCATTTTTACCGAAATGATAAAAAATAGTCTCAAACAAACTCAAAAGCACCCTAGCGGTAACAAAACTATAAATCTACTCATAAATAAAATATATGAAGGGCTGATAACTCATTTTTCTGAATAAATAAATAAATAAATAAATAAAATGTATTTACCGGGGTGCTGGAGCTGGAGGACATTATTGCAGCCATACACTTAAGAATTTTACTGTCACAGAAGTATCTATAACAACTTTTATCAGTAAAGAAAAGAGAGAATTTTATCTACAGCAAGATTTTGGTCAGGAGAAGATTTTTAAAAAGTGCTACATCAACATGTCAACATTGCGCAAGATAGTAAGAATCAGCTAGCCCTCTTGAACTGAGTTGTTTTAAGGCTTTTTTTCCACACAAATGTTGTCTAGCAATGCTCCTTTAAAGACTATTCCCTTTCTGAGTATGGTTTGTCCGGTAGAGTTATTTTGAAGTATTTAATTTTATGTCAGACCAAGCCTCTTCTGCTTCTCCAGAGCCTCTGACCTGTAGTCAGTGAAGGAAAACACTCTACCTTCAAGTAAATCCTGACATTGAAAAAGTGACATTTTCCTCGGTTTGTTTAGGGAACTTGTCTCTACCTAGTCTTTGGGTTACCTGTGTGCCTTTACGTGTCTGATGGAGGGCTCAAGTACCTCAAAGCTTGCCTACTTTCTCCATAATATTTCAGTCTAACAGAAGACCCTGCCTCTACCTTAGTATTTTGCCTAATGGTCTTTAAAGAACATTGCTATAACAATTGGAAGCATCACTCCACAGACATCAAATTGACATATGGGCTTAGTTTTAAACCCTCAGCAGCTATCAGCTACATAGATGCAAAGTCAGGTAACTTAAAGACCAAGTGTTTCCCACTGTCCCCACACCTCTGAATATGTATAACTAGCCATCCAAAACCATTTTGTACTGACACCTTTTAAAACACTCCAGTTAAACCTTCAGGAGCTCAGCTGTCTACAGTTAAACTACTTCAAGTTCAGCAACTGGGAATGGAACTGCAGGCAGGCTTTGTAACGCAGTGGCTAATTTCACACGAAATTGGTTCTTTTTGTGCTTATGATAAGGCTACCTTTTAATGGTACAACACAATTCAACTATTGATATCATCAGTTGAGAGAATTGGAATAATTGGTATCTCATTCCACCAGTTCCTTTCCTTTCAGCAGTGGAAAAGGCAGCAGATGTGTATTATTAAGGTCTAACAGTGCTTCAGATCATTAAAAAACAGCAATGGATGCTAAACTACACTGAGACTACAGAGAAACAGTGAAAGAAGCAACTTTAGGACTCAAAAATTGCAGAATTTTTCCTTTTTTGGGGAGGGAGGACATACCAATATTGCTGAAGACAGTGCATGCAGGATGGAAATAAAAATCCTAAAAAAGCTTTCAATCTAATTGTATCATTAATTCAGAGAAAGTACACAATGCTTCATTTGAAATTCTGCTTTCTTCTTTGTTTGGAGTATGAAAGCAAGAAATGGGTAAATTTTAAAACAACTGGCACCATTTACTAAAGTAAACTTATGTCCTAAATCATCATTGGGAAATACACATTTCTTTCTGCATTTGTTTTGATTTAGCTGTCACGAGAAACTCATGTTTAAATGCAGGCTTTTCTGCCTCATGGCCGAGTCTCTTTGTGTGCATTTCCTAAGTGTTACTTACTTTACTTTGAAGGTGGGCTGAGCATAGGAATCTGACGAAAGAGTGGGCTGTGCCCTTGATCTGAAGCTCTTACATTCTTCTGAATGAATACATTTGCTAGTGCAGTACGCAGCAGCAGCAACAGTGTGGTGCTCTGGGTCTCCAGCTCTGCCTCAGGCTCACTGAACATCTGCAAGACAATTTTTTTTTTTTTTTATGTTCTGTAAATGAATGCTGCCTAATTGCACCAGGAAAATGGGCACAGGGGATTATATCTGCATTGCTATGAGTGGAGGGGCGCCTTGGGGCTTTAGATTGCAAGGTGGCAAGGAGCAAAAGCAGCCTTTGCAAATCGCCAAGGTAGGATCATGAGACGTTGTCAGTGTTTTGTGAACATGAGTGAAGACAATAGTTTGCTAACTATATAATGTCTCCAGTGAAATTGTTGGTATGGATTATATTGTGATGCTTCTTTGACTGTGCTAATGTTTTTCATGGAGATTATACAGGTGCTGATTGTGTTTGTTGCAATAAAAAAGTAATGATTACTTTTTGACAGTTAACAAGTATTGCAAACATTTTCTTGAATGTAAAAGATTGCAAACTGAAATGATGTATGCCTTTCATTTCCTATACGATTTGCTGTAAGTTTTTGAGTGCTCTCAGCATATAGCAAAAGTGAACCTCATATTAGGAAATGCTGTTTCATGATACTTCTTTTCTCTAGGAAAAGAATAAGTACAGCTTTATTATGAGAAAATGTCCTTACTATTTTGGGAATCCCAGAAAGAATTGTACCAAGTTATCTCTGTTTTTGGAAAGTTATCCAGTCTTAAGAACAGCCTTAATAGAAGCCAAACATTTCCTTTTATATTTCACGAACAGCACTGAAAATTACTGAACGCCTCATAAATTATCTTCATTTATAAAATGAAAGCAAAAGAGATAGTAAAGAAGTTCAGAAAAATTAACAGTAAGAATTGGTAACCCCAACCCACAAAAGTGATACTTTAAAAAGAGCTGTTAAAAATCAGTGCTCATTCCATTGCAGCAGTGATGATTTGTCACAGTTATTAGGGCTTATGTAACTGTATGGAGCTGTGGACTGTTTTCCTAGGCAAGGCGGACAGATTTTGTCTGGAGCACCGGGATCAGCAAAATACAATTGGCTGAAACAATACAGGGACTGCTCGCCATACAATGAATTCTGCCTTGTTAAATTGAGAGAGATTAAAATCTATAAAAATAGGCTGAGAAACAAGATGCCTAGGGATTTACAGATCACCTTTTAGTTCTTGGTAGTCCCAGTATACCAAGTGTCAAGTTTATTGAACTTTTATATAATATTTTAGGTCAACAGTTCAGCTATTTAAACTCTAACTTTCTTAACCTGTCAATATGCTTATTTATTAGTCATGTTTAATTTACTGGATCAGTTAAATTTTTCACAAATAGCAGAACAATAGGTGCAAGTCTACTTCATCTTATAAAAGAAGGACTTTTTAGTTCCTCTGTCAAGGAAACATCATCTTTCCCAATTATTTTCAATGATTTTAATTCCATAATACTTACCATATTCAGCAACAGAACTACTTTTATTATGTTTATGTATCAATTTCTTATTAGTGTTTCTTTTGTGTGTGTGTTCTAATAGTTCGCAAAACTTGAGCATGTGTAAAAAGCTTTCCTACTGATAGGCAGCTGTTGCTTTACAAGTAAAACCCCTGATAATAGATAATGGTGGAGTCCTGCCATCTAGTGAAAATTTATAGCTAGAACTTCAAAAATTGTAAGTAACGGTGAAAAACAAGCTATACCAAATACTTTTTTTTTTTTTTTTTTTCGTATTCATGTCCTAGATAGTAGCACATGAGTCTGGAATCTCTTACCATTAGAACTTGGGGCTTAAAAAAGAGATTCGTGGTAACAGTTGTGACTTTTCACTTTTTCCAGTGGGGACAGCTAAACTTAGGAAACTATTTAGGAACTAAGAAGAAAGGATTTGTTATCTTGAAAATGAAACCTATCAAAAAGCCAATATCATACTTAAGAATATACTTTTTAACAAAGTTCACGCATGCCAGCATATACATATTGGAAGCATGGTGGACTGGATACTTTCCGAATTCCAGACCATTCATTTCTCTACACTTCAGAGTCGATGGGATCAGTGAGACTTGAAAATTGACACTAGTATCTGGCCAAAAACCTGAAACTTAGAGCAGATAGGCCACAGCTTTTTTTGCTACTTGCCTTTGTCGGTAGGCTTCGCCATCCTTCCTGGGGAGCTTGGGCTCTCTTGGAGGTACACACACGTGGGTCTGCAGGTCAGGAACCACCGACAGGCTGAAGTACTGTGAGGTGGGTGGTCTGCAAAGAGGTAATGTTTTCAGCTTCACTTTTGTTATCCATGAAAACTGACACTACTAGCATATGGAAGATTAAATGATTCCCCAACTACTGCATAGTAATTTTTGGTACTGGCTCCAAGATCCAAGGCTAGTGTTTCCCAAATACAGTTTATATATATCTATATATATAAAGTTCTGCACTGGGGCATACGATGCATGTAGATCCAATTGCTAATGTACACCAATGGAGGTTTTGCCATAAGCGTGTGCATCTGCTTTCAGAATCTCAGCTCATAGGTACTGGGAGAGCCGCAGAGGGGCTGCTCTTATGGTTGCTGAACACAGCTTGAATGCTGTAACCCCTCAATCACTGCAGTGGAAGTGCATTCAGGCCCTGGCTACAAGCAGAGCAGTGGCTATGATACAGATCTAAAGAAGAGAGGGATATAACTCAGAGGGAAGAGAGGCAATCCATGAAAACATGGCAGGATACAAAAATCCCCAATTCATACTTATCTATAATTTGGTAAAGGAAAAACACTGTTTAAAACTAACGAACTGTCACTGTAGTTCACTACCACTACCAAAAACAACCAGCTTTACTCATACACACTTTTAAAATCTCTTTTTTCATAAAAGATGCTTTTTTGTTGTTGTTGTTGCTGCCTAATTTTTAAAATATACATGCAAGTAGCATTCCCACTAAAATCAGTGAGAGTTTTGTCTGTAGTACAAGATACCATATAACATGATCATACTATGTTTTAATAGGGAGAAAGACAAACCTTTCACCTTCACAATAAATATCTTGTTATTTTTTTTTTCTTCTCATCAGCACATAAAATAGGAAATTTTCATTGGCAAATAAATTTTCAACCATTAAATTAGTTTCAATATAATTTAGTAATTCACTAAGTGTGAGATTGACACAAATGGAGATTTTGTGATAAAGTATCACGAAATATCATACTACATCATCCATTTATAACTCTCACTCAAAACAAATACATTTTAAAATCATTTTATACTTTTTTCATAGAGGCATACAAAATGTTTACCCACTCTTCGACTCAAACTTCAGCTCCTGAAATCAACTTACATTATGTCCGCTAATTATACAACTAATAAAAAAAAAAACTATTTCTTATTAGAAAGAATGCTCATAATCTAACTGACCAAAATGATTTAAAAATATATTTTTAAATATCTATATAAATATATGTTTTTTAGATATCCTGCTGAGTAAAACTGTCTCATAAACAACTATTCTGGAAATAAAAAAAAAAAAGATAACTGGAAGTATTACACTAAAGGAAACAGTGGTAGTGCTGATTATGCTGTGAATGCACCGTGACAATAAAGCATGCCAGTACTGCACTGTAGAGTAGCTTTCCCAGTGGTTAGGAAATCTCAATACAACAGTAACCCTACATGGTTAAGAATTCAAAATATATAAGAGCAGAGTGACACACAGTGTGCCTTTTGTTTCCATCATGTCATACATGAAAAAGCTTTTTTTCTGAACATCACAGATTTTTTTTCCCCTTGCAAATATCTTTGCAGTTTTTAATTTATAAAATATATAAAACCTGTAAAAAATGATAGATGATTTTCAGGGCTAGCACTTAGAAGAAAATCCCATGAGTTTTCCCACTAATACTTAACAATATCAGCCATATTATATATATTGAAGCTATATCCTTTCAGAAGCGTCTCTTTTGCAACAGAAAATTTAATGAAGATGCCTATAGATGATTTTGGTTTATAAATCAATCATGGTTTATCTGCATTAAAATTACCTGTTACAGATACACTACGTTCTGCATATTACATTCATTACCTACACCAAAGCAGCAATTTGATAAACCCACTGCTTTTATCTGTCAAAGTTTTAGCAGTTTAAGATTGGGAACTTCACTGAATATTTCTAGTATTCAAGGTGATAAATCCCATCACTCAGACCCCTAAGCACTTCGAAGGAAATTCAGTCCTCTTTCTCATATTATCCTGAAAGTAAAAACGAGCAGGTGCTTAAAAATCCTTATAATCAATGGTGTCACAGATTGTCATGCTTGAGACACTGGAAGAACTAATGTTACTGAGCAAGGTGCATCAATTGTAAGTGATTTCAGATCACGTCAGTTCCAGAACTATCCCAGTCAATACGTAGCGAACATATACATATATTTCCACATATATCACCAAGAAAAACATCTTCAACGGGAATCATGTCCTGTTTTATATCTTTACATCACAAAGATGCAATGAATATCACACGTGTGCTATGAATTCTTAAATTGCTGAAAAATCTTACATAATTTTTCAGAAACTTTTTAAAATGCAATTTTCAGAAAAATAAAATGGTAACAATTTCCCTTTTTTACTTTCAACCATACCAGTTTGCTGGTGTATACTATATGCTATGCCTATCCTCTAAAATTTCACATGACCTGGAAAATCTTTATGCATATTTTAAAGTTTATTTTTTTTTTAAACTCCTTTGAAACCCAATCTTTGCCATGCTCTGATCGAAAATTTCTTACGTCAGAAGATGGAAAATACTGTTCAAATTCCATTGTCTTGTAAATGTTAACTATACTCCAAATTAATCCTATGATATGCCTTGATCATTTAGGCTTCAAATCCAACAATCTCAGCTAGGCCTCATGCAAAACCTTTACAGTTTGTGACTATTTTGCCAGTTTCTGAAATAGACTACTGCTGGTGCTGCTGATCAGATAGTGGCTTTACTTTTGCCTTAGTAATGACGTGATAACTGTCTGCCTGGTCATTCTGGACGTGCACCTGATTTCAATCCAAGTGTCAGTTTCACCATTTTGGATTCACTAGAACCTGAAACCGAAAGTGAAACTCAAAGAATTGGCAACAACTTGAACGAACAGCATGAAAAGTGGTATCTGGATTTGATTAATGCTGGATGTTTATAGAGATGGGCTCTATTGTGGCCATTTGGCTTTCTCTCCATATCTGAAATACCTGACACATGCAGTACGTGCTCAAGAGATTTTTTCCTCAAATTGACCTTCACATTTAGTTTAATAGAGAAGAAGTACAGTGTCAGCATGGTTATGCATTCAATCCTGAGGTAAGGCAACTCATGTCACTGTCACATGCATGAGAATTATGTTAGCATGCAGCTGGCTCATTCAAAAACTATACCAATGTTGCTAGGTGTAAGGAAACTTTTTCAAGCCACTGTTCTTTTACATTTTCACCACTGACCCATGCTCACAATGCCAAGCAGAAAAAACGTGTTCGTAAAAGCTGAGATTCTGCTTGCTGCATTCTAGTTGAGATATGGTAAATACACTTGGTGCTATGCCTGTGCTCACAGCTCATTTCAGTGCCAAGTCATATCGAAGGGAATAAACCAGCAGCTGTTGTAGAAGTGGCTTTAGTTCACTGGTATACATCTGCACTGACAGCATAGGAGCACCATCCTCCCAGTGAGAAACTGGAAAGGATGAATTTGTTTAATGCCATCTCTAGATGACATTTAAAAGTATCTTTGAGTTGGAGTTGTTGCTTTGGTGACAGCAGATTCTGAAAATATACTAGTTAAGGCATACTCAGTTAAGATCTTACTGTATGCTAGCATGTTTGAAAAAGAAGATGCATACAAGAAGTGCAACGGCTCAGTACTGAACCATGACTCTGCTGATTGTTCTTTATTTCTATTAACTGACATCTTAAACAGAATTTGAACACAACTTCAGGCTAATATACACAGAGCAAATTGTGTTTAAAAAAAGCTAGCCGAACATTGGCAGCAAAAGAGGAGAGTTTGGAGTTAACATACAAGATTTTTAAACACAACTTGCCTTACTTGGACTGTATTTAGAACTGTTTGTTTAAATTTGCTAGCTAATACATTTCCAAACATAGTTTGTTTTCCTGGTCTGGACAAGCTCTTATTCTCAAATTCACCCATCTGACACAGCTTGTATCTGATGGTATTCAGAAAACTCTCTGAGGCGTATTTACATATTCTTTCACACAAGGAGTTATGAAGAAAGTTATGGGGTATTTTCTTCTTTACAGAAGATAATTTTGAGTCTTTTACAGGCCTTGACTCAATTTAACAACTGATACATTTTTTATGCACGTTTAGATGACATAGTTCAGCTTCTATTAAAGTAAATGACAAATCTTACACTGACGAGCTGAAAAGAAGTTGGGTATTATAGATATTAGGTTAACTTATTTTGCAAAATGAAATAACAGTTTAAATTCCCTGAAATCTAACTAGAATATACTGCTGCTAAATAACTGGAAATGGAAAGCTCTCATTGCTAATTACAGACAGAAAAATAATTAGGAAAGAAAATTCCATATACCAGCAAAAGCTTATAAGTACTTCCCAAGGTTAGGGATCCACATTTTCTAGTTCCAAACTTCTGCATTCCAGCTGTTGTGCCAAGTGGAAATGTTTAGTATTGTAGTCCCATCTAAGTTGTTTAAAAGCTGCTGGTTGAGTTAGTGCATGACTGTATACCCTGGTTTGGACATACAGACCTACATACCAAGCTGGTACTGGCATGCCTTCCACAGTATTTAGACAAATACAACCATGCTTTAGATACATAGAAGTATTCTTCTGTGTTTGTTTCTAGCACATACTTTTACAGCTCTCATGCAAGAAGAGTTTTCAATGGAATAGAATGAACAATTTAAACCAACAAGTCAAAAAATAAACAGTGTATTCCTACTAAATTACACTAGTTGCTTTGTTCCATTGTTTAGGTTCTTTGCTGGAAACATTTAAAGTACTTTGTATGTCATTATTATATTTCATTGTTCTGTATTTTCTGCCATTGCACTTTGATTGTGAATGTGAATGCAATAGTAAGACTTTTGGCTAAGTTCACCATAAAATATCACAACAGGAAATGCTGTTTACACAACTCTTTAGCCTTGTGTCAGACTATTTGAGAGGATACAGCTATGCAAATCATGGAAGGGCTTCCTTCCAAATGCAGAACTTGGCGTGCTTCGTATTTGCTTTCTAGAGCAGAAAATAGTGTAAGGGACCATACTTCAGTAGTTAAATGCTGATATATAGCTTCACTCTATAAAGCCAGACTGATGCACAGAGGCAGATTATACTTCAAAAGGAATGATTCTGTGCATGGAATTAACTGTGGACGAAAATGATAACATTTAGATTGCAACCAGTACTGTTTGTTAGATGGAATGAAACCGGCAGTAAGGAAAAGCCCTGGATATCAGCTTGAAGGTTTTAAATTTCAGACTTAATGTACACAAGTTACTCAGTGGATTCCTTTTTCCTTTTCTGTAATTTTTCCCATCTGTCGCATTTCATTAGAATCTGCTGTCCATAGGCAGTGTGGATAGTAGGATAAGACATTTAGAGCAAAACACTTCAGCATGCACAAAAAACTATTTTTTGGTTACTTGCCAATTAGCATGAAAGGCAAAAAACTTCTCATCACCTCAACACCTTGCTCACAGTGGAGTACTGAGAACAGCAAAGTAGCTGCTTTATTTGTTGCTTATGTGGAAGGTAAATTACAATGAAAAACTATCACTAAGCTCTCCAGAGCCAGTGGGCTCCTGACCAGATCTCTCTGTCATGTGCTGCAGTCCTGGGCACAGCACAGGAATCTCTCTTGTTCAAAAGGGAAGCACAAACTATCTTTGTCCTGCTTCCACAGAAAGTTATTCTGAACCCTTTAAGATTTCTTCTTTGGTGCCTCCTTGTTAAATCCTGGTCAGGGCATCTAATGCATGGCTATTTTCTTTCAAAAGAGTGATATCATCCCGGACAGGGAATATGTGAAATTATTGTCTCATAAAAAAAAAAAAAAAGTCAAGTTTAACTATATTTCAGAAATATGGTCTCGTACAGAAAGCTGGATGCTTTGGTTTTTGTAAGCATGCTTTATATTACAATTCATTTGCAGATGAACTGGTGATGGGTCACAACTATGGGCAAATTATATCAGCTGTGGCTTCCTATGCTGATAATGTCTTGCTGTTTTCAATTGGTATGTTCTTCCTACGCTTAAACACATCATATATGTTATATTATAAATACTTAAAATATGGAATTTCAAGAGAGAAGGTTTATAAAATAAAGATAATGCAAGAGAATCATACATTCATTGCAGCACTCAGTGAAAGAAAAAAAACAAACAACTAAATGGCAGATGAATATGATTTAATAAGACCAAATTTCCTTTTATAGTACTGAAATACAAAAAGCATTAGAAAATGCTTGGTATCTATAGGAAAAGGTGGCAAAGCTGAATCTTTGTTTTCAAAAAAAAAAAAAGCAGCTGGAATTGCTGTAACGGAAGCTTTAACAAAGGAGTTGCATTTTTTCCCATGAACTCAATGGGCAATTTGCCACTGACTTTTAAAGGGTAAAGGACTGAGCGTTAGAATGTGTAATATAGTATAGATATTTAATTAGAATCAGATTTTGAGAATAAAAATCCTCATTGGGAAGGGTGTAACAGTTTTTTGCTAGAGATCTATTTTTGAAAATATTCTGTGTTTAGCAGAAGTCATTCTCTAAAAAGGAAAACAAACCTTAATAAAAACAGACTTCGGGGTTGAATACCGTTGAACAATGTAACTTTTTTCTGGCTGTTTGGTAACTGAATATTTCATTTCCAAGCTATCTTAGAAGTCTTAGTAAGCACCAAGATATCCTCAAGTTGAAGACATTTAAATTTGCTTATTTATAAGAAGTTAAAATGATTGCTAATGATAGGTACTCAACTGGCATTACTAGGAACTAGAGGACATTTATTGAAGGGCATAATATATAAATGCAAGCTAAGGACGAATTTAAACTGTGGACATATATCTCGGTTGCAAACATTTACTGATTGAAGGAACCTTATAACTGCCCCTCTTGCTTCCTTCAGCTCTCAAAATAGATGGGCTTTTGTTAGCTGAAATGAGCAGGTGTTTCTTAATGTAAACACAAGAGCTTTGCTAACTCATCTCATTTTGTCTGAGAGCTTTGGGAAAAAGCATGTGAGCAGCTCTTCTACAAGACTTAAAGTGTAAAAACTTCCAGTGGAGAATAGGGAGGAGGAAAGCAGAGTGCCAAGCAACTCTGGGTGGCAACTTTTTCAACACACACAGCTATGGCTAAACAAGGCAGCCAATAACTCCTGGTTGGCACACTTAATGTGCAGAAGCATGTTCAATCAGCTGACATTAATTGAAAAGGCTCTAAGTGCCTTGCAAAAATAACTAAATAAAATCCCCTGCTTTTCTTCTAGAAGAGCAGAATCTACATGAAGAACTGTGCAACATTATTTATAATAGTTGCCCATATCTGCGTAAGAGCAGGTGCTTCCTGAATGTATCACATTAAAAGGGAATAATTTCATGAATTTTATTAGCTCAAGCACTATTCCTGGTGCTCCTGAAGGCATCACATCACTCTTTATCTCTCTATACAAGCTTCAGTCCTCCTGTGACAGAAATTTTACCTCCAATTTCTCTTATAATTCTCTCAGAAGTCCTATTTAAAAGTAGAAATGCAGCTACTTACTGAAGCATTGCTTGCAGAAGATTTACTGAAAATTGAGGCTAAGTTTGCCTAAGAATTTAAACCTTGTTACTCAGCTACAATAGTGTTCATCACTTTCAGTCCTTCGGACAGAAAGAAACTTTCTGCTTTGAGTGAACTCATCACGAAAATCCTTGAACTGCTAGAGCATAACAGATGTGGCTGGAATACACTGATCAGCATTTTGTTCCACAAATTACATTTTCCTATTCTACAGAGATCAGTTCAAAGACTTTCTGCCATGAGCCACTAATTCTATTACAGAGGACGCATATGGAAATAATATGAAAGGGATAAATTGCTTTATATACTATCATGTATTCATTATGATCTCCCAGCACACTGGAAATAGTACTTCCAGAATGAGTAGTGTAATACTTGCTTTTTCTAATTTGAAGAATTTTGTGTGTTATCATTAATCAAGGATGTTTTAAATGAAGTCTAACATACAATATTATTTAATACCTAAGATCCTTACAAAGAAGTAGCTGTTTCAACATGTCACATCATGGAAGAAAAAAAAGCAAAGTTTTATAACTTAGAAAAGTTGTTATAGAATTTAGAAAACAACAACAACAACAAATGGATAACAGATGAGAAATTAGCATGGTTTCACCTAAATTCCGTCAGTGGCATGATTACGTTACACTGATCAATATTAAACAAGCCATTCACAGCCTTGGAGGAGTTAGTTATAATGCATAACAAAGTTACACAGATTAGCTTACGAAATGTTATTTCATTGGATCCAGTCAGTCAAATTTTATGTTTAGATGTGTTATGCATGTTCAGGAGAATCCAGGAGATGATACCAGTCAAAAACTAAGCAGGAAATCACAACTAGAGTGCTATTCTTTTACAAGTCCCCAAATCCCTTTGTCAAGTGAATTAGTCGTATGCACCGTATCTCAGAGTCGTAAGGGAAGTGGCTGACACAGCTGCCAACCCACTCTCATTACATTTGAAAAGCCATAGCAGTCAAGTGAAGTGCATCCATTTTTAAGAAGGGTACAAAGGATGACCCATGACACTACTGACCTGTCAGCCTCACCTCTCTGCTGCAAAAAATCCTGCAGCAGATCCTCCAGGAAGCTATGCCAAGGTATGTGGAAGAGAGGAAGATGATATGGGAGAACTAGCATGGCTCCTCTAAGAGCAGGTCCTGCCTGACCAGTCCTGTCACTTTTTATGATAGCATAACTGTGACAGTGGACAGAGAGACTCTGATATCATCTATCTGCACTTCACACAGGCTCCATAACATCCTTCTCTTCAAACTGGAAAGATACAGATTTGATAGGTGGACTGTTAGATGGATGACGAAATGGTTATAAGAGTGTACCCAGGGTGGTGGTCAACAGCTCGAAGTCTTGATGGAAATCAGTGACAAGTGGCAGTGACAAATCCCTCAGTGGTCAGCACTGGAACTGGTGTTCTTTAACATCATCATGACATTGACAGTGGGATTGAGGGCACCCTCAGTAAGTTTGTGGTACCTAAAGGGGAGCTACAGGTAAGAAGGGCACAGACTTTTTAGCAGAGCCTGCTGTAAAAGGACAGGGCATAATAGTTTCAAACTAAAAGAGGAAAGATTTAGGTGGGAAATGAGGAAAAAGTTTATTTCCAGTGAGGGTGGTGAGGCACTGGAACAAGTTGCCCAGAGAGATGGGTGGAAACCCCCTTCTTGGATGTATTCAAGGTCAGGGTGGATAGGGTTCTGAGCAACCTGATCGAGCTGTAGTTGTCCTGTTCATTGCAGGGGAGCAGGGCTAGATGACCTTAAAAAGTCCCTTCCAACTCAATCAATTCTATGATTCACACTAAGACTGAATAATAACTTTTATGATACAGGCATACTACTGATTAACATTAGATAGTGCTATTATTAACAATCCCCCAAATCATAGGTAACTAAATATAAAGATAGATACACCTTGGAGTAATTTTAGTTGCCAGCTTAGTGTTTTCTTACAAAAGCTAAGTATGTTCAATGTCTCCCAGATGGAATAATTTCAAAGTGTAGAAATAATTCAAGACAAATATGTAAACAAATCAAGATCACATTGTACCAAATCAGTCAAGCTCTACCTCCCTCACTGCTTTTTGCAAGTCATTCCAAGTCTTCCTATCACATCTACTTAATAATCCCAGTGTAAAAACAGAATATAATATCTTGAAAGAGGGCTCCTTGAATTTGTGCTACAGATTTGTTTGTGATTTTGTAGCACTAGGACATGATTTGATTTTTAAGAAAATAACTTAAAAAGGAATGTTTCATAAGGACTTAAGAAGCAGTCGTAATTCTAAATATATATATACATATATTTTTTCACCTATTTAACATCGTATTAGTAATGTACAATATTGCAACCAAATATTCCTATTGAATACATGTAGTGAAATTAAAAAAAAAAAAGAAAGAAAGAAAGAAAAAGAAAAAAAAATAATTACATGAGATCTCAGTTTCTCCCAGCTTAATTCGTCAAAAGTCAGTGCAGGGAGCAACAGAAGACCTACATCATCTCCCAGATCTTCTAACCAATTTGAACTGAATTTTGAAATATTCTAAAATGTTCATTTTTTCTAAGCTTCTTATTATCCTGTTTTTCCTTTCCTTCCCCTCTTTTTTTTTTTTTTTTTATTATTTTATTTTTTGTCACAGACCTTCTAAAAGATTCATCCTTGAACAATCTTGGGTCTTGGAAATCTGAGTTCTACAGCTTCTGCCCACTTTCGCTGGAATATTTTTAAAAGAACAGTACAAGTCTGATCCAACACATTTTTCCCTGACTGCATCTTTCTTTCAAAATGCTCTGATTGAGCTTCTACATGTGCTACATTCTCAGATCACCAACATAACGTGACTAAAAGATTTATGGATTCACAACACAATCTGTAACCAGAAAAAGGATTTCAAACCTTTAAAACCTTGCATCAGTCCATGAAAGTAAATATCTTCCAAAGTCTTAAGAGTTAACGGTTTTCTTCTATATTTAGAACAACAGTGAAAAAAAAAAATATAGATCTAGTGCAAGGACCACGCATTCCTCTTTTTCTGCACAGAGTATGATAATTAAGCCAAAGGAGATAGTTATCTTTGTGGCTTTTTTTTTTTTTTTTTTTTTTTTAAGTGTTACTCCATGAACAAACGCTGCACTGAAATTCACTGCCTGAGAACAATGGTGCCAGGCTCTGTACCACCCTTCTGGGTCATTCAGTTGTTGTTTGCTTTCAGTCCTGATTTGCATAAGAGGCCTGGAAAAGTTGCAGAGACTGACAATTAGCACAAATTGATACAGGCTGCTAATTGCTCAAGCAAAAGCTAAAGATGCATTGGCCTGTTCAAATTAGGCTTGAATTCAGGCCTGGATTCCTGCATCATCAAGCTCTGAAGAATTAAAACCTGGCACAGTTCAACAGCTGCTGGGTCACAGAATAAAAATAGAGAGGCAGTGACTGACCGGGCCATGTTTTACCGCAGTCTCAGCTGAAACTGAAAAGGGTGGGAAGGTTCTCTTCCTCTTATGAAAAACATTTTCTTCTCAAGCACTCTAGGCTACAGCATGGCAATTAAATACACCTAAAATGAGAGCCAAACTAAATCTTTCCTCTACACCCTACTACTGCTCTTGACCCAAACAGTTCTTATTCCTTATTCTATGTTTTTGTGCTGGTGTGCTCCATTGAGAAGAAGGAACAAAATTTATTTCAATGACTGGATGAACCATACTGGGTGGACATGCTGACTAGTCATAGTTTTACTTTATGAACTGCAAGGGCAATTGCAAGGTCTTGTCTTATGCAGTACCTTTCTCTTGCCTGCCATTAAACTGAAATTTTTCTTCTCATTCATTCTATGCGTGGTGGAAATGCTGTTCTAATACATTTCTTGGTGACTTTTTGTCCCTTTTGAATTGTAGCACTGTTGTCTACTTACTGGGACAGGAAAGGATATGCTACAAAATTCTCCCTGTTTTTATAGTTTTGTAGTGCAACAGAAAGCAACATTCTCTCCTAGGGATTCATATAATCTCATACTAAACCTATACATCAGTTAAAGCAAAAACCTACATGTTGGCTTAGTTTGATTTAAAACCTCCTTTAACTTTTAAATTTCTCTAGTGTTACACTTGTAACGTGCTTTCAAGCCAGATGATCTTTACATGTGTGTTTCACTGTGAGTATTCCACTTGGCTCCTTCAAGCCTTGCGTACCTCTATTTTCTCCATCTTTTTAAGTAATTCAGTAACAATCTAAACTTATACCTCCAGTATGATTCCAGCTGCACGTGGATAGCCAGAAATATATATATGTATATATGACTTCTTTGCTTGGACTGAGTCCACAGCTAAGGAGCATTTAAGGTGAAATCCGATAAGCAGGCCCCAGTCCCATAATTTAGCTAATATTGCTTACTATGAATACGTCTGTCAGACCTGCTGAGATCATTCTTTTTGAAATATCCCTTCCACCTCTTGATTCCTCTTCTACTTTCTTCTTTTTAACATGGAATGCTTTGCTGTAGGTCTGTGTTGTTGATCACAGATAATTTCTGAAAGAAATTATCTACACCATACATGTAATGAACACTGTAGTTGGGGGTAGGTGAAGGTTGGACTTGGTCTTATAATTCTTCTCACAAATTACAGTAATCTCTGGCATCAAGGATTCTTCATTCAGGCATAGAGGATGAGACGAGGATGAGACTAAGTTTACTTCAACATGCAGCTTCCTAGTTTCTTTCATGCAAAATGAAAATAACTGTAAGCAAACCCCTCTGATACTGTGATATGAATACACTCTTGCTGAAGTTTTTCCTTTAAATTACTTATAAGGCTTAAGTTAATATGAAGAAGGTAAGTTTCAGGACAAAATAACAGAAAACAGAGAAGGAAACTAGACACTATAACACTGAATTTGATTTATGAAGGCATTGACCTTCGACATCTGGTGAAAGACTATGCAATCCTTAAAAACCATGCTTCCCAGAGAAACTTGAGAAGATACCAGCAGCTCCTGTAGCAGGCCCTACCCCACAAAAATATATTAATAATGGAGACATCAACAAAGTTATAACTATTTCGGGCCAATCTGAGTTGATTTTCTTTCATATTAAAGAGAGCATTGTACTTTTCTACAATCCTGTTTAATAACTTAGAATGCCATTCTTGATCTTCAGCTGACTTTCAAATTCTCTCTTTAATGACCGGCATGCTTTAATTTGTACTCAACTGTGAAGGTTTCTTAAAGACAGCAAGAAGCAGTACTATGAGTCAAATAATTACATCACTCCAATTTCCAGTGCACAAGGTAACATGAATTACAGGGAAGTACTTGCTCAAGAAACAACTCAAAAAATACAGCACTGATCCACGTAAATACCTCTCCAGTTTTTTGCTGGTCTTCACATGTGTCTCCTAGCCTTCACTTTCTGTATTAGGTGATTTGCATTTGGAAGAGAGCTGCAGTTTTGGGCTGACTTTGCCATTACCACAGGTTTCATGACACTCCTAACAATCCTTTTTTAATAACATACTGTCCTGTTGTCAGATATTCCTTTAGGTTATTTTATTTTTTCTTTCTCTACTAAGCATGCACATAAGAAGATAAAGTGACTTCCATTTCCTGTTCTGTTTGCATCTCATCTTTTTAAGCTAGTATTTGACCTTTGTTGGGAGCTGAAGCCCTTTCCAGAGATCCTAAAGGAAATACTCTAGGGAGGATTTTGTCCTAGTAACAGCCAATCCCTTAATTTCACATGTATTTACAAAAAATACCATTTAACTCTGTATAAAACACAGTTTTTCATTGTTTTCTTATGTCAAAAAGGCTGCGCTTGGTCTCAAAACCAAGTCGTAAACATCTGGCAGTTTTGAATTTATATAAACTAAGGTTACTTGGAGGTTCCACATGGCTGTAGCAATGCAACTGAGTTAGATGGATCATTTTAAAAGTTGAAAAATATGCAAGATGTCTTGTAAAGAATTGGAAGCAACAGACACCTCACAAAATAAGAAGGAATGCTGCTGTCCCGAAGTAATATAACCATAGATCTATGAAAAATGAAAAAAAATCTTTCTACAACTACATAATGGTGAAATATTCTGAATGGCAAGTAGGTATTTTAAAGCCTTATGTTAACCTTCTTGAACGGAGTGAATTATAAAATTAAATCCTTAGAAAGGGTTTTTGCGGGCTTATATTTTCCAGATGTTTGATACAAATTAGATTATCCTGCCCATTTGCATCTGCTTGTTTCTTTCACTGCTATCTTCAGAAAATTCTTTAGAAGTCATTCTAACATCAGGGTAAGATTTGAAAATTTTTATTTTAGTCCTACAGCATTTTTCAACTATTTTTCTCAATTGTTACTTCTATTATTAATAGTTTTGGAAGAGGCAAAAGGACATGAGCTTATCCTGATTTCAAATTCTAGCATTTATGTCTGTAACACTATATAAAATAGGACACAACTCTGACACACAGCTCATTGGAATTGAAGCATTTTTCAGCATTATCATGCTCTTACTGCAGATTTTAGATCTTTAAGACTTTAAAATAGGAAAATTCAGTGGCGTCAAAATCCTCTGTTAATCTGAATTAATTAAGCAAGTGGAATTTTGTCTTAAGTTTTGTCTTCACTAATCAGTTTTAATGCTTCTGGAAGTTTACTAAAGTTGTAAATGCACAGGAACTATGACATCTTTAAAAAACACAAAGCTTTTCACATGTGCACTTCCATTATAACAAGATGTAAAGTACACTTTCATACTCAAGTTCCTTGTCTTTTGGTAGTGGAGATGTGCCCATACATCTGCTATGGCTGACTGTCTCATTGGTGGACAACAGTCAACTAATTTCTGAGCCATCCATCACTTAATGAAAACACTAACAAAAGCAGTGAATTTTATCTTTCACATTTAGTAGCATGTTTTTATGAAATGTTCATCTGCTTTGAAAATAAAAATAGTGAGATAGCACCTGCGAGTTAGCAAACATGTCTTCAAGTTGGCACAGATTTTGACCAAAGGTCATTAAAGCACTTCTGAGTGGGATGAGAGATACCATATTATGTTTGAGTTAGTGCATAATAGCACTTCAGAGAAAAATAATTAAATGAAATAATAGAGAATGTATGCTGAAGATCTGCTTGAAACAATATTCAGTTTCCTCTATTACTCCAGAATTGTTAAAACATGGCAGCACTAAAAAACAACTAGCTGTTTCCCAAGCTACACGCCTTTTGGATTTCCTTAAAAATTCAGTCTTCTCTGTTTCTAAATAACACAACCATTGTAATTCAAGAATGCTCCCCTGCTGTTTTTGATTAATTAATATTATCAATATTGAAGAATTCTGCCATAGCTTCTGTGGCAATACAGATCTGTGTTACAAAGAATACTGTTGTCTCCACTTCTCTAATAAAATCTGGAGTCAGGTTCAGAGCTAAATGGATGACAGTACAACTTAAAGCATCTCTACATTTGCATCTGAATGTAAAAACATTCTCTCTACAGCCCCCACTGGTTTTATAATTCCATTCTAATTTCCCATCTAAGAGACACATCCAATGAAATATTTTAATTTGTATACGATAACATCTGCTTAACACAATTAAAATTAACACCCTGGTTTTAGAATTTACAGCTATGGTCACAATGATATGAAGTTGTTTTCCTACTTTTTAGCAGAATTCCAGAATACTCCAGCATGCAAGGAGTATGACGATTTCTGGAAATCACACAGCACTTCAAC
Organism: Oreortyx pictus; assembly: GCA_036925125.1. Classification (NCBI taxonomy): domain Eukaryota; kingdom Metazoa; phylum Chordata; class Aves; order Galliformes; family Odontophoridae; genus Oreortyx; species Oreortyx pictus. The sequence goes on from JAUPFR010000005.1 coordinate 34,800,597, forward strand.
AGAACTTGCTGTGTTAGCTTACTTATTCGATTACATACTCTTGAACCATTTCTTTCCACATAAAATATTACTGTATGTGAATAATACTGTGTGCGAATATTAAATACTTCCTTGATACGCTCACTCATTTAAAACATTAAGTAAAATGAAACAAAACAATTTCCAGGCTGTTTCTTATGTATTTCTGGTAAAATGGATATTCCTTTGACAGGTCATGTGTAATTTCAACATTATTCCTGTGCGTGACTGTATATACAGATCTTTAGGCTAACATTAAACAATGTTCTATAGTTATGAGTGTTTCTGTAATCCAAACAGAGTAGGTAGTGTTTTTATAACTATCAATTCTTGGGTTATGGAGAATGTCTTCAAATAGAAATGGAAAGAAGTTTATCATTACGAACAGGTCTCATTCCCTTAAAAGGAAGTTGCTTCTTTTTTCTTCTGCTTCTTTGGAGATCTGGCTGCAAACTAGGAATGGTTATTGAGTGACTCATTTGAGAAGAATAGCTACAGCGTAAAAAGCTCAGAAAGGGTTTTAATAAAATCAAACCCAATTATCTTCTGCTTTGGGCATGATAAGGATAGTCTTAAAGTGGAAAATACCAGATTTTTCAGAGCAATATAAATCAAGATAACACAGTAGAGTTCTAAAGGGAGAGAGGAAAAAAGTCAGGAAAAATAAAACATTTATCCCTCCTCTCTGTTCTACACAAGAGACAGAAGTCTCCTATATGCAGACTTTACATGTAGTTTATTCTGCTTTGGCCTGAAAGCAAGCTCCTTCATCCACCAGTGCAAATCACTGACTGCCAAAAACACAACGAACTCAGGACTCATCACTCACTCAGCCATGCACAGATAATATTACTGTTCTACTGCTCCACTCCTACTTCAGCTTCTTGGAACCTCCTCAAAATCCCAACACTCTAAGCCCAGCTGTTCACAGTAATAAAACTATTTAAAATGAAAGTACTTTAATGACATAAACAGCTTTGCTGAGGACATTAGAGACTGCAAGTGCTACATGTAAAAATGATTCTGTTATTCCTTTTATTGTTCCCTCTCCCAATGGCTTAAAGGTTATGACAAAGCCAGGACAGAAAAAAAGCCCTTTTCATCTTAAGCTTCCATAATCATTTAATGATTTGTCAACTGAAATTTTTGGCAGAGCATAACACATGAAATAGGTAGCCTCATACCTCACAGTGTTTGCTCACCATGTTATTCTAAGGGGAGGCTGATCATAAAGTAGGTGACAGTATCCAAGTGATAATTTTATCTTTCATCATAAGCCCTATCTTTGATTTTACACAATCACTGCTGTAGTCACACAGTGCCATGAACTATAAAAGCCTGGTATGTAGCCTACTCTTAAATAGCATTTATCTAAACCCCAAGTGAGAAAACCTGGAAGACCATTTACTGTGTGATAGTTAAAGATCTGCTGAGCAGTCCATAATAGTTTTTGTAAGGCTAGGGTTTGTCTATTTAAAGTGTAAGAGATTAGAAGGCCAACCATGCTAATATTGTATATGCTTGTCAAAATTCTGTAGAAACCAACTGGTGGGGAACACAACATACTGAAAAATACCGATTTCCCTTAAAGCTAGAGTCCATCCTGAAGGAATAAAGTTCTAGCAAATTGCTTTATAAAGATACACTTCTTACTCTGTAGTCCCGAGAATATTCTGCATTAATGAATCTCAGGCATTTCACTTTAAGTAGTGACAAAAACGCGTCAGTTACCACACAAAGGTGTTTGTATTTTTAAGATGGTTATTTACTTAGCCCTTAATACTTAACCCTAGAATTTTGCTTCTACCTTTAGTATCAAAGAACTATTACATGAGTTCACTTTGAAGTAAAAGTGTATGATATTGGCCACTTAATTAATGTGTTAAAATGCCAATGGGATTTCTTTGATCTCTCTTGCTTTTAGCATTATGAAACTGTTTTTGAGTGTTCCTTCTGAGTCAAATGAGATTTAAGTTAATATAAAGCGACTGTGTGATTCCAATGGAAGTTTCCCATTTCAAAAGCAAAACCAGAACAGTACTTTGGCAAGATTGTCCATTTACTTAAATTTTTTTTTCTGGGAAGTTTATGGGAAAACATGGAACATTCCACATTGTTATGCGACTACTTGTACTTGAATCTTCTTTTAAATACTTACAGGACATGCCGTGGTCTACAATACTAGATTTTAAAAGAAAAAATTGCTTCAAAGCCCTCCTCATCTCCCTTCCACCCTGCTAATACTTGATCAGCTGAAAACATCCTGGCCCAACAAAGTTCATGCACATATCACAAGTATTTATTTATTCGAGAATCTAAGAGTTTTGCATAACTTCAACTGCTCTGTTCTTTACAGCATAGCTCAGGAAGATCACAGATATGCACTGTGATGCTTTATGTAGCACCTTTGATATGAGAAACCTAAAGTTGCAGCCATAATTTACCATTTCATAGGAAGAAACTGAGTGCAGCAAGTTGTGCATAGAGAGAATCTCAGAATTTGGGTAGTTTTAATAGATTTTTTAAAAAAATACATTTAGAAGACTTCATTTCAAAAAACAAACATATGGGTGAAACTGTTACTGTCCCAAAACACTGTTCAGTGTTGGGGCCTGCATGGTTGGTAGCTGTGAGGGGACAGTACAGGGTCCTGCTGCTGTGAATAGGAGACCAACTGAGACAGAGGTGCAGCACTCTCCCCAAACAGCAACAGGAGTGATGCTATTAAAGAAGCACAGGTTCTCTTTTAAGGAATGACCTGGTTGCCAAGGAGTTGAGGGAGGGAGAAGGCTGGCAGGAGACAGGAAAGGAAGAAATAATTCCCCTGAATTCAGTTCTGCTGATGTAATCTAATTAAGTAAACAAGTACAACAAACAGGCCCCTAAATCAGAAGTTGCTATGACCACAGAAATCAGTCTTCAAAGACTTGTTTTCCAGTATATTGAGTTATCAGTGCTGTGTAACATGGGCCACTACATCACACATCCACAGTGCCTTCAGGACATGATTACATCTAGGACTGCACATGTGCCATTTCCCACCTCAGTTTATTCAATGCTGGTAAATTTTCAGGATCCATAGGAGGTGGTGATGCAGCAAGGAATCAATTCTCTTCTGAGGAACTGTTCCCTTAGTTTGTGGTTGAAAGGAAAACAGAAGCAACAGCATGTGTGAGCAAACGTTTGCTTCTCTCCTCTACAGAGGACTCCTGCAGAACCCTCGCAACAGATGCTCTAGAGGAAGATTTTCAGAATATCCCATCCAAACAACCGGTCAGGAAATAACCTTAACCAAGAAGATATAAAGCAACAGTCTACTAATATCTTTAGATGATCTAGATCATTTTTCCATGGATTGGTAACTGATTTAATGAGAGTGATTTTCATATTTAAAAGGAAGCATCTTGAGCATTTCCTGAAGACTGCAGATTAAACCTGTTCAGCAATGGTTTAGGCATTCAACAGCAAGCAGTTATTGGCTTATAGTTTGTAACAGGCATAGCATTTCATACAAAATCCAGAAATTTAGAAGGAAGCTGGGCGCAACTACAAAGTATCCCCTGTAATTGTGACAAGTGTCACATGTAAAGGCATATTTAGACTGCTTGAATATTTTTGTTTTACTGTAGATTTTGTAGATGTGTTTGACTGAAAAAAAAAAAAAAATCACAGAACTAATGACTAACAAACTTGCAATCTGAAAGTGAAGTCCTACTTCTTCCCCATGCTGCATCTTAGTGATCCAATGTGGAAACATTCCTGAGTCCTGTGCATCATTTTGCATCCTCAGCTCCCAGCAACATGAAGTTACACACAGCACCAAAAACTTCAACTCAGTATATTTGAGGGCTAAATATTCCTCTTTACAATAAATAAAAAAACCCCACAGAACAGTAAAGAACAATCCTTCAGACTTTATTCCAGAAATACTGGTGAATACTTTTGTGAGTTCAAATTAATACATATAAATGTGCTCTTAAATGGAAGATTTTTTTTTTCCCCAATCAGAAATAGAAACTGAAAATGCTTGCAAGACTTTTTTTTTTTAATTCAGTAATGCCTTTTTTGGTTATGGACCAGTGATACTGACAAATACCCAGTTCTTGCCAGCAGCTGAAATGTCAAATGGCAAGCCAGTCTGTTTCTGATAGCACACTTGCAAATATGGCCACATTCATAAAACAGCATTTTTCAGCATGCTTGAATTATCTAAAATTAAAATTTCAAGGAGCAGCATGATATAAAACAGCCTGATGCACAGAACAAGGCTGGCAATCTAAATGTTAGCAATCTAAGTGTCTGTTCTTTCAGATTACACAACTGATCACGGATGGAATCCAACACTAAATGTCAGAAATAATATTTAAAACTTCTCTCTTGACCCATTTCAGACTACTGCAATATGGGTGAGATTGCTAAAAAAAACATTTGGCACCCATGGATTTTCAGGGTTTTGGATGCCGAGACTTTGTTTCAGTAAAGTCTTTCTAGATACATGTTTAGCTTTTCTATTAATGTAATCAGTGGAGCAACTACTGTAAATGGAATTATGCCTAAGACCTACCCTGGAAGTCTTAGTTCCAGTAACCATTGCAGGAGACAAAGTTGATGAAGGGTGGAGATGAGTTAAGAATCCACACAGAATAGTCCCATTTAGAATTACAGAGCAAGATCTAAGCTTAAACATTTGATATAGTTCTTTTTCTAAATATTTATGGCTTCAAATTTCCAGTTTCTATTCTTTTATCTTCAAACCTGCCTTTCATCACATCTGAGATACTAAGTGGATTAGCTCCAAACAGATATAGTCAGAAAGTCTTCTAATCTTTCACCTTTCCATCATCCCTCCCCCATCTCTTAACAACTGCAGAGTGCTGCTCCAACTTCCTTTATCATATCGAAAGACGTGAGATTGCAACTCCTGTCTGTGAACAATCTACTTCTAAATCTTTGTTCAAAAATCTTCTTCAAATACCTTGCATTGCTTAAACCTAGCTACCCCTTAAACTAGGCATTACTCTACTTTATTCTGTCCTCATCATTTTCCTCTGTCTGTTCACATATACAAATATCAGTCAACCTTTTTTTCTGGAAATTCCTATCTCATGAAACAGCTCATTTATGCTTCCCTACTGTTTAATCATTATTGGAGTACATAGATCTTGTTTGATGCTTCCTATTCCTTTATGAGTTAGATGATTTAAGGAGGGAAAAAAAAAAAGTACACAGGTGTATTTCAGTGAATCTGTTCTATATAAAGGCACTAGGGAACTATATTATGCATTGAAGACAGCAGTTCCATTTGAGATTGTGAGGATTATCAAACACTAAAGAACTACAATTTCATTTTTTTAACTGAATGCGCAGTACTTTGCTACACATACTGTATGCACAAAAAGATATAAATGATAATAAAAGTAGATTAAACTTGGTTCAGAGGACTTCAAAGATGCAGTATGACATTCCTTTTCATTTATGCAGCTGAGTAAGTTTACTTCAGCCAGTGGGGGGGGAGGGGAATCTAAGAAACTGTTTGGACTGCATAACACAAACATATCTGTACAGCTGAAACAGCTTTGAAGACCTATCCATTTAAAAATAAAATTAAAGGCTTCCAAAAGAATCTTAATATCATTTATCTCCCTCACACCAAAAGAACTCCCAAACCAAAACAGCTTCAGAAGCAATCATGGAAGTACTTTTATATCCCAATACATAAACTGCTTTAACATTCAAGTCACACAATAGTACTGTATACACACACACACACAAAAAAAAAAAATGGGAAGGGATTAGTTTACATATCATGCATTCAGAAAACCATCAGCCAAACATACCTTCAAAAGCACTGATATACTAAACAGAATTAACATTGCCAGTTCCAAACAAAAATTACCTATAACTCTTAGCAAATAGAAATATCCAGTTATGGTATGCTTTAGTATTTAACCATGCTTGGCAGGGAGAAGTAAAAATAAAAATATACTCATTCTGGCAACCTACAGCACATTGGACTCAACAGCATTAACCAGCGTACCCATCTTGTCCTATTTTGGTAATGTTTTTGTTTAGATTGCTTCGTTTGCATTCAACATGTAACTGCAAGCTGACTCAAAATGACAAAAAGCTTTATTCCCTGTACAGTATTAGAATGCAGCCACAGATACACAACTAGCTTGTCCATACTAAGGATTGCAAAAGGTCTGTTAGACTGTGAAAGAAAGCAGTGTGTTGGCAGCTACTTTTCAGACAGAATTTGCTAGTACTATATCTATAATCCCTCCTTTGCAACTAAATTTGGAAAGAGCCCCTTTCTGGAGTGTTTTATTTGCCTGTACTCAGAACTGTACTATTTTGCTATTTGACCTAAGTCAGGCCTGTGACATCTCACAACATCAGTCACTGGCTTTCATATGCCTGAAGCACCTGTAGCACACACAAAGGTGAAAACAGAGTTAGGACTTGCTGACACCAGCACTGCCAGCGTCATCCCTAGCAAAAAGCCAACACCTAGGCATGGCTGGGGGTTCCTCACCACTATGTTTGGTAGCTCCCAGAGAATGATAAATAAGTAGAAATACTGGGAAGAAGATCGTCAGTTTCCTTCTCTTTTCTCTCTGCTCCACATTACATAATAGTAAATTTAATTTTCTATTTTGAGATTTGGGTTCCAAGGAACGTATAACTACCATTTAGCCTATCTAGCTCCTTTGGTTCCCTCCCTCTGACCTCTGTCTGATCTTTCTTCATCATCACATCTTTTACATTAAGAGAGCTAACTCAAAACTTCAGGGGTTTAGTCTTCTGCAAGACTTGCATGTAGATCTCATAAGGATGCAATGGAAAAAGCACACGATTATATTTACTGGGACCTACTGGCTGTCATGTTGTTCCCCTCTCCTTTGTCCACTGTGAGGGAGACTGCTCCTGCCCTTGTGGAATAATCAGTCTGAGAAATAACTGGATACCATAGAGCTTGGTAGGAGCATTACACAGGGAACTATTACAGTGCAATCTTTGAGCTTTTTCCTTTGAGTTTATTTTTCCAATCCTAACACAATTTTAATATACTTTTTCACAAAAAGCAAAACAAAACAAACAAAAAAAACCAAAAAACAAACAAGGGCAGTTCTGAGCCAGACTAGTTTAGGATAATGTGTCGGAACATCGTTTCATCTTTCATTATTATAGTCCTCCAGGAAAAAACAAAAACAACAACAACAAAAAACAACACATTTCAGACATTCCCACAATGCAGAATTATGCCTGCCTACCTTGAATGAATTGTTTGCTTGTACTCAGGATAGTTAGGCAACAAATGAACAATAATTACTCATGACATGTTAATACTGCATCGTATTAAGCTGCACACTGTCCAGCCTTTTTTTTTTAGAAGATAAAATTGAATGGAAAAAATCTAGGTCAAAGACATAAATTTTGGAGTTCTAATGCTATCTTCAGTGTTATCTTTTTCCCAAAAACGAACTCCAAGAATAAATACTGTCAGACCCAACACCACTGACAGTTAACAATTGTAGGTTTAACTTCAGACCTAAATCCTGTAGATTCCTATCATGCCTAACTCTTCCACCATCAACTAAGATTCAGTTCTGACTAACCTTTAAGTACTCCCATAAAAGAAGACTGAGAGCAATGCACAATGATCTATTGGTCACCTAAACTGAACTCTCACTCAGAGGATGACTGTGGTACTTGATGAGCTGTGGCTCACAGGGAGTCTAGCATATTAAAACACCAGAAACACTGTTGAATCCCGTAGTCGTGAAAGTTACCATTCCATGCGAGGTTGGCTCGTGCTCAAAATTCTGGGGAGCACAATGGAGATCCCGGAGCTGCCTGAACCAGGTTTATTAGCCTAAGCTTGGTATTGTTGCTTCAGGCAGCAAAGGCAAGAGGACACTGCAGCAGACTTGGGGAATAAGACGAAGCAGATACAGTAGAGGCTAAATCTTGCCAATTTTTTCAAGTATGGCTTGGCTAGAGAACCACTGGGAATCATTACTGTATAGTATATTAGATACACTCGAACAAGTTAATTTTCTTGTTTTCTTGTACTATTAAGTGACCTTCCTTCTTTAAAGTACTACAATTACTATAAAGTACAAATTGAGAGATTGTGATGGCATGTGGGTTTTCTTTCATTTCTTTCTGGTTTTGTTTGGTTTGGTTGTTATGCTTGGTTTCTAACAAAGCATAACTTTCCATCCACATTCATGTCAGCAATGGCCTTATTTGAAACAGCAGTTCTTCTTAAGGTGCCTCGCAGGGTGATGACCCTTAATTCCAGACATCCCAGATTTGATTAAAGCCACATGAAACAAGTTCATTTATGTAACTCTGTACTAGTATATTATCTGCTCTCCTTAAGCACACAGAAAGCCTTTTCTAAGACTACACTAATTCCTCTTTCTGTTGGTCACAGTTTCTTAAACTGTCTCTCTCTATCACCAGACCAGGTACAGAATTGTCAAATAGGAGCTAGATCAAAAAACAAGATCAGGAATTAAATATTAAACGTTACATTTATTTCTCTTTTGTGGTGCATTTGTTCTATACACATATATATATAAGATGTATCTTATACATGTCCTGTCTATAAGACAAACAAAAATCCTAGCACTTGTAGTGAGAATCTCAATAACAGAAAGGTATAAAGATTGTTTATTTTCATTCTTCTTAGTTTAACTCTTACACGAGACCATTCTAAGTAGGAGAAAGCCTGGAGCGTGTGAAGCTTTATCTGACTTGGGAGTTAATCAAGAAGGAAACAATGTTGCCTCTAAAGTTAGAGATTTTCCTCTGTACTGTCCCTCAACATCAATATATGCGCTGTTAAGAACAACTATTGCAAACACAAGGTTCCCTCCTGAATGAGGAGTGGTCATTCCCCTTTTAAATCCAGTAAAAAAATAATAAATCCAGTAACAAAATAATATATTCCTATATGCTGAACTTCCTAAACCCTTCTTCAGAAGTAAATGGCCTTTCATTTTCCCTGGAGTTATGAGAAGGTGGCTAATCCTGCCCCCAGCAGCCCCCCAGAAGTAGATGGTTAGGAGGGAGAAGAAAAGAGAAAGGAACAGATAATGCAAGTCATGAAAAGAACAACAAGAGAAGAAGGTAGCACACAGCTGCCACCACCATAAGTAACTGTATAATCATCTCAGTGGGACTATAAGGATCTAATCTGGATTTATATCCTTTTTATGACAAGATCAATAAGATTACAGGTCTGTTCCACATAAAGTAATCTTGCCACATTACTACAGAGCTATAGGGGTTTGTGAATGATCACTACCTTCATAAATGCAGTTTAATGGTTTAGAGATCAAAAAGGATTTTTTTTTTTTAATTTCAGTCTTCTTCTTTCAGACTTTCATATACAGTTTATTAAAAGTTAGGCAGTTGTTAACATTCATAGTCCTGAGATTCTCATTTAAATCTCTTCCCTTACTTCTAAAGCAGCTGCTCTGCTGAAACACAGGTATCGCATTGATTCAAGTTTTTGATACCCCACTGGAGATGACTCAGTCCTGTGGGTTACTCATGTAAATTGATTGATAACGCTACCTTGAATTTTTATAGTCACACCTCTTTCCAAACCCTGGGAAAAAAAAAATCCTTTCTAGCTTAAATTTTTAACAGATAAACAAATTATGCATTTCTAAAGACTAAAGTCTCCATAGACTCCCACTTCATCACAATATCATCACTGTTAAATATTCAGTCCTTCCAGTAAGAATCCAGGGAAAGTATAAAAGATCTCAAATAACACTGAAGCGATCCTCCAGCATGATCATAATACTTAAGTTCCTATGGTCACTTCTTCCAGCTTCTAGTTAAGAAATGCTCTGAATGCTGTTTCTTACTTTAGAGTACCAAGTACTTTTATGCACTTTTCTGACTTTCAGAGTAGATACCCTTGGATAATTATTTTCAATAAAAATTCACTACTAAATCAGTGTTGAGTAAATACAGAAGAGGAAAATCTCTAAATATATTAAGCACAGACAAAGAAATTATCTTGAACTCCCCTGTCTCCCAAGATGTCAGACACGGAAGCCTTTTCTTTAAAGATGTAGGCAAAAAACATAATTGATAAAACACTAATCAATATAGAGATTTTCTAATTTGTCATCTGTCCTTAAGCGCATGTGAGTTTTCTCAAGGTTATGAAGTAAAAACTATTCCCAAGGCTCAAAGCATATTCCTCACATAAGAAGTTTAAGGATAATGTTGCCATTGTAATTAAAATACAGTTTATTACATCTGTTGAACCTCTAGTAGTTCTAGATGCAGAAATGCTGCTATACACTGAATCATGAGAGAGTACTCCATAATGAATCTGAGAAAGAAATCTTGATTTTCTGTCACTGTAAAGAGCATTACCTTATCTGAATGTTGAATTCTAAATTAGATAAACAAAAAAAAAACACTTTAAAAACAGCAAAACAATTTAAAGCCAGTAATTTAATACTGTTTTTAAAATTGTGTTTTCACTTTCTGTGGGAAACAAATGTTCCTGTGGATACAATCACCTGAAGAATTGCCAAATATCTACAGTGGACTGCACTGTATATAGTAGTCCAGACTTTTTCATAAATAAGCACCTTAATTCAATTTCAAACGAGCCTGAAATGACTTTTTTCTTCAATTATAATGTAGAACCATGTGAAACAGAGCAATTTTAATGGAATTTTGCCAGGATGTTTGTTTTATTCCATGTGTGAATGTCTGGGACTGCAAACTGTTTACATGGGTACATACACAGAAGGCAAAACTTAAGTTTTCATAGTCAAACTTGTGACTTTGGAATGTGAACTGCAGAAGCTACATATTAGAAAGTTCATATTCAAATAAGCATAGTATCTATTTTCCTCTTCTGAACACCAATACAAGATATATTAATACTAACAGCTTTAATATTTGATTTCTTAAACTTTAACATTAGTTGCAATTATAGAACAAGCATCTTTTCACAAGCCATGAAGTATCATCTGTAGAATTTACATTCAACAACATATGGGCATTAACTGTGAAAACATGAAAACAGAGCCTGGACAGTTGCACTGTTCATGTTGTTTTTCAGATCTTCTGAGGCTGACTTCAACTCTTATGCACTGATTCCAGTCTACCTCCTCAGAAGTGGCATATGACATGCTACAGTAGCCATAACCCAGCAATGTACTTCAGTTCATAATTTGTATAAATAGATGAACATTTTTTAATGCAAAGACTGTTCAAAACTCGATTCACTCTGAAATACTTGGCTAAACAACAGCAAACATAACTATCAGCCAGTACATTATTAAATTCCTGTAAAACACTGAAACATAAAATATAGCCAAAAGAAATAAAAATTCTTATATGGATTAAATCTTTTTTTTTTAAAAAAAAAAAGAGCATCTACATAGAATCATGAGATCATACAACTTAACACTGGTGGTATTTCTTATACCAGTCCAGTGAGCACAGCATCTTAGTGTCTCAAGTATTTACAAAAGAATCCTAGCTTGAGCTCTACATTTAATCTCTTAAATTGATTTCAAGTGTTAACTCCTTCACATACTAGAGAAAGAACAAGACAGAATAGAAAGCACAGAACAGCTTCACAGAAACTACTGGGGAGTTGCTGAGTCCCAGAGATAACTTAAAAAAAAATCTAGGTTTCTTATAGTAGAAATCCAGATTCATTCACGTACATGCATGCTTTGTCACCCCAGCCATAAGAATTTAGAAGAATAATTCCTAGATCTACTCATACGATTTAGAAAGAGAGGCATGGAAAAAGTAGACTCAAAAGAATAAAAATGTTTAGTTTCCACAGGTGGTTCATCAGAGCAGTAGGTTGTATTATCACTCTTCAACATTCAAAGATGGATTCATGTGAAGAACTCCATGCCACAGAAATAATATGTTCCTTAACCAGAGCGTACAACTGAAAATAACTAACTTTAACTGGGAGTAGGATAAAGAGATTATAAATTTAAGTTTATTTCCTCCTTGCTTCCTATGCCCAGTCCTGAAATTCATCAGCCCACTGCAGTAATTCTCCATTTTGCACACCTCTCAGAACTTGCTAGTCTAGCTTGCTATTCACACAAGCAGGTCCAGAACACCAAGTCAGTATCTTCTAATTTTGTGTAAGTACTTGGGGGAAAAATCAATTGCTTAGAAAGGAAGATATGAAACGGTTAGAGGTAAATGAACATGCAGAATTGCAGTATTGTTCTTGTCTGGAAAATAACTGGGTTCTAGAAAGAAAATTCATGACAGGGGCTGCATTTTGACCTTTCATTCAACAGTTTAGAAGCACTGAAGCACTAATTGCATAGGCATTGCTAGAATCTGTGTAGGAACAATCATCTTTCTTTTGTTCATATAATACAACATCAAAGCCTGGATCACCTAAGCCCATTCTACCTTCCATACTTCATTGCTCTCTTCACTATTTATTGTGTTAACTATAGTACTCACAGAACAAGGCCCAGAGGCTTAAATCCTCACCAGCTCAAATGGGTAAGGTGTAAGCTATGAACCATAAGCATACTCTGTCTTGGGCACCTCACATAGGTCATCAGCTGACAAAGAAAGTAGACAAATAGCTCCATTCCTTCAGGCAGTAACACTACTGACCTTTAATGGCGCTAGAACCTCAAAAAAGACCTGCTCTTACCAGAGGTAGGAGACAGTAAACATCCACTGAATTTTGAGTCTCTAAATAAAATATAGAACTCTGCCTCTAGAGATATTTCAGCATAAATGTGCCAGAGGATTTCTCCAAGTTTGTGGCATAGTAGTGTCTTCTGGGAGCTGCTCAAAGCATGCCGCTGGAAAAAAAAAAAAATTAAGACAATGTAGTACCATCTATACCAAGGTATCTTCATTTGCTTATCTTAGGGAGCACGTTTTTCTTTTTTTTTTTTTATTTTTATTAATCCTAGCCAAAATACCTCTGACAACATCTTGTTGCGTAGACTTAGTCCAAGCTTGAAGAAAACAACTACTTAACAACTCTGTGATCAAAGACCTGGTTTGTTCTTTTCTTTCACCTTCTAAAACATATTCAGACATGACTGTTTCCTTTCGTTTGTTTCTAGAAGACTTAAATTTTATTTAAAAAATAGATGTAAGCCATTCAAAGTGATTGCCTTAATTTTATATACCTATCACTTTCAAATGATAGGTTTAGAGTTCAGCTAAACAAGTTAACATTCACAATTCCATGCTACATCACAGATCTGGGTTTCTTTGCTAATCATAAGTTTAATTTTTTACATTAGTGATGACAAACTCAAAGGCCTGGAACTCCAGATGAAGTTCTGAAGCCTCCAAAATTCCTTGCACACACTAATTTGAAATTGCTACTGAGGATGTAGCTCCGGCTGACCCCTTCAGAGGAACTCACAGTACTACTTTATCTAAAGCTGAGTTGCATACAAAAATGAACGCAACATGTAACATTAATTGCAGTTGCTAGAGCACTGAAAATTAACACAATGGAAGCTTACACAAAAGTTTGGAAAGTACTGCTTACACATCTCTAATCCAAATGTGAAACTAGCATACCCAATATGGGTTCTGTTCCCATTATAGTCATTGCAAGCTTTTCCTTACATTTCAAGGCTGTTTGATTTTATCTGGTTTATCTGAAGAGAAAGAAAACATACCAGTAAAGTAATGACAACTTTTGTATACAATGTTGGTCAAGTCCTCCAAAATGCTTTGCTTCTTGACATGATTTACTCATTATCTCCTGCCGTTTAGCTTTAATGCACCACAAGGAATCAGTCCCCCAAATAAACTAAGTCCCACTTGTTTGTGGCATAGAGAAGAATTTCCTATGGATCTTTCTCTTGCACAGTATTTTTGTGGGACAAAAGTGGGAAACTGAACAAGTACTACTGACATCCATTCAGTGCAATTCCCTACTGAAGAATAGTATTTCTGTTACTGGTTTGAAAAGCCTTCCCCCTCCCCCCACCCCGGGGAATCAGGGTAGAATATGTATAACAAACAGTAAGTTCCACTCTCTTGAAAAAACTCAGAATATGAGCAATTCTGACTGGAATTATAACCTAGTTTCATAGTCAGCTTTGGAAGAATCAGCATTGAATCAGGTTCAATTCTAAGCAAATTTGTTGGAATGATTTACTTCTTGGCAACAACTGTAACGATCAGTGAGTGTTGAGTGTCTTTGCACTCTACATTTTTCTGCAGCTACTTGAGAGAGGTACTCCCCCCACAGGTTTAAGTAGTCAAAAATAAAGTCAACAGATCTCTTTATCATCAAGGTAAATCACTTATTTGAGGCTAAGGAGACCTTGGCATGCTCCCTAATAACTAAATTAGACCGGACAGGTAACACTGCTCAAGACATTCCGTATAACTGTAGAATAAAATCCCTGTTCAACACCTGCCTGTCTTTAAAGCACATTACAAAAGGAGGTATATGAGGTCAAAGAATAGTCTGAGGAAAAAATTAGCTTCAAAATTAAATTAAAACAGTCCATCCAGTCAAACATCCAATACAGATGCTGTAAGTTCACCTAAGAGGTGCTAACCCTATTTTCGTGGAAAACAGAAGAACTGGAAAAGTGATCCATGAAATCTGTTTTACTTGGAGATAAGATACAATGAAATTCATGTTAATATCCTCTATAATAAGGAAAAAGTATAGTCATTTAGACTCTGCATGCTATAAGTTTATTTTTAAGGATAATGTTCCCCAGAGACTTTTTGAAGATTTCATTGCTTGACTATTACACAGTAAGTGTGCTGTGAAATTTCAGGCCAACCTTTAGCTTTTCTAAATTTAGCCTTAACACAAAAATGAAAAACAGCGAGGCTAGTTTTGTTACAGGACTCTTTTTTTTTTTTTAAACAAAGTACACTGCTGACTTAACAAAAGTAACTAGAGAGACTTAAAGTTAAAACTAAATGAACTGTTGGATCCTACAAGCAGAATTTGAGTAGAGAGATATTTTCCTATAGATGGCTTACTGTAGTTGCCATTACATAGTTTGTAGTCACTACTGAGCTTCCTGACAGACATGCATTTACACCAACAACTTCTCAGACTCCACTAAGAATAAACCTTATCCTATTTGATCATCTCCTTATCAATAGAAAGACTGTGGAATGCATGTCAAAGTCCTCATCAATATTCTAATGTAAGCTTCCTCTAAGGACAAAAAGCTAATAGTCAATTCTATATGACTGAGCAAATTCAATCCTCTCTTGAGTTCTCACAATTCTACTTAAAACTTAGTAAAATTAGAATGCTGTCCTTTTAAATTAATCAAAATTCAACAGCTTAGGTTGAGACAATGCCAGCAGCTTTCAGACCCACTTTTCCCAGTAGACCTCCTTAAGGGACTTTCATACTAGAAATAACTAATGTCTTGTTTGTTCTCATAGCTGGGCTGGGACAGCAGAGTTCCAAAAGAAATAGGAGAGTAATTTGTTTATGTTAAGAAAGAGCCCTGCTCTAAGATGTCATCCCATTTCTGGTCTCTTCCATAGATTTTAGCTTACTCAGAACCAGATGTTCCTTTTTCAGAGTGACTGATTGATTTTTAAGAAAATTTCATGGTATCTGTGTTTAAGATTTCTCAATCTCATTGGAGTGTGGCAGCAGGCAAGAATGAGGTGCAGAGAGCAAAAGTTGTTCCAAAAGAAAGTGGATTTTTTTTCCAGTTTAAAACAGGAAGAACTCTTTCTCAGCTTTTCTAAGCACAATTCTGTAGAACAGCATTGCCTTGAACTGGCAATAGAGATTGGCTTGAACTTTCTGTATATTTGAACACTAGTGAAATAATGTACAATTAAAAACTCCTTGCACTTTGACATGGTAGGTTTCTGAACACTAACTTATTCCACATCTGATGATAGCAAGACTGTCTTCATGACATTGTTCATACTCTTCTGTTTCTGCAAGGGTAGGATACATGTAAATTGCATGCTAGCTTGAATATGGATGGAAAGTACCTGCCCTTATCCTCATGCCTACCTCTATTTCACCCAGAAATAAAGAATGCTAGCACCCTTTGATACACATATAACATACAGTGGAAAAAAATGCATCTCTGCAGTGGTAAACCAACTCCAGAAGGAACTTCAGGAAGAGTTATATTGGGAGCTGCAGAATCAAAGAAAAACAGAGTTCAAGCAACTGTTCAGATAACTTTTTTCTCCTGTTATCCACAGTGCTCAAAACTGGAATAATTTTCTAAGCTCAAGTTGAACAACAGGGTGGGGAAAGAAGTGCCTCGCAAATCTCAACTGAATAACATGACCTAGAATTGAAGTTAAAAGCAGTCATTCCAGCTCTCTTCCCTACCAAGGTTCTGAATTGTAATTGGAACTGAAAATGACTCAATAACTGCTTTTTTTTTTTTCTGATAAGGGGAGACTTGGGAGAAAATAAAGGTATTTGGAGAAAGTCTGGTTGGTGGCATGCATCTACATACATGTTGAGAACTACAGAAAAGTGAGGAGCAGAGGTACAGAAGAAAGAAGACTAAGGGCCTTGGAGATGATTAACAGAAATTCTCCTATTACAGTGCTGCAACTCTACTGTTGAAGTGTTACAAATTCTCCTTTATTACTTTATGCAACACTTCTAAATAAATAGTTCTCTTTCAATATGAAGAGTTCAAGGAAAACATGGAGTACAGACTTGGATGTAGCATAAACCTCTGCATTCTTCATATAAATTTGTAGGGTAAGACTGAAACATTTCATGATCCATATATATCTCTGTATACTTGAGGAACAGAAAACATAACTTCCCCAGACTTATTCCTCAGGGTTGAAACTATGGTTTATACATATACAATGCTTACCTACAAATATCACTATTCTTTTATTCAAAATCATGTCACCTCTGTATTACACTACCTAAATAGTAAGGCAGCACTGCCATTATAACACAAGGCTTCTCAGAGACAGACTGAGTGAATGGAGAGCTGTGCTAAGCAAAATGGTTAATTGATCTTGGGTTACCCATGGCAGGAAGTATTTTTTTTTTCTCTCCCATACATCTTGCTGCATAATTACAGTAACAACAAGAGACTTCCCAAAGGTTCTTCGTGAGTATGTACCTGTCTGCCTTCCCTCCAAATTTTCAGTTTCTATCTGCTCTCTTAGTGTAGGGCGTCCTCAATAGAGATGACTCATAATACCAAAGCATTCTCCAACTGCGATGCAAACTAGCATTTCCAGGGGATTAGGCTGAAGTTAAAAATCACTCCAGAGTGTCCGTATTAGAAACAAATTTGGGTCAGGAAGAAAACAAACAAACAAAAAAAACCCTTGTTCATTATATCATTCTGCCACTTAGTTCATATTACCCATACTTCATTAAGGTAATTACAATCCCAAGAACGTGAAGCGTTCTAAGGTCAATTTTGCCAGAAAAGTCTAGGTTAAATGTTCTGATACAGACAATGGGAACTATATGACTCTGGTTTTTCATAACCAGACCTTACTATAGTCACCAACAGGTTTCCTAATGCAAACATTTGTAAGATGGCTGCAGGATCCCCTCTAGCACAGAATATTGCTTCCTGCATTGCTCCAAATAGGATGGGAGAAAATCATATTACATACTCTACTTTGGCTGCTGCCTTCTCCTGCAAAACCAGTGTAGACCTTATGAACTCCAAAGAGCACAGATTTTTTTTTTAAACTCTATTTTCTCCAACACAGGGGTAACTTGGTCCTGCTTTGGCTCTGATTTTCAAGGATTCATATTGCAGGCATTCTTCCTCTCAAAAAACGAACAAGCAAACAAAAAAAACCCTAAGATGAAATATGGCTGCGTTTAGAGTTGAAGATCTGTTTATCTTTCTATGATTTTGTATGTCCCAGTCTGTTACTGCGGAAACCACAGATTTGATAAGGTCTGCACACTTGACTCCTCTTTCCAGTAAGGTTATTTAGGTGATAGTTAGCATTGATATGTGGGGCTGCTTTCACCTCAAGAGATTACACAGTGCACTGATTTACTGCAAAATCCTACCATATCTACCAGCTTATGACTTCTTGCAATTTTACTCTGTCAAAATTGCAGCTGTCATAAACTGTGGCTAGCCAAAGTTAAGATTGACTTGAAAATCACCGAAGAACAGTCTTTAAAAGAACAGTCTTTAACCCTAAGGAATAAATAATAACATTAGTAATCTAATAAATAGTCTTACTCCATTCTCAACAAATTTGCTTAAAAACCTGCTGGAGATCCCAGGACTCACAGGTTAACTTAACTTTTTCTTATCATCAGAAATATTTAAGATTTAAGCCTAAGATTTCTTTGCTGTAAAGTTGATTTCTCATTATTTCTTAGCCCTCACAAAAGAACAAACAACTGTAGTCTTTTTAAGTTCTCCCCTGTGAACAGGTTAAATTCAAGACCCCCCTCCATCTCAAGGTTTTTCTTTTTCAAAAAAGAAAAAAAAAAGAGATCACAATAAATTCCTCCAGAGCTTCCTCATAGGTCATGCTTTCTAATTCTCTTAGCACGCTTACGGGTAAACTTTGGACCCTCTCCAATTTGCCCACATCTTTCTGAACTTGACAGAGTACTCACAGCGCCAAATGAAAACAAATTATCTCCCGTGTTCTACAGATCCTTCTACAGTCCTATTAATATGGCCCAGGATCATGTTTCCCTCTTAAAGAAATCTAAACAAAACCCAGAAACCACAACAAATTCTACTCCCAGAACCCCAGATCTTCCCTCATTTATTTTAGGAACATTAAACAGCCTGCAGTACCTTTGCAGCTGAACTAGTGCCAGCAAGACATTTCTTGTCTTAATAAATGCAATCTCTCTTTCTCAAGTAAATGTGTTTGTATTACTCTAATGAATTTTATTATTTCACTTTTTTCTTCTGTTTTCCCAATCATCCTGAACATTGCTTTTTAATAATACAAGCAGTCATACCCACCAAGATATCATTAGCCAATTTTATCTGTATAATATTTCATCCAGAAAAAGAAAAGTGAACCATGATAGAATCTTGATATAACCCTATAATACTTCTAGAAATATCTTTCTTAGTCTCAAAGTAGAATACTACTTTTTAAAACATTTAAATTTCTAAAGGACCTAACCTTGCAAAATACAGCCAGACAAGAATGATATTGACTTTGAAAGAGCTGTAACAGAAACCCTTCACTGGTTTCTTTGAGTAGAACATTAATAGTTATCAAAGATGGAATCTTGTCATAATAAAGTATGGAATGCTTCATGCAAGAGATACAGAAACTCACAGGAGATCTGCCATTAACGATAACAACTGATATTCAATTCCAGGGGTGTATTGCTCTATGTAAAGCTGAGGTTTTAAGAAAAAAATGAGTGTTTCATAAAGAAGTCTGTTTTTTTCATGAGGAAAAGAAACAAATTTTCTTTTTTCATATTCCTCTTTCATCAAATATATTCAGATATGGTAAACCAGAAAAAAAAATCCACCCAGAACTGTAGCAGTAGATAATATAATAGTGTCTTTGAGTTTTAATTTTGGTTTTCTCTCTGTCTTGTTTCTCTACTCATTTTTACAACATGCTGAAATGTACTAAAAAGATTCATAGGATAGTTTTAAAATACATATGCAAGGTAGCAAGCAGCACTCTGGTCTGAAAGTACAAGTTACACAAAAGTTGAAGAGCTCATCTAATAGTGCACATAATGAAACTATTAAATAAAAATAAAATCATCATAGTAGCTACACAGATTTGTAGATTACCTTGCACATGCCCAACAGCGGCAATTTCTGATAAAGAATGACTAGAAATTGCAATTATAGGAAGATGATTGTTTTCTTTCCTTACGATTAAGCACTTTTGGTTTTCTTCATAGCGTATTCACTGCCCTCTACTGCTTCAGGTGTGAGCAAAAGCCACTAAGGAGTGATTTAACTTCTCTTGACAAGCAGATTGTAATACATTTTGAAAGGGAAACCTGTAATAAGAAAAAAAAGTAGTCTCTTCTGCTTCCTAAGAAGAATTAAATTTTGTATGGCAGAAAGGCTTTCCATTAAAATGTCACTCAATTAGAGTAAAGGTCTTTTTTTAATTATCTCAAACTAAAGTGTTTGAACTTCATCACACTGCTCACAATGCTTTGTACAAAGGGCACTGGGCACTGCCTGTGTATGAACCCAAGCAAGGAAGTTTAAAAAAATAAATTAATTAAAAACACCCATCAAAAGTCAAGAATTAGAGATATGCTGGATCTCAGATCTTCACCAGCATTTAACATTTAAAAAATCCCAACCTTTCAGACCGAGTAGTAAATGGGGAACTAGTTAGTATACTCATTTGATGTAACATGAGTGTTTACTTGAGAGTAAACAGATATAGTCTTTTTTGACTATAAATGTGTCTATATAACTAACGAAACATTGATACCTAAAACCAAGATATGTGTTCATATAAAGCAATGGAAAGGTAAATGCTCTGGACAAGCTCTTCAAAATGCATTGGAATGATGCAGTGTATGACCTCACTAAAAGGCAATATAACTTGAGGGCAACAAAACTGGTGAGGGGTCTGGAGCACAAGTCTTACGAGGAGCGGCTGAGGGAGCTGGGATTGTTTAGTCTGGAGAAAAGGAGGCTCAGAGGAGACCTCATTGCACTCTACCACTTCCTGAAGGGAGGCCGTGGTGAGGAGGGGGTCAGCCTCTTCTCCCAGATAACTAATGACAGGACAAGAGGGAATGGCCACAAGGAAAGATTTAGATTAGATTTGAGGAAAATTTTTTTCTCTGAAAGAGCAGTCAGGCACTGGAATGGCCTGCCTAGGGAGGTGGTTGAGGCACCGTCCCTAGTGCTGTTCAAGAAGCGTTTAGATGAGGTGCTAAGGGATTTGATTTAGTAGCTTGGTGGGTAGGGATGGTGGTGGGAGGATGGTTGGACTAGATGATCTTCTAGGTCCTTTCCAACCCAATGTATCTATGAATCTATAAAAATACTGAACTCTACCTTAGTTATTGAAAGTAGGATGGTGGCTTGTTAAGAGAGATATTCAGGTCTTCTGGCACTGACCTGCAGGATATATGGATTCGTACTTTAGGACCGCTAGCAGATTTTCAGCTGTGTTTAGTATGGGGCTTTTCAGTACAGCATGGACTTTACTGAATAACTGACTTCTATCTAAATATATGACACATTTAACGACAGTGTAATGGTACACAAGTCACTGAGCTCGCAAGTACTGTAACAACAGTAACAGACAGTAAAAAGGTGAATATCCAAGTATAACTTCAGTTTAAGTTAGCAGCTGGTTATAGCACTATGACAGCAATCCCAATTGCATAATTACACACTGCATATACACAAATCCCAATTCAACAAGCTGAGCACTTCTCATTCTTTCAAAACACACAAACAATGTCATGTTACAACTTCACATGTTCTGGGGAATCACAGGTACTTGCCAAGAGAAACTGATGGGGAAGAGAAAGAGCTAGTACCAGGCAAACAGCAGTCCTCAGGATTACACTGAGCCCTGGCCTTGTGCATTGAAAAAACAACAAAACTACACAGATTTCACAATAAGCAACTATCATACTGTGTTCTGTACCTCACTGATTTTGCCAGCCTGCTTAAGCAGCCACATTCTGACTATTTTGGAAAATCCTCTTTATTTGCCCACACCGAACACTGTCCATTTCCTAGTTGTTAGGGAAAGCAGAAAGACTTGTAACTAAATGATGCTTTTGCTGTTTTAAAATGCATTGTCTCTTCCCTAGACTTTAGCCTGTGTCTCAACTTGTTCACATGGCTGGTGAATTTCAGCTATGTCCATTACCACCATCAGCTACTTCAACTATCTATATTGACATGAGACCTTTTAAAAGAGTCCAGCCAAGATAGGTTATTGTCCTACCTTCAGTTACAGCATACATACCTACATCCAGACCTCTAGTATAGAAATTTACACATTGATTTTATATATTATTATACATAGTGACCACATCGTGGCTAAAATAATTACGACCATGATCAACAACAGTTATTATCACCATTTTTATCTTGGCACTCTCAAAGATACAACACGATTTTCAGAATTAAAAAAATACATCTTTAAGAAAATTAAGATGCTCTGTCCAAATGTTCAGTATTTACATGGCTGAACAAGAAAGTCAACTCTTCAGTAAGATCTCAGAACATATCCTGTGAGTATAGTTCTGATGTACAGTTTTTCTTTGACCACCATATGGCAGTCAGTTATTATACTTCAAAAACCTCCATAAAACTAAAGACAGAGGTAGTAGTTAAAGTACAGTCCTAATAGTGTCAGCTGTGATTTTATACATAAACTTCATGATAATCTCATACAACTTCCAGCATAATTTTTTCTGTATCATAGGAAAGCAAAAACTGTAATGTGAAAGACACACAAGCTCCCATATTTACTTGGTGTTCATTATATATGATGTCTATATATTTCATTATAAGAAAAAGCATCTAAGACAAACAAATATATACAGCCAGAAGGAAGTCATTAAAGATCACACTGATGTCAGACACTGAGAATCTGAGAATAGTATAGAAAAAAAACACATATATAGCCTTAATCCAAACCCAAAAAAACTCTTCTGCTCTTGAAAGAAACACTAACTATCCAAGAAATTATCAGAAATCTTTACTCAGAGAAGAAATTTGAAAAGGCAAATACTTGAGAAATGAGAGCTGTTACAGTTTGGACATAGCGAGACTACACAGTATAAAGACACTGACTAATATGCTCATGAGACTGGTCCAATAAAAAAACTGAATAGACATTCTTTATAGCGTGGCTAGCTTACTCAAAGAGATTGTAAAAGGTTTTAAACTTCACCTTTCTGGTAACAGGACATATACAACTCCTTTCCAGTGACCACATGTTGACTACCTAGCCTCCACATTACTTTTTAAAGTCTCACCTGCCTACGTTATAGCAAACACACCATCTTAAATAATTTAATATTAATACTGAATGAATAAATTAATGAAAGAATTACAAGTTTTGCTTGGACAGTTTGTTTTCCCAAGCTCTGATGTACTCTAATAGAGAAATAATAATTTAACATTTTCTATCAGTTTCATCGCTTTTACTCAGTTTGGTTAATGCATTTCACTTTGGATTCTTCGTAAGTACTATGGAAAACATTTTTCTAAAATACAAGCAGAAAAGGATCTCCAAGACTAATAATATGTTTATAAACATTTTGGAAGGAAGTGGTTTGTCAAACAAATTTCTATATTAAATTAAATTCAGGTTTACACACATACCACAGCTGTTTTCCTTAACTCCACATTTTTTATGGCTGATTTGACCTTCAGCTATTTAGAAGAGGCCTGATCAAAACATGGCACAACCATAATCATGACTCAAGGAATAATGGTGTTTGT
Organism: Oreortyx pictus; assembly: GCA_036925125.1. Taxonomy (NCBI): domain Eukaryota; kingdom Metazoa; phylum Chordata; class Aves; order Galliformes; family Odontophoridae; genus Oreortyx; species Oreortyx pictus. Next base: position 34,824,041 of record JAUPFR010000005.1, read on the forward strand.
TTACAGCACTATGCTGTTGCATAATCTTATTTGCCTCTTACAGCAGTATTTCGCAAGAATATTTCTGCTTTTTTCAGAAGCCCTGAAGAACAGGCTGGGTTCCCCACTCCCCTCATTAAAAGCTTTAAATGTTTTTTTCCTTTAATTTTGCAGAATACTTTACTGCCTTACACGAGGATAGTATGCACTAAAAACAGAAGCATGCTTAGAGACATAGCACAGTATCACAGAATTGTAGGAGTTGGTAGGGACCTCTAGAGATTGAGTCCAATTCCACATGAAAGACAGATGTTAAAATAAAGCTGAAGAAAACACTGAAGAAAAAGTTTGTAATTGTTTTTAATCAAATTTTGAAGTAAGTATCAAATAAATATTCAGAAATTAAACAGAAGTCAATCATAGTATTCAATCTTGTTCCATTCAAATTATTTCATACGTACCCTGCAAAGTTAGAACTCATAATTTTAGATGATCAGACAGTGAGCACTGAAACTTCACAGAATCAAAAGGGTTGGAAGGGACCTCTAGAGATCAAGTCCAACCCCCCTGCCAAAGCAGGCTCCCTGCATCAGGTCATGTCATGTCTCCTTTGCTTTCAGCTCTACTTCAACCCTGTTTCCAATATGCCCATCTGATACAGAAAAAGAAACTTGACCAATGAAAGGTTACATATCTCACTGTAAAGAAACAATTAGAGAGCTTAACCCACTTAAAAGTTCCCTGTGGTCTAAAAGTTAAGCTAGGAGCTCAGACACCTGTATTGTCACACTGCTTTAGACACCTGTATGATATTAATGCATGTGTATTTTAAATCAAAAAAAAACGCAAGGACAATGTGATAGATTTATGTTGTTACTAAGCTGTTAGTGCCCATCAAATGGAAATTTGTATTTACATAGCAGTAAGCAGTTCTAGTCTTCCTTGTACAACAGATAAGGAAATTAAAACAGAGTGGAGGACAGTAACACAGAGAGCATGAAGCAGTGGAAATGATGCTGAAAAAGTTAACTGAGAACGCACTGATACAACTGGCTGAGCAGATGTACATTAAACCTCCTCTCAACATCATTAAAACAAAGATGTTTATTAATAAAAAGTATGAAGTCCACTGCCACGTGAATCGCATAGTCAACAACAGTCTGAATTAGTTTTTATAACCTTTACCAACTATTGTTCAGGAGACAGTGTAGAGATTTGTTTAGCTCTAGAAGGAGACTATTGGGGAACTGTGGAGAGGCAGCTTGGGATTCCTCTCTAAGACAGCTGCAAAGTGGATCAAATTAGGAACATGTCTTCCCTGCAGGGCAAGCCAGCAGTGCTGATGACATTTTGGAAGGAAGAGGGGACTGCCATGGGAATACTCCTTGGGTGCTTTCTCAGTGAGGCAGGGAAAGGTATAGAAGCACTTCATAGGAAGGAGACAGGAAACACTTTCAGCTCACTGCACAGTTAAGTGCTTCTGCACTAGTGAGGAAGGATGAAAAGCTCACTTCTGATGTAGTACTCTGGAAATGAATGAGAAATTGTAAAAGGGCTTTATCAGAACCATATAGTAAAAGGTATGACCAAATTACTTAAGTTTATAATGGAATAAAAATTAAACTTAATCATATGACATTTTTTATTGCTAACCTATAGCTTCTAGATTCCCTGGTGATTAAGTAATAGCGTTCCATTGTGTCACATTTACACTACGAAGAGCACTCCAGCTATACAAATGGCATTTTTTTTTTCCGATGTAGCCGCCAACTCAGCCACTAAGGGGCAGTGTTGCTTTGCTGGAAAGCACAGAGACCTGTTGCCACTTACCTCCCTCTCTCCAGCCAGTTGATAATTTCTTTAAGTGCAGTTCCTATACTTTCAACATGACAACTGCCTGACACGTTAATAGAGGCATTCAATCATTCTGCCCCTGCCCAATATCCAAAAGCAATATAGAACGTACATGAAGCAGATGTCTCCAGTGAGGGTGAAATCAGCTGCAAAGATACATATGTGCAAAAGTTTGTCCAGAACATATATTTCCCAGTGTACTTGAACTCCTCCTTATACTTTTAGTAAGCCAAGACTGGTATGTCAGTGTATTCAAAAGAAATCTAAAAGCAGAGTGTACTGTTTCTCTCACTGTTCCTAGTTCAGTATAGTGGGTAGATTTATGAAATTCCATGTAGGAACTGCTTGGCAATTCCTTTGCCACTGTCTTGCCTTCTGCATGTTACTGGAATGCAGACATCATTTCTAATTGCTGTATTTTGTTCATGTCTATTTCAGATAATCTAACTCTTAAACAACTGGAGCCAAACAAGTTAAATCACAGCTAGTTACACAACACAAAAGCCAAAGTATAAAACCAAGGCATATTACGGCCAAAATCTGTTCGCTTCTGTCTCTATTTAGAATTCATCTTATGAGCCACATCAGACTGCAGCAAAAACAGACCCAGAGTCCTTAAATTAGCACTGCTACCTTATCTAGTCCTTACTCAAGCAAAGTCATACTGGTCTCAAGTGCTGTGCTAACATTTGCAACAGCTGCTAAAACCAATTTTACCTGGGCTGCCTCTGAAAACTCCACCAGACCTGAGGGTCTCCCTTGGTTGACAAATTATTCCCTGGAGCCAAACAGCAGCAGAAATGACACCGAGAAAGTTCACTGAGAACAGTTTAAAGAAATCCTGTTCAGATCTTTTTACTATCTGTTCATAACAGAATTAAGGACTAAAGGAGACAGAGTTACATGTTTGCTGGATGATTCTATAGCAAGAATAAATGAGCTTTAGAAAAAGGCTCTCTAGCAAGCCACACTGAAAGCCTGGATTTCAGATACTTCCTTCATTCTGCTGTTAACTGTAACAGCTACTTTCACCCCACGAGACCGCTTGCCTTTTCTTCAGCATTCAAGCAGCTTAAGTGCACTTTGTACCCTGGACAACCAAGAAAACTGTATCTAGAAAGGTTGAACCCATTACACCCAATTTTACCTAGTTCCTCATGAGGGACATGACTCTAATTTGCTGGATTTTCCCAGTGCTGTCATCTGCTTGCACACCAAGCTGCCTTTTGGCATCAGATCATGCTTGGAACCATTCCTTCCCTCTTGCATCATCGGTTGTGATAAAGCACTTTCTTCATCATTTTTAATGGCTAACGTGATATTTTTAATAACCTGAGAGAAATTCCAGGTAGCATAAAAACCTAAATATTGGATATTTAGATCTGATATCTATTTCCCCTCCCCATATAGGATATCGAAAGTACTCCAATTTTGTTTCTTTTTTCTCAGTTTAACATAGATGAATCAACTCCTTTTCTCCATTACTGTATCCTTCTATATTAAAGAAAAAAATATTATAAAAACAGTAATGATCTCCCCAGCACAGCCTTATATAGCTCTTTGAGTAGAATCTCTCTCTAAAAATAGAAATCTCTTTGACACTGAAGTGCCAGGCAACATGGAAACTGTTGCATTTCAAGCTGAAGTTTTTGGAAAGCTGCTCTGTATTTCTTCCACAAGTGTCCCACAAATATGCAATATGTGCAACCTGTCCTGTCATGAACTTAGAGTGAAAGCAAGTTTGTTTGCAGCCAGTGCTGTAGCAGCAATAGCTTCTTAGAAGCAAGCAATAAAAAAAAAAGAATGCAGCATTGGCAAAAGGCATTGGATTTACAGCTCTGCAAAATAACACCCTTTCTTTCCCCCTCCCTCTGCCCTCATACACAACTGCCAGCCATTCCCAGACTGCCTGACTGGGCAAGATACCCTGAGTTTAGCACAGCACTTGTACTGAGGACACAAGGGCAGATGAAAACAAGCAGCCAGAAATCTCATATGTCAGCATAGCAGATTTTCCAGTTCTCAAGCAGACATTCCCCTTGGGAAAAATAAAGAAAGGAAAGGGCAGAGGGAACACAAATCCTTTTGGTTGAGCTTCTGAAGATGCTGACAAATTGCTCTTATGAAAGTCAGTGAAATAAAAAGTCATCAACTCTGCCAGCATACCTAAACTGTAGATCATAGAAATAGGTCTGATTCCTCAGAGCACTAAATCCAGAACCATTAAACAGAGCTCAGCACCTCTATCAGACTTGCTCAGACAACTGTGCTACAGTCTTTTAGTCTTCAGTTCTTCTGAAAGTCTCATGCATTAATGCAAGATAATTCATTTTAACACTAGTTGGCCCCATGTTGGAATTTTGGTATGTAGCCTTACATGGTATTTTATTAAGAACTGAAAGGCAGTCAACAAAGACTGTTGTCCATGTCAGTTTTATAAAACATGCACAAGTTGACAAATGGGGTTCAAGGACTGCCTATACGAGAAAAGACTGAGATGGTGCTAAAGAACATCTTTGCAATTGACATATATACTCCCATGGTTTTTTTTTTTTTGGAATTATTTTGGGTTAAAGCTGTACAAAACAACCTACTGAAAAAGAAGGAAGAATTTCATGTGAGGGTTTGCATCAATTCCATTATGAGCATTTTAAAGCTTGACTGAATTAAATGAAGGTGAAGTTAGAAGGAAAAAAAAAAAAAAAGGACAGAACTCATAAGTAAATAAGTAAATTTCCATTCCTAAGTAGGCATAGGCTAATTTAATTGAAAGCACAGGCCTAAATAACATGCTCAGTCTTGTTATCAGATGAGTGGCAAAGTCCACAGAGGGAATACCTCCATCTCCTAGATCCACTGAGGAACTGGAAATAACACATGGGAATCCCCATTCACCATTTTCTCTACTATCACACCTTCAGCACAAGTACAGAAATCTTGTCTCTATTCTGAAAGCAAACCAGAAGACCACTGACCTCTTCTGGTAGGCATGCAAATTCCTGGTGTCCACACACCTCCTGAGACATCATTTCTGCTGTCCTAGCCAGCTTTATTTGAGCCATCAGATAGAGATGAGGCTGATGAATATCTTAGTTCCCTGATGAGTCACCAGGAGCTGTCCAGGATAGCAGGCAGATGACACTAGAAGGCATCTACACAAACCTACTTTGTGAATGTGCAGGCATTCAGAAAACATTCACCTGGATTTGCAGAGCTTTCATTTGTAAACAATAAGATGGGTAGGACTGTTATTGCTCTGGCTTGAAAAGTTATTTCAAAACATCACACCCAAAGCATGAAGGACACTAAATAATAAAGAAGAATGGTGGGAAAGTTTGCATGCTTTTTTAAAGTTAAAAAATGACCTGAAGTAATGGAGACTGTAATTCTGTCTCTGTCTAGTTCTCAGATGACTTTGAGCAACTGTCTGATTCAAACTGCTCCAGTGACTTGGAGCTTTGTGCTTTCCTTTTAAGAGCAGGCACCAGCCCTTAATTAGCGCATATTACAATAATGGTTTAAATTATCTAAATGCTGCGTTTACTAGATGCACACTACCGCATTTCTATGAACAATGTGATTTATTTGTACTTAAGGAAACCCCAAAAGCCCCCAAGTCTTGCAATTTGAGATGTGGCCCAATTGTACAAAGCATTGTACAGACAGAAAGCTCTCTTGATAAGTGCACTGGTATTGGTTCTTCCACTGCAAGTGAGGCAAAGCTTCTAGTTACCTCTTCATGATCCTCTCAGCGCTGACTGAATTGCTACCAAGGCAGTGAGACAAGTAGCAAAAAATACATCATGGGGCACACATTTCAGTATAATCTTAACATCACTGGCAGCAATAGCTACAGTCCTTGCTGAAGCAGAAACCTTCAAGACAGCATTTGTTTCTTCTTGCTGCCTTTGCTATTCCTTTTGAACAGACTATCATACACCATACTTGTATATTTGCAAGCTCATGACATAATGCTAAGAGACTGTCATAAACAAAACCATTTCTGGGAATGGACTGATGAGACAATTTTAACTGCTACTGGACTAGTTTTGCTCTAAGGATTAAATAAGTTGTTTATTATCCAAATTTGTAACGAGAACCCTTGCTCCTTCCTTGTTCAGCCTGTTCCCCCTCCCTCCTTCAACAGAATTTGGGCAGATGACCAACAGAGTGAAAATGAGACAGGGTAGCCACATAGGACTGTAATTGATACAGGATATGAAGCTAGGAATGAGTGGGTTTGACAAAACACACACTGGTAGCTGAGTGGCTCATTTGCTTGCTAGTAGGATGGATTTATGGCCTGTGTGTCACTAATTAATAGGCCAGTTGCCCATGCCCCCTACAAGTATCTTCCCCCTCCCCCTCTTTATTGCTTAGTCTGAAAGGCAGGTCACAGGAAAAAAAAAACATCAGATTACTAAACACCTCAGACTAAACTAAAAGTACAAAGAGTTCAAGCAAGCTCCTTCCCTCCCACCTCATCATTCTTCCTTAAGACAGGTCGTCTTTCACACCTTTCCTATCACAGCACTGGATAGCATTCCAGTGGGTAACAGACTATTCTCTTACTTGAATCTTTTCTCTTCCATGCTACTTTTGACATACAAACATGCCAAAAGTGATCTGAATCTCCCAAAGATGTTCCTGAGATGATGCACCCTCTGTTGCTGCCCGTGTCTGTGCTGAAAGTCAGCCAAACGGCATACAGCAAGAAATTTACCAATTATCAGACCCTGAACTACGCATGCTCTGTCACCACCACAGATGAGACCTGCAAACCTGCCTTAAATCTCATTCATAAATAATTCTCATAAATTCTACATTATGGAGCACATTTTTTTTGGACACATTTAATTGGAAAAAAAACAAACAAAACCTGTCTGCAATTTTTATACACGATGCTGCTGCTAAAGCAGCAAGAGCTTTTGTTCTTTAAGTATCTATAGAAGTTTTGAAAACTGTCTCAACAGGCCTCTAGATAGCTAATGTTAATTTTCATTGTCAGAAAATAACGCTCAGTGTCAGAGGCCTAGAAAAATAGTGTTTCAACAGTATTTTAGAAGGATAAACAAAGGTCATTATATGTTCTGGTATCAGCTCTGGCTGTATTAATGCAGCAGGCTGTATAGCGACTGAAAGAATCGTGAGCATGCAATTAATGGCTATGAAGGGTTGCTCAATACAGGATCACATACTTGAGCTGTCTCCCAGCAAGATTAACTCCATCAAGGAAACAATCATGTTGATGTAACATGTTTTTTTCTAAGGGACTTGCCTTGGCACCACAGATTTTCCCTGAGAAATTTAAAACAGCTCATTCCTGAAACACTTAACAGTATGTACTCATTCTCGTTGACAGTTAAAGCCACACAAGTATATTTAAACACCAAGAATAGTCTCCTGACTCCAGTACTCCACCCTAAGTTTCTGTCTCCTCTTTGTTTCCCTCCATTTGTCTCCAAGGACCTGTAACTTTTCTTTGAGAGGCTGGCAGTTTCTGGCATGGATCAGGCATGTCTGTTCAATATCTTTCTCATACAGTTATCCTACTTTCTAGTTCTGCAGCTATCATCTTGTGCATCTTTATTACAGTAATGTATGATATACAAACTCCACAGAACGGACTAAGAAAATACATGACACCAAGCCTCAGTTGAGCAAAGAGGAAGCATATGGCCAGTTTTTTCCATTCCCTTGCAATTACAGGGAATAAAAGGTACTGTCCTTTTAAAGAAACTAAATTTCAGGTATGGAACTACACACCCTTTTAGATACTTCTCAAATCTTCTTCTGCCAGCTGTGACAAGCCTATGCTAGAGAAGTTGTTCTCTTTGTAACCATGTGTATTCAAATACTAGTACCACTGTAAGACGCCGATTTCCAGGTGGCAGATTTTGCTATTTACCTGCCTTTTGATCACATTTTAAGTATAGGAAACACAACAGTTTTTCTGTTGGAAGCACCAAGCATATGGCCTTAAGATCATACTAATGGTGCAAGTATATGGCAGGGAACTGCTGTATCAGTGACAAGTCCATATCAAGATTATGCAGAAGGTATGCTTGCCATAACCACAGTCTGTTGTGGTAGTTCTGTTTTTATTACCAACTGCTCTGTAGCACTTAATATAGACATTTACATTTCTCAACTGCAAGCAGCCATATTAGCCTCTCACAACTTGACTCAAAGTATAAGTTCTTTTTTCCAGACCACAAGATACACTGAAAAGTCTTTCAATGCTAGCTATATAATAAAATACCCAGTGAAAAAGCACTGATGATTCAATTGTCTCTCTGCACAAATGGAACACAAGGAAGAAAATAAAAGAACACACCTATATTGCTCATTTAAAAAAAAAAAAGAACAGTTGGTTAAGATTTAAGAAAAAGCCAGGAAGCATACAGCCAGTCACCATTCAAGGCAAGAAGGAAAATGGAGCAGACAAGATGCAGCCACACTACTGAGGCGGCATTCCACTTGCCACATATTCACCAAGTCACAAGGAGCACTAGTGAAAAATCAACATAACATTTTAGTTTTGACACAGACTACGTAGTACAGAACAAAACACTCCAATTAAAGGATAATCCAAAGCTAGGCAGGCTATATGCTAGAACTATTGTGCAAAGAGAGTGAGACACTTCAGGCTCTATACCCAAACTCACTATTGGGAAATTTGCTGCGCCGCCAGCATACCAGATCAATATTTCAGAGGTCATTATCTCATCCCTTCTTCAGCTGCTAGTTTTGGATTTCTGCCAGAGAATGGCAACCACTAGCAAGATGATACACTAGTGCATGAGTTTGGGAATTTGAGCAAGCTTTTATTTTCACTGAAATTAGTCTGCTGTCTGGCTACAGAAGTCATACAGGCTTGTTCAAGATTTAAATGGTCAAACATTTTTCTTCAACTCTCCTACAACAGTGTGCGTAAGCTGTACAAAAAAAAAAATTGATTCTTCTGCATTTTCACCACTGATGAATGAGAGTCTGTATGCTGTGTTCGTAACAATCTGCACCAGCAGAGGTAACCCACTATCAATGTCACCACTGCTAAAACGCACCATCTGGCATCTCACTGTGCTCGCAGCCACTGTCTGGTCTCCATCAGAAAGTGTCAATGAATCTCAATAGGCACAATTTTTTCCTTGTGGAGAAATTCAGCAACACACCTTTGTTTCAAACACACTTCCACATAGGCACCATTTTGTCAGACTGCCCACATGCTGCAACAAAATGCAGTGGAGTACTGTTCATGGAAGGTTCAGCCTCAACAGTCATACCACCAACCTCTGATATTGCGGGCCAACATAATAAAATAGGAGGCATTACTTTCAGAGCAGCATCACATGCTCTCCCCACACCATGGGAAGGAGAAGACAGCATTTACTAAACCAGACCAGACTAAAGAAGTGTAGTTTCATACACAAAAAGTAACAGAAAGACTAAATGGAGACAGTTGTACAAGTAAACCAATAATCTGATTACCCATCTGATTAACCATCATCCTGAATTTTCTGTGAGAACAACCCATGAACTTGTACATGAGTAAGTCTTAGTTAACAATTTCCTTGAATTATGGGTTGATAGAGGTACCCAGAACCTTTCAGGCAACTATAATGATGGAATATAAAGTTAAGAAGTACCCTCACTTTATGTAGTGTAACATCCTATGTCATGTACTTTACCACAAACTAGCATAATATTGTAACAGCATTCAACTTGCCTTGTGGTCTTGGTAATAATCATTTGCAGCACTTCTACAAGCTCAAAGAACAATATCATACCCCACCTTCTGTAAAGGCTTCCTAGATTAAATCAGACAGTAGAATAACTGTAAGAATAATAAGTAACAAGAATATACCTGAATATATTAACTCCTTCGCCCTTGAGTCTCAGCTAAAGTTGTTTGTCCTGCAAAGTACTGAAACTACTCCTGACAAGTTTTTGTGATACTAAACAAAGTATCATTGGGAATACCAATGGTCAAACAGGGGAAAAAAGGCCACAGACTAATTCTTAAGCGAGCCCATTGGAGAAATGGGGCACCAGGCTCCAACCCTCTATATCAACTCTCCCAATCACATGGGAAGCACAGGTAAATTGTTTGCACCTGCGTCAACCTCCATCAGGTGCTCAATCTGATGATTCAGATTCAGGCCACGACCCAACAGTTCCCCTGCAGCTGTACTTTCTCACTTTAAAACCTATTTAGGAAGGCAGTAAATTTCACAGGCAGACATAAAAGCCATCTATACAACAGTGGTTCTGCCTAGGACCTTCCCCTTGAGATCAGAAACAGAAAAGGGTGCACTAAACTGGCAAATTCTTAGTATTATCACCTAGCGTTGGTCCTAGGAAGCAGAGAAACCACTTCTAATAAGTTCTTTGTGATACCAGGCAAAGCACTATTAGAACTATCAATAGTCACATATAGGATTTACTCACCTGACGAGAAAAGAGTGTCTCCAGCTACAGAACATTCAGAACATTCCTTCTCAGGAAGCAGCCTTCATCCAGAATACCTTCTCCCTACAAAACCTAGTCCTTAAATGAGCCCGGGGGGGGGGGGGGGGGGGGGGGGGATGGACACAGGGTCCACTCCTTCCAGTCTCTTGGGAAACAGGTGAATTGCTTGCATCTGTGCTTCTTGGGCCAGCCACCCCCTCCACAGGTGCTCAATCATCAGTCCAGGCTGTGGCGTAACAGTTTCCCTACACCTGTCAGAAAGAATCTTGTGATAGGAAATATTTCAGTGCTTATCTTTCAAGCTAAAGATCATTAATTATTCAAAAACATTCATGAGACATATCATCATCATCACTATCTTTGTTCAGCGCAATTATTTAACAGACTTTTGCATGATCTCACTAGTCTTACGGTATAATTTCTACATACATTCTCAAAGAATGGGACACATTGACTCAGAAAATATAGGAAATTGGATCATTTATACTAGCTAAAGTCACAGTATTCCAACTTCAGCATCTTACATGCTCTAGAGACAAGAATCCTTACTACATGCCCATGCATTCAGAGAGGTTGGCAGGGCCAGGAGTTTGGATCTCACACTCCAGTTGAATTTGTCCTGCCCAAAGCCTTCAAATGGTGGCTTTTACTGCAACTGAATCCAAAAGAAACTAGCTCATTAGTGAAGAAATTCAGTACAGAGGGGATGGGAAATGGTATCAACTTGATGTAAACCTACCTCCAGACAGTACAGATGCAACTGGTTTGAGTCACATCATGCAGCATACTCAAAACCCAGACATAGGTACAGCTAATGAAAACACTGAAATTTGTTGCATCATCTAAATATATCTTTTATAAGAATACAAATTATGTTGCCATTTTGGATTTTCATAGTCCATACACTGAGTATCTCTCTGAAGAAAATACATCCCAGTCTCATCTGCACTGTCTAATTCCAGGCATAACACCATGATATCTCAGTGGTATACATGCTTAAGATCTGACCCATAAGTTTAAACTCTAGCCTGCAAAAAATACCAGGTTTCTTTGTTTAGACTAAAACCCAAATCCATTATGTATAGATGTTTCTGTCTAAAATATCTTGCTAACTAAAGGTTACTTTTTGTCTAAAAGACTTCCATGTGCATAAACGTAGTAAAACAAAGTCCAAGGCCAACAATTTTTCATAATCAGTACTGGAATTAAGTTGATTAGTAGCTTAATGTTTAACTCCTTAATTTAATATTATTAAAACCACTAATACACTAATAATTGTGCCATTCAGTGCTTCTGCATCCTGTTCCTAAGAAAACACTGTACATTGTTAATCCCATTAGAGTGACAGATTACTTTTTAATATGTTTAAATATACTTTCTAGCCTCTGTCTTTGTTGAGGGGATTATAATAAAATAGATGAAGTGCTTTTTTGCTCTGTTTTTTAAATGCTGTATCTTTGATTCCTGATCCAGAACTTCATGACTGACATGAAGCTAATCAGTTAGTGAGGAATCTAACTTCTAGAAAGGATGAGGTAATGCTCAACACAATTAAACTATGTATTGATTACATTAACTTATTTATGTTGGTGAATTAAGGAAAAAAAAAAAAAAGCCTACCTTAGAAACTCCTTGTAAAAGAAAAAGGAAGGCAACTAATTGTCACTCATTTACCCGCTAGAAAGTCCCTATATTTTAATGTTGCACAAGGGAAGCCCTGCAAAGTGGCAGATAGATACAACCTGCTTGTAGAATAACACATTTATAATACAATTTCCATATAATGAAAAGGCCTAGACTGATTTTATATATATATATATATATATATTTTTTTTTTTAACAAAAAATAAGTCACCAATTCCCTGGAAAAAATCTGAAAGACTTTGGCTCCAGGCATAATTAAACAGAGCTGCTCTACTAGGTAACAGTGAGATGTAAAAGACTAAATAGAATAAAGGTTGTTTGTAATCCTGAGATTAAGGTTAATGATTAATTTTATTAAATAGGATCTATTTAACAAGATATATATATATTTTTTAACACAGCTGTGTCTTACTGATGATGGCAAGACATCTAAAGGCGCTGTTTGCTCCTGTAGTAAAGAATACTGCTTCAGAAGCAAGTTATTCATTAGGTCTGAGGAAACAACCTTACATTGGAAATCATTATTCAACAGGAGCAAAAGAGTAGTCAAAGGAAAATCCTCATTAAACTTTCTTAACTGTTACCGATGTTTAATCATCACTCTAAAAGAAACCACAAAGTTACTGCTGGTAAAGCTTGAAGCTGATGTAACTAAAGCAGTAAATAATAATGAAGGTGAGCAGCTGATCTACAGAAGCCCTGTGTGCCTGGCAAGCTGCACTATTGAGGGCAGCACATATCTGCCTCATCACAAAGAAACACCAGGCCAATCATCAAAAAATAATAAGTAATATATTGAACAATGTTAGTATAATAATATACTAATTGTATCTTAATACTGTACTATATGTAATACCATAGTTTACATAGGTTGCTCCAAAAGTAATGCCTCTTATTATTTCCATGGAAACTACTATAGCTACGAAGAATACAATAACTCTGTTTGATTGAGCAAATGCTCAGCTACGGAGTGCTATTTCTCAAGATAGTCACCACCATTAGCTATGCATTTTTACCAGTAATGAAGAAGAGCCTGTATGCTGTGCCCATAAAATCTGCACCAGTGGAGGTGACCTACCATCAGCGTCACCTCTGCTGAAATGCACCAGACACTGTTTGGTCTCTGTCAACACTCAGAGAGTGTCAATGAATGCCAGTGGGTGCAATTTTTTCTGCGTGGAGGAATTCAGTGACACACCTTTGCTTCATATGCACTTCCACATCAGATGCCATTCTGTCAGACTGCCCTTTTGCTGACATCTGACACACGGCAACAACACGTGACAGAATATTGGTGGGAAGGTTCAGTCTCTTCTGTCATACCACCACCTTCTCCCTCTAACGTCATAAGCCAATATAATAAAGCAGGAGTCGTTACTATTAGAGCAGCCCTCTATAATACTATACTATATATAATACACAGTATAAACAGCACTGATAAAAAGTCCTGGCCAAGGTAGGATCAGAAAAGTAATACAGAGAGCACCAGGAAAAACCAGCCTGAAGTGCTTCAACATTCCCCAGGAGCAGCTGTTGTCTAGACAGGTTCAGCACAAGTGGTGCAGACTCAGCTTTGCTGTTATCCAGTATTGCAAGCACTGAAAAATCAAGAATATTTTACAGACGTGTTTTTCTAGTAGACCCCATTTACAAATTTTACGTTGGAAAAGCCCCACCCTTCCAACCCAATGAAAAGTTCAGCCCAAAGCAGACAGAAGCAACAAGAAACAGGGAATGCCTGGGTTGCATGGTGACATGGGAGCAACCACTGCTTTTGGAAGAATCTCTTCTGCTTTATGACCAGATGTGCCTTGCTTTACATTCCCAAGAACGAGACAAAGGTTTCTTACTGTTCCCTGCGTGATCAAATCATATTTCTGCTAACAAAGTTAGCTTTTGTTCCCAGTCAGAGGCTTCCTGCCAAAGCTTCCGTTGTGAGAAAACCACTCACTAAGAGTATTTTACCAGGAAGATCCTGAACTCCATAAGTCTTTTTTTTCTTTTCTTTTGGAAATCTGAAACATTTTTGTTTACAGGAGTAAACTGTTTTTGTCATTTTCATCAGTTTCCAGTGAGGACAAATAAAACAACAACAACAAAACAAATAAAAAACCACCAAAAAACAATTAAGTCTGTCTGGTAAGGCAGTCTATATATTGCTGAGTAACCTGTTCCTATTCTGAGACTGAAACAACGATGGTACGTTTCCACCCTACCAGCAATCTGCTACAGTTCACAATATAAGGTGCTGTAGTTCACCCTCCCCTTTTATTTCTCCAACAGAAACAGCAAACAGAGGATAACACTGATGTTACCTTGAGGTTGGGGAAAAGGCTGACATACAGTCAGGAGAATCATTAATGGGTACTGCATGTGTGGTGTGATGGTAAAATCATGTTAAAGGTTTGATGTATGTGGATAAACCTGGAAATAAAATAATGACGGGAAATTTGCTCTGATATGTATATGAAATGCAATGCTATCAGATAATGAAGAATAATGACTTACAGCAATTTCTTTCCAGCATAGCCAGTGCAAGTATCTCACAGCTTGTGATCTTTCAAGAATTTACAGGAGAACAAAATGGACTAAGAGACCCTTTCAAGAACAGTAAAAGAAATTCCAGTGTCCTTTTATATTTTATTTGCTTGATGCCTAGGAGACTATTGAAAAATAATGAAATTGTTTGAGCTGTCCAATAACTATAGCAATATATTAACACTGTACATTTGTACTTGTTCTTTTTGACATGCATAACGGAAATTATGGAAAAATGGGTAACAGTTTCTTTCCTGAGAGAGCTGCAAAGGCAATCTATGACAGAACTAATCCTAAATTCTCAGACTCTTAATAAAGAAACAGAAACAAGTTTTCTTCTCACATTGTTGGTATCACCTTACGCTACTGCTGTATTCACATGTTTATGTGTCTTTTGAAAAAAGGTCACTCTAAATTCTTCCTAGCATCCACATTAAATATTCACATTCAGGCCTAGAATGCTTTGTAAAATTTTAATAGTATACCTTCCATTTCAAAAAACAGTAACAAAAAATCAATTCAAATCCTAGCTCACATATAAAGTCAAACACTAAATGCTGTCTAACCTGTCATTTTTTCCCAAAGTACAAGGATGTTTATGCTCTTGCCTAGGGGAAGATAAACACAGCAGCATACCACTCCATATTTGTAAATGTTAACTCCTCTGCAAGGTAGTAACCAGCTTCTGTACACATGAGCCATCTGTTTTTTCACTGCTCAAAAAGCCATAATATGACATACAAATATGCTTAAATTGAAACAACAAGGATCTATGGCCCCACCACATTAAAAAATATGAACAACCTCAGTCTTTATTCTGCACATCATTCTGACTCCAAGAAACTTCAGAACATCCTTCAGAAATGCCTCCTAGGCACTAACCTAGTGGCCTATTAGGATACCAGGGATAATTCTATCTGCTCATGGAATACTATATCCTCAAGTCCAGTATGTATAAGAAAGTGCTCTTCTAGAGTCAGTGGAGATGGACTCTGCTTCTCTAAGTGTGGTAGATCTATGCTACTTGTAAAAAAAAATTCAAGGAAATGCTCTTGACAATTTTATTCATCCTCATAACAAATTGGATAATATATTGAACCATCAAATGCCCTTCTATGTAGATAAGTCATAGTAAAATACTCCTGCAAGCATCCAGATTAGTAAAATGTACTGTTTGCCAAATATGTACTTTAAAACTAGTAGCCAACTGTAAGGCATACCTTGAGTGATGTTAAAGCTGTCTAGGCTTTGTTACACAAAGGCTATGATAAACTATAACAAGCTGCCAGTGGAAAAAGAAGAGTGAAACAGGAAAAACAAGCAGCATAGATTCTTGACAATTCTTGAATGAGTACTTAATGGGAGAGGTTAAACCATAGGCTTAATCTTTAATAAATCAGGGAACTTATTCAGATGATTAAACATGGATTTAGGATCTTCAGCTGTTCAGATTTTTATAATTTGGCAACTAAACTGACAGTTGGGCATCTAAGGGAAAGCATCCAGTATACCAGGAATCTGTAAACTGTAGCTTTAACAACATACAGATTTTGACATTCTGCCCAGATTAGCCTGAAGTTATATATACTCCTCCTTTGAAATCTTGGCATAGCAGTCTTCTGTTCTGGGAGAAGTTTTTGGTTTTGCTATTGCAAACCAGAACACTGCTGAACAAAACTGTGACAAGTTATTGATTTGTGTTACTAGAAATATGTACATGATCAATGTTACTGACCTTTGTCTATTCTTTTCTGTACAGACAGTGTTAAACTGGGGACATATTTGCTGCTATTTTCAAATGAACACTAAATGTGCAATTTGGAATTTTGTTTTTGACTGATAGGTTCGCAGCAAAAGCAAAGCAGCTAAGGCTGGCCTGTGTGAGGGGGATGAGGTGGTGTCTATCAATGGCAAACCCTGTGGAGACTTAACCTATGCTGAAGTTATCGTTCTGATGGAAAGCTTGACTGACGTCCTGCAGATGCTTATCAAGAGGTACAGGAATGCTCAGAACGCTTTGATGCAATTCTCTTTAGTATGCCACATGGAAAATGCTGGTGTTGAATGCATTCATTTTGCAGGCATACACTATGAGCTTCTGATAGTCCTCCTGTTTGTGTCTTTAACTCTATTTCTCTGCATGGAAAAGGGAGGGAGACAACGTATTTGAAGGAACTAATGTATGGAATTCAAACAGCAGAGTTTATGCTCAGAAGAGTGCAGTTTCCAAACATAACAATTATAATTCTCATTAACAATCTTTGGTACTTAAAAGGTGTCCACTACCATATCTGCTGAGTTATTCTCTCTACTCCTTTGAAGTAGTGAAATGTTGTTATTCCTCATTGATAGGGAAGTGAGGCATACAAAAAGCAAAGGCTGTACAGATGAAGAAAGTGTGTTAGACAGATGTGCCTTGATGATGACATGGCAAATTGTCTTCTTGGGTGGCAAAATGTGTAGTAGTAGGAGGGAGAGAGGGCCTGGAAATCATGAATTCTATTTTTGTAGACATTATCGCTTCACTGGGTGAGGTGGGACAAGTCACATCTTTCTGGGTCTCAGATTCTCCACTTACAAAACAGCTACAGGGAATTTCATTTTTATTCATAAATGCTTAGAGCTATCTTAGAGTAGAGAACTTTCACGTGAATTTACAAGGAAGCCAGCAGATTGCATGTCAGTGCATTTGCAAGGACAGTCCTTTAATGGTCATCAACTTAAGTTATACTATTTTGTGTTCAGAACCACTGACAGAGAACACATTTTCACCAAATTGTGCAGTCAGACAAGATGAAGTCTGAATCACCTTCAGTGTGGATAAGATGAGGAAGAAAAGAACTGAGACTTTTCCATTCCTTGTAAGGAATTATGGCTCCCTGCTGAATTGCTGTAGTTCCCTGTATCTGTTCTCACAAAGGCAAGAACAGGAGGGCAGATGGGGCCAGGATTCCTCACAATAGCTAACACAGCAGTGTCACTGGAAAGGCTGAAAAGGCTGCTGCAAAAAAACCCTTCCTATGGAAGTCTAAAAAAGAAGTGACATTCCTCTATGGTTTCTGCAACCTGTGCAAGGGAAACTTTTCCAAAGTGTCTAGTAGTTTATAGTCACTATCTGCCTTCAAAATAAAATGTTCTGAAAGAATATTCATTTTACTCATAACAAACATTTTGCACGGCCTGCCTGTGCATCTTGTTTAGGCCTAAGCACTGTATTGATGTGATGAGATCAGGGGAGCAGTGACAGCTGAGCATTAGAGCTCATTTTCTACATGGTATGTAGTTCTTGTTTCTGGTTCAGTAGTGTATCATTTTAGTGTCCCTCATGTGGCAACTCCATTCCTATGATTTAATTCATAACGTGACAGCAATAAACAAACTTGGAAAAATGATATTTGAGGTTAACCAGCTGCCTTTTTTGCAGCCATACAAATCCATATGCTTCGACTCCTGGCTGTTGCTGCTCTATAAGTGACATTTCAATTGGTCTGAAGGTCTCATTATGCTCTAGCTCAAAGTGGCACTCAGTTGCTTCTGCTTGAATGTATGGTAAACAGCAAGACATTTTCTGAAAATCAGAGCTGAGCCAAAGTGTTAAGGACCAGTGTTTCATGGAATGAAATTCTGCACCTCTTAGAAATTAAAAAAAAAATTGCAGTTGCTCAACAGTGCTCTGAAATGTTCTGATGGAATTCACTACTAAAATCTGTGAATTACTTTTCATCAGCTCATCTTCCCCAACTCCCAGTACTTCATGTCAGTATCTTCTCTGGTGGGGAAGATTAAACTGAAACCCTTCTCCTCCTTTGCAGTCTCTTTTGTCGGTAATAGCCCTCTCACTATTACCACCAGAAGGATTTTTCAGTAGCTGCCTTAGCATACTCAGAAAAATAAGAATCAAGTCATTTTTTCACAAGCAGCCGCTTGTTAGCCATCTCAAGAAAAGGCCAGGAATCATAAGAAGGAATACTGTGTAGTTGAAGTGGTGTTCCAACAGTGATCTCTGCATCTGAGCTTCTTTTGGAGGTAGAGAATATTTCTTCTTGGAAAGCTTCTGACTGTTCCTGAGCTATGCACATGAAAGTTCGGATTTTCAAAATTGTTGATTAATTCTGTTCTTACTGAACTCACTGGAATAAAAATTACCTTTTAAATCAGGTTTTAAAATGCTACTTGGGCTTTGATATCTAGAAAAGGTTTTTCTGATCTGTAAACTACAGTTACTAACCGGCAGTGTCCACAAAGTTGTTGGTTTGCAGGATCAGAAGAGATACCCTGCAGAGGCAGGCACCCTCCATATACCATATGGGGGATAATCTTACTGATCTTCCCCAACAATTGCTGAGTAGATGTATCTGAGAAACACTGAGAGTGGTGACAGCAATGCTACCCTGCCCTTTTTACATATCTGTTAGCAACTCTGGGCTTCAGCTGAGTCTAGAAAGAAAATTTTCTAGGGGGAAGCAGGGAGTGTGTTCAACGCATACCCAAAAGAAATACACCACGTAGAGAGTAAAACGTGACTTTGAGTCAAACCCTGCTGTGCTGACTCTGTGAGTTTTGGTTTCTTCCTGAAATTATACAAGGGGTGTTGTTCCTACAGTGAGGAGGAAAGAGCTGAAACAAAAGTAATAATTTGACCAAATAAAATCATAAACGATAAAAAAGAGATCAGAGCAAGTACCCTGCCTCTTGACACATGGATACACATTTATGTCTATATAGAGTAGAAGTATATCCATAAGTAGCAAAGGCCTTTTAAGGTGGAAATCTTTTCCTCTCACACAGACATTCAGCTACCAATAAAGGCTAACATTTAGCTGACCCATCCCCCAGTCTTATATCCTACATGGAAATGTTTATGGATTTCTGTAATTTATCTGTACTTAAAAGCAGTGCAATTGATCATCCAAATAACATAATATGATGGAATCCAGCAACACTCACAAGGAGCTCCCTAAATCAAAATCTGACTGACCTTTATGTAGCTCCATATGTGGTGTAATGGATGTTACACATTTTGTGCTATTTGAGGCAAATCAAGACTGCTACAAACAGTATGCCACATGACAGAAATGAAAGTGTTACTGAAGCTTCTTCAATACACTGTCAGATTTATTTCTTCTCTCTCCCAGCTTTTCTTTGTAGGGTTGTTCCAAAGTTTCAGAATACTTTGGACTTTCTTTTGATTTCAGAAATTACTGTAATACTTGATGTGAAAACTCTACTGAGGATACCCACCTCTCCTCCCATTTGAAAATGTGCTTTGCTACTTCTGTTCAACATAAAACCTTAATAGCATGCTGCAATCTTGTTGTACAGAAGCAGGTTTCTCCTTGAATTAAATAGTAGTCATTATGGCCCAGAGAACTGAAAGAGAGAGCTTGCAATCTTAAACTCAGTAAAACTGCCAGGTCCAGGGGAATGAATAGTTCAGGAGAAGTACACCAAAGTATGTAATAGACTTTGGAAAGTGTGGTAACATTTGACAGTAAGGAATACTTTTTTTTTTTTTTTTGCCTTAAAGTAGAAAATATTGTATGGCTTCACTAACCTTTATTGTTGGACCACCAAAATAGGGCCAGAATGTTTTAATTATTCCATTTTACATTTGGATTATGATCCTCACAGGAATTCTTTGAATGC
Source organism: Oreortyx pictus (assembly GCA_036925125.1). Classification (NCBI taxonomy): domain Eukaryota; kingdom Metazoa; phylum Chordata; class Aves; order Galliformes; family Odontophoridae; genus Oreortyx; species Oreortyx pictus. The sequence goes on from JAUPFR010000005.1 coordinate 34,844,174, forward strand.
GTATTTTAAGTATCCATTCCTCCCCCCCCCCCCTTCCTGTCTCTCTCCTTATTCTCATCCTGTAGTTTATTCCTTAGAGAGTAAACTATTTGAAACAGCAACTGTGAGTGAGTATGGTGCCTAAAACAGCTGGGGTAATAGCTACGGTGCCAAAAATTAAGCACTGTTCTGGTGTCATGCAAAGTTAATTTTCTCATGTACATGTGAAATATGAAGAAGCATTGTTCTAGAAGTCTCAGTAGGATCACAATAACAGAAATGTGTCTGAGAAAACATCAATTTCCCTCTTACTGAGCTGTTAACTTGAAGAATTTTGAAATATTCAAAGATGTTTTCAGACTTCTAAATTCTGGGAAAATTCTTCTGCTTAAATGAACCTGCTAGCAGGTATAATTCACTTTGGGGGAAAAATACTATACAAAAATTGTTTTTGCAACTGTGCTTACAATTACTGTACTTACAGCAGCTTAATTTCTTGAATTACTTGTTTATGTATGTGCAGATCTTCCAGTGGAATAAATGAAACTTTGAGTGCTGAAAGAGAAAATGGAAAACATGATAACATAAAAAATGAGGACTATAGGGAGAGTACTACACTGCAGATTAATACAGCCAAAGAGGTACCCCATGGAGACTTATGCATCACAGACATATACAGTGAGACTCACCAGGGAGCAGGAGAAAGCAACATACACTTTTCTGAAATGAAACAAGAGACCACACAAAGTCACAGAATTACTCCTAAAGTGATAGGCACCTCCAAAGCACTTGTGACTGATGAATCTGCTTTCAGAGGGAAGATAGAAGAAAGAAGGCCAGGCAGTATGGTTGAGCTGCAGTTATCCCTCTCAAATGATGGTCACAAGAGCACCAGTGCTCCTGCTGTGACTCTCTTAGGGGCAGAAAAATCCACCCCTTCAGGAAGAAGACCCAGTGTACAAGAAGATGGGACCAACCCCATAATCGCAATTCCCCTGAGTGTGAAAGAGGGCAACATCCAGTGGTCAAGCAAAGTAGTCCAGTTTTCTAGCAGCAAAGAGGTCAAGAGGATCCAAGGTGCAGCTCCAACTATCCCCAGGGTGGAGGTGATCCTAGACTGCTCAGACAGGGAAAAAGAAGCACCCAAGTCTCTAGCTGAAAGGGGGTGTGTTGATTCTCAAGTGGAAGGAGGGCAGTCAGAAGCACCTCCTTCTCTCCCCTCCTTTGCAATCTCATCAGAAGGCACGGAGCAGGGAGAAGACAACCAGCACTCGGAAAGGGATCACAGACCTCTCAAGCACAGGGCAAGGCACGCAAGTAAGTACGTCCCATCTGATCATTTGCATTGCCTGAGGATATATTTTGTAACTTGAAACATCATCTCAGAATTTAGATTGCATTAGAAAAAATATCTAGAGTGTTTGTCCACAGTTTTCTAACTTCCTCTCTGTCTTCTAAACAATTCTTGCTTTATATAATTTTTCAGGGTAATGCAATGCTCCTGGTAATAAGCCAAGAGTATAGCCATGCTTTAACTGTGCTGAATAACTTTGTTCAGTAGACTTCCACTTCGAATTTATTTCACAATTCTGTCCAACTGAAACTACTTTTATCTCCAGAAAGGGCTGGATGAATTCTGCTGTCTTTTTCATGCACACTAAGAGACAATCTGTAGAATACTAACAAAGAAAAAAAAAAAAAGAAACGCACACACACAAAAAACCCACCAACCAGGTTGCTTGCACGTCTGAACAAATCCTGTGGATTTCTCTGTTTACAGCAACATGTCATTTGCATAATCAAAAATCAAAGCCATGCTATTGCTCTTGGAAGTTGAATAAAAAAGGCTATTAGCAAAGCTTGGTGTTGCCTGCAGACGGCATTTTGACAGACACTAGCATGTGTATAACGGTTACATGATCCTTTCAGCTTTGTCAGTCTTCTCTAGACTGTAAAGTGAACTTACTATTTCTTCTGACTCCCATGCCCAGAGGTCAGCTACAAAATCTGTCCTAGAAGTTTACATGAAAGTAAATTTGAAACTGAATCCAATGTCAGTTGATTGAGTGCAGATACATAATATTAATTAACTAATTATTTTATTTGAGACTTTTTTATTGGTGTGTTGTTTTTTCCCAACAATGTTAAGAATCCTGACCAGAGATTTAGTAACAGTATGGCAAAGCTGCTTGAATGTGTGCAATGATATACTGTAGCAACAAGCTATTTCATATGTAGTGTTGGAATTAGTCTGCTAACCCTTTGCTAATTCCTCTGTAAGCGTATTTTTAGCATGATAACCATTTGTATCTTACTGGCAAGTGGATTAAGCAGTTACTTATGCCTAAGTGTATGCTTCCAATCCACATATTTTAGCATTTTAAATAGAGCATATAAGAAGAGTGCACATACTTTACATTTTGGCTGTGAAGTTAGAACCAACTGTGGGGCTGTGCCCGTCTATCTAAGTGAATTCTATTGCCCTTCTAATAAGGCAGGAGTATATAGAACAAACTACATATTACACGACAAAGTCTTCTTTCAAGTAGGATGTGTATTTTGCCTTTTTCCCATCTCAACTATGACAGTCTTAATTCTTTCTAACCTAGTTGCAGGCCATCATCCTTAGTAATAGATGTAATCTACAAAAATATTTGCTTTTATTATTTTTTTTAAATGTGATTTACACATTAGAACTGCCACATTGCTAAGCATAGAGTAATAATCTGCATGCAGCAAAAGCCATGCACATAAGATTTTTTTTTTTTGTGTGTGTATCAAATTAAGTTACAATGCAACATTTCAGTCTAAACTGCAAAAGAATATTTATTACAGGTGCTTTATTTTCTTAGCATGGACTTTATCTGTAAATAGTAATTAGACTATATTTATCTGACTTATGTTTCTTCTGAAAGCTTCTAGATATTGATTAAGTAACTAGGCAGATAAGTTAAGAAAAGATACACTAGCAAAATGAAGTTTCAGTTTTTGCTTTCCACAATACTATAGGTACCTCTTGAATTCCCCTCCTAGAAAAACAATCCCTACTGCTTATGCAAAAGCAGCTTATTTGAAAGCATGGAACTTAAATCATGAAGGGTGACCGTATCTGTTTGCAGAGTCACTCTAAAGGTGCAGGCCATGATTTTGAAATAGTCTCCAGTAACCAATGTTAGCATTTGACTTGTCAAAGAACTAAGCCAATGATTTTGTGATTTGAACCTCTCCAAATAAAATAGTACAAATTGCTGGTAAAGGCTGTGCGCTCTTTTTGCTTTTATAGGTTCCTGTGAGAACCACTGGTCTAGTCATGCTGTCATCTGGCAAAATGGCAAAACTCCAAGTGTCTTTAATAGGAGAAGTATCAGGCTCCATCCTCTGACATAGCTAAAAGAATCATTAATAGAAAATACATCACAGTGCTTTCTTTAATAAGTTTGCTTTATTTGTTCTAGCAGAAGACAATGATTAACTGGTTCATTTTTCAAAAATCAGAAGCACATTTTTTCCGTTTGAAAATAACTGGAAAGGAGCCATTAATTTAGGCAGAATTAGCTTTTCTTTAAATTCTAGCGTTTAAAAAGGGAGAAGCTAGTGAGGTCATGCTGATGTACAGTGCATGTATCAGCTCTATAGCTGCAGATATTCCTGCTCCCCATGACTTGATGAAAACCAATAATTTATGCTTTAAGGAATATATGTTATTTTGGTAGCAGCCTCCTCCATTCAGTTCTTAAATGTGTATTAATTCTTGCCATTTATTTTAAAAATATACAATCTGAAGATGTTATATTCTGCACAATTCTGGATTATTTTTGCATTCCCACTATCTTTGAGGGAGCTGAAAGTTAATTATTTCTTCATAGGATATATAGGGATATATAGTTGCTTTTAAATAGCTAATACATATAAATATACCTATTTTTATTAACTAAACAGATTTTGTAATGCAATAAACTCACAGATGGTAGAAGCTGCTACCGCTGTCAGACACAGTACGTGGTTTCATTTGCTCTCTGATGTTAGACAGTCATGATCCTGGCTGACTGGGAATCTGCTATAAGCCTAGGAACGGTGGTCAAACACTTGCTAACACATAATAGAAATGTAGTAAATGAGAAAAGACTGCCCACCTACTGCTGCTGAGATGACTTCTGGGAATGAAAATGGAGGAAATTAAGAAAAAGATGCACATAATGTCCTGTTGAAGTAAAGAAACTGATGTAGCATTTGAGTTTGTCTGGGTGTGGTTCTAAGTAAGAAATGCTGGGTATGGAATTTCTACCACAGTTGCTACTGTGGGCAAAGCTTATGCATAACAACCCTTTCATGCACAAGAAAAGAAATGTTCCAGTATGAGGGAGAGTGGCACTATGAAAATTTCACTGCAGGCAGATGAATAACTACTTGCTAATAAACTCCATCTATTTTTGTGGGGTGCATGCAATTTAATATGCACATTGATTCTTTCTACAGGACTCCGGCGAAGTGAGAGCCTGTCAGAGAAGCAGGTCAAAGAAGCCAAATCTAAATGTAAAAGTATTGCATTGCTGCTGACAGCAGCTCCCAATCCCAATTCGAAGGGGGTGTTGATGTTCAAGAAGCGTCGTCAAAGGGCAAGGAAGTATACTTTAGTCAGCTACGGGACTGGGGAGCTGGAACGTGACGAAGACGAGGGTGAAGAAGGTGAAGAGGGGGACAAAGAAAATACTTTTGAAGTGAGTTTGCTTGCAACAAGTGAGTCAGAAATAGATGAAGATTTCTTCACTGACATTGACAACGACAGCAAGATTGTGACGTTTGATTGGGACAGTGGTCTACCTGAGGTTGAAAAGAAGACGAAAAGTGGAGACGAGATGCAGACGCTTCCAGAGACAACAGGTAAAGGGGCCCTCATGTTTGCCAGGAGACGGCAGAGGATGGATCAGATTACAGCTGAGCAAGAGGAGATGAAGGCACGCACGGTGCATACAGAGGAACAAAGGGAAGTCACTGTGTCAGAGAACTTTCAAAAAGTAAGCTCTTCAGCCTATCAAACAAAAGAGGAAGAAACGTTAAGACAGCAACCCTGCATAAGCAAAAGCTATGCAGATGTGAGCCAGAATCACAGTAAAATTGTACAACAAAATGGATTTGGTTTAGCACCAGACACAAACCTCTCTTTTCAGCCTTCTGAAGCTCAGAAAGCAGCATCTTTGAATAGAACAGCTAAACCCTTCCCCTTTGGGGTTCAAAACCGAGCAGCTGCACCATTTTCACCCACAAGAAATGTCACTAGTCCTCTTTCAGATTTACCTGCACCACCTCCCTACTGCTCTATCAGCCCACCACCAGAGGCTTTATACAGACCTCTATCAGCTCCTGCAGCAAGCAAAGCTGCACCTCTGTGGTCACACACAGAGCCAACCGAACGCATAGCATCCAGAGATGAAAGGATTGCAGTGCCAGCCAAAAGAACTGGGATACTGCAAGAGGCAAAGAGAAGGAGCACATCAAAGCCTATGTTCTCTTTCAAAGAAGCGCCCAAAGTAAGTCCAAATCCTGCCCTGTTGTCCCTTGTACACAATTCAGAAGGCAAAAAAGGTTCTGGAGCTGGTTTTGAGTCAGGACCCGAAGAAGACTACCTCAGTTTGGGAGCAGAAGCTTGCAATTTCATGCAGAGTCAAGCATCTAAGCAAAAGACCCCTCCTCCTATTGCTCCAAAGCCTTCTGTCAAGGTCTCTCCTGCTGCTGGTACCCCAGTTTCACCAGTTTGGTCACCAGCTGTGGCTTCTAACAAGGCTCCTTCTTTCCCAGCTCCAGCCTCACCACAGGCAGCATATCCTGCACCACTCAAATCCCCACAGTATCCTCATTCTCCCTCTGCCAATCCCCCAAATACTCTCAACTTATCTGGTCCTTTCAAAGGGCCTCAGTCAACCCTGGCGAGTCCAAACCACCCAGCGAAGACACCAGTCACACCAAGTTCTGGAGAAACAAAGCCACCCTTCGAGATGCCACCAGATATGAGGGGAAAAGGAGCACAATTATTTGCCAGAAGGCACTCTCGAATGGAAAAGTATGTGGTTGATTCAGAGACTGTGCAAGCAAACATGCACGCACGAGCCTCATCTCCAACTCCATCTTTACCAGCTTCATGGAAATACTCATCTAATGTCCGAGCACCTCCACCTGTTGCTTATAATCCCATACACAGTCCATCTTATCCTCTTGCTGCAACCAAGCCTTTCCCTAAGTCCACTGCTGCTACCAAAAATACCAAAAGAAAACCTAAGAAAGGTCTCAATGCTTTGGATATTATGAAACATCAACCTTACCAACTTGATGCATCATTATTTACTTTTCAACCTCCTAGTAATAAGGAAAGCCTAGCTATTAAGCAGATACCAAAGTTACCCACTTCAAAGCAAGCTACGTCCTTACGACTACCTGGTCCTGGATCTCCTACAAATGTCCGGGCATCTTCAGTGTACTCTGTGCCAGCCTACGGTTCGCAACCATCGTTCCAATCAAATGCCTCCACCCCAGTAAATGAATCGTATACACCTACAGGCTATTCTGCATTTTCTAAGCCAGAATCCACTACATCCTCTTTGTTTACTGCTCCAAGGCCAAAATTTTCAGCAAAGAAAGCTGGCGTCATTGCACAGGTGTGGAAGCCATCTATTATTGAAGAGTAAACATTATAGCTAAAACTTAGTGTCCACCTTGCTTGCAATGCATTAACTGTTTGCAGTAGCAACTGGGCACACAGTGTCTAGAGTATTCCTTAGCTTGTGTAATATCTTCAGATGTATCACCTCAAATCTGGGTCCAAAGTACTTGAACTTTTTTAAGGAATCAAAATAGATACAAATTGTAGTGTATTTATGCACATTATCAGATGCTTTATGCACGTACAATCCTGCAATAAATAGACACTGTTGTGTTAAGTAAGCAGGACACTAGGTTTTTGCTTTAAGTTGACTGCAACAGAAACAGTATTCATGGTTTGTCAAACTAAAAGAGAAGAGCTTTCTTTCTATCCCCCACTATAATTATGTCCAAATGACCTAGGGATTTGAGGACTTTTTTTTTTAAGTGCCTTATTAAATGCTATTAATAACATGCGTTACTAACATACATAGTCTAAAATAGATAAAGTATTAGACACCAACTGACCACTAGCAGAATACAGCTGGATATACCTTTGGGTATGTGCAGAGTCCCACTGACTTCAGTCAGAATCTGTCTTGGCTCAAAGGTTCTTCCATAGGAATCTGATCAATTGGTCAGGGACTTAGTTTGTAAGTTATGTGGATCAGCTGTGATCCAAAATCATGAATTGCCTCTGTGATTTCACAGAGAATGTGCTATACAAGATACAAGAGTATTCTGCGGAAGACTAATTTAAAGTAGATGGAATGACAGCTCAGAAAAATTGTTAAAGATTTCCCATTTTGGGGAAATTTGACATCCTAAGTGCAGATATATATTTGGCCAAAATTTTGCATAGAATTCAGTGAGCAACATAAAAACTATTAAACCAAAAATATTGATTTAGTGAGGTGACATGGGTTTTTTGGTTTTGCAGCTGTGATGTAATGCAGTAGTTTCTTGTGAAATCATAGTGACTGAGAACTGAAGGGATGCACATAATCAAGAATCTTGCAACCACAGTAGTGTATGCCTCAAAAATTAGCATTTAACAGTAAATCATAAATATTACTTAGTCTTCCTATCGGTCTCATACACATTTTCTTAATTTCCCTTTGGGCTTCACAGTGCTTTTTCCCACTCCAAATCTTTTATCTATGATCTTAGACTTTCACCTTTCCATGTATTGGGTGTAAGGATTGAAATACTGCTACAGTAGAAAGTTCCTAAGAATCCGTAGTCTTGAAACCTACTTCATGATACCGCAAAAAATACACAGTCTTGCTGAGATCCAGGGACTATACTTGAACAGTTCAACATGCTACTCTGTAAGGAGACCTGTTTACATCAGTAGAGCTAGGTCTCAAACAAAATGTTATTTCACATAGATGAGGTTATCAAAATTCATCCCAAATGCAACACTAATGATTAAAACATTGATATGTGAATAAAGGTGGCAGAATCCATTTGGTATATTTATTTAAGTTTCCATCCAGCTAGCTACATAAATATTTTTATATTATAATGGTGCATACACTTTTAATAGAAACTGTCTATTTAGATGAAAGTGTTCCCCAGTATGAGAAAAATAACCTCTGTGTTTGGTCTCATGATGGTAACTCAAGCTGTAATCAAGTTTGAAAAAAATTATTTCATTGTGAATATAGAAAGCAGATTGGAATCATTCAATAGAAATCACTCCTTTTAATTTTGGACCTTCAAAATTCCACTCCCAATTCTGGACTGGAATACTATCTACATTAAAAGAAAATGACCAAGCGATCCCCTTCCCTCTTAAAATTCAGGACAACGATGGGAAATTTTCAGAAAAACAGTTCGAAAAACTCAAGAATTACACTGCATTTTACAGGAAATGGAGTAGCAATATTTTAATCCTCTGGAAATCTCTCTTCTATTTTCCACTGCCAGTATCTGTATTTTTCTTCCATCATTAAACTTGACCCTTTCTTCTCTGCCTGTTTGGGTTTCTTTTCTTTTTCTTCTTCATTCCTCTTATATATACAGACAGATAGACAGATATGTAATTCTTTCCCTTTAATCACTTCCCCTTCTTCCTTCCTTCCTTCTTTTCCCCTCCTTCCTATCCCCCCCCCCATTCATTTTCCCCATCTCCCGCTTTCCTTTTTTCCTACCTTCCTTGGAATAAAGATACTCTTCCAAAGGTAACAGAAATGCTACTGGAGGGCAACACAGAAATCTAACTCCTTTCAGACAACCTTATGTTGCCTTATATGTTTTTACTTAGTCTGCTCCTTTAAATTATGTCTGAATTATAACCACACTCCTGTTCTTGTTCACTGTATTGCCACACAAGTGTTTCCCTAATGAGGAGATTTTTAGCAGTTTTGTACCTTCACCATAGTTTTGAGGTTTTTGAATCTGCTGGCTAACAAGATACAGAATCTTATACAGCATGGTGACCAGGTCACCTCAAGCTCAGGCCAGTAAACTTCTGGAGGTTGTCACCAGCTCTGGAGTGTCCTCTGTGAAATATCTGAATTACTGAAATCTAATTTCTAGCATATTTATGTCTGCATTCATATCACTTTCCAAGTAAGAAATAATAAGCAGAATTGTTCTAATAATAAGCACAAGAAAAGAAAGTGGAGGTGAGGTATCTTTTCACTCAAAGAAAATTGGCTCTCCAGAAAGACAAAAGCAAAGTTAATGGGAACTGGAGGAGAGTTGTGATTAAAACAGAGCGTTTCAGTATCTTAAACCGTCTGTCTAGAACAGAATCCACCTAAAGGATAGAAATGTGTTATCAACTTGTAAAATATTTATGTATCTCTTTCAGCAGAAACCACAGTTTCAATTAGGACACTATGTACATTATTTCCATGTTTACAGCTATATACTAGATGTCAGCTTCTGCGGTAGCTGTACAACATAAAGCAATTAGCCTACCTTCCCTTTACTTTGGCCAGAAGGAAAGGAAATTAATATATGCTAAAAATTTGGCTATTGATAAGATCTGGATTTTTTTGCTGCTCTTCAAATGCAGGTATTTCATAAGCCCAATAGCAATGATAGAAGGACTTTTTAAAGCATCAATATGCATTAAAAGCAAAAGCCCCAGGAACGACAGTGCTCTTAACTCAGTTATGATCATTTAAAAATCCCAATCAAAGAATTCTGAATTCAATTTTATACACATACACAATTTTACATGCATAGTGCTTGGATACAGCTTGGCTTCAGTTCTTTTACCAATCAGGTAAGTCCATAATTCTTACTAATATTTCAGAAGACTATTTAAACTGTCAGTTTTATACAGTGTAGTCTCTCAGAATGCAGATATTTAGAGGAAAGTTTGGCTGTGCATTGCTATGAGTCCAAATTAAGAGCTAAAGACAACATCAAGAGTAACTGAAAGGGGAAGAAAATGAAGCCATCTGAAATTTCTCCATAAATGATAAAGGTTTTGCTGCTTTTTTTTTTCTCTCTCTCTCCCTCCCCCCCCCCAAAAAAAAAAAAAATCTATTAGAATAATCTTAATAGACTATGATATTTTCAAAGATGAAGTGGATGTGCTTAATATATGAGCATATTTACCAGTGAATTTTAGGCCACTCCTAATAACTATACTTCTAATAAGTTCACATTAAAAGATCTAATTTCTTTAAGTTGCTTTTGCCAAATTTAATTATGGTCCATAGTAGAGGTATTATAATATACCAGTTTGGATCTCATGTTTGAGATAACCTTTCTTTGAAAACAGCTACTTTAATGAAGGGTTTATATTCTTCCAATTTCTGTTTCAGTTCCAAACCTTCTTTTTATAAAACCTATGTTTAGCTGTTTTGGAGATAAGTGGCTTTTAGACAAGAAAAGGAAACAAAATATAGTTATTGAAAATAGAACTGGCAAGCTTCTCTTCCCTTCTCTAGGGGAACTACTCTTATTAAGTTCCTGATCAACAGAAGATAACATACTATGAAACAAACATAAAGATATTAAATACATATATATATATATTTCAGTAGTGACATTTACAGAGTAAACAAACATATTTTACAAGAACATCTTATTCTTTTGATTTCTGCTCTCTTATGGAAGAAGTCATTTAGTCATTTTCCTAAGATGTGTCAACACCCAGTGACAAGCTGCCTGGTACCAAAAGCCCCTGGACTGAGGACTGGGACTTTATATAATATGCATATTAAGATTTGTAGTAGGGAACGTCCATTTCTCTTGTAGATGCGCATTCAAGTCACTACAAGATCAAGTCAATGACATTACAGTATCAGTCACCAAAATGTTTCAGTTCATTTTTATCTGAAGTCCTATTGCACTGACCCAAAATATACCTGATTTTATTCAAGAATAAAATTCCAGAGACATTCAAAAGTCAAGCCAAAAAGCCAGCCCTAAAACTGTTATGACCTATTTTGCTGCCACCATAGCAATCATGCAGCAATGAGGCTTTTATTATTTTATTTGCTTTTGGCAGAGTGCTGTTAGTATTCACACAAAAACAAATGTTTAGAATCCACACAGTTTTTGTGTTTGAAGAAATACTAAGAGGCTGCTGCATCTGCAGGCTACAACAATTGGGAAGTGAAAGGCTGATATGTGTTTCATATAGGTAAGTTACTGCTAAATGACAGAAGAGCAGTTTCATCAGAGGTTCATGACATACTGAAGGTACAAGAGAAGAAAATAAGAAGGGCTTAAGTCTGCACTGAGATTGCTGACTATTTCAAGCCTCTTATTGAAATTTGCTAGGTTCTAGGATGAGAGTGCTCATATCACTGGGCATGATTTTTTTCTTCTATTTACAAAAAGAGATTGTGAAAGAATGGAAATGCAGCAAACACAGCAAAAAAGTGAGCTTTCTAAAAAAGCAGACCCAATCAATAGAGTATTGCTCTGAGAAGCAACAATACACAAATGTATTATCCTAGATAGCTCCTGTTCACAGCAGTCTTCAAAAATCCTAATGTGAACTCTCATAAAAGATAATTAAGAGAAGTGCCCATCAGCAATGAAAAGCAACTATAAAAATAACTTGATGTAAGATGATTTGGGAGGAGCACTATATCCACCAGGTATCCAGGACAGCACATCAGCAAAGGACCAGCTTTACCACATGTTCCGCTGCTACTGCCTCTCCATGGGGAATCCTTTATACACTGTGAGGTAGGGAAATAACCAGTGAAACAACAGCAATCTTTGCATCTAACAATTTGCACAATCTTTCTCCTCTCTTTTTCCAGGATCTTCAGCCAGATTTCCTAGCTTGCAGAATGCAAACCGAGTGGTTATAAAAACATCCACTTTTCCAGTATTACCCTTTTCAAAATATAACGATACAACTTTGTCTGAAGTTAAATGTCCAGGATTCCACTGACTGCTTTGTGAGTTCAGCATGGCAAGTGCAAACCTTAATTATGCAGCTTGGCATAATGGTATTTTTAAATTAATCTACTCAGCTTGAACGAGAAATGCTATACAAAGAAGAAAATTGTTGACAAGATATTAAAAAAACCTGTGGATTCAGAGTCTTTGAACTTACTGTTGGTAGAAATGTTTCTTGGGAAAATATGTGAGCCTGATATTTATTTAGTGCCACCTTCATGACTTCAGAGTACAATAACGAGAATTGTTCTTTTTCATAAGCATTACTTCTGCATGTAATTACATGAGGGAGGAGCTGGAATCATTCAAGAGCTATGTTTGATGTGTGGTTTTTAGGCTGGAGCCTTACTCCAGGAAGAAATTTAAGATTTTTATCAAATGATGAAAAAGTAATCCTGAAGGTGAAGGAAGCACTGTGTTTGAAGGTTCTCTACAGAAACAGATTTGAGCTCTCACTTTACAAGCTGAGGCTATTCACATGATATTCCCATGGCTTAAATGTTGGCATCCTTGAGTAAGGCAGGCAAAGACTTTTCTATAACACACTAATCAAGTCACCTGTTACACTGTAGTTTCCAGAGGGGGGGGAAATCTGTTTTTTTGGGTTTTTTTTTTTTTTTTTTGCAATGATCTTGACAAACTGTTTTTAATTTCAGTGCATGTGAAACCATCATAAATTATATGGTGGTATGTTGTAACAGTAACTGTACGCTCCCTTAGGCTGAGGAAAGAGCTAAGAGAAAAATAACTTTCTGAACCATGCTTACAGGTGGACTAAGTAGATGAAGGCTTTGTGAGAAGGTTATTCAATATACAAAGATGAAGTGTTTTCAAACAAGAATCCTTGATTCTTTTGCTGGGTTTGGGACAGACATCTTGAAAATGTAATTCCAGACAATTGAAAGATACATTGCTACAACAATAACACATCATCACCTGACACTGTTTTTCTCTGAGAATTTCCAACTCAGTTTAGAGCAGAGAATGGTACTTGTCACCTAATGAACAGCCCTTCACTAATGTATTGATTCTGTTCTGTGCTTAGCACCATTCCTTATATAAGGTACACTCCTCAAAGTACGCTCCTCATGCTGAGTGACTTATTTCCTCATAGCTTTTTTTTGTTAGTATTTCATTCAGAAGCTGTAATTTGTTTTTTCCACTACTGTATGAATGAGTAAATGAGTAAAAAAAAGATGGCGGCATTGATATTAGGGTACTCTGTAGCCTTAGCTTCCCAGTTCAATACAGTGCTATAGGATCTGAACTAGTCACTGTATCAAAAGCATGGCTCCCCTTAACGACAGCCTGTAATCTGTAATCTGTTCACAGATTACAGTTCTCCGAATGGAATTCCAGAAAAGGGAATGCCTAGTGATCAACCAGGGAAAATGTCTTTCACAAAATATATTCATTTGTTATATAATCATATAATTTGCTAAAAGAAATGCTAAAACTGTACTGGATGGGGCAGCAGTACTAAATTTAATACAAATATACACACACTAGGCAATTATGTTTACATTTCATACCTTTTGAATACTTACCTTTTAAGTGTGTTTAAGACCCAAGGGTTTTTTAGAGCAAGCCAAACTTCAAAATGCTATCACACAGATCACTGTAACCACCAGGGTCCTCCAGATTAGCTTGAGCCACCAACTGACATTATGCTACTTAAGTAACTGGCAGCAACTGCTTGCTGACATCTGGCTGTGAATCTGCACTGGGAGGATGGTACAGTTTCCTGTGAAGCCCTTAATTTTTTTCTGATATCAGTGAGATGAAAGAAGGGCAAACTCCATCCTTCTGGGGAAGAAATTGCTCTGCTGTTCTGAAGTACATAGCAGTAAGCACAGGTTCTTTTCCCCAGGTGTACCCTCACGGCTACATTTCATCATCCTATCCAAAAGCCTATGAAACTTGGCCATTTATACCTACTCTCATCACCCTCCAAACCAGTCCTGAATACAGTTTTTCCTTCTGCATCAAGTATTACCATCTCTTAATTTTGTTTTGGTCAGTCTTTCCCCCATCCTTCCCTTGCTGGTTTCTTCCACTCTGCGGAAATTCTTCTTGCCCCGGTACATTCAGTTCAGATGTTTCCCCTTTCAGAGATGCTTTGGCTCAACAGGAGGTCTTGAGGCAGGTGTGCTGTACACCGCAGTCCTGAACAGTGACTGTGCAGCCTTGTGTTTGGACTCACTGTTGTGAAGACACAGGCATGCATCATATCTATGCACAGAACTTGTGAAGGAAAACACAGCTGTGCAATAAGTGCTGGAGCTGTGGTAAACAGCAGTGACTTTTCCATCCTGTGGAGATACACATAGACTGCATTTCTGACAGGTAAAGAAAGCAGAACACTGCAGGAACTGGGGAACAGATAAGGTGTTCCTATTGAGCCTCACATTTCTGCATAGCCTGTACTAATTAAAATCACTGGAGAGCTCAGCTGGGACATTAATAGGCAAATATTAGAATAAAGATATGAGACACTTAGTCTCAAACCAATTCTAAAGCATAAAGCAGTACTACTTTTCAAGGAAAAGTAAGCTACAATTTTTTTTTTGCATTTCTATGTTTGTTTTTTTTTTCCTACTCTCACTCTGTGAAGTGATTGAACCATATAGGTTCACTTGGTTAAAATGCAACTCAGGGGGCTGAATCATTTGGGATAAAGTAAATAAGAAAAATAACCACAGACTGAGGATTTTGGTTTGAAAGATTTGATGAGAAAATTATCTTTTCACTCGGAAATGTTCAAAAACAACATTGCCACCATCTCCAAGAATTACAATATATTCAGTAGTTACTTGATTTCATTTTAGAAAAATATATCAGTTAATGCCCTTAATATTCCCTTCCCTTAATATTAAACATATTATTTGTCCATTCAAAGTAGAAATATGAGAAACGAAGACCAACTTTGCACTTGTTTTCAAACTTCCAATCACAAGGAAGTAAGGCTTCATGCTCTTAAGACCTCCTTTGAAATTGTATAATACTGAAGTCCAGAAGGTGGCAGCAAATGTTTTCTCTTACGAGAAATAAGGAAACCAAGGAAACCAAAGATGCTTACGGCCAAAGAAGTTTCAGTTATTCACTTACTATACACGTAACTGCATTTATTTTTATAATCATATATGCATAAAGATTAAATGTCACTGGAAAATACTGATTTTCTTTCATTTACACAAATGCAAATTGAACTAGGTCAGTAACAAATCTATGACAGGTTAGCAGTACTTCTGTTTCTTTTCCATGTACGCTAGGTATTTTGCAGTAGTGAAGGACTAATTCTTGCATCTTAATGTCCTCTCTTTACTACTACTTGACAATTAAAAAGGAATTTATTCTCAAAAGCAACATTTGTCACAAACCCTATATACAATGCTTGACAGTAACTGTTTCATGAGTTCTTACACCAGTGGTGAAAACAAAATTATTCTCGCTTTGATGGCTATGATTAGTTGCCTGAAATAATAACACAGTTGAAAAACAACTTCAATTTAGAATAAAATGGGTTGCAGTTCTAAATTTCTCTTTTTTTTTTTTTTTTTAGCATGGTCACTGACAAGGCTTTAATTATTACAGACAAGTAAGATTCCCTGTCGCAATAGCCCCAAGGACCAAAATGCAGCATTCCAAGTTTATTAGTTTCATTTTGCCTGCTACAAATTATTTGCAGCATTTTTAATTTTATTTCCTTTTTTTCGTAGTGGTTTTTATCATTACATAAACTTTAAATTGTAAATGGTTTCAGATGAAAGAAAAGCACAAATAGGCTTAGCAATGTCTTCCTTCTATTAAATTAAAAATCTGAAATGCTTGTTTTCTATTAAAAAATTGGAAAGAATTGAAACATATATATATATATAAAAATATATATAATATATATATATATAAATCAGGTATTTTTTATTTCATCCTACCATGTTCTCAATGGTTTGTTCTCTAACTGCAGTAGCCATTACAAGACTATAAAAAGCAAAATGATAAACACAACAGTCAACTTTTTATAAAGGGAGCCATATTTTACAGCAGTCCAATTGTTTTAGCCACATCCCGTTCCTTTGTTGCCTTTTGGGGAAAACATTAACTATATGCTAATGTTAACTCTGATTTGTACCTGCTTAATCCCCATAATTAAAATGGAAAGAAAAAAATAAAAAGGCCTTAATGATTTAGCAATCTAAGTCAATCATATTACATTTATTTTAGTTTTTGTTATTAATACACAACTCTTAAGTACTAACAGTGCTTACAATAAATGTGCTCTTCACTCACCAGTTTATAAACATTTTCAGTTTCTTACATCAGCATTAACTTATAACTGAATTTTTATCTGTTTGCATAGACACCTGGGCAGTCAGCAGCTCATGCTAGTGTTCTATGGCTGCAATGGACAGTTCTGAACTGCCTCTTCTTTTATTGATATCTAAGAACCATTTTCCTTTTAATAGCTACAGTAGAAAAGGCCTTGCCCTTTGAAAATATTCATAGGGGCAGTGGAAAAATGCAAATTCATCACTGTGTGGCATTCCCTTTTGTTTTGTAGCCTAATAACACCTTGTGTTCTGGTACAGTATTATTTTTAATGTTTTACAAAAAGAGTACAGTAACATAGTGTGTGATAATTTAATAATTCTGGTTCACATCACTTTTCTTCCCTTCTCCTTTGATTGTGAGAAGAATGGAAGATCTCCCCTGTTCTGTTTGTAATATTCTTGGATTATTCCATCCCATCACCATAAACTGTTTCTCCATTCACACTTAATATTTCCCACTGTCTCACTGATGAACAGAGGTTTACACATTGTATTTAGTGCATTTATGTCAAAAGATCTAATCTTAACATATTAAATAGGAAGGAAAAACAATAGAAAGTATCACCATGCTTGGCCACTACTGTCCAGTAAGGGAATGATGAATTCTGGTGATTAAACATTGCCTTGATTTCACAGTTTGTTAGTTGAAAGGGGCCAAACAACACAGGTTAGTTAGAATTCAGTTTACAAATATCAAATGGAGGTCTGCTATAAGTTTAGAGATTTTCAGACCAAGACTTTCAGTCTAGGAACATAACCACCAATAATAAGAATTAAAGGCAATATTAGTCATATCTCAGTTCTTACATTTGAAACTTTTCTATTGAAAGAAAATCTTGCCTATCTACAAGTATTTAAAGGTTAGGAAAAATGTGGAGATATATTCTCAAGCCAAAGATCATTCAGTTTCAGTATAAAGTTGTGGTAGGTAGATACAGACAAATATTAGATTAATTAGACTATCAGTGCAGCGTGCTCTCGGATTACTCACATTGCAATAGGCACAACCACAGCAGTCTTATCAATGAGATGGCTTAGAGACTAAATTCCTCCTTTTTGGGGTAAGCACTGAGGCATTATGACACAGTGCGCATAACCAGTGCCTTTGCTTTATTTCTTTCATGGAAAGAAATTGAATAACTTTCTGTGAAAGAATCAGAAGAATTATAAATATATCCCCCTGAATCCAAAAAGTTATAACTGCTCCAAGGTGCAATCACTTTACAAAATCCAGTAGAATTGCTTCAGGCCCAAATTTTCCTAAATTCTTTAAAAATAAAATTGGAATAAGAAAAAAAAAAAAACCTGCCTGCAAACGGGAAACATCCAGCTGTCAGTACCGTAGTTCGTAATTTTCATCTTGCAGCAAGAACTCTTTTGTTATCATTTAGATATGGGTTGAACAACCATTCAAAATGAAGTAATCATTGATTACCTTCAGTGATAAAGATCTTATTGAATGCATTCACTGTATCCATTTTATCTAGTTTCCAAGAAAGATACTTTGCACCTAACAAAACCATCCACTGTGGCAAGAGAAATCAGTCTTTTGTCACCTGAAGAGTTCTTCTATAAAAGTTAGATCTCTGACAGTAGCTATAATAATGAAGTCTAGAAATTAACATGATTATGTGAGATCCAGGAGACCAATGAAAAAATGCATAAGCTACTCCAACAAATTGAAATCAGTTTGAATCAGTTAGTCCATTTTGCCAAAATACACGATCTAAAATGGCTATTCTTATTGGGAGGTTCTGGAGTAGAAAAAGAGAGTGATTACCAACTTTTAAATAAATACTTTATTCCAATTAAATTGGAACAATCTCTTATTGGCCAGGTAAACTGTAACAGTTACTCCAAGTTACCTGGGAGTCTAAATCAAATTTTATTGGAAAAAAATCTATCATATATATTTTCATCTAATAAAGTGATCACTGGGTAATATCTCTTTTATAACAAGGGAAAGCCATCCTCACGTAATGAGATGTTCTTCATCTATGAGATGGTGTGAGCTATTTGGATTCTTACGTAGTCATATTATCCCTGAGAGCCTAACTGAAGTTAAAAATGAAATAAAAAATGAGTTCAAGTAATTTTAGTGTAACTAACCTCATTTTGAAGGTGCTACTCATGCTCCAACTTTACTGACTGCTTATCTTCCAGTAAGACCTAACATTCTTGTCAAATAGAGACCCACACTGCACAAAAGCTAAAAAGCAGAGAAGAAACTCAGAACTAAAATGAGAAAAGATTTATAATTCCTATGAGAATAAAATCCAAGCATTTCACACTATTTTCTTTTTCCAAATGAAGCAAACAATATTCACCATATTAGCAATGTCTGAGATTCTGCTTTTTCTGCAACAACCTGAACATGCTGAATTTAAGATCTGAATGACATTGCTGGTGCTGTGGATAGAAATGACTCGAAGAACAAACATATGTTCTTTGAAGTCATACAGATTAAGATTCTGAAGATAGAAAAACACTCTTTTTCAATTTTGTTAAAACTGTGCTAGCCCCTTTATACTGTATCAGTTGATTCATGCTGACAGTCTTCCTAGGAATTCATTTAGCCTTATTATTAGCCTTTTATGATAAAGAATTCTTAGAACACTTTCCAGCATTACAGAATATTTTCTTCTTCTTCATTAATGATCTTGATTATCTGTCAAATCTGATACAGTGGTAACTTGTATAGAGGTGTGCTAACAAGTGGTAACTTGTACTAAGAATCTCTAGAACACCACCACAGAGCGAACATTTAATTTTGTCCATGTTGCATAGCTGCTTTTACAAGCTTCTACTGTTGTAAAATAGTAGAATGGCCTATTTTCTGCCTGCCAAAGTACAGAAATACTTTTCTTGACTCATAATTCCCTAATCAGACTGTCAAGAAAAATTAGCTCCTACTTTATTACTGATAGTTAGGCCTAAAAGATACCTCTGCCACTTGATGAACACTAATTTTTTTCTAAACACTGCATACTAAACAGTAACATTCAGTGATAACAGTTCTTTCAGCATTATAATTTATCTCTGCACCTCTGAAGTCCCACAAAGTACTCCTGGCAGGAGTTGAAATCTCTTTTAAAAGGTTTTTCTATTCAGCATAGACCAAAATCTAGAACCATCCAGAGAGCAGTTATCACAAGTAGGCTAACTAGCACAACCTGTTTGATCAACTTTATCCATTAACACAATCCTATCTCCTTAGCTTAATGGCTCTGGTTATTACATTACCTTCTAATAGAAATTGTATCTCACTTTGATTTCATACCTTCAAAAAAAATTATTGTTACTGATGATTTAAACAAAATGCACTAGTCAGACACGTTGAAGAAGCTGACTTTTGTAGATTCAGTGAAGAAAGAAATTGCAGTACATTAGAGGAAGAAAAGGTATTCAGAAAAGCCTATAACTTATTGCTTACAACTCCTTGGATCCAGGCATGATCTCCTACCCGGACTCTTATTTTATATGGAAGTATGCATCCCTCTTATTAGGTGAAAACCTGGAGGAAGATCAACTCATTCTTGATGGCACATCACATCATTTATGTTAAAATCTTTTTCTGCATATTCTTTGATTCACTCACCTTCCAAACATTTTTGCTTCTTATATGCTACCAGTTTACAGTATGCAGCTAGGACCTGTTTGCATGTGGTGAGCTGATAAACCACATACTTAAAGCTTGATCATGTCATAGTTTAAGTAAAGAATCAAAAAAATTAACTGTGCTAATTTGCCAAAAACTAAGGATTTTTTTTTTCACAGTATTTAAAGTTTTGGAAGTTAATTAGGAAAATTAACAGGCCAGCATCGTTTAAATGACATTTTAACACAACCATTGGCAACAGAGCCTGGAATTTCGCAGAGGATTTCAGAATTACAGGCATTTAAACCTAGGGACATGAATCAGTGGGCGTAAATCAAATACTTGAAGAACCACTTGTACAGACACTACTCAGTAAGAAGAATGTGATTTGTCTAATACAAAGAGCATCTGTTCAGGGGAAGAGGCTCTAACTGTTTTGTACATCAAATGAAGACTGTTGTGGGCAGAACCTTCTCACAAACAGAGTTTCTGTTTCAAAGTGCAGCATTACTAAGAAGATTAGGATTTGTCAAATATGAATGGATTGTGCCCATAAATGGGTCAGAATGTTCTAAAATTTTGAGGGCATTGCCTTCTAAAGAAGCCAGGTTAAGTAGCATCCTGTGAAGGTATTAAGGAAATCACTACATTAACATTTTTAATTTGGCATGATCATTTTTGAACTTGTAATCAAATAAATTAGACTGTGCCTGCACGTAAACACACAAGGAACTGTTGCAACATGACTTACTTTTTCATTATTGGAAATAGTTTTTTCAGAACAAGACACACTAGCTAAGTAGTGGAGATGGAAGTAAAGCTGAAAAGCTGCTAATAGAATTGTACCTCTTCAGTAACAAAAGCTTGCCTTTGGTTTATTTACCTTCCTCAGAAACACAGTTTGCTCTTTATTCCTGATTCTTTGCCTCCTTTTTAATACCTCATCTCTTTCCATTAAAGTATTAAAAAGTAGATATAAAACAAGATTACTAGGATGTCACATGCTTCCAGAGTTTGTTGCTCCAGTTTGGCAGTGAAGAAAAAGGGCTTTTGCTCTTCTCATTTAATGACTTCATCCGTATTTGATATTTTGTTTTCCTAGGAAAGAAGCAGTGGACGCTCGTTATCACTTCCTGGGAAACCTTCATTTATTTCTCGAGCCACATCTCCCACTTCTCCTCTTATATTTCAGCCTGCTCCTGACTACTTCAGCAAGCCAGACACAGCAGCTGACAAGCCTGGCAAGAGACTGACTCCCTGGGAAGCAGCAGCAAAATCCCCTCTTGGTCTAGTAGATGAAGCTTTCGCGCCACAAAATATGCAGGAATCCATTGCTGCTAATGTAGTATCAGCTGCATACAGGAAAACACTTCCTGAACCACCAGATGAATGGAAACAAAAGGTTTCTTACGAGCCTCCAGTCCCAAGTGCTAGCCTAGCCTTATTAGGAGGGAAGCAATCAGGTGTTACATCAGCCCAAAAAAGCTCCCTGTCTGTTTCAAATGCCACCACGCAGGCTGGCTCTCAGCAGCAGTATGCTTACTGCAGTCAACGGTCCCAAACAGATCCTGATATAACATCTATGGATTCTAGGTCTGACTATGGCTTGTCAGCAGCTGATTCAAACTACAATCCACAGCCAAGGGGATGGAGGCGTCCAACATGAACAGCAGAAGGGCCTGGCCTATTTTCCCTTCCTCCAACTTTACAAATCTTAGATTTGAGTTGGAGAAGGAAAGTTTATTGCTGGCCTCACCATCTCTGAACTAAAGAAATGAGGAGGCAAAACTGAATGGAGCACAGTTTTCACATGACTTCAGGGCTAGCAGCTGCTAGAATAGACTCAGTTTTACACCTAACCTAAGATAGTTCTGTGTGTAAAAGGGTAAAAGTACTAATTTCTTGGGGGTGGGATGGGAATGAATGTGGGACAACCAATGTCCTCATTACAAGAATCCAGACAGGATTCAGATAGCGATAGTACAAGCATTTGCAGTTATGTTAATACATAAAAGAAAAAAAAATAAGGGCATTTTAAAGGCAAGAAGTATTTTACAGGATCTTGTATGTTTTCCAGATATGTTAGACACCCAAGTTCCAGGTTGTTAGATAGAACCAGCCTTGAGAAAGTTCCATTGGAAACAGAAGATTGAGAAATGCTGGACTATTGGTCCTATGTTTTCTTTTTTTCATTTTAAAAGCAAAGTAGCAAAGTAAATCAATGAATAATTACAGTATGGTAGCATTTAAAATGTTCATGGTACCTGAATTTCTACAACATGTAGACATATGCTAGTTTTATACAGTCATACATTTCAGAATGATTTCACGACTGTTTCAATGAATTTTTACATGTTGTAATTAAGCGAACAATCTGAACACAACAGAAGGAAAGGTGTTAATAGAGACCATCACCATGATACTTGAACAACAAAAGGCATGAGGAAAGTATTTAGACTGTATTTAAACTGGATTGCAAGGCAATTTTGTAATAAACTCAAGTGAGAGTCTGGAACAGCATTTACTTCTCTGTGAAATGCACTATTTGCTGGACATTTAGTGTTACAGCATCTAATAGTCTAACTAGGTAGGCTGTTATTCTTAGTGTCTAGGTAGCTCAATGTTCAGAAGGCTTTTGAGTTGTACTCTCAGTTCAGAAGACATTAAGTTGATTGTGAGCATAAAGCTGAAGAGCATAAGTTGTTCATCAAGCACAATACCTGCTCGGGGTAGAAGGTGGTTTGTGTAGGAGGGCTTATGATATGTGTCACAGTGGTATGAGTCTAGTACGAGTAGCAAGTATTTGGACAGGTGGTTAGAGTTAAGCTATTTTGATGGATCTGAAGAGATGGCAAATAATTGTTGCTGATGATAAACACCTTGCATTTACAGCTTATTTAAACAGTAGACATGCGTGTCTAAAAATATATGCATTGCAAGCTTATTGGATAGTTTAGATGTTGTTAAGGCATTAAATGAATACTCTAATCTTTACAAAGCTCTCTGCATCCTCCTCATTTTTTGGGACATTCTTCAACAACCTGTTGGGCACAGTCAACTACAATTACTGCAGAAATACTGTTAACTATCCCTATTTTCAATAAAGTTGTCAACTCTGTGTGAAGCTGTTAGATTAGAAAGAACTGAAACAGCTACATAATTAAGAAATAACATACTACTAAACATTCCCATCTGCAAACAGTTTTCCACTATAGAAATTATAAAATACAATTAGTATAAAGAAAAAAGTAAACCAAGTTCATTTGAGATGAAATTTCCTGTAGAAGCAACTAACTGCATTAAAAATATACCTTCAATGAGTTTAAGTTCATAGTAATTCTCTAGTCAAATATAAGACTCCTTGAAATCAGCTGATTCCTTTGACCAATCAGGAAATAAAGATATGGAAGTTGTAAATCTTTGAATTTGAGTCACACTGTTATAGCACATCACAGATTTATTTCACAACTTATGAATGTGTAAAACAAAGTTGATTTAGAAACATTACATGAACAGTGCTGCTGAAAACGAGCTTTGCACCTGTGAGTCATACACTTACATAATCTGATTACATTTTCCTGCCACAGAAAAGAAACAAGAACTCACCCCTCACCCACGTTATTCCCGACAATTCTCCATAACATCCCTTTCCATCACCATTGGGAATACTGCCACTGAAACCAATGGGACTGTGGCAGTTCTATCAGCCTTAAGAGTGTGTGTTCAGATCCAGGTCTCTTTCCCCAGAAATATATGTAAAATTTCCACCTGATTTCAGCATAATTGAGATCCAGCAGTTATGCTGGTAAGTCATTAAAGTCTTAGTTATTCAATAAATTTTAGTGTTCATGTATTTTACAGAATGACTGCATTCTGAAAATTTAATGCTTACATATTTTGCTGAACTGTGGTATGTATTATAATAAAAGTGAATCCATGTATCCGAGACAAGTTCAGATTTTTGTTTGAGAATTTATCCTTCACACTGTTAAACCAGAAACTAGATTAATTAGTTTGCAGTAAGATATTTTTACCAAATGCAATTATTTTAATTCTCGTACTCAAGCATGTGGCTTTTGAATGATCATTGAAAATAATGTTATTAACTCTAAGGTCATGTGCAGAAGAAGGAGTTGTGTGCTTAGGAAAGGAAATGTTTTCTTATTTTTCTGGTGCACACAGATTAAAATCAAAAATATTTCTAAATTTTGATATTTCAAAAAAAGTTATGAAATAGAATGATATTTAATATTGTGATCACATAACAGTACAGGAAATACTTCAGGATCAAGCTCTAACAAAAAAAAAAAAAAAAAAAACACAAAAAACCACCCAAGTAGGCACCAAGCACTTAAGAACAGCAGAATAAGACAGTCACTGGCTTTCTTTCAATGTCCCAAGAAAAAAAAAAGAAAATGTAATGTGTCAGTTTACTTCTGTTGATAAGAAGAAATTCATCAGTAAGCACTTCTGTGAACATGAGAATTAATGGTGCTGAGTTTCCTATGAATTTGTATGCCATCTTAGATTAACTTGGGTGCTTAACAATTTTCCACAGATTTTTCTTCCCTGCTGTTGAAGATTTGCTAGTTCTCATATGGATTCTCTCATGTTACAGGATGAATGTATCCTGTATTAGACATCTCCCTCAGTAGTAACACTGATAAAGTGTATACATCCTCCACTCAGGTGCCTATTTTTAAAAAGTTTGTGGGCAATAGATTATTTCTGAGGTCTATTCCATTGCCACATAGCAAGAAGCAAACAATTTAAAAATTATTAACGAGAGGACAGACACACAAGGAAGAACGCAGGCAGATGACATAGCCTTTTTTACAAAGGAAATGAGGCTAAAACCAGATTGAAACAATGAACCAATTTCAATGGAAGCAGCAGGCCCAGACTATTAATTGAAATGGTAATGTATGCACAGCTTTATGAATAACCACAGAGCATCATTCTGTTCTTCAACCTATTCTTCCACTAGCAAAGCATCTTTCCACCACAGATTTGTAACTGCTGAGTGTGAGTTCTGAATATACTAAGAGTATTTCTTACATTTGTTTTTGAATGCACAGATCTGCTCAATAAATGAGGAAAAAATACCTTGATAATTTAAATGTGGTTCTTCTGTTCACCCTCTGTTTTCTGTTAGCATGTATAGAATTTAAATACACAATATAACTAACAGTTGTTTTCTTTAGTTACACTAGCTGACAACCACAATTTTTTCATGATTTATTTTCACATTGGTTCACTTCAACAAAACCAAATATCTATTTACATTGCATTTCTGCCAAGTCACAAAAGGCTGCCTTATCTTTATAAAAGGCTTTTCATTCTAAAGGCTTTTTGTTCACTGCAAAAGACACTTTGAGAATGTATAGCAAAAATGTAAATTGATAATCATTTAATAAAGTGATTTGACCAATCAGATAAGAAACAATTTTGCTTTCTCTAAATTCTTGTCTGCTTGTTTTGAATAATCTGAACCCAAGTAAAGCCTAATCTCTTTTTTTTTTTTCTGCACCATTTTTAGATCCACTGACTGCCTGTCAGTGACCTTGGGCTGATATGAGCTTCTAAAAGCTTAAACCAGCATCAGGTCAAATGGCAGCGTGTCAATTCAGTAGAATTTCATTTTCATACTAACAGAGCTGAGAAAGGAAACAGAGTTAAGCATAGTCTACTGAGGTAAAACAATATGGTCAGGCTTTTTATTGTTTGAACATTTTCATCCTCACAGTAAAAACTTGCAACAGTCATTTACTACACATCTAAACTTCCGTTCATTCCCTCTAGGTTTGTTCAGAAGGGCTGCATTACTGTATGCTCCTGTTGTTTAATCTTAATTGAACCACACTACTCAAAAATAAATAAATACTGAGAATAAATTATGAACTCTGTCTTGATATTGTTCAGACTACTCAGTGAAAAGCTCCAAAGCAGATAAGTACAATCTAGCTGTGAAAATTCAGATCAGATTCCCACTGCTTAAGTGAATAGGCTTGATGAATCACTAAGCAGTTTTTACATCGTTAAAGTAAGGCTTTTGCCCTCTGTAAAAGTAAGTGTGCACTTAAAACTTAGAGAAATGGTAAAATTTGAAAGAAGCTTGAAATACCTAAGGCATATTAAGGGTTTTCAAGGCTGCAAGATAATTAGTGTTCTTCCTTTTCATAGTTACAGGCAGAGTTTTCATTTTTATATGGTAATATTTTGAATAGATTCTAAGCAAAGGACGCATAAACCAGATTCATTTTAATGCAGCATCCTTAAACTGAGCAACTTTCAGTACCTTAAAAATCCTACTACATAGATTAATAGCCATTATTTTTGGCTATGTCACGTATGTATGAAATGTACTTTGAGTTTCTTCAAATTCCCTAGATTTTCTGATGCATTTGTCAATGTTTAAGAGCTTTTAGAGTGACTGCAAGATTCCAGAGTGCTCTGTTACTTAATGTGAACACTTAATGTATTGAGTCATTTTAGGTCCAGAAAGAAAGTGGCCTGGAAATACCCACCTACATGGTTTTTCCTCAAATTTAACTCTAATGCTTTTATTTTGTTCACTAGATTCACTACTAGATTTTTAAAATAAGTAGTGCGTTGCATGTGTTCCTTACACATTAAGGCAACTTCATCTACATTCTTCAGCGTATCTTAGATTTCATGCATTTGAGATATGAGGAAGTTTTATTCCAAATTCTAATATATAGTTATCCTTATTGGCAATGGGAAGTCCTAGAGTTAAGGAGGGGAGAGTAGCAAAACAAGAAATATCGTTCAAAAAGGATTACATAAATTCATAGATGACAGGCCTATAAAAAGACACTGAAGTGGACAAGCAGGTATGTACCCTCAAATATTGCCAATTCTGTAATTAAGGATGCTTGTGATGGAAAGGGATGGCAGTGAGTAGCTAGATTCACAAATTCCTATTTCATAGCAATTGCTATGTCTGTTCCTAGAGTGAAGATTCTGGGCCAGATGTATTATTAATTGGACCCATTAGGCATGTCAACTTTCTGTTAACGTGGAGGGTGCTCAAATATTGTTCTCAAGACTTCTTTCTATCTCAAGTCAGCTACATCCAGTTCCTGCCATTTACTCAAGCAACTGTTGATTTTCAAGCTTGTATTTGTCCTCTTACTCAAGGCAGCAATGTTATTTAACACCTTACCTTTTCAATTCCAGGATTATCCACCTTTACTGTGAGGGTATGTGATGCCAGAGTTACAGGACCAGGAGACAGATCCAGAACCATGACTTCAGGTATCATCCAAGGTTCCACACTGCCTTAAAAGAGACAGCATTGTGCCCAGGTGGCCAAAAAGGCTAACAGCATCTTGGCTTGTATCAGAAATAGCATAGCCAGCAGGACCAGGGAGTTTATCACTGTCTTGTACTCAGCAATGGAGAGGCTGCACTTTGAGTACTGTGTTCAGTTTTAAACCCCTCACTACAAAAAAGGCAATGAGGCCTTGGCGGGTATTCAAAGAAGAGCAACAAAATAAATGTAGAAGAGGATAAATCTACCTATTGAGTAAGCATGCCCTGTGAAAAATGCAGCTCAAAGAAACCTCCAAAACAAGACAAAGCAACAAAAACCTCCTGACTGCATAGAACAAAATCCTAAATCCAACTAGTACAATGGCAGCTTTACTATTTTATTACTGATGTCAGCAGGGTGACAGTTTCACCTTGCAGAGAAAAGTGCAGGACTGTAAACTAGAACAGGTCACGTATTTACAACCACTAACTGATGTCAGCAGTTCCACAGTGTTTTGAAACCTATTGTTTCAAAAAATGTGATTGTCAATGTAGTAAGTGGGTATTAATCAGATTTTCTAACGTGATCTTCTGTTAGGAATTTTCTTTATGTATTTCTGTACGTTGAAAACAAAGTTATCTCAGTTTGGACTCTGTTCAGGCTCAAGCTACTGTCTTGATATCCTGTGTAATCAATGTGAAATGGCATATTTAAAAAGCAATTCATCCACAGATGCACAGCTGAATTCTGAGGATTGGATGCTAAGTAAGTTTATTTGGACAGATGAGAATTAAAGAGCAACTGACAGTGTTATGAATGCAGGAAGAAAGGCACCTGCACATCTCTCTCTTTCTACATATACGGATCTAACTTAAGCAGAAATATTGGCACAAAGATTTCTACCCAAGGCTGAAGCTGTTTTGGGAAGTGAAATATTAGTTTTGGTCATACTGGGATAAGTACACATTTAAGTTACAACCAAATCTTCATTAAGCTAGATAATAAAATACAAAGGTAAATTGAGTAAAGTGATAGAATATATGCCTTGCTTTCCAGACCTAAATTGTCTTTGTATTACCGTACATCCTGGTATGAGCAGTTCTCAGTGGACTTAATAGCTCCAAAATCATGCTGAGCTGGTACTGAGTGCCCAAGCAAACTGAGAAATAACCTGAACATGCTCCTCGTCTAGCCAGACTTGATCTAGAATAAGGAATGCAGACCTAGGATCTTAAATACACAGTTATGACACTCCAAACTCATCTTGGTCTGCAGAGGTGTAATTGGATAGTTCTGTACTTATATGAATTATAAGATATGAATTATCAACAAACCAGATAATCCATCCAAGGATGATGAATAAACGCTTGTTATTTTGGTAGCCATACAGAACTTGAGCTCTAGGCAGGTACTTATTCACAATTGACATATAGGTTTCTCAAAGGAAGGGAAATTAAAAAAGTTATCCCTTTGAGAATTAATAAGCTGCTATTTACCCTGGCAGAATTATATACACATCACTGTATTTTGGATTTGTATTAGCAGAGTTGGATGTGACTGCTCTCTATTTAACTTCAAATGAATAGCAGTATAAATACAGGGCTGAATGACAGCTGGTAGATGGGTAAAGTTCAAACATTATCAACAAAAGCTTTATTTTTTCCTGGTGAACTTTATCATAGTTTCTACTCCTTTGAATGCTCTGCCATAATCTTTGTACCAGAGGGTGGAGATCAGAGTAATTTAGGAGTAAGTTCACAGCATTTCTAAGGCATAACCTATGCTTCCAGATATTTCGCATCTTACTTTGGTATTTATTATTTTCTTTAATATTAACCATTACTCATGATCTTTCTTCCAGACACTATAGCATATGAGATGCATTATATTTTTTTTGGGAAAACATACTTCCTAAAAAAGCACACTTAAGCTGAAAAAGGAACTGCATTGTAACAAACACTCATGTACATAGATCTTCTGTGCTTTGTAAGCATACTAAGATAAGTAGAGAGTAAGAGGGAAAAAAAAAAATGCAAGAATAAAGCATTACAGAGAAGCAGATAGATACTATTTTGAGATGCAGTAGGTTCCCATGCTTTTGTAAGGATTAGAGGTCTTTGGAACACAAAATGCTGGATCCTGTGCAGACACGCAGTCCTGAACAAGCTCTTGGCAAAAGACTTCATCAATAGGTACTCTGAAAAGTACTTTGAAAAGACTCGCTATGGCTATTCGTGCCACAGGTGACTCATGCCCTGATCAAGCCATGACAATAGGAAAATAAAAATCAAAGATTCATTTTATCCTCTTGTAAGAAATAGCTAAGTGGACTAGCACTCTGTAAACACCTGGGAATGCGAAGAACCTATAAACACCTTTAAGTAACTGCAGCAAGTTTAATTTATTTTCTGCTGAAATACAGTCAATTAGTCATTAAGCACTTCAGTCCTAATTATAGAATACTGTTGCATTTTTTGTATCTCAAACTTTTCCAGAACTGTGTGGTTTGTTTGGGATCAGGTGCAGCTATCTCTGTTTCCTTAACTGATAAAAACACAGATGAATCTGACACAACATTCAGGCTAGGACAATTGCTAAGTCAGTATCCATGAGCAGTGACATGTAAAGTTGTCCGCAAACCATTTTGCCTGGTGAAATTTAATCTTTGTTTAAAAGAAGGGAAGGATCCCAAAATGCACAAGTTCTAACAAAGCATTTACCTTCTTCAAAAGTCGCTGACATTCCTGAAAAAGTGGTTGCATTCTTTCAGTGTCCAACGTGCAAGCTCTTAACAGCAAGACAAATGGCACTTTAACAAAGCCTAGCGCAGTCCAATAGAGGGCAGTGGCACACAACTCACTTATAGCTAATAACCTGTAGACTTCCACTGACAAGGGCTCTATTTCAATAGAGAAGATACGGTAGAGTTGGTTGGTCTCTGGTGATCTCCTCTAAGGTAGTTACCAACCAGCCCACGTATATTCTGTAATAGAAGTGGAAGTCAAATGCTGTAAAACTGAGCTAAATAAGCAGAGATAGGAGGTATGCATACTGTTATTTTATTACTACCACATAAATAGAAGCTAATTATTCCTGACCTCAATGTCATGACATAAATGGATGTCACTATCTCACTTTACAAATGAAAGAAAATATGACAATGAAAGATCGTGTGAATTGCCCAAGGCTGTTCAGGCAATAGACTCCAGTGCCAGCATACCTGGCTCTTAGCTTCACCTATAATTCACTACTTATGGTAGCATCACATGCTTAACAACCAGTACAATTACATTCTTAGAGCCCAAAAATAAATGTCAAGGAAATTCCAAATCCATTGAAAAAAAACAATCCAATAATAATCCTGTAGTCTTTCAGTAAAGAGAACATATACACAGGAGGGAAATCAACTTTCTATGCAAGTAGATAGTGATAGAATAAGCAGGAATGGTTTTAGACCAAAAGAGAAAATATTCAGATTAGATGTCAGGGGAAATTTCCCACTCAGAGGGTGATGAGATGCTGGCACAGGATTCCCAGAGAGGTTGTGGATGCTCCTCCTAGAGTTTTCCATGACCATGTTGAATGGGACCCTAGCAGTCTGATCTAGTACTTGATTTAGTAGATGGCAACCCTGCTCACAGCAGGGATTAAAAACCTAGATATTTTTAATGTCACCTCCAACTCAAAACATACTATGATTTTAATTTCTATAGATTGTTTTTCCCAGTGAAACAACACTGAAGAAGAGTTTCTGCCAGGGCTCAGGTGAAAGGGATTTATTCTGAGGAAATAAATTTTAAACTCTTGGTTCTCCATCCAGTAAAGCTCCAAGTCCTGCACCAATTACTTTGATTTCTGCAGTGTATTTTTCAAGGGAGATGGAACTGTAAAGAAAACATGAAGTTTCAGACCTCCCTCGTTACTGCTTTCACATTCAATATTTTCTTCCTTTCTGTTCACTGTTCTAAGTGAAAGAAGAATTTGGAAAATAACCAACCTGCAAAAGCTGGCAGTTTCAATTTGATTTTACAGATAAGCCTCATCTGAGTTAAAGCGTATAAAAGCATTGGTACAGTGAGTGCTATTCCACTGGGCACAATGCCCACATTCAGTGTAGTTAAAGTAATGGAGGAATTACTCAGTAAAGTGAAACACACGTACAATTCCACGATGCATTCCCATACAGTGTATAGAGTTTTAATTCCACATCTGTAGGATATCAAGACTGAGAATGGAAAATATCCATGGCATGGTTGGACTCTTGTAAAGTGGAAAAATGAGATGCTAGGAGTTATGTTTTCTGTTAATCATCTAACAAGTCTATTAGTCACGGAGTGTTTCTAAGCTAGGCTGATCTGTAAAGAAAGAAATAAGAGCAACAATACTAAGAAGGAATAAAGTATTTTCCAAGAGTAAAATATTCCTTGTCCTACTTTAAACTATTACTTGGGGCCATTTATGCAAAGATGTATGCATAGCAAAATATGGAGCAATACTTGATCTTTGATTCTCCATGTTTAACACCTGTGTACCTGAATCCATAATTATTTGGACAGAGTTAATGTTCTTAAAAAAAAAAATTACAGGGGTAGTTTGAAGACGCTGTAATCTGGATTTATTAATACAGCAAATGTTGCTTCCAAAGCTGTCGCTAATTCACAGTAAAAATAGTTTCCAACCAGGAAACCACTTTCATAAATACTCTAAAATTTGAGTTTAGTATGTCAGTCTGCTCCCTTGGCAATCATTTGTCCATGGCTAGTAACAGATACAGGAAAAAGTCAAAGAAATGCTGAGTGAACCATACAATCAGAGTTTATTCCAAAAACAATTGAGCACCAGATACGCAACAAAAATTACTGCAATATTTTATACTTCACAGTGCTCAAATTGGTGTAACACATTACATTCCCTCAGCTGTGATGTGTTAAAGTTCACACTTAAACTAGACATATGGTTTTCATTCTCAAAAAATGAAGTTATGACAACAAGAGTCAATGATAGAAACTTTCGAAACATAAGATAATGTGTCATCAAGATGTGTCATTAACCAAGAAGTGGTATTTCTAAAATAGTTCTTTCTCATCAACTTAAAAAGGAATAACAGTTTGATTAAGTACTCTTTACATTTCAGCCACAAAGTATTCTAATTAACTTGTCAGTTAATTGTTATCACCTTTAACTCATTATTTCAGTCTTCCCAGTTAATGCCACATCCTGAATAATAAGAACAGAGAAATTACAGTTACTGAAAAACGCTGGTCTATGTGGTTTTGTAACTTAAGTTAGTTGGATCACTAGAAAATATCCAAACACTGGAAATGTCAAAGCAGACCGCTGACATCGTCAATACAATTTCACAAAAATCAAGCTAAGATGGTTGCAAAGGATTTGCACAACTGAACAGCAGAAACTACTTCCCTGAATGCAAGTTAAAAAAAAAAAAGTCTACATAAGAAATCTGATGGATATTTTTCTTAGAGTGATGATAGTGTTGAATCTTTTTCAAGTTGGGCTTTAGTTTCTGAAAGAAGAGTTTCCATCATCATAAGGGAATAACTTTGGTAGTAGGCAAGGGCATGTCTCTTCCA
The DNA here is from genome assembly GCA_036925125.1 of Oreortyx pictus. Lineage (NCBI taxonomy): Eukaryota > Metazoa > Chordata > Aves > Galliformes > Odontophoridae > Oreortyx > Oreortyx pictus. Next base: position 34,876,964 of record JAUPFR010000005.1, read on the forward strand.
CAGCAAAACTGACACAAAAATCAAGAACTCTTGAGCGTCTTTGATAATGAAAACAGAGTGGAAAACAAGTTCAGAGAAATCTGTAACTCCAAAAAGTGGGGTCTGCATCTCATTTTTGATTCTAGAAGACAGATAAACAATATACTATATTGAGTCTGTGTAATTACTCAAACACCTTGAGAAGAACCTTCTCACAAGTCAGAGACAGACTCTTCCAGAACAAGAATATACATTCCTAGACATTAATCTCTTCTGAGACCAAAGAAATTTAATTTCCACGTACAATCAACCCCAAACTCTTACTTTAAAGGAAAATCTACTGTTCTGAAATGAAATTTTGATAGAACAGTTCTCTGGAGAAAGCAGACCACTGGATATAGATTCAGTTCCCTGAGAACGATCTACAGCCAGCTTCTAACCAACCCTTTACTTATTTCAGCCTTCCCAATTAATGTCACACAATGAACAAGAAGGTGAATTGATGGTTCCTGAAAAATACTGGCCTATGTTTGTGATATTGTAAACAGTATTCTCCACTTCAAAAGTCCTTGGGCCCAGGACTGCTTTGTGAATTCTAAAAATAACCTCTTTATTTACAATGGGTAAGCTAAGTTATTAAATTCATGTTCAAATAAAAACGACTTTTTAAGAAGTGCTGAGGACTGAAAACAATAACATGCATAAATGCCTGTCATGTCTCAAAACCAGCCCATTGTTTTGTGGCTGCACACACTTCAGACATCTTACTTTAAATGCTTTCTGAAAACAGTCTCACTGAAGTCAGGGACAATCATAAATAGGAGTTCAGAGGCATGTTGCTTTTGGCAGTTGTATAGCTGCTTCTAGAAAGTGCAGCTTTTCCAGCAAAAGTAAATTCAGAAGTAGATACAGTATGATAGGCTGTAGGCTTTAATAGTACTTCAGATTCAACTGTAGGTCTCCCTATAATGAGTGCATGCAGTTTCCATTGACATTCAAAGGAGCTATGCATGTACAAAAGTGGAAATCTTTTTTGGCAAGTGACACTACCACACAGCATTGCAATCCACTGAGTACAGAGACAAATCCTGGTTTCAGACTTCTGCAGAAGAGCTCCCATTAGCTGACACTCCCTTCCCTGATCCAATCATGTATATACTTGTTTTGATTTAAATATGTCCCTGTGTAGGAAGGGCAGCAGAGGATAATTTATGTTCACATAAAAAGATGGGCAGCTACGATGATTAATGTGAACATAATTTTCATAATACTGGGATACTAAAAAAGAGAAAGAAATGTGGGGCGTTATGTAATTTGTACTTACTGAAATATGTCACATGCTACTGAAAGGAGGTTTAATCCTACTGTCTCTGAAGTGAACAAGACCCTTGCCACTGGAGGGGACTTCAGCTGCTTTAAATCAAATCAGTTTCCACTAATTTGTTCTAATTTACAGTAAAATAGTCCTCTGAGTATGGCATCAAGAATAGATAAAGGACAAAAAAAAAAAATACTACACAATAGCAGAGCATCCACTGCATGGTATAACCTGTATTCACACTTTGTAAAGAACAGTACCATCCTTGTGACACTTAAGCTTAACACTTGGTGACATCAACAGGTATGAGAGCAGCATTGCCCAAAAACAACTGAGGGTAAAGCAACATTAACACAGTTGCCCTCTGCATGAGGGCAAGTTCCTCCAGACCTTGAGACATTAATCTGAATCACTTACAAAAAGCAACTCTACACAGAACAAGTGTCTTGGAAAGAAATCACTGTTACCTAAGGTGACACCTCTTGGAAATATGATGAAGTTTCCAGGATAGACTCATCGTAATTCAAGGGATTAACATGCCCATAGCATTTTTTGCTCAGGGCAGTAGGGATATAACAGTTCCTCAGTTTTTCCTGTAAACCAAGACTTCGTGCCTAGTCATAGGTACTCATGCATTTGTCTGCACCAAGAAGTTTTAATTCACAGTTTTAGCTCAAGCCAACTAGGTCACTGGGATCAGCTTTTTAAAATGTCTTACAGACTACACAGTGACTTAGAAACTGATTCCAAATTTTCTGAGTCTCTCCTACTTCAGGAGACAACTCAGCAGAAGAGCATCCTTCACAGGGGTGATGTTTTTCACCCTCCCACTGTCATGGCAGTGTGAAGAGAGGAGCTTCAATGCTGCAGCACCAGTAAGGGGCTACAGGAGTACAGGCAGTCTGATATGGAGAACATTCCTCTCAGTGGCATAGCAGCTTCAATGCTGCACAAAAGGAACCAGATAAAGTGCTTGAAGATTATACAGCTATTGCCTGCTGCAAAGTGAAAGTCCAAATCTCATTTAAAGGGTGCAGACAGTGTTATGTGCTTGGAGAGAAGTTGTGCAACTCCACGGAAATCAGACCACAGAAGAAAGATTGAATGCCCCTGTACTTCATCCCACACAAATTTACTCCCAGGACAGAGGAAGCAAAACTTGATCCAACAGCTAAACATTCTGCATCTCACAGCACCTTCTACCTAACTTGTAGTATCCAATAGCAGTACAATAATGCTTGTTTTACTTGCCAAGAAGGGAATTTAACTTATGTGTCACAATCTGAAATCCTGCAACTAAATTTGCTAGTTTTTATATCAGAACCTTAACCAGTACAACAGTAAAAACATTCAGAGAATCCACTTAGAAAAAAATATTTGGCAGTGTGCTTTCGCAGCCCAGAAGGCCAATGACATCCTGGATTCCATCAGAAGAGGGATGGCTAGCAGGGCAAGGGATGTGATTATCCCCTCTATTCTGCCCTCATCTGTGTAGGCCCTATCTGGAGTACTAGAGGACTAGCGTTCAGGTATAGGGCCAACAGCACAGGAAAGATGTGGAGCTGTTGGAGAGGGTCCAGAGGAGGGCCACAAAGATGACCCATGGGCTGCACACCTCTCCTATGAAGACAGACTGAAGGAACTGGGCTCATTCAGCCTGAAAAAGGGTGAGGGGAGACCACACTGCAGCCTCCCAATATTTAAAGGAAGTTTATTAACATGAGTTTATTAACTTTTCACAAGTATAGCAATAGGGCAAGAGGGAATGGTTTTAAACTAAAGGATTTAGATTACATGCCAGGGAAACTTTTCCTTTTTTTTAAAAAAAAAAAACTGAGAGAGTGGTGAGGTGCTGATACATGCTGTCCAGAGAAGCTGTGGATGCCCTGTCCCTGGAGGGGCTTGGGGCTGTGTTGGACTGAGCCCTGGGCAATCTGAGCTAGTACTAGATTAAGCAGGTGGCAGCCCTATCTGTGGCAGGGAGATTGATGATCTTTCAGTTCCCTTCCAACACAAGCCATATTATGATGATTTTGTGATTCTATGATTATGTTTTTCATGAATACAAAGGAATCTGACTGCAAAATGAATAAACAGAAAACCCTGGTTTGAAGAATGATGATACAGTTCTTAATTATAGAAGAAGCCAGTGTTCCCCTTCCTGGGAAAATTCAGCTGGCTTAAACAAAAAACAAAAAAAAAAAACAACACTATATGAACAAGCATATATATGTATATAAAATTAAGTTTACACCCCAGAAAGTTTACCACTTTGGAGAAAAGAGAACAAGTGATAAATTAAACTGAAGATTCTAAAGGAATATTGACACTGGTTATAAAACCAGTAGCCCACTGAAGTACTACACAAGTCCAAGGCAAGAGGATCAACTGTACAGGTGACCAAGCAATACTGAAAACCTGGTTTTAGCAAAACTGTGCATAAGAACAGAAATATCTGCATTTAAGACTAATGACACATTTAATATAATGAGATTTCCTGCAGTTGTTTTACATTTGTTTTCTTTACCTTACGTTTTTAAGGATGTGGCTTGTTTTTTGTTTTTTTTTTTTTTTTTTAAATCTGTATCATCTATTTTCATTTTTTATTGTATACATTACAGGACACATTATTGCTTTATATGTTTGTTTCAAGAAAAAATGTTTAAAGTAACTGAAACACACCAGAAATAAAACAGTTTCTGCGCTAACCTTCCACATAGCACTTCTTGCATGATGGTTACCATAAAGTATTAGTATCAGCCACAGAAATGTTTTGTCACAGCAGGGCTACCTATGGCTGCCAGCCAGGCTGCTTGTTGTAGAAGCAAATCAAAATGTTGATAACTGTTCTCATTCTCTAGGACGGAAAAAAGGACAAAAATAAGCTTTTCCACCTTATTTGTACTGCTTCTTTTATACAACAGTTTTCCTGCCAACTTCTTCCTTAAAAAAATATTTGGCCACCTGATTTTTTGTTGTTTTTCCTCTGTTTGACTATTCCCTGCCAACACAGTTCTTGTGAATGCATACCACAATGTTCCTACTCAGCCAAAATTACAACCTTTCAGCCTTTACACTTTCTGCATTTATTTTCCAGTTGAGTTATTACATTTATTTTAAAATCTTTTCACCATGAAAGGTGATATAAAGCCATACTTAAACACAGGCCTGAGATTGCTCATGCAATGCCAAAATACTTTTCTTACCGCTCAAATTTGTCTCTAGCTCTAGAAGCTGTGGTCTTACTCTCTGAACTTCCTTGTGCTTCAACTTGCTCAGTCTCACGTGGAACAGTAAGCCCATAAAAATCCAAGCACACAGAAAATTAAGCAGGTGCTTATTGGTAGGCTTTTTCTTGTTTAAACCATAAATTACATAACTGTTTATTCTCAGCTTTGTTTACCAGTACTTACCATTTTACAGTAAATTTTTATGTGGTGAAATTTTATTCTCTTCTTCATTTATTTTTAAGGTTTCACACTGTCTTGACTTAAAAACAAACGCATAACTAAAAAAAAAAAAAAGTATAAGGAAGCTCACACAACTCATAACAGAAGACTTGTTGACCTGAATATATTTGCTTGAAGCCACTATATTTTCTGGCTGTTGGTCAGAATTACATGATACGTGAGGTGACTGAGTTCAGAGTGGTCTAAATAAACATTTTAAGATGTTTTCAGTGCTGTTCCTCAACCTGTTTTTGACACTTCAAAGTTAGCCAGTGATACTGGAGAGATGTTAGGTCTGAATATTTCTATGTCTGAGTTTGCACTAGCTTAGCTGACTACAGTGGCACACCTATTGTATATGTAGCAGCCGTGTTCAACTTCAGACCAACTCCTGCTCCCATGAATAGGAGTTACACTCAGCTAACTCCTCTAGAGATTCCTCTGATTCACAGTAGTTTAAGTGATAGAGAAGCCACCTGCAAACTTTCATCATCTGATGGCATTTCAGCCTGTCTCCAAACTTCTATTGAAAATATATTTGCATAACGAGTACTACCAGCGTCACTGAGCATAACTGACAAGCTTGTAGCTGTCTTCATAGGTAGAAAAGATTTAAATGGATATGAAGAACATATGTACTTTTTTCAAAAAGTCAGGACTGAAGAAGCGCAGCAATGCTGTTAAGAGACCTGGATTTAATCTCATGCTTCAAATTATTCTTTTTCAATTTTCAACTCCTACATATAGAAGAATCCCATCTTTCCTTAAAAAGCAAGTTTCTACTCTCAGGAAATTGAGAAAATGAGTTGAAGCACATGTCAGAAAGAAGTGTGCATACCTTACCCTAGAGGAGTAAAAAGCACACATTAAATGTAAGTCACTGTCCAGACAATAGCTGGAGATATGAAGCCAGGAAAATAAGCATTAAATTAATCAGGTGGATGTGTAGATCAATTAGAATCAACAGAACTCATAAGGAATCAAGCATACATTGAGGTCTGAGTTGGATAAGCATTTTAAAATACTTTAAAAACATGCTATATAGTTAACAATTTAAAAAAATATATACTTTACACTCAAATTTTCACCTTTAAATAAAACCCCAAACCCCAAGATAGTCGGAGTTTGTTATCTCACACACCTCAGAAAACAGGAGCAGCTTACTCCCTTGTCAGAATGGTAATTTTAGAGACTTTCCTTTGAATGCCTCCATCTTTAAGAAGGGAAATGTAATGAAGTACAAGAAATATACTGTTAAATTATCACTGCTTTCTTTTAAAGGTACAGTACCAGAATCAAAATTCTCAAAATAAAAACATCAGGTCTTTGAACCCTGTAGGGAAGGCAGCTAAGTAGATTCACCAAGTGTGGAGAAAGGAAGTTACGATTAAATGCAGTTTGAAAAAGCCTAGTTTCCAAACAAATACTGACCTGCCAAAGATATATACAAATATTTGTCATGCCATGCAACAGCTAAGAGTTAAGGCTTCACCCTGAAAAAGATTTTCATGTAGACATAACATGCTTGTGACACTATGTCAAACTGTAATCTTGTAAGCAGCAAGCACACTTGCATGCTTTTGATCAAAGGAAAAAAAAAAAACAAAAAAACCAAGCAATATGTCAGCTTTGCAGTGCAGCAGACCACACAGAGAAATGAATGAGTTTAACTAGTGATCATCAGAAAATGCATGTCCTAAATTAAAGCTTCCTGGACAGCTGCTGGCTCTCATTATGTCTTTGACAGCACAGGCCTGTGCTTGTGGCCTTATCTCTTGGGATTAAATAAGGCTCTCAGCTTACTGTAGTTCCCCCCTTCCCCCCCCCCCCCCCCCATAACAGTCTTTTACTCTCAAAAAGTAGAAGAAAAGCATGGAAGTGGGAACCAAGTATAAGAGATGCATCTTGAGAAGTCCCTCCCAAATCTGAACTATCTTAACAGTAACACAGCATCCCAGGGGCTGCTGAAGAAACTACAGCACGCCCAATGAAAGGTAGTGACAATATTGTGCCTTCAAGAAGGGTTGAGCTTCCTTTCTATCACTACCCATGGATGAAAAATATATTTCTAATTTACACATCTTCAGTAGATAACAGCTCTACAGCATGGGAAAAATGCTGTTGCAGAAGTGCTCATTGCTCCTTGTAGCTATAGCTACGGATTATTTTTCTTGAGCCAAATGTAGACCACAGTGATGACTTATAACCACAAAGCCACGCATTTCAATGAGGGGAAAGTATTTAGCCATTGGCAAACCAGGTCATTTAAGACAGCTGATAATCCAGGAAAATATATACCTTTTCTCTTCCTGTTTTACTGTATAGAGAATAAATAAAGCAGAAGGGTTTGGGGCTTTTTCAATCTATGTAAATAATTTCTAGATATGATATGCCAGAGGCAGATCCTTAAAAATAAGGAATTTCCTTTAAACAAACTTGAGGATAACCATGAGAATACTAAAGACCCCAGAAAATTATGGACTCTAGATCATAAACAGAAAGACAATATTTTTCAACCAATGAAAAATCTTGAAAACCTTGAATGTGAAAAATCTTTCAAATACATTCTATGCTATTGAATAGTTTATAACAGTGCCTCAGAAGTATTTCTCTTAGCAGTCTGTTCAACAAATCTACAGAAAAACTATCAACCCAGCATAACTGCAAAGCAGGCTATTATAAGCATATTATTATAATTAAAGTTTACAGAAATTACATGTTAGACATGAAATTATTAATTATTCAGTTATTTCTTATAGATAACTAATAATTAAATATCAAGTACAGACATGGAATTGACTGAAAATTCTTCACAGACTTTTTTTTAAACAGACAAATTGGCTTTGGATGAAAATAGAGGTTCTTACTTAAAAACAAACAAACAAACCTCTACGAAGACATATGCATTAAAACAACCCACTAAAAATAAGTGATGGAAATACTTCAATTTTCATCTAACACGACTTAGGTTTTTTTTTTCTTTTAACCTTAAAAAGTAAATACTTCATTTTTTTTTTTAACTGTAAAAATGATGTTTTTCTCTTCGTAAGCAAAACATAATAACATACACATTTTTAAAACGAAGTGGGATTTCTAAGCTAAAATAGAAAACTATGTGCTACTTCAGTCAGAATGCAAAAAACATCTCAAATTTTTAACAAAACTACGATTTCTTTATAATATAAGTGTGAGGTTTAGGTTAGCTCACCTTCTGAATTCAAGTAAAAGCAGGACTATAGGTGCATTGTATTCACTATTAGAATTGGTTACAAAGACATAAGGAACATCTCTACAATTAACATTTACTTAGATTACACTAACATTGTGAGAAAAAAGTTTGAAGTTTTTCCTGACAGTGAGATAAAGGCAGAAGACTACTCAATAGTGTAACGCGATGGAAAGTACTGCAATAACAGTAGAGTGACACAATCTCAGGCTGCAGCAGAAGAAAACAAGCCCAAACGCAGTAGCTTCAGAAATGAAGGAAGAAAAGCTACTTACCTTTAAAGATCTCATGTAGGAAAGGATCTCCTTTGAGATCCCCTTTCCTCTACCGCCAACCCTTAAATGAGATCTGGAAAGGGGTGGATTCTGACTCCACCCCATTCCAGTCATTCAGGTGCACTGCATGCAACTGAGCTCCCCTGGGTTGTCCCTGCCTTCCCACCAGGTCCTCAATCACAGGTTCAGGCCATGGCTTAGCATTTCCACTACAAATGCATTGGGAAAGGGGAAAAGTGGGTGGAAGAGGAGAGAGGAAAGGAGAGGCAAAAGAGAAATGAGAAAATGGAAAGGATGACTGTATGTAGTTCAGGATTTTTCCACTTGCCAATCTGGTTTTCCTTTCAGAATAATTACACAATTTAGAGAAAGTAAGGATGGTGAGGAAGACCCCACAAGAGCTGGGAAAGACAATACTAAAAGGAAAACACTTGATCAAACAGAAATGATCTAATGGAAGAAGATAGATAAATGTTTACTGTGTTCACAGGCTGACACAATCATGCTAGTTTGTCATATTCTAAATAATACTTCCCCTTACTGAAATGCATGGTTAGATTTTGTTTTGATGCTACTGTACTTCTTTCACCTTTCTTAACCTTTATCCATTATTATGGACGTTCAATCAGTCACATATTTATATGAATAATATTTTAGAAATGTAGTATATTTTACTTCTTTAAGCAATGTAAAAGAAAATGGCATTTAGCATTATCAGTTCTTGATTTTCAGCTACCGCAGTTAAATATTCTTTCTCCCAACTGCTGTGACATGTTTGTTTTTCATTCCATTAATGACCGAATCTTGAGACAGTACTAGTATGTTAAATTCTAGGTAAAAACATCTATCAGTAAGGTTACTTGTTCTGTCATCTGCAAGTTCCTTTCGCTTCCTTTTTTGGAATAAAATATACTGTTCAAGTCCAACAATGCAGTAAGTGTCGACATACAAAAAAAAAAAATCAGAATAATCACAACCACTAAAAACATTCTTACAAATCCAATCAAAAGCACTTTGGCAAAAGCATTTGAACTGATAAGTAAGATTAATTCACAAACTAGCAAGTAGGATGAACTTTCAAACATTTCATGTGTTTTTGTCCACACTTTTTCCCCAAATATGAAATCTGATATTCTTATATTATTTCCAGTATCAAGATACTGAAATGTTGCAAACAAAATCAGAAGAGGTTCCTGGATACATAAGTGAAAGCTTGTGAAAATCTGGAACAAAACCAAAACATACATTTGTAGCTGAAATATGTTAGAACTGTGCTAAGTACTGGAAATAGGACTTCAAGAGTAGAAGCTGATTTTAGTACTGATTACAACAAAAGCAAAACAAAATAAAATAAAATAAAAATAATAATTAAAAAAACCCAAAGAATAAAAGGAATCTAATAGGTACAGTTGTGGGATTGTTAAATAATTATTGCTTATTTCTAGCAGGTATCTATATTCAAAGAGTGTTGCACAAAAATAAAGGCTGAAAGAGAAATCTAAAGTCAACAAGTTAATATTCATATTCTGAGGCTGGATCCAGTATGTCTAAACTACATGATCTTGAAAATTGCTGAAAATTTTCCTTCCACCACATTGGTAAGCATCCAGGACCATGTCTGCTATCCCAGAAAGAGGAGCAGGAAGCAAAGTAATGAGGCTGAACTCTTCTCAGCAGTGTGTGATGAAAGGACAAGGGGAAGTGGCCACAAACTGAAGTATAGGAAATTACACACAAATACGCATAGGAACTTCTTCGCAGTGCAGAAAATGGAGCAGTGGGACAGGTTGCCAGAGAGGTGGTGGAGTCTCCTTCTCTGGAGATATTCAAGAACCTTCCTGGACACCTACATGTGCAACCTAGTCTAGGGAGCTGCTTTGGCAGGGGTTTGGGCTCAATGATCTAGAGGTCCCTTCCAACCCCTACAATTTAGTGATTCTGTGAAAGCTTGTTATATTTCATCAATACTTCTAAAATAAAATCGGTTGATTATTTCTTGTTTCTAATTTTGTGAGCAAGATTAGAGTCCAGATTAAGGAATCATTTCACGTGTTAAGAGACTGATATCATGACACAAATCCTTCTGGTCTTTGCTAAGCCAAAAACACCTAAATTCTTTCATTTTTTTCTCACTCATGAGAATCCTTAGCATGTGCTGCCTGCATTTCATTCAGTTCTTGACATCTTTGTACTTATTTAAAGGCAATCAAAATGTTCCAGCTCCTTGGTATTAGTAAAATGAGATTATCTTTCTTTTGATATACTGTTCACATAGGTCAAAATATCACCCTATTTTGTGATTCAAAGTAATTCTTCTGCTACATTGTTTCTGAAGCTATTCCTTGATTTTTCCTTCATACGTGCAACTAATTTGCACTTTATTTCTTAGTTTAACTTTATTGATTTTGAATAATTTCACGAGTTCTTCTGTGTGATTTTGAACCGGAATCCTACATTTCTCAAGAGTTTGCAGCTATCCAAAAATGACAGCTTAATTGTATATGCCGGTAAATTATTGTAAAAGCACAAACTGTTCAAGTATTTTTCATTCTATCAAAGATCTAGTTAATGCAAATTAGAATAGATTAAACCCTGGGCTATCCCATTTGGGATGGCTCTTGCTAAGTCCTCCTGGATAAAATATTCAAGTTTAACGACAACTTCAATCAGTTGAATGTCTACTCCATAATTCCATTGGAATTGCATTAAATTCTTTCCTAGTTCATCAAGATAACAAAACATTTAAATTCTTTCATGCAGATTGCATGTAATATTTCTGGGGTTGCACTTAATTGAGACTCTCTACTTTATCACTGGTATTATTAATGAGAACACTGAGCAGTATGAACCTTGACAGACCATCTTTCAGTCCCAATTGGCAGCTTGGTGATGAATCACTAATTCCTAGAGTAAGAGTTTCCAATCAGTTGCATAGGAGTTTAAGGAACGTTTGCTCTTTTAAGTGTGGCATGCTACCAAAAACCTAGTGAAAGTCAGAATATTTATGCCTGTTGCATAGCCCTTTCATCCCAGGCTGTCAACTACTGTGAAATAAAAAATGTGAATTGGTTTTGTAAATTCCTACTGGAAGTAGGAAGGAATATGGAATATTCCTGGAATAAAACTGGAAATAGGAAGCAGCTTATTATCTTGCCAGTACTTAGAAACTGATGTTTCAGTCATTTATATTTGAGGGACATAAAAGAGGTTTAAACCTGTTTACAATGCTTTCAACTTAAGATACAGAAAAACTAGTCTTCACTTGACAAGAGAAACACTGAAAGCCTCACACAGATGGAGAGCAATCTCTTTAGTTACATAGATAAGACTCAACCAAGACTTTGATCGTGCTTGCTAGTACAGTTTGAGTTGCTGATCTGAGTACAAAAACCTTCAAAAGAATAACCAACATTTAATAATAGCAGTTAGATCCTGATAGTGAGGACTAAAATGCCCTTTTTGGGGGGCAGAGAACTCTAGGATCTCAGAAGCTAAGCCTAGGAGTAGAAAGCTTGAAGAAAAAGTAATTTTTGGTAGAAAGTCCTGTAGGACATTTTATCAGCCACAAATATATCAGATGATGTATCTGTCTCAGCCTGCTTCTTGCCCACAGTTTAATTATCTGCATTGAGAAAAAAGGTTGGGGAGGGGGGGACTATCTTTCTGCCACAGTTTCTCTCTGCTCAAAGTTTTATGCTTTTATGTAAGATTTGTGCTCCACATATCACACATTTCTTTGACAGGATGGCAGAGCAGTATACGGAATACTGAATCTGACTACCTTTCAGATTACTGCAAGTTTCTTTTCCTAATGCACAATGAAAATGATAAGATTTTCGATAATAGTTAGAGGGGGATATGTTTGTTGAGAAATTACTCCCAGCCATTTATAATACTGAAAATTATTCTCTACCACTTATAATACTGAAAAAAAATTATTTCTTTTTCAGAACAGACTTTGTGTATCAGCCATCTGCTACTGACTAGCCAACAACCACCATTAAAGTATGGTTTCATCTTTCACTAAGGATTAGCCCATGCCATTCTCATCTGATATAGTCTTGTACATCCATATATTTAATACCTTATTTTCAAATGTCTCTTTCCTGGTTATAAGACATAGATTATTATTCTCAGAGGTGATGAGGAGATGTTCTGTATGAGTATGAGGAGTCCATTCCTCTAAATTTTCCAATAAGCTCTTAAAGGGATATAAACTCTCTTTGTTGTGGGTGCAGCTGAATCTTTCCTGTTCTCTTCTTTTGCCAGGAAGATATGAGTGGCTGGAGTGTTTGATTCTATATATAACTAGTTGATGTCAGCTGGATGCCAATCCCTTTGAAGAGGATCAGCCCCCAGTTTGTCTCTGTACTAGGTACCATGCAGATCCAAGCACAAGGATAGAAACCATCCTGGACCAGGCAGGTCACCCCCATTCATAACTAACTCCTGAAGCTTGAACTAAAGAGTTGAGATCACTTTTTCTGCACAACAAAACAGTACGGTAAGTGTATTGTTTCCTGAAATATTTTGTTATTGTCTGTCATGCAAACTATCAGATGAAAGACATTTATGTAACCTCTTGGCTCTGCAATTGAAAAGATGTTTATTTTTTAACCTAGTCAGAAAAGCACTTTCTTTAAAGATGGCAGAGCATCTTATTTAGTTCCTCAAATTGTTTATTAGATTAAGAAATATTAGTATAACATTTTTGAAAACATAATACAAGATACAGTTAAAATATTAGTTATGAGATAATCTTTTAATGTAATGTGTAGATATGCAAAGGCCTAAATCCCTGACATGGATTTTGCTGCAAAATGTATGTATCCAACTTAAAGTTCATTCTTTATCACTTTCTATCCATGTAAATACATTTTAGTATCCAACTGCAAGCAGAAACTGCCAGAGCATTTTGCCCGATTAAAACCACTATTTCCAGAGCAGAAATAAACAAAATTCACTATTTAGCCATTCTAAACACTCCATCAGAAAATACAGTTGGCTTAATAGCACAAGCTGGCTCAACAATGTAAAAAAGTGTGTTGGTTTTTTTTTTTTTCAGCAAGGAAAAACCATACCAGAAAATCACAATGTTATCACATTCTGCCATGGTCAAAGAGAGGAAACAACAAGCATCAGCCATTATGGATGAAATACAGAGAAATGGTATAGCGCTGAATCCAACTTACTCTATATGCACTGTCCTCTAGCCCTCCCTAAAACATTTTTAATCATAGAGTTTAACTCTCTTATGGCTTTGTCTCAGAGTGTTTTGCCATAAATAATCTTGGGGGAGTATCATGCTGCCTATGGTAACTAATCCTTTTGTAGTTGCCTCTTTTCATTTGAAAGCTATTTTCAGATGAACAACTGCTGTGAAGGAATGAAGTAATCTAACAGCTGATGTACATTCTGCTAGGATAGCCTTTCAGAACATTATTTGGAGTTAATAACATGACTTCATTCCATTTTAAATGGCTATCATCTGAGGAACACATTGATCTGCCCAAATCCTCTTTTTTCTTTTTTCTTTTCTGTTCTGCTCTTTTCTGTTCTCTCTTTTTCACTTAGCTTTTTTTTTTTTTATATATATATAGAAATGATAAAGACATTTTTAAACAATTGTTTAAAGCTGATAATTGTTTACAGTTCCTGATAATTAATCTTTGTAACTAACAAAATTTGCTGTCAATTTTCTCCCAATGCATAGCCACCAATTAATCCCATATGCAGAAATTTTACTATTCTGTTTATTACATTGATGAAAATGTAGACATGAGAAGGTAGCTTGATTTTCAAAAGGAGGTTATTGAAGTTATGCTCCTAGTGCAGTGTGACACCTTCAGAAACAATTAACTCACCCGGAAATACTGGTCTTCTCAACTTTTCTTAAGTATGTGCTAGGTGCTTTTGGAGATCCTTCCAATCCTTCCCATGAATGTTTTTTACCATCTATATAAAATACCAATTTTTTTTTTTTTAAGTGCTAAGCACTCCACATGATGCACTGCAAAAACAGAGGGCTCTGCTAATATTAAGAATATATAAAAAGCATACTGCTTACACAGGATAAAACACTGGACATTAAATTTCAGTACTGAAACACTTTTCTTGTGGTCTTTTGCTGCAAACAATTTTGGAAGGTTTTCCGTACTCACTCATTGGCCAATCTGACTGCAGGAAGAGCATGACCAGAAACGCAAAGAATTTAGAAAAAGGAAGCAATATAATGCAGTGCCTTGGTCCTAATGCTGGTAATTACATACTTTTTTCAGTAATTTCCATATATCTAAGTCTAAAACCCAGGCTACCCTTACAGATTTAATTACAACTATTGTTTTTTGTACTGAAAGTACCATATGTGCCTGAAATATCCAGTAAGCTCTTCAGGGCAGAAAAACTGTCTGTTTAGAATCGTGAATTTCAAATGCTAAATGTTGCTATTGTTCACTGCAATACTAATAAACATACTATACAGTTCTGTTAGTCATTGGAGTTGCTGGATAACCTGTGCTGATGTTTGCATTTACCTTACATAATCTGGCCTTTTATTACTTACGTATTATCAGATTTGTTGTCAAGTTAGATTCATACGTGTAGATATAAACAAATCTTACACCTTATATTATATGACACACGATACAAGACAACTGAAGACGATACAAACACCTTAACTTTGTATTCTACTTCTGCAACTTCTTTGGATGTCTGGGATATTAGATTTCATTAAATGTGTGAGATGAGATTCTAAAATTTTTAATTGTACAAGTTAAATGAAACTAGTTTAGAAACAGAAGGGTAAACCAAAGCCATAATTAGGCAAACTGTATGCTACTTCTCTAGGACCAAATTTGAACCATTCTTCAAAAGCTCAGGGGTAAATCCAATTTTTAAATAAATAAATAATTCTCTTTTTATTTTGACAATTTCTTTCCCCTCAATTTTAATTAAACAACTTTAGCCTGAGATCTGGAAGATAAAATGTTGTCTTTCTATGCAGTGCATCACTATCTGTAATGAAGGTCCTGCACCTGGAAATTTTCTAAAAAGTAAACTTCATCCTGCAAAAAACTGCTGTTTCACAGACCTTAGAAATACTACAGCATTAACAGAAGTAAACAGAAACAGAAAGTTCTGTAGTGTAAGTCCTTTTGGCTTGGGATGACACCCAGAAGTATGCCCACTGCATTTTCATTTTAGCTCCTTTTTATTACAATGCTTTTGCATAAACACTGAACCTCAAACTCCTTGTAAAAGATATTCACAGCAGAAACAGTTGTGGAAAAGATAAAAAGTCATTTAAGCTTTTATGAGTGTCTCAGATCTGGGCTGGGTTGGTAATGACTGAAAGTCCACGTTTTCCTGTTGGGCTATAGAAAATGACTTTGTATTCTAGTGAAGTTGTGTGTGTCACAAAATGCTGCAGTAAAAGACACCCTCTTACGGTCTCATGAGAGAGCCCGTAGGACTACAGCAGCATTGGGAACACTGTGACCTTTCAAACACTTTTTCTTTTATGTGACAGAACTGGACTTATCATAAACATGATAAACATGGTTGGTAGAGGCATATGAGTATGTAGATATGTATGTTTAAGGAAGACTTCAGAGTTCCTCAGACTGGCATTCAATTAAACTCAAACCTCATGTCTAATTTTGTCCTGTTTCTTAAGCGCATTCTTCAGTAGCTGAACAACTAAATCTTGTGATGGAGTTACAAATTCTTATTTCTAATACCATGACAAACATAATATTTATTATTCAAATTTATAATTCAAACAAAGGTCTTAAGAAGATTGTAAAGAAGATAAAAGGGGACTGAGGGGGGATGCAGGAAGAAATATATAAATCATACTTAAAGTTTGGTAAGATTTTAAGGGCAGAATAGAGCCGACTTGGCAGGAACAAAGAAAGAACTGAAACCAGATTAAGATTAAACTACAAAATAAACTCCAATCCATTTATGAGGCTTTTTATGTTGGTGCACTTGAAGATGTTCTCTTTCTATCATGCTCTAAACGTTCTCCTTTTCACATTTTTCATCACCTTTTCTGCACTGACACTGAAACAATCCATAGACACGTCATGAACTAGACAGCAGATTAGACTGTAGTTGGCAGGGGATTCAACTGAACTTCACACCTATGTTTCTGGGTTGCTGCCTAGATACACAATAGTACACAACTGTGGGCTATGAAGTACGTTGGAGCTTACAGCAAACATTAGCAAGAACAGTACATACATAAAGAAACATAATGACCCAAAATAGTTAACATCCAGCAGGCACCAGACAAGGGCAGAGTGGTTTGGACAGAGATCTTGGCTCAGGATTTATGTACTACCTGTTCTGTGGACAATGAAGAATAACCTTTTCCATTTGAAAATGTTGCTGATCTGAAGGGTAAACTTCTCATCTTTTTTACCATAAAACCGTTCAACAGCCCATAGTCTTGTATTAATCTTGACAAGCAAGAAAATCGCAATATGACTTGTGGGTCAAAATTTTAGGCTACAGGCCAGTAACTACTGCACTTATCTCAACCACAGAGACAAGTCCCCACCATTATCTGTCACTAATGTATCTGCATTGGACAAGCCAAGTCATTTTCTTCCATGTTAAGAACTCTCTGTTTTGCAGCTAACACTTAAATAACAAGAGTGTGTTAGGATTCCTTCTGCATCCTATTAATAAAGCAGAAGAGCGTGCATGGTACAGTTAGCTTAATCTTGTTCCAGTTAAATCTACTGCAGACATTCAGTTGAAATCAGTATGAACAAAAGTGAAGCAGCAGCAACATATTCCATGGCCTATAAACTTTGATTTACTTCATGGAAAACTCATCCAATACAGCTTAGGCTAAATGTTTCATGTATATATCTCAAATATATTTCCCTAAATGTCAGCACTACACATTGGTTTTCCATCATAAAGTTACTAGGAGATATAAGCCATGTGCCATGTACTCAAAATGAAATACAGAAAATAAAAATCTCCCTTTTTTTTTTTTGGTCCCCTCCCTGTTTATGCAGTATTAACTTTGACATTAGGTACCTATGAAGATAATTAATTTCTACCACTAATTTTAGATTGGGCTTCCTGTTTGATTAACCTGGAAGCAAGATACTGTTCCTTAAATCTAATTAGGTTTCATTTTAATGCATTAAAATACATAATGAAATTCAAAATTTTATACCTTGTAGGTTATAAGAGAATGTAAACAATAGGAGGTCTTATTATTAAAGAAATAACTGACTGTGACTTTGAATAAGTGGACTGAAGAAACATAATGCATCTCTTTAATGTAATGCTCAAAATACATTCCATCTTCATTTTTTTTCTTGAAGTTAATGAATAACTGAGAACAATTTTAGTTAAAAATATTTATTAATAAAATTGGCAATAGGAAATTATTTTGTTAAAAATTGGTTTTACTATATGATCCAGTTATTGTTATATTTGTTCAATTCTTCTAAGTGCTAAGCTAAAATAAACTAATACAAAATAGTTTGTACAGTCTTGAAGTTACTGTATTGTATGTTCCAAGCATTATCTACAGATTGAGGACACCTAGTAAGAGAGTGACTACTCAGCATCAGCTTGCCCCTTGACACAAACATCCCTGTTGCCAGAACATCACCACAGAGATTACCAGTAAAATTTCAGATGTTCCATGTTTTCATTTATAGTCTAAATTGATCTTCCCTTTCCTCTGCTTATGTGTCTTCATTTTCAAATCCCCTCGGAGCCCAGTAAACAAAAAGACAAGAATTGTTTTCCTGAACAGTGAATAAACTAGCATCGCATTTAAAGTTCAGTTTCTGATAGTGTCAAGTTTTGAGACTTGCTTGTAACTTTTCTCTTATAGAGAATCAAAAACAAATATTCAAAACTTACAATTTTTATAAGCATGCAAACTTTCTTCTGTCTCTCATTTTTAATATCTTGAGCTTTATTTTGAATCTTTCTTTAAATATAATAAAAAATGTTATATAGATATATACGTTATGTCTACCTAATATAGACTTTCTAATACAAACTTCTGTTCAAGTACAAAATGGCTTAGTTTTTTAAAAAAAGCAGAATATTAATGAATAATTAAAAACAAAATGTATCCAGTCTGTGAGAAACCGGTAGGTGTGTTCAAAAGGAGCTACCTGCTCATCCATTCAGTGCAGAACACAAAGTTAACTAAAGGTTTAATTTGGGAATGCTGAGGTAAGATGGAATTTTGTTGCTAGTTTCAGCGGAAGCCAGTTTTTACTTGTCTCTGTGCAGGACAATATTGATCCTATTTTCAGAACAGCTAAATGTCATTCAACTGAAATAAACGTGGAGCTTGGGGTACTTGGCATCTTTTGAAAATCAGGGTTGTAGTGTTCTCTACTCTATTCCAAAATGTTGGAAGAATGAATAATTTCACTAACACCACACTAAGCTGCCTCCATGTATTAGATAATTATGCACTGATGTGTTATTGGGTTTCAGGTGTAGGGTGTGCAACATCAGGCATTTAAGAAAAACACAGGTATGTATTTATTCATTGTATTGCAGTCTCACCCAGCTTAAACCTTGGAAAAAAGGTCAGCACTCCAAGAGATATCATGGTAGAGGAACTATCAACACTCAGCAACAGAGGCGCAAGACTCTTCAAGAGACGTCAGCGGAGATCTGACAAATACACATATGAAAATTATCATTATGTGGCAAACAAGCCAAGAAATGTGAGTATTTTGTAATAACTTGCTAATGATACACAGTGAAATTAGCCCAGGGTTCCTTTCACGCTCATGATAAACACTGTCCATGATTTATTTATATCTTTAGGGGGAACGAGGAGACAAAGGATGAAGCACGTCACTGAAAGATAGTTATTTTCTGAACCAGTCCCTCAGGAAATGCATTAAAGCATTAGCAGTACCCTAGATATCCTCATGGCAGTGATTAAATGCATTTGATGTTTGTCTCACCTTGACAAAATACTTAAACGATTTGTTCTACTAAAAATGACACTTAGGGAAATAAAAATAGTGACTATAAATAATATGCAGATATGATAAAGCCTAAAGTTTGAATTAGAACAAGCAGGACATGAGTAACTTATGAACCAAACAGCAAAGTACCAATGGTTACTCAAACAAAAACACACATGTACTTGAAAATTAATCAGAAGCAATAAAACAAGTGCAGGTTTTTGACTCTAAGGAAACTTTTTTGTATAACTACATCTCATAAGGAGGCTTTGGGAATGGAAATTTTGTAATTTACCATTGTCAATTCTAATGCAAATATTGAGGGATTCCTTTACTTCTTCTGTAGTATTTCTCACAAAAGCACACAGGCCATGCATGATGTACAGTTAGTATGACATTCTGACATGGGAAGAAATCATTCCTCTGGTTTCTGTTCCTCTCCCTTAAATGTCTATTTAGACACTGTTGTCTTCATCAACTGATTCTGGCTGCCAAAATTAATCTTTCTAACATATTTTAGAATGGCTCCAAAACATACAGCCTTGATCTTTTTTTTTTTTTTTCAAGCTAAAACAAGTATTGTATTTGCTTTTCTACTTTAAGAAACTCTTACTCTAAAACTGTCTATATTTAAATTACTTTTAGCTTATGCGTCATAGCTAAAATAAGATACTGACTTCTTATGAGACTCCAATTCTATATTTATGCAACAATGATTGAGTCCTTAGATGTTTCCTTAGAACTGATGACCCAACAGGAGAATGGAAAATAACACCATATCATTAATCTTCAGAAACTGGCGTACACTGAAGTTGCTGCTTCTATTATAAATACAGGAAAAGAAAATCCCAAACAAAATCAGTTCAATGAATGTAATGGATTTTCACATGAGATAGGAAAAGAAGCTTTGAAGAATCAGTGCTTTAAAACTGAAATAGCTGAAACCTAACAGATTTGTTGAATATTCAAGTAGCAAGGGGGCCTTGTCTTGCACATCACAACTCATAGAATCTAGTGATCCATCTGCCCACAGGCACAGGCAGATATTGCAGTGGTCAGTATGAGTAACAGAGGGGATGAACTCTCTTCTTAGACTGTACATCAATAATCAAATAGATCCTAAACTTAGGAAAAGTTCAGACAACTCAGTTAGATGGTAATTAGGTCTCTTGTCTATCTAGCCTCTCAAACACTCAATTCTTTGTATAAAGATTTCACACACTTGAAATGCATACAATTAAAATTGCGCTGTAATGCCATTCTTAACACTGACAGATTATTCACTTCTGGTTACATATCCATTGTAAGAGAGTTGTAAAACTGTTTAATCTTCTGGATAACAACTAGAAAGCCCAGAGGAATGTTACCTAGCAAAAATGGTACCTAAAAGCAGGACAGTATGCCTTTGGATATGTCCCGGGTTTCAGATCTGGGCTATAAACAGAGTAATTCTCCATCCCTTCAAAAGAGAATCACAGATGAACTCTTTTTTTTTTTTTTTTTTTTTTTGCCTGTGCTATCAATGATATCTATTTCTACCTGAATGCAGCGTGGAGAGCCCATACACAGTGTTAAAATGGATGGCCTCAGTGTTGAAGGAATTCCCCAGCATGCTCCAATGACACCTCCTAATACACCTGATCCCCGGAGCCCACCGCATCCTGACAACATTGCCCCAGGTAGGACATTAACTTAGAGATATGAATTATATTTTGTCCTCGTTACCAGCAGGTAATTGAGCTCATTATAAAACAACATCATTAATAATTTATTAATGGAGTAGCTGTTAGAAATCCATAAATTTAGTTAACTCATCAGAATTTACCATGGAAAGTTAAAGCATTACGATTTAGTTGCTTCTGTTCATTTGTAAAGATTTTATATGCCTTTTGTGCTATTTTCCTTTATCCCATAAATATTGAGAAAGCTCCTCAGATGTTAAACCAGGCTAATGCACTGAATTTACATTGCCCTAGTTTCTAAACTGCAATACAACGCTCAACAGTCTGAAAGTTATCAATTGTGGTTTAATTACCCACAAATGTAAATATAAAGTCACTGCAAGTTTTGCTGGACTCTTTTATAGAGAAGTAACTCAAAGAAGAATTTGCCCCAGCTATACACACAGTTCTGCTTTATTTAAGCCCTTCACTGTGAGGGTACTGTTTTCTTTATTAAAAGCAGTGAGCTGATAGAAGGCCTTATTTTGTATTCTTTGAAGACTAAAGAGAAGGCTAACTTGTTGTGATTAATTTATCCAGTGATGCATCCTTTCTTCCTGTTTATGAATTATCCATGAGCACACTGTTGTTTTTTGTTTGTTTTTTTACAAATTCATTCTTTGTTCAGAATTACTCAATGCATGTTTTGTGCAGACCTTTTCCAGTCTATGTAAACTAGGTCAGTGCTACTCTGTTAGAGAATGCTAAGACTCTGTGCATACATGGGACAAATACAGTTCAAATAGAGGTAATTTCCATTGCTAAGAGATGGTAAAAGTCTTCACATTTTAGAAGTGGAAAAAATATTTGCTTTAGTTCTGGTGAAATAAGTAGTGATTAAAGTACAAGGTAGTTTTCTTTTTTTTTTTTTTTTTTAAGTTTCTAAGAAAAAAATAGCATTGCTTTATAGAGCTAGATGCTGAATAAGAATAAAAGGGAAAATAGATTTCTTTTGTTTTTCAAATAAATACACCCTGTGACCTTACTGTTTTTGCACGGCTTTGGTCAACCCATTTGTTTCAGTTGTCCATTTTACTTAACCATGAACTGATGAAATATTACTTGCTATTTACTTAGGATGATCACAAGAAATCAAAAAGGCCGTATGTTGTTATACTGGTTTTGCCTTGATCTCCTTGCAGGATATTCTGGACCACTAAAAGAAATTCCTCCTGAAAAGTTCAACACTACTTCTGTGCCAAAGTATTATCAGTCTCCTTGGATAGAAGCCATTAGGGATGATCCAGAGCTGTTGGAGGCTTTATATCCTAAACTTTTCAAGCCCGAAGCAAAGCCAGAACTACCTGACTACAGGAGTTTTAACAGGTAATTCTGAGTGGATGCTGAATTTTACAGTGGGGAAAAAGAATTACTATGAAACAAAATGTTTCCATCAGCTGTAAAAGGACACACTGCCTGTGCTTACAACTATATCCCCCAAAATTTGCACACATTAAGGAGTAGCAACGAAGAGCTTTAAGAAGGTAACTAATTTCTCTCTGCAGTGTGGGCCCAACATTAATTCTAGAACAAATAATGGAAGATTAATTGTTGAAAGTATTGAATAAAAAAAAGAGAGAAAGAAATAGAGAAAGAGAAAGAAGAAACAAAGAGTGAAATAAAAAAAATAGTATACACTTCCTACTTTTTCCAGCGTTTCTGTTGACTTTGGCAGGTACGGTACAATGACCTTGTATGACCCATCAGGGAAACTCTCAGTAACACTTGTCTTGTAAACTTTATAAGGCAAACCACATTCATTTTTACTTTTTAATACTTTAGTTTTATTTGTTTATTTATTTTACAGCTCACATTCTACAGGGTTGCTCTTTAGGCAATGGTAGTACAATGAACTTTACCCCCCAGCAGTGCCACAGACAGCTAGCAGCTTGCATATTTTATCACATTTAACTTTTTTTTTTTTTTGTATCTTTGAAAACATTTGGTAACAAATTAGCATATATATTACAAGCAGACTTCAAAATACATTAGAAATAGAAGGAGATCTGAGAAATAAAGTTTCTTATACAGTAGCATATGCACTGAGGCTTTTTGATGGAACTTTACGCATCGATGATAATGGTTTGGAAATATTTTGAAAGTTTTAGAACTCAAGTTTTTGCTGCCATTCATTCCATCCACATTATCATTATTTATCAAAGTCATGGACAGTTTTTTACTACAGCTCAGCCAAACCTAAACTCCTTCTTCAAAACAACAGACAACCTACTAAAAGAGTTTACAGCTATTATTCAGCTACAAAAACCCCAAATACCAGTTGGATACCATAGAAAGGCCTCAACTATGAGTGCATGGAGCAAAAAACTCCACAATACATCAAAACTGGCACTGCAGGCACCACACTAGTTTTTATATCCTAGTACAATATAATGTGTATCGCAAGCGTGTCGCAGACTCCTGTCAGTAAACAAAGTAACAAATACAAATCAGAGAGATATACCACAGCAGCCAACACTGGAACAGTAGCAGCACAGTTCATGTACTACGGTCATTGAAACTGAAAGGAAAAAAAAAAATAGCCAAAGATACACATACATAGAAATAGGGAAAGAATCAGTGCTCCCTCACACAAGAGAGATTTAAAGTCCTGCACACAAGTCATCACTGTGGAAAGACAGGATCAGACAGGGCATAGAGTGTATGAATAGGGATGTCTCAATGAGTTGAGACAGTATGTGATGGCTTATTTGTGAATTCCTAGCTGCTTCACAGTCCCATAATGTTAGTTGTCTTCTATATAACACTAACTGCTCAGATTACTTCCTATGTGAATCTTCTCTGTGTATGACGGCAAAACTGTGACTCACCACAGTCCAAATTTCTTGAACGTGTGTGCATTCATGTAAGCACGTGGCAGATACTCACCCTTGCAACAGCCATAAAAAACCTAAAATTTGCCACGTACATACAGATCCAGACCGTGAAAGTAATAGATTAAAAATGCAAGACACAGTGATATAATCCATGATAGTTAAATAAAAACACTGCTCTACTCAATGAAAATAATAACAACAGTCCAGGGCAGAAGTAAAAGATAATTGGGGAACCCAGAAAAACTGTTTGACACATAAAGTACACTCTGATATATGTTTCTGAACAAGAAAGACAAGCTCCAAAAGAAATCAATTTGGAAAATTGAAATTCAAGATAGTAGCCTATTGGAGAGGACCTCAGAGCCACTAGTTAAATGTCTACGCTTCTAAAAACAGATAGGAGAGTGGAGTGCCTGATAACTGGATTCAAAGCAGCCATCCGACCTGCAACCGCCAAGCTAGTTAACCAAAAATATTACAGAGAAGGTTAAATGTGACCTCTGCCAGAAAATAAACCAGAGTTGGGCCAGGGAGAATAAACAGCCTTTTTTCTCTAGCTGAACAATAAAGCAGCTCACATGGAAGTTGAGAAACTTTGGTCTGAGACTGAGTCCCCAGATCTTTTAAAGTACTGCTTTCAGTAAATAAAAGAAACAGATTTAGGAGCAGCAAAAAGGACCTAAATCTCTTTGCTATTAATTGTGTGGCCTGATATCTAGGCAAAGAATCACGTTCTTTCTAACCCAATTAATTTTATATTTCTAAATAGCATTTGTGATTCAGTGCAAAGGACTTCATCACCTCTGGAAAACTATATATGAGCAGTTAGGTTCCTTCTTAAAGAGACATACCTTGCAAAACAGTTTTGTTCACAGACGTACTGTCATTTGACACAGCAATTCAACAGTACTAGCAATGGGTTTTGAGTGAAAGTGCTGTAATGTACTCTAACCTTGCTGCAGTAGTAGTACATTATGGATTCTTTCAAGTGTGGAACTTTGGGCAAAATTGTATTAATTAAAGAATCACAGATGAGCTTCAGTTAAGACAGGTGTAGCTGCCAATGTAGTTAAGAAGATCTGTACATTTTCAGAAGGAAAACTTCAGCAGTCTTTTGCTTCTAGATACTATTAAATTATCTAATCTAGGTCACAGCATCCTTGATGTCTTTAATTGCAGTCTTGGATAGAAAGCAAATGATAGTGTTTCAAATGACTGAAGTGTGATATAATGACACCCTTTTGTTATCAGTGGGGGCATCAATGAAGGCTTTCTATCATGATTCATCATTCAGCCAAGTAGCATTATGTCTGTTCTCCTGCAAAACACTAGCACAGTCATCATTAGTCAGGACAGGGTGTGGTGAATAGTGTGTGTGATGCATAGAATTCCCAAAGAAACAGGCCTGAGATTCTGCCCAAGTCTGCTCAGTGGTATATGTAAAAATGGCACTTGGATTTCACCAGCCATATTCAGGTTCCTTTCAGCTTTCCACGTTCCAGGACAAACCAGCAACACGACTTCAGCAGTGAGGGAGATCTGCTGTGATGGAACAGCCCCACACAAACACGGCTTAAGGTATACTCAGTGTTCATGAGCACTCAGGTTTTTTTGATTTGTTTGTTTTTCACTGCCAGCAATGAAGTGGCAGCTCTGGACCATATAGGTCCAGTGCAATTTTTTTTATCACTGATTTTAACAGCAGCAGAATCAGAATTAAGGAATTCACGGTAGTATTAGCTGGAGTCTAGCAGGCATTTTACACTGCAGGGATCTTGTAATGCTGGCAGGTCAATGAAGGAAGAGGCAGTGGCAACAAACAACAGGCACATTTGCCTTCTGATGCAGGGCTTTCTGTGAGGCAGCCAATAACAGCTGAATTGCAGCTAGCACTAGACAGAGTGTATAATCAGAGAAACTGAGTTCATAGAATCACTGTAAGAAGACTCTTCAGACACGGCTACCCTTCCTCCCCCTGGGTGAAAAGGAATCTGCGCTCACAGAGAAATGCTGCAGAACAGAGCCATGCCATCTGATTTCTCTTAGAGGTTCCTTCTAGGAAACTAACCTAATTTGATGAGTTTGTAATATCAGTTAATTTAGTACCTTTATTGCATATTCCTTCCTGAAACTGAATAAAATATCAAAGCTGTGCGTGACACACAAAGCACTACATCTCACTCACATAAGACAAGCAAGTCTGACTGGTTCTCTCTGTTCTACCAGACAAATTATTGCTCAGCCTTCTTAATTCCCAAAGACTGCTGTTCCAAAAACACTAAAGGAATCCAGTCCATCTGGACTGAGCTCTGCTTTTATTGATTAATGGATTCTGAACAATATTGTAAAAATGCCAAGAACCAGATCCTCAAAGGAATTTTCTCTGCCCAACTCCAACTAATGTAAGAAATCAGTGGGTGTTTAGCAGCTCCATAGCACCTAAATACCTTTGCCAAACTGGCATTAGCTCTTGCAGTAACTTAACCATGAAGGTCTTAAGTATTTTGTAGGATCAAGTTGTATGCCTTTACATCTCCTTTTTGCATAGAATTAACAGAATAAGCAAAATGTTCTGAGAATAATAGTCCTATTTTTATTTGTGAAACTTACATTTTTCAGAATGATGTAATTGAAGCTGCTAATACAGTAAAAACATTACCTCAAACTTTCCCAAATGATCAACTTCAAGTATTCTCCTCTTTTGAGACAGTACAATATACAATAAGACTGAGATCAAAACAAGAACCCTTAGCATAACAGCTGAAAACCTGGTTGTGCCTGATGACATGCAGCAACTTTTCAGGAATATGCAAAGTGGTTATTAAAGTCTCTTAAACTTCCTGCTGCTACTTCCTATGGCTCTGAACCAGGATTTCTGCCCTTATTATGAGCAATGACTGCTGGAATTTCTACATATGAGTTCTAGGTTTCTATACAATGAATCAGAGCTTACAACACATGTCATTATAATATCATGTTGTCCAACAAGTTATTGCTCACAAGAAAAATACCGCTGCTGTAAAGGAAAATTTTCATCTATTAGCCAGTTACTGTACTATCCTTTATGCTGACTGTCATGTGTTTCTGCCAAACATGCAAGAATGCACAGCCCTCTGTGGCCAGACTTCATGCAGTAACTAATTTTTTTCCCCAGAAAGACCACTTGAATTACTGTAGAACACTCTCCTGTTTCTGTTACCTACAGAAATATACTGTACTTAAGAAAACTAAATACTAAAAATAGGAAGTATTACGCTGTAGAATTGTTTTGGATTTTATACAGCTATTACTGTTCTATTCATATCGATTTTCCTTTTATTTCTATATTAATGAGAATTAAATATTACAACAACGTGAGAATGTGTACCTTAATTAGAACAGCAATTAAAACAATCTTTATTATCCTGCGAGATGTAGATCACCACATTCACTGTGTGCCAATTATCAAGCAATTATTTTTAATCAGTATCATGCAGTGTCCAAATTGGCACTGTGACCTAGAAGACAGGAAAAGATTGATACCACAGGCACTCCATGAACAGAACTCCCTTTGACCTCAGGAGAGTTTAATGCCTGGAGTGGTTGCTGCTGCAAAATCTTATCTTCATTTGGGAGAGTTTTAGACTTTAATCCAAAGCAGCCTTCTTCCCTTCCTAAGTATGCATGCCCAGAACTTCCATGATTTTTTTATATCTCGCCTGACTGACCATAGGATTTAACACTATCTTTTTTGCCAAGGCCCTCTTGTATCAAAATTCAGTGAATCATCTGTGCAGTGATATTTCTTTTAGGTCACAGATTTTTTGTTTGTTTAATGAATTGATCTCTTTATTTTTGTGCACTTAATTTTCCCTAGATTTTTTTTATCCATTGCTACCCTGTAGAAAATCCTAGTCAGATTTTCAATTTATCTCTTTTCGTTTCTGTTGCTTTGGGCTTATCCTATCACCTGAAGCCCCTGGAAATACATACCAGCAGATTTGTTTGGTACCAAATACACAAAACCTACCAGGGCTAGAGAAATTCCACTGTTTAAAAATAATAATAATAATAATAACAACCTGTCATATTCTACTACGTATGTATTTTTACAGAAATCAGGTGTTCATGTGTAACTTAAAAATCATTAGCCAGACTATGTCCAGGCAAAGTTATATGGCTGATAAAAACGAGCATGTATTCTTGGTCATGTTTGCTGATACAAAGGATTCTGGAAAAAGAGAAACACCTCTCCCTCTCCACCCCTCCTCCCCACTTTTCTATTTTATTTATTTTTTTTTCATCCTAGAAGCTGGCAAATATAAATGAATCATGGGAAGTATTGGAAAATATTCTGTTTTAAAATATTTTCAAATGCATGTAACAGTCAGTTCCTGCTTAGAATTTCTTATCTTTTAGTTTCTCAGGCTTATCATCTGAGGGAACATTTACATTCAAACAACATGAAAAAATACTGGCTGCAGATTAGGGGCCAATTTCAGATGCTGTTTCAAGGCTTAGTTACATAAACATTTTCTTCAGCAACAAAGCTGAGATAAGAAGTCCTCACCCACTCCTCTCCTTTCCAAAGGCTGTTGTCTTTGGCTGCTCCTTTCTGCTTGATGTTACACTTCACTGCCTCCTCACTTGAATTGTTACAATTGTTGCACCATAATGATTAAAAAAGCAGATTGCAGAAATAGTTTGGATTTTAAAATCCTCCTTTTGAAGCATTGGGTTTGGTTCCTTTCTTTGTTTGTTTGTTTTGTGGTGGTTTTTTTTTTTTTTTTGTTATTATTATTTTTGTAATGCAGATTATATAAGTTACCCAAATTCATCACATATCCCACATATATCCTGGTACAATATGGTGCCAAAATACAGTGTAGTGGGAAGAACAAGCAAACAAGCAGCTGGAAATCTGCGAAAATGGGGTGAGAACTTCCTAAACTAGTTACCTGCTAGTGAGAATATGTTGAACTCTGAATTTTCAGAAAGATGGATTTGTCACCAACAAAGTTTAGTAACTGTGACTCACCAGTGAAGAGGTTTTCTTGCAACATTTTTTTCCATGCACTTCTCTGTCTGCTGGTGACTCTGAAGCAGGCTTTACCTACGGGAAAGCACATCAGATCTTAGGGATAATTTACCAGAAAAAAATTAGCATTCTTAAAGTCTTTAGAATGCAAATTTGGTCATTAAAATAACTTCTATACTTTTCAGTCTCTGGGAGAAAAATAAAACAGGTAATTTTTAAATAACACTTTTATTTCTCTAAAATCTACAGAGTTGCCACTCCCTTTGGTGGTTTCGAGAGAGCATCAAAACTGGTTAAATTCAAGGTACCAGATTATAATCTACTGATGCTAAATGATCCAAGATTCATGATTCTTGCAAACCCTCTTGCTACCAGAAGATCCTTCAATAGGACTCCTAAAGGATGGACATCTGAGAATATTCCAGTAGTGTTCATTCAGCCTTCAGATTCCAATGATGTTCCAGAAACAGAAGACCTGTGAAAGAAGCTGCATTCTATACTGTACAGAATTCAGAAAGCTGCACATTCATGCATTTTTGGTCCAAATGTTACTAAAGGCTACTGAGAAAACCATTCATTGGCAGCTGGCACAGAATGTCTGATGTGTTATCTCTTTTCTGGAATCTATTTTTCATCTGTTGACACAGCATAAATAAAGGAATTTGAGAAGTATTGGCTGAGATGTTTTGTGTTCGTGTTTATACATTCTTTTACTTCAGTGAAACTAAAATTTTTCTAAAATCTCGTCAATTCAGAACAGGTGCATCAAGAAAAAATGGGAAGCAGGAATTTGATTTGATAGGTGTGCTGATTCTGAGTAATACCACGGCACTGCACTCCATAAACTCCTAGTACTGCCTGCTAGAGATGAGCATGGAAAAAACAACCACTTTTCCCAAACCTGCTCGAGCCAAAGTTGAGAGTTTCATCATTACTTTGGTGACAGCAAGTCAAGCAATTTTCTTCCTTCCTTCTCTAACTCAGCTTTAATTATGGACATCAACGTCTTTGTCATATGGATTTGTTTATGGAAAATACAGTATGTTTAACTATGACCAAACTACGTACTGGTATGAAAAAGTACAAAGGCATTTCCTGGAAGAGTTTAGAATGTTACTGCTAATCTCAACAAAAACCCAGTTGTGTCAAACATACCAGATTAGTATCACTGTGAGCTACGTTTCCATAAGTACTTCCCCCCATAGTTGTAATATGTTTGGGAACTTATAATCACATGAGTTTTCTTGTTCTTGATATGCTGGCAAGCTCTGACATTTTAGAAACATGATTATTAGACCTCTATTACATTCATAACTTCACAGGAGGCAAGCAAAACCAACTTCGTTAACTGACAACAGTTTCCTAGCATGGATTAGTTTGGGGACCTTAACTGTGTACAATGTACAACATATATATATACAGCAAGGAGCATTGCAAGCATGTTCTGGAGGAAGGAAGTTGTTTTTCATAAGCCATAAGAAGCTTTCATAATTCTGTTATAGAAATACACCAACATATACACAGTGAGGACTATGAATTAGGAACACTGTGTATTCATTGTATACTCCGTAAAGGTAACCTATACATGCAGATCAAGGCATCTTTCTTCTTCTGCGTCACACGTGATGGTAACTTTAGTTTTCTGTACATTCATGGATCCACAGGAATAGAATGGGCTCAGGAGACTTCAGATTTTTGAGAAGTTTTGAGCCTTCCATACACGTGCTCACTTGATGGTCCAAGAAACCAATGGAAATTACTGACAGTTAAGTCCTCAAATTCTGTCTAATTGAGACTGCTGAAATAGTCTGAGTCACAGCGAATCTGGCAACTCTAATTCAACAGTCAACTGCAGCAGAAGAACCCTGTTCTTCCTTCTTCCCTTCCTTTTTCGACTACCTACCATAGAGCTACATACCAGCACATTAAATGTACCCAGAGCTGCTCTTTTTGAAACCGGCAAATTTGTCAGAGGAGTGTGTAACTATGATATTTAATCTTCCAACACTGAGTTGCTTTTGCCAAACTGCCTTTTGGGATTAGACCTTGGACCACGATAAACCCTAAAGCCGTGCTTGGGAACTGTTTGGGACAGTGTTAATTGGCAGAAATCAGGGCTGATCAATGTGCTAAGCATTCGAGAGCACAGAGGATCAACTGCCAGGGTCCAGGAATGTTCCCTGGCTGCATCACTGTGGATGCACGTAGCCTTATTGTGCAAGTCCCACTGCAATAAACAAATCTTTCTGCCAAAAAAAAAAACAAAAAACAAAAAAAACCAGCCCAACTCCTTTGCCACTAAAGACGATTTTTTGTTAAGGTTGGAAATTCAGGGATTTTCTATTGACTTCAGTGTATGATTTTGTGAAGTGCTTATATGGCACTTCAAATGCATGAGAAGTGGGAAAGTAGCTTTGGGTAAAAACGATGAATTTCAGAGATCAAGATTTTACTAACTTTTGTAGACAAAGAAATGGCTCCAAAGTGAGATTAAAAAAAAAGAAAAAAAGCTTCTTCAGTTAAAGGTCTGGAAAGATATATACAAAACAACATCCATATATTTTTTAAATTTCAGAGGTACTTCTAAAAATTCCTGCAGCAATAGAGTACAGCAGAAAAGACAAAAAGAAAACACGTGGGCAACAGCTTTAAACAAGAGTAAACAATCACAATACACAAATATTTTGAAAATTATGCTTCTAACAGCATGCAAACACATGCCTCTTGCACTCGCATCCAAATGCTAAGGGAACTGAATGGTGTGATGAAAGAGTAAAAATATGGTAGGGGGTAAATAATATATTTTAAAAGGTCTTTGTTTTCAAAGTGGCCTCATTTTTCTTTATATTAAACTGCTCATTACAGCAGTATAAAAACAACTTAAAATTCATTTCAGTGTTTTTACCAATAATACTACGGTGAACAGAGGAAACAGATCTGCTACTTCCTGTGGCCTGTACTATCAGCAGTGTTGGGGACTAATTGGTATCAGCAGTAATAATTAAGTGGGAATCTGTATTTTCATATTATACAGTTATGGTCTAAAAGCATACACACCGATATAATGGCACTCCTATTTCAGACTTAAAAAATTATAAATCCATGCTTCATTTTATTTAGCTAAAGTTCCCTAACATGTGAATCGTACGCTGGCAGCAGCAAAATCAATTTCAGAAGTAGTATAAGCAATAGGTGACCTGAGGTTCATTCCTGAATCCAGCAGGCCACCGTGGATTTTTGCACAAGTCCCATGAGTTTTTGAGGTATAAGGTATGTTTGCATGACTGCAGTAATAAAAAACAAACAAACAGAAAAACCAATAAAGTCTCTCTCTTGTTTTCTACGAAATATTGTAGCTGATTACTTCCATGTTTTTCATGTAATGAGAGATTACAAGAATACCAATACCAAGAAATCAACAATTCATGCTAAGTTATATTGTTAGCATGCCTCCAAAAACATGTTGTTTATGCCTAATACTGCGGATGCACAATTTCTTACAGGCACAAACACTGCTTAGCAGTTTTAAGTATGCCAGCATGCCATCCCACATAAATCTGCACGAATAATAATTGTGGAAATAAAGAAATAATCAGTTGTCTCAAAGTATTGTAGTGTTTTAATTAGTTTAATAGGCTTTGCTTCGACATAGCCAGGAAAACAACAGCGGCGATAGAATTCTGACCTCGGAGAAACAAAACAAGGGGTTTTGGCTCCGACTTCTTTGAAGGCAGAATTTCACTCATTGCACTTACTGAAGTTCAAATCCGTATCTGTAATTGAAATTCATGTCTCTATCTTAAGCTATTATGTGTCTAGCATCAGAATGGATGCTTGAGATTATAGAGCTGAGGCTGACCACATGTTCAGCTGCTTTTGCACGGCAAAACATGACAAAGAACAAACAACTTCAGACACGCCACAGAAATACTCTGGGAAACTTCATGAAACTGCGAGGACAAAAAAATAAATGAGCCCCTATGTACAAAGATCTTGGTTTTATTTTATTTTCAGACTAAAGATGAATAACCTGGAAGCTAAGGCCCCCACTGCATTTCTTAGATGGTCTAGTGAGTGCAAAGTATTTTGGGCTGTATCTAAGACTGAAGGAAATACAGTAAGAAAGAGGAGCATTAAATCCTACATATGTTGGATTAGAATTTTCTAATCCGTAATGGATAAATCATTAGCAGTCTAGACAGAAATACCAGAAAACAGCTGACAGCCATGCAGTGCTGGCTCCTTTCTGATTCCCAGAGGCTACAGATTTCTCAAAAACAAAGACAGTACTGTAAATTATTTACAAATAATATGTTTGGCACAGAACTATTATGTAACTGGGTGTGAGAAGATAGATGATAACAATAACTAGTTTATTAAAGTTGAATGGGCACACTGATGTAGTTCAATAAAAAAAAGACTGAACATAGCATACTCTTATGTTAAAAGGAAATTTAAAAAGCAACTGAAAAAAAAGTAGAATTATTTCAAGGGAATCTTTTAATTTAAACAACCCACAAGCTAAGCGCAGACTAGGCACTTAACTTAGACTAACACGGAGTTCTAACCCTTCCCTCCAGAAAAGTCAGCATGGCAGAAGACAGGAGCCTCAGAAAACAAGAAGACAAAGAAAAATTATCTGCAAGGAAACAGCAATTACACTGTCTAAAAACAAATAAAGGAAGTCCTGACAAAGGTCTCCACAAAGGGTATTGGGAAGATGAGGAGGGGACAATAAATAAGGAACAAACTGACTCTTAATAAAATGGTAAGGAACCGACTTTAAAATCGTCCAAATATATACTTCTTCGAGAAACGCCTAGTTGTGGAACTGGGCGCTGTATGATGTTGTGGGTCAAAAGCTATTAGTAACTTTAAACCAGGATTAAACAAATGCCCATTACAGGCCATGGTACCAGCGTGATCGGAATCTGGGCTTATTGCTGGTGTGAGAAAGTTCACCCCATGCTCAGCCAATTCATACAGAAGTATCTTCAGCTGGGCACTCTCAAAGATCAGTAACAGGATGCGGTAGTCCCGTAAGAATCAGGTGTTAATGGTACTACGACAGTTCTAGCAAGCACTTTTTTAACACAGAGCTCTATTAGCTTACAGCATGACATCCATTTCGGGAGAATTCAGAGGAAAGCCAAGTTCCACATGCGAACGAGAGCACTCCAAACGTCAGTCAGAACCTCCCACACAGCGTCTGAGCGCCGCGGGGAACACAGGAGCCTGACCTCAGCCCGCCCTTGGCAGCGCTGCCAGCCCTGCGCAGCCGGGCCTCACCCTGCTGGCCGCGCACACCGCGTCCCGCGCGGGAGGAACACCTCAGCCCGCGGCCTGCAAAGGGCGTTCTGCTGCGCGGCATTAGCATTCAAAGCGGAGGGGAAATGATTGAAGGGAAAGGAAATATTCCTTTTACCGATTCAAACACGAGTCTCGGGAAAGAAAAAAAAAAAAAAAAAGGGATCTGTAAAATAATGTAAACCTTGCATCGCGTCTGGCACAGACCGTTCGCGCAGAACACCTGGCGCAGCAAGCGCTTCCCGGCTTCACCGGGACACAAAGCTCAGCAGCGCTTGTGAGGGACGCAGGATTTTTTAAATAACTCTAAGAGTAAAATTAAGCCTGAGTGTTGCGAGCCAGCTATTCTTACAAAAGCAAATGGAGATTAAAATATTCGATGGAGTTTGTGCAGGGTACAGCCTGAACTTTGCCAGCTCAGAGCAGGCTGTACTCATTAACGCAGGAATGCCTTCAGGCTGCTTTGTGAGGAAGGTAGAACTTAGAACTGGATTTCTCCGGAGCTCTGATGGACAAGTGGACAGTCACTCCCCTGCCCCCAACGTACACGCTGAAAAGAAGGAAAAAAAAAAAAAAAGGAAAAAGCACAAAAGCTTCCAGTCTCTCTCCTACTCTCCTAAGGGCAGTACGCTTCTGCAAGAAAACAAATCCAGTTTCTCTGAGGCAGGAAGAGAATGGAGAAGGGTTTAAAGGGACAGCGTAGGGAATGAGATCTTGTGGCATACAGAGAAGCAGGCTGAGAATTCCCACCGGAGGAAGGCATGCAGCCGCTCAGTAGTTTAGAGGGTATCACTCTGTTTCCTTTTCCATTGCATAGTTCTTCTGCAGCAACAAATTACTCAAGCTAGGCAAAATATTAACTTTTAATAGTAGCTTCTACAGTCATTACAGTCAAGATTACTGAAGGATGACTACGCAAGATAACTACAAATGACTATAAAAAAACATTTGAGACGTGACTAGCTCCTCCTAGGCTGAGCTACCATATGTCAAGAGCCCAGTAAGGCTCAATTTTGGAAGCTAAATCCTAGGGATATGTCATTCCTCAAGTTCTTGATGAGAACATTTTGCCTACTTGCTGGCAAGGAAAAAAATAAGAACGCGCTGTTCAAATAGGAAGAAGAGCAAGCTGACCAGTCACAGCAAGCACTACTGAACTGAAGTGGAATTAACCTATTTTCTGGCAGGGTTTTGCTGCAATACAAATACATTTCATTAATGCACGGTTGCTGAGGAGAAAGCGATACTACACAGAGTTCCAAGTAATAAAAATAAAACTCTCCATATGTTTCATGACACTATCATTTGCTCAGATACGGCATATGAAGTAGGCTCAGAGAACTGACACAGAGGAAATCAGAAGCATCAGTGGCAGGGAAGCAGTAAGGCAGACCTGCGACACTACAGTTCTCTTGAAATGAATAAGTGAGCGTTAGTACTTGCTCCAACCCTGCTGTCTTGCTCTTCTAAGCAGGAAGAAAAGCCCCTAGCAGCATACTGTTCGACACAACACTCACATCTATCACCTGACAGTGTTCTGTACCACACACAGTAGCCTGGTTTAGCCTGCTTCCAGCTAACGTACACAAGGCACTTCAAGGCTGAGTGTGCTCTAACTACAGCTTAATGAAACAAACCCCCTGCTATAATAAGTCGCTTGCACATTACAGATCATTGCACCATGCAGTATTTTCTCTCAGCAGCTTTTAGAGGCTTGAACAGTTAAAAATTCTGTTTTCCAATCAAAACTTATTCATAGCCAATTTAATTTCCAAACATACAGGCTTCCTTTCTTTCCACGTTTTCTTCAACAGTCCAAAGGCAGTAAGGTCTTTCAGGCTTCACATGACTGCATGAAGCAATACAAGTACTTTCAGTCTTTCGTCCACTCCTCTCTTTTAATAGGGCTTTTTATTTCCTTGCAACTCTCCTAACTCCAGTGTTGTAAATGTAGACTTCCAGGTCTGTTCTCAGTTGTAGAGATTAAGTTTCACCAGTCACGTGCACTGTGAGTGGCATCAATACTTCCTTACCTGTACGAGAAATACACGGCTGAATTTACCTGTGACTGAGTTCACCTCCACAGCAACACCAAACTGGCACCTCACAACCAACCTCTCGCTGGTTTGCACAGTCAGTGCTCTCAAATTCCCTCATTTTCCATCTGACAAGCTCTAAGCTTATATCAGACAGCCTTTGCTATTAGTCCCTAAGCACGTGACTGTGTACTCGGTATTATTTTATCCTATTCTATTTCTCTACATCTCAAGGTCACGCAGTTATTCTAGTAGCACACCACCCTTCAGGGAACGTTTCCCAAGTCTGTGATCTCAATAATTACATTAGCAACTTCTGTTTTTTTGCCAAGGCCACTAATGAAAATATTAAAAACCACCAGCTTCAGTATCAGTCTTTGGACAGAGCTCTAGCAGCTCCCTGCTGCCATTCAGTATAACATATAGCCACCCTTACTTCTCAGGCATTTGGGTGCCCACTTGACAATTCATTTACTGACTTCCTCTTCTTCAGTTAACAAGTTCATTCATCTAGAAAAGCTGTATTACAATATTATAAAAAGAAAGCAGGCAAATCTGGTGTGATCCACATAAACAGAAAAGATGTTTTAACCTTTTTACTTCCATTCTTTTCTTTCCATCCCCCACTCCTCCAGGATTGGCTTAAAAAAAAAAAAAAAATTGGTACCAGCTGAAACTAAAAGCATCTATCCTCTATAAAGAACCAACCTGACTCACAGTCCATGTCCTGTCTGCGCAATGTCCAAATTACAGAAAACTATTCAGTGTTAAAATGTTCATTTCAGCACTGTGCCTCACAAAGAAAATGATTCCTCTTGGCCCCGGGACCTGCAAATTCCTACTCCTTCCTTGCTTGTCCAGAAGAGAGTAGTAACACAGCAGCTCTGGAATGAGAAGGAGGTATGGATGTCTCAGCACGGCATCATCCTCAAACACATAGTGCTTTCTGGATACCAGGCTGTAAATTTTGTTCAGACTGAAGTCACATATATGCAGCGTATATTGTGAAGTAACTTACTGGCTTAAAAATGAGAACAGCTGACTCTGCACACGGAAGTAGGGCTAAACATTTTGACGCTACTTGTCAGAGCTCTAAGAACTTCAGAACTGCGTTCGGTTTCTTACCGAGAACAAAATCACTTTGAAATTCTTACCAATGTTTTTGCATCCTATTATCTGAGGTACTGCGTTTATTTTAAACTCAAGTGAGAACACATGCTTTGTACTGTTAACCACAACCATTATATTACTCAATTTTAAATTTATTGAAGATTGTTTTTTTTACTTAATTTATGTTGGTCTTCATGCAGAAAGCTCCGGTTTGCCAGAGAGATGGCCTATGTGAATCCAAGGAATGAGATATTTAAGGGAACATCTCTCTCATTCTTTCCTTTTCCTCTTACAGACACATCCATTCTCATTGGCTTATATCCTAGAAGAAAACAATGAACCAGACATGCAAACTGGAAAGGATTGTGCAAGACTCACGCAAGACAAAGGCTGTCATTAAAACTTTGTTTGCTATAGCAGTCAGATGAGGACAAAGTTTCATAAAAACGGCCTGATACACACAGCATGCATTGAAGGTTCTCATTCTGTTGCTGTTCGTGGATTTTAAAAATTAACTTAAAAACCATAACAGCTTAAAATAGGAGAGGATTTCCATCACATTGTCATTCCACAAAGGTAGATTATTGGACTGGAAACTGGATTATCCAAGAAAAAAAAAAAACACACTTACTAGATTTATGCAATCCCCACTCTTTCCCTCATTCCTAAAGAATGAACATAATCGTGCACACACAGACCTTGTTCCACGCCCATTATCATCAGTAGGAGGGAGAAGAATGAAAACCTATGTTTTTTCCACTCTCAGCATGAAACTCTAGATGACTTCAGAGTGAAACTGCTTCTGGCAGCCTATTGAACATTTTACCACTGGAAAAACTTCTGGGAATGGTCAGGATAACGTACAGCAAGCAAGAGCAAAATACATTGTGTTTGCTCCTGCACCTAAAGGAAGAGAACTTAAAAGTTAGTGTGTTCATGCCCTGTGAAAGTGTGTCAACTGCAAGTTCAAGAAGTGATCAAGTATTTCCTTTCATTCTAACGTCCTTATGTTTTTCTATCCTGCTCATTACTGCTGATATTAACCCTTGTTTCATTATTCTTTTTCACTTCTGCTTTTGTCATGACTACTTCATATTTTCTCATTAGTCTTTTTCCTAAATTGCATTTCTGCTCATTCTATCCCTAACTCTGTAGGTTTTGCTTGCTTAGCACTTTCTCACAGATCCTGTATGCGTGGAGCAGGGCTGCAGCAGAAAGGTTAGTAAAATGCTTTTTAAAAATAGCATTCCAGAGAAGATGAAAAAGGGAGTGGGAACCTAGCTGCCTGAGCATCACCTATCTGCCTAAAGGAGTCTTTAAATAAATGCTCCACTAGCCTGGCTGGAAGAAGAAAATTCTCCATTTTTCTTCTTCTGAACAGTTGCACAGCCTCAGACAGTCTCTTAAGTACTCAGCAATTACTTAGAAAAATACAGTGGTAGTTCCCAGCCATTGGAATTAAATGTCTTTTAAATTAAAGTTTCTTCAAGTACTTGAGCGCATAAAATTCTGTGACAGTCTGGTAAAACAGACTGGACCACATTAGGCAATATAATATATAAGGGTGAATTACTCTGGTCCAGAAGAGCAATAGCAACAATAACAAATATATGAGCTACTCAATAAAATACACTCAACTCACTTTTTTTAATGAAAGAACAAACTAATTCAGTCTTCTGCTCCTCGAAGGAAAGTTAAAGCTGGCATAATTTCTTTATAAATCATCTGAAGAGGATAGGAACTGCTTGAAAAGATTGTTGCACAGATGTTCCAAGTGTTAAGAAGAAATATAAAAGCAACTTGAGGATGAGTGTTCTGGGACAACTACAGATATGAAAATGTTCACAGAAACAATTCATATTCAAAATACATGACTCAAAAAAGTTATTTCAGATGAAGGAAACCGAACTTATTTACAGATCAGCCAGTGGCAACAGCAGTATAGA
This sequence comes from Oreortyx pictus, assembly GCA_036925125.1. Taxonomy (NCBI): domain Eukaryota; kingdom Metazoa; phylum Chordata; class Aves; order Galliformes; family Odontophoridae; genus Oreortyx; species Oreortyx pictus. Next base: position 34,916,155 of record JAUPFR010000005.1, read on the forward strand.
TCACAACGTAAAAATGTAATACATAAATAAACCATGTTGCATTGCAGCTGTGAAACACAGATTTCCATCTCATTCATCACAGAAAAAGAAGTATGATGCCCGCAGTTTTGAGAAAAAGTTAATTAATGCAACTACTTTAAATCCTTTGGATGGCTCCTAACTATACCAGGATTTTTTTTAATGCCCAATTTTCCCTACATATATTTTGTCCTAGATTGGAGATGTGCACATATCCAAGCACTCAGATGTGCTGAAGGATCTGGACAGGGTCCTCCTGCCACTCTCTTCCAGCTCTGTGCTTCGTGTCACTCCCAACCATAGCCATCCACTTTACCACATCTTTCTTTCTTCCTTTTGAAAATCTTAGCATTTGTCAGTCAGCAGAAGCCAAATCAAATGGTTGGATTTCTAAGTAGAACGCTGAATACCTATTTCGCTTTACTCTGGCTCCCTTTTCTCTAAGCATAACACTTTTTAAACTCTCCAGTCAATTCTCTGATTTTACAACCCATGTTATTAATACTATTAACCTTTGCATAAACATCAGTACTAAAAACATGTAAACATTCTTCTGCATCCCTGCATCATGCACAGCACATATCCTGTACCAGCAACTACAGGAGGAAATAATTTGCCCTTGCAGCATTGTTTTGCATTTGCATCACTTACTCTAATTTTAAAATTCTTCTTTTAGTTCATTTAGGGCTTCCTGTACCACACCTGTGTCATTATCCATCTGAACTGCATGGGAGACTATTAAGATTCCTTGGTAGAAAACCTTAAAATATACCATAATTAAAGCTCACAGACTACATTTCCTCTGGAAAAAAAAAAAAAAAAAGAAAGAAAAGAAAAGAAAAAAAAAAGAACAGAAGAAACCAGCGTATGTCCAAAGGACTTCTAAATAGATCAGCAAGGAAAAACAAATCTGTGCTGAGAAAAGGGCAAAGGCAAACAAGAAAGTAGAGTGCATGGAGAAGCAAAAATATCAAAATGAGGTCATAATCTCAATGAAGTCATAATCCTTCTTTGGGAATCACAGATGCCTTTGCATGACTGCCTAAGCAAAGAAGTAATGCAGGGATCAAGGACTAAACCGACACTAGCCAAAATGATACACGGAAGGTTTTTTATAAATATACCATAACAAAATGTTCTAAACTGAAATTGGACTTTTTGATGGCAATGTCAACATGCTGACTTTAACATGTAATTGAAACCTCTAGTGAAAGCTAGGAATTCAAACACCTATCAATACGCAGCTAATAAAGTACTCCATAAACAACATAAGAAAGTGCCTGTGCCAAAATACTGGATGAACCCGAGGACAGTGGGAGAATCAGATAATCTACTCCCTTCAGAAACCACAGAATTCAGGAAATGCACTGCATTATTTTCTGTCAAAATTGTGTATCTTCTTAAACAGACACTTTTTACACGTCAATTACTGTCCAAAACATCAGAAAGTCACAATAAATAAGTTTATAGTCATCTTGTATTAAAGCTCTTCATTTTGAGAATATAAATATTCAAATCGAGTCTGGAGAGAGATATAAAAATATAAAGCCTGGACAGTTTAATTGAAATTCTCCTCAAAGCATTGTTTTTTTGGTTTTTTTTTTTTTTTTTGAGGTAAAAAGCTGTCTGCTCGATGATAAATGTTGGAGAGTGACATCGAGGAAACTGCCTTTACTAGCAAGCCTTTTACACAAGCAGCAAAATGGAAGAGACGGCAGCGAAACCAAGCTGATCAAAGTGTATTAAAAGTGGATTTTATGAACACGGATAAAAGTTTAAGGAAAAGTGTGTTATTCCTAGAAGGCGGTGAGATCGTCTGAGACAGGGCTTGTGTTCCACACAGTATTTTTAAGGTGAAACATTGTTGCAATCCGGAGATCAGTAGACGTTACAAGATGAGGAGCTGGCAGCAGACCCCATCATGGAAGTGACCACATATTCTGTCACGCAAGCACCCCTCAAATCCTGGAAAACCTTAAGAGGCAACTGGAAAAATGGGAACGTAAGAAGCCGTGATCAGTGTTCTGCGCTAAAGACTGATCCCGGGCGTGGCAATAGTTAGAAGTATCATTATGAGTGGAAAAGTGAAACGTGTTAATGAAATCCACACGCCTATCCAGGGTGATGGCAGCACCAGCACACCACTACGGGCACTCGAGCGACCAGAAATGCGAGTGCTCCGGAACAAGTGATTCCTTCTGCAAATAACAAAAGGAAGCACTCCTCCCTCCCCGAAATAACACAGCAGATAACGTAACAAGACGGTGCCTTTGGGGCAGTGACCTGCAGGCAGCTCTTCAGGTGACGCAGCGCGGGGTCTGCGACAGCAGGGCGGGCCTGAGGCGCAAGGCAGGTTTGGGATGCCGGTGCGTGGGGTCGGGCCGCACAGCCGGCCCTCAGCACCCCGTGTGCCTGCAGTGCCTCACGGGCACCGCCAGCACAGCCCACGTGCACACAGACATCCTGCAAGGAGCGCTCAGCAACAATTGCTGGAAAAGCAACCGCTGCCCCGTTCTTTTTAACAGGTTATTAACACGAAAAGCCGGTGGTTTGGAACAGCCCCAACTCAGGCTGCCTGGCCTCTAACCCGTCGGCTCCGAGAGTCGCTTCCTCACAGTTACCCGGGGCGCGGCTGCGGTGCTTCTACGCACAGGATAAGCGCACCCTCCGCCCGCTGGGGACGCGCCCGGAACAGCACTCAGTGAGGGCGCCAGGGAGGGCTGCCGCAGCCCCTCAGCTTGCCGCTGCCCGCGGCCGCCTCGGTGCCGCCCGCGCCCGCCGCCTCAGCGCGCGGTGGCACCTCGTGCTCGCGGGCGGGAAGCGCGAGGCGCGTCGCGCGACCCCACGAGGCCCCACCCGCAGACGCGAAGGACGCGGGCAATTGCCGCGCCTACTGCGCATGCGCGCTGCAAGCCGGCGTTGCGGTGGGTCCCGTCGCCGCCCGGCCCTTCCGATCGCCGCCGGGCGCCGCCCGCTCCCCTTCTCCCGCCTCCCCCTTCCTGGCGCCGGGCACGCGCGGCGCGATCCCGTCCTCCCCGGTCACGGCGCCGTCCCACCGCGCACGCGCACCGCCGGCGCGGGCGGAGGCGGCTCCCGAGGCGGGGTGGGCGCACGCGCACGCGCCGCCCCAGAGGGCGAGACGCGGGGAGACGGACGCGGCGAAGGGGGGAGCAAAAGTTGCCGCGAGGGCGGGGCCGCGGCTGGAGCCTCCGCCGGGAGGGGGCGAGAGAGGAGCCGCGAGCGGGCGCCGCCGGAGGCGGGAGGTGAGGCGGGGTGCCCCGGCGGATCCGAGCCGGGGAAGCGGTACGAGGACCCCCGTAATCGGGGCAGGGCAGGGCAGGGCAGGGGGCGTGGGGGCTGCTTCGCCGGAGGGCGGCGTGCGGGGGGGGCAGCCCGCGGCTCTCGTTGGGGAGGAGGTATCCGCCGCCGCCTCCACGCGCGGTGCGGTGCCGCGGCTCAACGCCTCCCGCGGCCGCCGTCGTCCCGCGTCCGCGGGTTGTGTAAGCGGCGGTAGGCCGGCGCGGTGCGCGGGCTGCGTGCGGGACGGGGCGAGCTCGGGGGGGGGCTTTTCTCGCTGAGGGCCAGAAGTTAATGTTTAACGCGGTAGTCACATGCCCGTCAGCGAGCTCTGGCTGGAGCGTTTTCAGGGCGTTCGGAACAGGAAATGCCAGCACAGGTAGCGTGGAGCTCTGCGAAGTGTAATCAGTTCCCAGCGTCTGGAGTCGCGCGGGCAGCGCTCCGGGTGCAGGTGGGTGGCTGCATGCAAACTGCTGAGCATCCGGCGCTCCGCTTGTCCCTTGCTTTGATTTTCAATGCAAATACCTTAAAATGAGCTTTCCGGAGGAAATATGTCTTGTTTTCCCAGCGCCTGTTTTTTTTTTTTTTTTTTTTTTCCCCTTCCCAAAGTAAGCGTGGGTTTTACGAATCTCCTTACAATCCTTGATTTCGCACGGTTTTGCTTAGAAGTTTTGGGGATTATTTTAAGGGCAAAAACTTGATCGTGTGAATGGTTTTGTGCCCAAGTGGTGATGTGTAGCCCCTTCTCCCTGTTGTCCCTATACTGTCCTGTTGTTAAGTGATGGCTTTGGCTGTCAAAACAGTGAGAGTTTGTTACGGTCTGAGTGCACGTTAATCTAGATAAAGGACAAGTGGTGTTCTCCTGCCTTAACAGTGTTGCAATGTAAGATATAGTTACTGTTTGTCGGGATTTTTAATACTGTTACTCCTGTAAAATGTTTGTATCCTGGACCGGTGGGAAGTTGACAGTGAAAACACTGAAAATGTACTTGATGTTTCTATCAATGCTTGACAGCGCAGAATCTTCTTCCAGTCATGTAGGACGCGTGGTGTACAGCAGGCAGAGTCGTTTGGTTGTGGGAGCTATGAGGGGTCGATGTTACTGCTGTCATGTTTCAGTTTCTTTGCTCTCCAGAGTCTTGATTGCAACACTTGCAGTTTTTTCCTCAGCTATTGCAGCTGGATGCAGTAAAAAAAAAAAAAAAAAAAAAAAAAAAAAGGCAAAAAACCACTGTCTCTTTAGGGGCGTAGCAACAGAAGTAAAACCTGTTCAAAAACTTCTTCAGAAATGCTTTCTTGGCTTAAGTGGAAGCAAGTAGGATTTTGGCAAGGCACAGTGAAAGGCTGATGTGCTGAAGCTGTACCAAGGTCATGGTTGAAGTAGAGCTGTGTGGACTGAGGAGAAAAGGTTGTACAAAGAAAGCTTTGGGGGAAGAAATAAAGACTTGGTGTTTTTTACATCTATAACCATAAAATATTCCAGAGAACAAAACACTTCATAAATGGCTGAGAAGGTGGAGAAACAGAAATCTCTGTAGTTTGTTGTTGTTTTTAATAATGTGTCTCAGTGTTTGTGAGACGTCAGTGAGGATGGTCAGGAACAGCACTCTTGAGATTTCATCATATTCAGATTAGTTTGAGATCTTAATGGGTCTTATGTTTAATGTATGCTGATGCTTGAATTCAGCAGGGAGAAATGCTCATATGAGAAAAGTCAAAGATAACTTGCTGCTTAAGGGCATTTGGGCTCCAAGTTTTTTAAAACCGAGACACTCTGCTGCCTTCTCTTCCCTGCTGCTTCTGCCCTACTTCTCCATCTGAATTCATTAGTGTGAGTTTCTATGCGTGATGATTCACTGTAAATGCTGGCTCGTGTCATGTCTTGGGAATTTGTCCTTAAGATCCTTACTCAGGGTTCCCATTGTGGCTATTTCTGAAGTTTGTTCCTAGCTGCAACGGTTGAGAGATGCTGCTGTGAACCTGTTGTTTTCTTTTAGATGCAAACAGGAAAGTTTTCATTGGAACAGTTTGAAGAAAAAATTGTATGCTTTTACAGAAGCCATCTGTGATAGCATCTACACTTCTGATTCTCCCATCCTGAAAGGATATGAATAAATATGACATCACAGAGCAGTGATTTAGCTTCTGAGGGACTGCTAAATGGATGTACGCAAGAGAAGAGACAATAAAGATATTTAAATTAGGGGAGAAAAGCTCTGGTTTTAAGATCTTCAGGCATTGTTTGGAGGTGTTTTGAGAGAAAAGGCCATGAAATAACACTTTTGTCTCTTGGGGACTTTCTGAGTCAGTGTTGAGAGGTAGAAAGAATGTGTCAGACTAATAGTACTGGCTGGTGTACCTGCCGTTACCCCATGAAATCGAGGCTAATTGTCACAGCCGGAGATGTGATTTAATTGGTTCTAGTAATGTTCTTGTTGGAGATCGCATTTTGCAAGTATGTGCTATTATTAATGGAAGGTTGGTTTTTTTTGGTTGTTTTTTTTTTTTTTTTTTTGCCCTATTTCAGTATTTGATGTATCAAATACTGAAAACATGAAATTTTATAAGCGTATAGTTTGAGGGCTTTTGAAGACAAAGACAAAAGACTATTAGGACCGTTAGATGTATATTACAGCAACTGAGATCTACTGACACATGGAGCTCAACACAGTAGCAAAGATAGGGACATATTGGTACAGTGACCAAAACGTTGAGTCAGTTATATTTATGGTGGCTTTTTCACAGTACGAATCAAGATTTTTTTGATCTGTTCATGACATTTGTCAATTTCTAATGTCAAGTTTTAAACTGGCAAAAACATTCAAATTTTCATGATCAAAAGCTGCTGGATTTTTGATGGATTTCATCCTGATTCAGGGTGGAGGTGTCAACAGTCCTAACAGCATTGTCACAGTGTGGTAGACTAGCAAGTACATCTAGTTGCTCTTCTTTCCAAATGTATCTAAATTCCCAGGTTATAACAAATTATCAGTTAAGAAATCGATTTGCCAGAGTTATCAAATCAGTGATAAGGTTGCCAAGCTCAGCACAGAGGTGTGAGCTGCCAGCAGAAGCGAAAAGCTGCATTGCTTAAAAGTAGCCTTATTGTTGGGCACCGAAACGGTTTGTCACTATTCATCTATGCAACACGCTGGAATGCATTGCAAAATGAGACTGAGATGTAAGTAATGATTCTTCAGCCAAATTTGAGACACAGTCAACAGCTTTTGAACCCATTGGCAGGTTTCTACCCAATTTAACAGAAGTCATAGAAGTCTGAACAATGGTTGTGCACTTACAGAGTGCATGGAAATAGGCATCTTGCTGGAAAAAAGAGACCTTGTATGAAGGTGCAAGGAGCAGAGCTGGTGCGTACCCCAGCTATGACTCTGAGGGCTCAGTAACCCATGAGACATAACTGTGTAAGGAGTCAGGCACTCAGAGTTCCAGTGTTCATAGAAACAACTGTTTATCTTACCAGTTTCAACTGAATGCTCTCCAGAGATGTCTAAACTCAATGTTCTTGCAGAAGGTAGCTGATGTAGTAACTATGCCATGTTCTGTGCTGATTTAGCAGTGTTAATTTTATATTGAAAAGACATGCAAGCCACAGTTAGTTCCCAGGGTATACCTATGAAACTGGTGAAAATGTGCATTTTTGCAGATTAGTGGATTTCTTGTTCTGGAAGCTATAAAGATAAGCGCCAGAAATTTGTGGCAGGCATGTATTTTGTTCTGTATGTCTACACAGCTGATGGTAGTCTGATTATTGATGGGGAACAGTGTTGACTGAGAAACAGTTGCTTAAATTAGGCATGGTAGAAGAACTTAGGCTGGTAAATAACTGGTGCTTTTGAAGTTTTTTTGTTTGTTTGTTTTTACTTTTACTGAGAGTTGTCATCCAGAATTAGTTCCTTCAGTCTGAAGAGCAAGAATATTTCTTTGATTCCCAGATGATAAAAATCTTACTTAGCATGTTAATTAATATCATGTGAAACATCTGCTTTGCTACAAGACTGTACTTCTTGAAGACTGTACAGTTTGGATGAATTACAGTCAGTCCTCAGTCACCCACACCTTTATCAAGCCAAGGACTTACTAGCCACTGAAATTTAAAAGTCTTTTATAAATGCTTCAGTGTAATGCTGGCTTACTATATACATATATATATATATATATGTGTGTGTGTGTAGGAACAGTATTCAGCTCCTAATTTCAGTCTGGAAGAAGACTGAATTTAGGTCAGCAAGTCAGTGGTCTTGAGTTGATCAGCAGGATTACATCTCAGGTGTTTGGAATGCTCTCTACTGAGGGTAGGAAGTAATATACTTAGTGGATGGTCCAGATCGAGCAAGGTTTGCTATGACTAAAGAGCATACATCCCTGCCAGCATCTTCCACAGTAGCTTTCTTTGGCAAAAAACAAACTAACTAAAAACCTTAAATTTACTATTTACATTTCTAAACATAGTGGTACTATAAACTTTTCTCAGGGAAAGGCAAAGGCTGTGAAAATAAATGTGTGACAAATGTTAATCACGTTGCTCATAGCACTGTCAGAAGGCTCTTCTCTGATGCCCCTCTCGTTAGTGAATAAAAAGTGATGCAGCATAATATTTGATATAGGTTACTAGCAGAGAAAGGAAGGTTAGTGAAATTTCCTACCTCAAACTAGGACTTGAATGATCTTACTGGCCTGAAAACTGCATTGAGTAGAATTATTTTGCAACTATTCTCTGTTAAGCGTGACCCTTCTGGAGGAGAAAGACAATAGTTGATGAAACAAAGGGACTGTGGTGCCAGTTTATAATAATTTCTATCTTAGTATAATTGCAGAGAGTTTTTAATGGTAGAGCTATCTGGTGTGTCCTTTTTAGTTCAGTTTTTTTGTAACTGATGCATGTTTGAGTTGTTTGGGGTGGGTTGTTTAGTTTGACATATGTGGTTTAAAGAATGCAATTGTAGAGAGTAATTTTAGAAAATCGTATAAGGATAACTTTGAAGTAGTCACTTCTGATATTTCCAGTGTTGCATTTAAATTTTCCAGGAAAGAAGTACTAATGTGGGGTTGTTGGAAGAGGTTATACAGCTATAATACCACAGCGTTATGGAAAGTTGTGCAATAAATGTATTCTGCAATATATCGTTTTACTTATAAACTTGTTTGTGCATTTACCTGGTGTGACAGTTGAAATACTTTGAATTTGCAGCCCTATGGGTGTGAAGCAGCAAGCATCTTCATGTAATGTGATGTTGGCGCGGATAATTCTCGCAGTGAACTGTAACTTTTCTGAAATCCATCCCAACAGCGCGATACTTAATGCACGGAGTGCTTATAGTATGGTACCAGTGAAATGGAAAACAAAGTGACTTTCCTGAAGCTCTTAGTGAACAAACAATTCTTGTCTTAAACTGTTTTGGTAGAATTGTATTTCCAAATAATGCGTATTTGGAAGCAGTTAAAATATACAGGCTGGGTAAATTCAGAGTTACCACGTTTCAATTCCCAGACTCCTATCCTTGTGTAAATCTTCTGCTCTAAAATATGGGGAAGTGGTGCTTGAAAGTAAGACAGAAAGACAAAAAATAATGGAATCTCTTCAACCATTTTCACCAATGTAACTAAGTCCCAAGGCTGAAAATGAAGTCTTAGAGGTAAAATTTCCATTATTACTTTATTATTTTTATCTGTCAGCTGCTGTGTAGAAGACCCCTGTCTCTCTTCTGCATTTGAAAAGAACATCTCTAATTTTTTTTTTTCTCTGGAGATATTACAGAACTGTCTGGATAGCAACCTCTGCAACTCGTGTAGGGAGCCTGCTTTAGCAGAGCGGTTGGACTTGATGTTCTATAGAGGCCTCTTGTGACCCCTGACATTCTGTGATTCTGTAACACAAAGGTATCTTAAACTGAACATGACTTGGGCATGTCCTTGCACTTTTCTTCCAATGCATTTGTAGTTGAATATTGTAAGGTTTTCAAGCAAAATTTAGATATTAGAAACTCCTATTTGTGCCTGAAACTTTTCTGTACTGATGTTGATGTACAGCCTGCTTTACTTCCCATCTGTCTCTTTCCCTTATTGCTTCATTGCTGTAGGCTGAGTGATACTGACCTTGAGCTGCAGTCGGTAGAGGAGAAAAGAACTGAATCACCTGTGCTGATGGATTCCTTCTGTTGAAGCAGTTTTGGAGATGTTATTAAGAAGTTGGTACTTTCAGTTGGGAGACTGTGATAGCAAGTGTAATGTTTGTGGGTTAGGCCCCTACTGATTCTGTTTGTCACAGGTAGTAACATTGTGTGAGATACTTTGAGCATGGGTTGGAGTGTGAATGCTCCGCTGCTTTAATTCTCTGTAGGCCATTCAGACTGTTCCCTATCCAGGCTCTTTCCCACCTTTTGTTTCCTCTTCAGTGTACCTGGCTTGATTCTGCTAGTTACCAAAAATCTTTTATGTTTAGCTTTGTTTTGTTTTCTGACAGTTGGAGAAACTTTCTTCAACATTTTTCCATATGGGAAATTATGTACTGTGGAATTAAGAAATCTGTATTGACAGGAAAACTGGTGCTCGAGAAGCTTTCCTACTATGTTAGAGAACAAACTTTCTTTATGACAGAAATATAGTAGGTCAGTTTCTAGTGCGGATACAGAAGTTCTAAATCAGTAATCAGAAAAAAGTACTTTTAGCAGTTGAAAGAATTCACTGTGTAAAATGTTTGTGCTTTTCTATTTTAATTCATAATTAAATGTAGGTGATATATTATTTGTTTAGGAATTAGAAGTTATGGTTCTATCTGATAGTAGGAGAACTTTGGTCCGTATATGGTGCTTCATAATACCAGGCATTTTTGATGCAAGATGCTGGCTCCTAATGTATGTGTATCTGTGCAGATATATGCATATATAAGTGTGTGTGTGTATATGTGGTCATAACCAGCTGTACACCCTGATTTTTTTCCTCGGCTCCACTTTATTCATCTTAATTGTAGTGAGTCACTGTTTTTTATTAATATACTGTAGTGAAGCTTCTCAATGAAAATATTTGTTGAAAATGTTTTCTCCCTTTACTTGCTCTGTGCAGATCTGTAACCAGCTCTGCACGCCTAGCTTCAAACAATCTTTTTTTGTCCTAATCTTTGCTGTACTCTTACCTTTACCTCAACTGAGTTTGCTTCATTGTAGAATAACAGCTGTTATGCTGTGTAGCACTTTGATTTCCATGTGGAAATAGAATTTGAAGTAGGTACTCCCTTTAATTCAGGGTTCTAGTAAGATTTTAAATTGATCTATGTTTACAATTATCTACTACATCTTTTTCTTTTTTTCTCCTTCTGGGTTTATTGCAGTGAACATGAAGAAAACAAAATTATCATATGATATTCTGTCAAGGTCAGTTTCCAGTTAGATTTCAGATTCTTTTGCTCAGTGCTGTCACAAATCACACTTACTACTTCCAGTATTATTAAATCAAATTACTTACGGGTGAGATAGAGTAACATCAGTAAACAAACAGAAAACATCTGATTATGTGCTGGGCAAAAGGGACTTTTGGTTAGGTTCCAGTTATTGATTTTTTTTTTTTTTAATAATAATACAAGCCAGTGTAAATGTTTCTTTTAAATGAAAGGTTTTAGAGGTGCAGGTCTTCCTGCATTATTTTTTAATGTCACATGATGTATTTCTGTGGTATTCTAGCTGTATGGTATTTGAGGGTGGTAGAACTGCTTGACAAGAATGTGGTGTTGCTAGCTTTGAACCCGTGGCATCATCTTTCAACTTTTGTCAGTGTACTACTGTGTTTATCTGTTTTTGGAATGCTGCTCACCAACCTTAAAAGGTTTACATAAAGTGTAGTAGGGATGCTGCAAGTTCTGCAATGTAATGATAAATTGATAATATCTCACATGCTTGTAAAATCTGAGCAGCTTGTCTGCGAAAGATTGTATTTCACTGTTTTTTTTGTTTTTTTTTCCTCTCTCAAATATGTGGTCATAATTGCTTTATTCAAGTTTATTCTGTTCTGTTCCTGTAAGTATTTATGTGGATGTTTTAGTAATATCGCAGTAACAACGTTACATCAACATGAATTAGTTGGCTAATCCATTGCTCTGCAGGGATCGCTATATGAGCTGTGAGCATGCCTATGATAATGTTTTGCACGATAAATCATTTACCTGAAAATATGTACCTTCAACAGCAAGAGAAACTTACTGCTGGAATTTGAGTCTTGGGATTGATTACTGAGGCAGACACTGATGATGTAGGACAGCTATCAGAATGTTTGTGGTCTGCTACTAGCTATGGTTTTCCTGATCTTTTAAGAATGCAGGTAGATTATTTCCTAGATAGTACTCAGCTTTCCAAATTCTGTACTAAGTGAGAATCCACCCATGACATCTTCATCAGTTATATACCTATTTATGTGATTTGTTGTGATATTGAAATGAAGTGTCTCATATTCAGATTTTATAATCTTTTTATTGAACTTGGAGATTTTGAGTTAGAATAATGCATTGTGATCTTTAAAAAAGCTGCTGTGTATTAGCAGAATGAGTTAGAACATAACTGATTATGACAGATACAATATTTGAATTTTTCTGTCTTGAACACTATTAGGACTGTCAGGTGGAAGTTGTTTCTTCTCTTCTTCCCTGCTTGTTGCATGCCCCTATGGATTATGGATGGTTTCAGCCATCGTTTCAATTTTTTATTTAGAAGGTCTTTAACATTTAAGTTCCATTCTTATATATTTTTTTTTTTTCAGATTCTCTGGAAAAAGAATGAGATAAACATGGAGTCTTCTAAACTGGATTATATTTTGTGGATATCAGTTAGAAGTAAAAAGATGGAAGGAAGTCAGAGAATATGTGTATAATGCCTGTATAAACTCATGATATAACACAACTCATGACTTATAGTAATGCTTTGTTGAAATTCCTGGAAGAAGAAGTCAATTACTGTGCAACATCTTTAATAAGAACTTTTACTCTAATAACATATTTTAACCTTAACTGGACAGCATATTTTTTATAGTATTTTTTCCTTTTTATTTTTGTAAAGTCAGTTAAAATAAAGCCACGTGAAGATTTTTAGCTGATGGATTGATCCTCATAGACGACTGACAGCTAGACCTGGAATAAGGGTGTAAACCCCTGAATGGTTACTGTTACAGTGTTGAATGGAATACCATGACTTCAGAGCAATTGTCTTAGGACCTTCTTTGCCTTGGATCCTTCATATCCTTAAATATTTAAGTGTGAACAGTGCAATTATAAATTCTAGAAAATAATGGCATGGGTGAAATTTCTAAGAAAACCTGGGGGTAACCTTGGTAAAGTTTATCAGCCTGGAAGTATATTGTCCCTGGCCCCTACAAAAGGCTTATTAAACGAACCAGGACAGAACAGCTGCTTTCTTAATAGTGCTGTTCAGGTAAGAAAAAATTATTATTTACTAAGCACTTCTCATTTTCTTGCAGCTTTGATGGTCATAGCAGAGAAAAAATTTTCTCAGAGATGCTGCTTTGACTGTTTTTATTGCAGTGTATGTTGTACAGAAAAACAGCACGTTTTTCCAGTGGTGTTAAATTCTGTTCCCAAGTTGCTAAACTTTTTAATGACGCTAAATGAGATGTAATTCACGTGTTTTGGAAAAAAAGATAGCTACCATAGAAAAAAGACTGTGGAAGTAATTTTATTATAGTGTTTGATTTAAAGGGATTGTAGGTATTAAATAATTTGCCAAAAATGACGGCATGTTTGTTGTTTGCATACACTGTCAGGAAAACTTTCATATTTGGAAGTTTTTCCTCATAACTATATAAATTGATGTTTGAATTTTAAACCTGATGTTTGTCAAACATAGTGCTTTTATTACCTAGCAGGATTTACAGCATTTGTATTGGCATCTACTTGTATTAAATGCGATACTGTTTTTATTCCAATAATGCTTTCTCAGAACTAGCATTTGAAATTGTTACTGGGGCAGATCAGAAGATGCACATGCAGTTGAAAGCTTTGTTTCTAATCTTAGGAATGTTGTATTGAATTAGGAGGTACATCAAATAAATATGGCATTTTACTGTTTTTATACGATACAAACCACCTTCTTGCATGTATTTGCCTTCATACTGTTCTGTATTTATGTAAACTGTAACTGGAGAAACATTGCCTGTTTATATCTCCAAAGTGTAGTTTAATAGTACAGTAACATTAGCACAATAAATATTGGTCTTTCACAAGTCTGTTTACAACAGAGAATATGGGGATCTAATTAATTCTGTGACAGAGCAGTCCTGGCCTTTCCAGGTTGTCTGCAAGTTGGAATAGTTCATAGTATGGTCCTTTTAAATAACATAAATTAATTGCTGGTCTGCCAGAGGTCTTAAAAGAGACACAGACTTCATATTTTAAAATGTACAAATAAAAAATGGAAAAAAAAACTGGGGAAAAAAGATCACAAAACAACCATAAAACAAACCAATCAACCAAGCAAAAAAACATCCCTACCATAAAGTCTTAAAAACGGTATAAATGTATACCGTTTATTTATGTTTAAATGTAAACATAAAAGATGAGAGATCTGCATTATGTAAATATATAATATCTATGTATGTTTAAAACAAAAATGTATGAAAATGTATGATAGATTGAGCAGAATGAGTTTGCTGCTTTGTTTTTAGTGAGAACAGCCTGACCTATATTCTTTTTCAGTTTTGGTATATTCCCCTAGGGTGGCCTAAAATTAAACCCTAAGTCATTTTTAGTTATGGTTTCAGACAATCCTACCACTTACAACTTACTGCTGTTTATCAAATGGTGGGTGATGATGGTGACTGCCCTTTTATGAGGAGCAATGTGCCTTTCTTTTTTATGTTGTTCAGCCTTCAGAACTGAGGTTCTAACATTACCTTTCAAATAATTACTAATTTATTTTAGCACTTTTATTTATAGACAAAATATTTTTCTTCTTATTTGTAACTGTTGTGTAACTGTGCCTCTTGAGAACTCATTTTTGCTGTATTTATTTTTTATGGGCAGCTTTGTGAACTGCTGCACTGATTTTGCAACTAAGATGGTAAATACTGGTAGCAGTGTAGTTAGTGCAACCAAGCTGACATTACCTTTATGTATAGTAGTTACACAAATAAAATGTAGAAGCTTAAAACCGATAAAGCATCAGTGGATTATTTTGATTTGTAGAAAAACAAACATATTTCAGCAATTGTTTTTTGTAAGAGAACAAAGTGAAACTCTCTTCACAGTTTACATAGCAATTTAGTCCCTGTGTCTTCTTTTTTTTTTTATTTGAAAGAAAGCACGGGGGAAGGAGAGATGAAGAATAAGGTAGATCCTGCAGGTTTTTCCCTAAAGCTGTAAGATAACTGCAGTCTCTGTATACTATTTAGCTTAAGACTCATTTCCTAAAGAGCATTTCAGCTGTTTTTCCAATGCAAATGTAGTACCATTGTTTCGGAAGTTTAAAAATGAGATCTACGTTTTATTGGAGGAGTGAATGCAAACCTTCTGCTTCTGCAGTTTGCTGAGATAATGGAATGTTCATTCATGTGGTGATCTTGGTTCTCACATTATGTATGCTATGTAAAGTGAAAAAAAAAATTATCTACTGTATGTCACTTCCTTAAATGTAGTACCTTAAAATTAAGTTAATTTCTGTGCAATTTTATTTTTGTAGGTATTATGGCAACTTGACATATTCAGACGAAGTTTAAGAGGTTTAACTGGACATGTGTGCCAGGGAGATGCGTGCATATTTTGTGCTTTGAAGGTAAACAATTAATAAGGTTTCTTTAAGAAATCATCATGCATTTGTCCCTTCATGCTTTAAAAAGAAAATGAAAACCGAAAAAGAATTTTACTGAGATCTGGTAATTTTTATGTGTGTAGTGGAAGTGCTAAGTCATGGCCTGAGCCAGTGATTGAGCACCTGGTGGGAAGGCAGGGCCCACCCAGGGGAGCTTGGGTGCACACAATGTACCTGAATGACCAGAAGGGGTGGAGCCAGGACCCATCCCTTCCCAGACCTCATTTAAGGGCTGGCAGTGGAAGCAAGGATATCTTGCTGGAAGTCCCTGCCTACCTGATTGAGACCTTCTAGAGGTAAGCAGCTCTTCCTTCATTTCTGTGTCTGTGACTGCTCTGTTTGGGCTCATTCTCATTTGTTGTAGCCAAAGACTTTGCCTCCCTGATATTATTGTGGTACTTTCCATCTCATTATGGCGTTACAATATCCCTGTTGTTCATGTGTCTGACTGAATCGTTCTTGTATGCAGAAACAATTTGGACTTAATGTAATTTCGAACAGATTTTTGTAACAGGTATTTTCTTGTGCGATTTAATTGCTTAAGCATGAAACTTCTCTGTAGTAAGACTTAATATGTGTAACCTGTTTTAAAAATTATAGCCTCATGGGGATTTTTTTTTTCATATTTACATGCATACTGTTTTCTTTCCTGCAGTGTTTGAATAGAGTAACAATACTACTGAGTAATAAGTTATCAAGATTCTTTTTTTACTCAGTAGTTGATGGTAACTGTACAGAATTTAATTGCTATGCTTGTAAGGAGTGAAAGGTATGCAGAGGTACTGGAAAATTAAAGAAAGCTGGTGACGTTTTACTGTTTGAAATTATTTAAGGGCTGCATATCTTAACTGGCATATAAAACTTGCACTTCGGTTTTGCAACTCATCTGACATTTGGAAACAAGCATTGTGTTCTGTTAGGCTCTTACTGTTTCTACTGTGCTGGTATTTGGCTGCCTGTAGTTCCCAGGGAATAGTGGTAAAGGTGATATCTCATGTTTCATTGGGATAAAAATCTCAATGGAAAAATGCATAGTAGTTGTATATACATATATATTTATTAATATATGCCATCTGCTTTCACTGACAGTAAAGACACTTCTGGATTTCTAATACAAGACTGCAGAATGTGTATTGTGTACAGTACTGAGAATCTCTCATGGAGAGAACAGAAAGGGTCTACACTAAAACTGAGGAAGTGGTTTTTGAGTATAGAAAATTATAGGCAAGGAGAAGATGAGTACTTATCAGGTGTTTCCAGTTAAGAGTTTATCCACGGGCAGTTTTCCAGACCTAACCTTGTTACTGAATAAGCATTTGGAGGCGAGGACTGTTTGCAGTGGGGCCCTCACTGCAACAAAGACATCAAGACCCCTGGAGCATGTCCAGAGAACGGCAGTGAAGCTGGTGAGGGTTCTGGAGCACAGTCCTTATGAGGAATGGCTGAGGGAGCTGGGATTGATCAGTCTAGAGAAGAGGAGACTCAGGGGAGACCTCATTGCTCTGAGGGTCGTCCTCTTCTCTCATGTGACTAGTGACAGGATGAGAGAAGAGGGCGTCAGGTTGCACCAGAGGAGATTCAGACTGTATGTTAGAAAATACTTCTCTGAAAGAGTGGTCAGGTGCTGGAATGGGCTGCCTGGGGAGGTGGTGGGGGCACTGACCCTGGAGGTGTTCAAGGAGTGTTTAGATGTTGTGTTGAGGGACATTTTTAGTGAGGGTTGGACCAGATATCTTGTAGGTCTTTATCAACCCTGGTGATTTTGTGATTCTAAAGAGATTTATAGTCTGTGATTCTGTGTATTTTTTTCTGCTGTTCGTGGAGTTTATCATGGTTGCAATATAGCAGAGCTAATTGTGCATTGATTTCTCACTTTCTAAGCAGAGTTTTCTTAAAAGGTACCATTTTAATTTTTTTATTAGAATAGTTAATTTTAAAATGCCAGCAAGTTAAAGTAGGTTTTGGTACAGCTACCCAACTTCCTGAAGCTTTTTTTCCAACATTTAAGCAGCTTTTTACTCCAGAGAACTTGCTGGGCTTTCTGCTTCACTAGAGGTTTTATGCATTTCATATTCTTTTTTTTTTTTTTTTTTCTGGACACTTGGTCTTGTTACTACATTAAGTCCAGTTATAATTCAGGTATGCCTGTCTTTTCACATGCAGTCTTTTGTCTGTCATGGAGTGATAGCTTCTGATTTCCCGTGTGTATGGACTTTTGTTGTAATGAAGGGTAAGGACTGTGGCCTGTTCCCTTTGATTTGACCTGTATTACACGTTAAGTTCTGGTCGTGCATTCTTGTTTGAAGGTCCCTTGGAACTGCCTTTCAGAAATGCAGAGGGATTGAATGGTGATAATTGCTGGAAAGTATGTATTGAACTATATTAGTGAGTAGTCATACTGCTAAAATCAGAATGTGCTGAGAAATGTGAAGATGTCACCTATGTCACGGTACAATTGAACCTGTAAGTAATGAGTTGTTCTGTTCCAGTGATGCTCCAGTTCTGAAAACAAGGTGTTTTTTTTCCTAAGCTGAACACGCCACTTACTGTACCTTTGTACTCTCTGCCTCTGTAATCACTGGAGCTGCAGTATAAAGATGTAAGATAGGTTTTGCATTATTTCCTCTAGCTCTTTCCTGAGGCTGTTGCAATTTATGACTTGCAGTTTTCTTTATTCTTTCAAGTATCTGTTCTTGAGTGTTTGATAGCTTTCTACGATGTGTCTTCCTGTGTCACTTCTCAAAATGGCTTACGGGACATGGATATTTTGCATTGTCTTGTCTTTCTGTTTTGATAAGTTCCCAGCAACACTGATCAGCAGTTTTACTGCTTGATCTGGAATTGTTTTGAATTATCTTGAACATTGTTTTAACGATATAGTTGTGATCTTTGTAAATGCATGGCCAGTAGCCTTGGTATTGAACCAGAAACCCTGTAGTTAACTCATATGGAAGTATCTGTCTTCAGTCATTATGTACACTACTGGTTTTGCATTCTTGGCTTATTAGAGATACTGGTTGAGTAATTCTGTTTGTTCTGTGTTCAGCACCTAGGGCATTTTTATATTTATGCGGTATATGTTCTGGATGTGGATGCATTGCAGTAACTTGATAGTTTTGGTGGTTTTTTTTTTTTTTTTTTTAATGCTTTTGGGCTGTTTTAACCCTACTTCTTCACCAGTGAAAAACAGTGTTAAATGAAGTTTTTTTTTTTTTAAACTTTCCTGAGAGAATTTGACTTTTTTTGCTCTATGCAAGTGTTATTCTGGGGTTAAATGGATTTTTCTGAGCCTGTTCTGTAAACAGAAAGCTCACCCAATAAATTGTTTCATTTCTCTTCAAATCTTTTTTTTTTTTTTTTTTGGCTGTAGTTTTGTTTGTTTGCATGCTGGTGATGGTGTGAGAGTTATATATACTCTTTCTCTTTTCTAGACAGCACTGGAATGGGATTTGAAATGTGGAGACTGCTAAAATGAGCATACATGTCTGCATAATTCTGTTCATCTGTACTTTTTTTTTTTTTTTTAGGCTGGACATGGTTCTGTTGCATACCAGTAATAACCTAGCAGCCACAATAAGAAATACAAATTAATCCTGCTCTGAGAATATTTATTGTTAGTTTTGTTAACAACTTACTTTTGAACGCAAATGTTGATACATTGACTGTAATTTTTATCAGTAGTCCGTGATTTTTGACATGAGAGGGAAGCTTAAATATTTGACAGACAGGACAGGCAATGGATTGCATTATGGTTAAAACACTCCTTTCTATCAGCAGTGAAGCTTATCGTATCAGTTGCATCTTTGCTGTCTGTCCAACAGATCTGTGTTTTGTTTATTTTTCAACAGGGAAGCCAATGCGAAGAATGAATATCCCTATTTCTCTATTTTGTGGCTTGTCTTCCTTTGCTTTGTCTTGATTTCTTATCATTTTTCTCTGAAGTTTGACTTTAGGGAATCTTAGAGAGTGGAATAAACCCCTCAATATCTCATCCATTTAATGGCTTTCAGTGTTCATTTTTAAAACCAACCTCCCTTACTTTCTAAATAATGATATATTATATCATATAAATAAATAATAATATTAGAAGATTAAAAAAATTAAAAAATTAAAGAATAAATAATCTGTGCCAAAAAAAGAGAAGTAATAGCCAGCTGTCTTTTCTATGAAGTGAAGAAAAAGTCAAGTGCAATTTCTTTTCCAGTTCTGGAACTGCAAATATTGACCTGTTCTCTTGCTTTGCTCTATGCACTGTTTGGGTAGACAGCTGATTATATCGCATGGATTACCAGCATTCTGTATAATTGCAGTTTTCTGCAGATGCGTCATTTAATGAAGATACAGTTGTCTCAAGTAGTAATGTAAATGTATTCTTTAATGAATTACAAACAGTAAACTGAGAAGTACTGTGTTATGCCCCAAGAAGTACATACCACCTGTAAAGATGAAATGTCTGAGCATGAACCACTTTTCCTGTGGCTGGATTAAACAAACTGTAATTACAGATCAAGGTTTGTGTTCCTTCTGGGAGTTAAGGTCAATCACTTGCACTTTTATGTGCTGCTTTGCTGTTTGTTTTTCTATGGGATCAAAGTACAATTTGGTACCTTAACGTTTTATAATTGAATGAGTAACTGAGAACATGAAACTTGATTAGGAGACAGTAGTTGTTTCTATATGTGCATATATTTTTAAATGGCTTACATAATCGCTGCATAAGAACTGATGTATTTGAATAAAACTATGGTTGTAATCAAGGTGAATTAAGCTAAGTAATCATTTTTCTTCCTAGGCAATATTTTCACAATTTCAACACAGTCGAGAAAAAGCACTACCATCAGATAACATGAGACATGCCCTGGCAGAAAGTTTTAAAGATGAACAGCGTTTCCAGCTTGGATTCATGGATGATGCAGCAGAATGCTTTGTGAGTACTCTATAATAGTCATCAAGTAGGATTACATTAGGTTTCTGGGATGGATACCAAACTTGCCTGCTGTTTTAGTAGATTTAGATTTGCAGGTGGAGTACAAGTGGCGTAAGACTGTTAATCTTCTTTTTGTTAGTTTATGGAGACAAAATGCATGCAGTAAGTTTCTGATAATGTGGGATGGTGTTCTCTTTGATTTGCTCTGTGGTTTCTTTTCTGGCTCTGTATCTCAGACAGAGGGATGTGTGGAGCACTGCATGAGGTGGGTGACAAATAGCTACCAAAAGTTTTTGGGTGGAGAGAGGAATTATCTTCACTGAAGTCTTCTGCAGGAGATTTCCAACTTTTTTTTATCAAAGGATGAATGAATATGTGAAGATCTTGACTCTTGCTGCAGTTGCTGTTTGCTTTTATGAAGTATCTAACTGAAAATCTTGAGCCTTTATTGGAGTGGTAAAAGAAGATTCACAATCACTTGGATGCTGTCCAAGAAGCTTTTCTGAGAAGTCCTTTGTTAGATAATGAAAACTTCACCTTAACAAATAAGTAAATAAATCAGTGTTAGAAACAGAAAATCCTTTTTGCTTTGATTACTTTAAGATTTGAACATAATTTGGAAGTGCCTAAAATGAATAACCTGCCAGATGCATTTACAAATATGTAGGAAAATCCAATGAAGAATCCTGTGGCTGTTTTGATTATTTGCAGATAGATTACTGAATTGCAGTCAGGAAAAGGGATCTCAAAGGAGAATGTGTTAGGAAGTTGGAGCTGAGTAATGCTATTTTGTTACGTTCCTGTTTGAAAGCCTTGAGGTTAAGAGAATTTCCATCTGTTTGCTTGTCAATAGAGACAGAACTATGTGTGTGTTAAATCTGTAGGTTGTAGAGAGGAACAGCTGCTGGATTATTGAACTGTAATGTTGCTTATGTGTTCTGAGTTCATCAATTCAGTTTGTATTTACATAATTTTTTTTTATTTAGGAAAATATCCTTGAGAGGATTCATTTTCACCTAGTGCCAAACAGCGACACAGATATGTGTACTTCAAAATCCTGTATTTCTCATCAAAAGTTTGCAATGACACTGTATGAACAGGTCAGACTTCAGTGTTTTAACAAATAATTTGTTTCCACTGTCATGAATAAATAAAACAAAAGGATTTTTATTTTTGTAGTGTGTGTGCCGTAGTTGCGGAGCATCGTCAGACCCATTGCCTTTTACGGAATTTGTGCGTTATATTTCTACCACAGCTTTGTGGTAAGAGCTTTTATTCTTGTATATGTCTCAGTTTTCTACATAATGACCTCCTAGGAATAAACAATACGTGCTGGAGAAATGCTGTAAATGAAAAATAAGTGCTTTTGAAATTGCGTTACAAAGAGATGTGGATTTCAAAAGCAGAATCACAGAATTGTAGGGGTTGGAAGGGACCTCTAGGGGTCATCTAATTTAACCCCCCTTCCAAAGCAGCTCCCTAGACCAGGTCGCACAGGTAGGCATCCAGGAGGGTCTTAAACATCTCCAGAGAAGGAGACTCTGCAACCTCCCTGTGCAGCCTGTGCCAGTGCTCTGTCACCCTCACTGTGAAGAAGTTCTTAATTTGTGTGGAAATTCCTATGCTTCAGTTTGTGGCCATTTCCCCTTGTTCTATCACCACACACTGATGAGAAGAGTCCAGCCTCATCTCTTTGTCTCCCTGAGGTATTTATAGATGT
Organism: Oreortyx pictus; assembly: GCA_036925125.1. Classification (NCBI taxonomy): domain Eukaryota; kingdom Metazoa; phylum Chordata; class Aves; order Galliformes; family Odontophoridae; genus Oreortyx; species Oreortyx pictus. The sequence continues at coordinate 34,937,939 of JAUPFR010000005.1, forward strand.
GGATCAGTTCTCCTCTGACTCTACTTTGTTGAAGACTGAACAGACTGAGGTCTCTCAGCCTTTCCTCATAAGAGAGGTGCTCCAGGCCCTTTATCCTCCCCATCTTTGTAGCCCTCTGCTGGACTCTTCCTAGGAGGTCCCTGTCTTTTTTGTATTGTGGAGCCCAGAAATGGACACAATAGCCTAGGTGAGGCCTGACCAGGGCAGAGTAGAGGGGGAGAATCATCTCTTTCGACCTGCTGGCCACGCCCTTTTTAATGCACCCCAGGATCCCATTGGCAGTTTTGGCCACCAGGGCACACTGCTGGCTCATGGCCAACCTGTAGTTTGCCAGAACACCCAGGTCCCTATTCTAGAGCTCCTCTTCAGCAGGTCATCCCCCAACCTGTACCAGTGCATGCAATTATTGCTTCCTAGGTGCAAGAGTCTACGATTGCTCTTGTTAAACTTCATCTGGTGATGTGAAGAGATTTTACACCCCCCAAAGGAAGAGCGTATCTTGTTACAGTTTTAGCTGTGAATCTTTTCCTTTTAGACAAAAGTTAGTTAAGATTTAGCTGAAAATTATTTACTCTTCAGGCGACAATTACATCTCTATTTTTCCTTTTTTTTTTTATAGTAATGAGGTAGAAAGAATGATGGAAAGGCATGAGCGTCTCAAGCCAGAAATGTTTGCAGAACTGCTGCAGGCAGCAAATACAGCTGATGACTACAGAAAGTGTCCTGTAAGTAAGCAGAGATTATGTGACTTTAGTTAAGATTCAATGGAAAACTTTCTGATATTAAATCAGACTAAGGTATTCATCAGAAGGATTCCTTTTGGCCACCACAGTGTAGTCTAGTTTAGGGTAAGAAAGCCTTTAATGTTTTTTCTGTTGTTCCACGTATAGACACATTTTATTGTTCAGATGGCCTGGTTAGAAACTTAGTAACTCTGTGCTTTATTCTTCATTCCTTGATAAGTATACTGCTAGTTATTTCTGATTGGTCTGTGGAGGTGTATTGTTTGTCAACCTTCATTTAATATATTGACAAAACTGTCTTACATTGGAAGAATATGGTGCTTCTAATGATAAAAAATAGAATCATAGAATCACAAGGTTGGAAGTGACCTATAAGATCATCTAGTCCAACTGTCTTCTCACTACCACTGCTACCACAGGCTACTAAACCATATCTCGCAGCTCCTCATCCAGATGCCTCTTGAACACTTCCAGAGACGGTGACTCCACAACTGCCCTGGGCAGACCATTCCAGTGCCTGACCACTCTCTGAGAGGAAAAAGTATTTCCTTGTGTCCAACCTAAACCTCCTCTGATACAACTTGCGTCCATTTCCCCGGGGTCCTGTCCATTGCCTGTGAGAAGAGGCTGGACCCCTCTTCACCCCAACCTCCCTTCAGAAAGTTGTAGAGTGCAGTGAGGTCTCCCCTGAGCCTCTCTTCTCCAGACTAAAACAATCCCAGCTCCCTCAGCCACTCCTCGTAATACTTGTGCTCCAGACCCCTCACCAGTTTCCTTGCCTTTCTCTGGACACCCTCCAGGGCCTCAACATCTTTCCTGTAGTGAGTGGCCCAAAACTGAACACAATACTCAAGGTGCGGGCTCACCAGTGCTGAGTAGAGGGGTATGATCACCTCCCTGCTCCTGCTGGCCACACTATTTCTAATGCAGGCCAGGATGCCATTGACCTTCTTGGCCACCTGGGCACACTGTTGGCTTGTGTTCAGCCAAGCATCAGCCAACACCACCAGGTCTCTTTCTTCACAATCATCTAGCTGCTCATCCTCAAGCCTATAACGCTGCTTGAAGTTATTGCGGCCAAAGTTCAGGACTCAACACTTGGCCTTGTTGAACATCGTCCCATTCATCTCAGCCCAGCGATCCAACTTATCTAGATCCCTCTGTAGGGCTTCCCTACCCTCAGGCAGATCCACACCACCTCCCAACTTGATGTCATCTGCAAATTTGCTGAGGGTGCACTCAATCCCCTCATCTAGGTTGTCAATAAATATATTAAACAACATGGGTCCCAGTACCGACCCCTGGGGGACACCACTTGTAATGGGTCGCCAGCTGCACTTAACTCCGTTAACCACTACCCATTGGGCACGGCCCTTTAGCCAGTTCCTTATCCAAAGAAGTGTATAGCTGTCCAGACCACGGGCAGCCAGTTTCCCCAGAAGAAACCTGTGAGAGACTATGTCAAAGACTTTGCTGAAGTCTAGGTAGACTGCATCTACAGCCCTTCCCTCATCCACCAGACTGGTCACCAAGTCATAGAATGAGATGAGGTTGGTCAAGCATGACTTGCCCTTCGTGAACCCATGCTGGCAGGGCCTGATCCCCTGGACAACGTGCACGTGCCATGCAATCTCACCTGAGATGATTTGCTCCATTACTTTCCCTGGTATCGAGGTCCTGTAGTTCCCTGGATCCTCCTTATGGCCCTTCTTGAAAATGGGAGTCACATCAGCAAGCCTCCAATCCTCTGGGACCTCTCCAGTTAACCAGGAGTGCTGCGAGATGGCCAAGAGGGGCTCGGCAGTCTCCCCCGCTAGCTCCCTCAGCACCCGAGGGTGTAGCCCATCTAGTCCCATGGACTTGTGACAGTCCAGATGGAGGAGAAGCTCTCTGTCTCCACCTGGATCGCCGGGGGTATGTTCTGAGTAGGGTCCCAGACTTCCAGATCAGGGCATAAAATGCCCAGCAGATAACTGGTCTGGCTATTAAAGGCAGTTGTAAAGAAGGCATTGAGGACTTCAGCCTTCTCCTTGTCCGAAGTGGCCTCATTCCCTGCTGCATCATTTATAGGATGAGAAATATCCCTAGTTCTCCTTTTGCTATCGATATATTTATAAAAGGATTTTTGGTTGTCTTTTACTGCAGTGGCCAACCTGAGTTCAAGTTGGGCTTTTGCCTTCCTAACTTCCTCCCTGCATACCGTAGCTACTCCCTTGTAATCCCTCCAAGTACCCTGCCCCTTCTTCCGGAGGACATAGACTCTCTTTTCAATTTATTTTCTTTTATTGAATAGTACTTTATCAATAATGTTAATCTCAGAAACATTAAAAAGCATCTAAATTATAGAAATAACCTGAAATGATGAAATGGAGAAAGATAACAACAAAATTGTGATGGCGATTTGCATGTTTTCAGAACTTTGCACTTGATCAGGGTAATGGTTAGATATAGAAGTTTAGCTGCAGCCTCCAATGGTGTTTATTTACTTATTATCGGTGTTTATTAAAAACAAAAACAAGAACTAAAAAAGAGATTTTAACCTGTAAATTGTTAGAAATGAACATCATAATTAAACGTAAAAATTAAAATAAGTTTCAGAGGCTTTTTTTGTTTTCTTTTTTGAAGTAACTCAACTTGAAAATACCAGTGTTGGTTTTTTGATTATTTTTTTTAACATCTTTATTTTTCCCTGCCACCATGTCATTTTTTCCTTTCTCTAGAGTAACTGTGGTCAAAAAATAAAAATTCGTCGTGTACTTATGAATTGCCCTGAGATTGTGACAATTGGTTTAGTCTGGGACTCAGAACACTCTGATCTGACAGAAGAGGTTATGCGGAATCTGGCAACGCAACTTTACCTTCCTGGGGTATCTGACCTAAATAAACTAATTCCTTATTCTTTAATTTAATTTGACATTTTAATATAAGTATTAATATATACCTATTTGTGTATGTAAATACATAAATTTAAAAAAAGCAATTTAATTTCAGACTTTCTGGCTAATATTCTGTATGATGCATTGCTTGATAGAGATTTTTTGAGAAGAAAAAAGTCTTGTCAGATGTGTTGGTCTTACACCAAAGCGCAAGATGAGTGTAGCTGAATTCCTGATTGAAAATCTAAGTATATCATATTTGGTTTGAAATTTGTAGAATTATCCCAGAGCATTGTTGTGTTGCTCTATCAACTATGTTAAAAACAAATGTCAAAGTAGACCTAGTAAGTACAAACATCAGTACTTATTACACATGAAAATTTGAATAATGCCAGTGGATATTTAATACCAATTATATTTTAGAAGTTCTGGTAGTAGCTCTTGCAATCAAGGCTAAATGTTCTGCAGACATGTAAAAATATTAACTGTTTCTACAGCTCTTCTATAGAGTTACAGATGAAAATGCCAAAAACAGTGAACTTTTTCTTGTGGGAATGATTTGCTACACAAGCCGACATTACTGTGCCTTTGCCTTTCACACCAAGAGTTGCAAATGGGTGCTGTTTGATGATGCTAATGTGAAAGAGGTAAATGCTCTTTTTGCTGCTACCAAATTCAGTTATTATCTTTTAGTTTTCTTGAGTGCATTTTTCTGACATAAAGATTAAAGCAAGGCACAGAAGTCTTAATTTTAGTGAACTTTTATTTCCATAGGTCATTTTTCACAAATGAATTTTAGAATCAACTTGACTCCTTCAAATTGCAGATACTTGCAAATTTTAATGCACTTCCTGTCAGCTACTGAGTTTTTCTGTCTTATGAAAAGAAGACTTAATGACTAATTATTATATTTGCAGTGTTAATGTTTTGATGCGATGTTGGTTCAAGCTTCTTTCCACAATTTATATAAATTTGTGCTAAAATGTTGATTCTTAATGTACCTATAGAATTAGGAATTTAGTACCTGATTCTTATTAAATTATTCTTCCCATAATTCTGTTGAATTGGTTTTGATACAGAAAGAATTTTTTTTTCTTAGATTGGAACAAAATGGAAAGATGTAGTCTCCAGGTGCGTTCGATGTCACTTTCAGCCATTGTTGCTATTTTATGCTAACCCAGATGGCACAGCTGTATCTCCAGAAGATGCTCCAAAGCAGATTATTCACTGGTCTCAAAACAGAGCAACAGGAGGAAATGCAGAAGACTTGGGTAATCAGATGTATTGTAATAATAATAACTATTTATGTAGTGAAGACTGTAAAGATAGGAGTAGTGGATTTGCTGAGATGTTCTTAAATATTTTTATTTCTAAGTAGGGTCTCAAAAGGAAAGATTAGTGTACTTATTTAATATTGAAACTGTGTGTCTTGTTTGAAATGGAAATACCAATTGAGACATGGATTAAGGTTCTGGGCGGGAATATGTTTTTACTGTAGATTGGTCATAGCTGAAATTAAGCAAAGCAGTTCTTTCAGGAGAAAATCAGTGTAAATTTGCATGTGAAAGTTCTCATATGTATTGATGTATTTTACTAGTATTTCAAATGTTATAAGAAGATATTTTAAGCAAAGCTTAATGTAAACATGGAGATATGTTTAGAGTGTGTGTTTTCGTACCCCTACACACGTGCACATTCTCCTCAACTTTGAGAAAAATCAGAACAAGTTGCAGGAAACTTATTTTCTCAGATTTCTTTTTTAATTTTGAATGTAACATACAAGTAAAGTAAAAGACCAATTGAATTTCACACGTTCACTTCATTTGATGAGTTATGCTAGGAGGTAGACTGCCTCAGGGAAGAAGGAGAAGAGCCTATTCCATGCAGTCTGCTATTATGGATGTAGTGGTATATAAAATGTTACAAAACCTTATTGCCTAGCATATTGAACTGTTGTGAGGGGGATGGTCGGCTGGATTTTGTTTTCTAATTCTTGAGAATTATATTTTGAGTTTTTATACTGGGAATTTCAAATTAGGAAGCCTTTCATTCTGAAGATAGATATGTTATTTTCTAGGATTTGAGAAGCATTCTGCTCCTAAATCAGACCATTCAAAAGAGAATGGAATTGGAGACTCTACTAGTCAAAGGGGTAATAAAAAACTTCAGCCAGATAGTTCAGCATTCGGTAGAAGCCATGTTCAGGCTAGTGGTGGTAAGGGTTCAGGTATGTACTTTCACCTCTAACTGCAATATGTGGCTTATGAAATAGACGAGTTAATAGTGTATCAGGTATATGCTAACCTGCATGCTAGAACTTTCAGGAAAACTGTAAGTAGTGATACTGGCAAATGACTTCTGTATAACATCTCTGTGCCTTTACTCCAAACTCTAAATGCATGTCAGGGAGAAGCTAGCTCCTCCTGAGAGACGCTTCTGTTCTGTTTTTTAGTGTTGGATTGACAAGCTTTCTTTGAATCTGAGAATGCCTCTTTTTTTATTAGGCAGTGACTCCAAAATGACTTCCAATAATTCCTCTGAGAAACCGAGGATTTTTTTGTTAAAGTAGGAACTCCGCTGTTTTCTTAAAAATACAGCTTCACATTTAGTCAAGAACAAACTTGGCTTCAGTTTTTAATATAATTCAAAAAAGTTGCTTAGGTTAGCTCCATTTATTGAAGATGTTTATACTCTTGTACCTATGCTGTATAATGTCAGTTAAGAATCTGTGCTATGTATCTCTGTGCTGCTCTTTAAGTAGTTCTAATACTAAAATATAAATGCTGTGGTGCATAAATACTACTGTATGTTTTGATTATAAATTACTTTTTATTACTGATTTCTGACAAAATCTTTTTTTCTTTTTTTTTCTCTTTTTTCAGCTAAGTTGGCTTTTGGTGATCAAAAGGACAGGCTGAAGGACATATCCAGAGAATGTGCTCAGAAAGCTGTCGATATGAAAAGCTTGTCATCTTTACGGAAAGATGCAGACAGAGTACCAAGAAAGGAATCTGGGAGGCAAAGAGGTAATGTTCTAAAGATAGAAGCAGAGGATCAATGGATCTAACAGATTTGTGCATCCATATTAGCCATGAAAGACTTCATTCTCCTTTCTAAAGAGCAGATTATAAGACCTGTTTTTAATTTTCTGAAATATGTACTGAATTTGTTACTGAATGCGTTGAGAGAATGCAGGAAAAGTATGTACTGTAATAATATTAAGTATAAATATCGGTGAGAATTTAAATGCAGCTTTTCTTTTTTTCTTCTTCTTTCTTACTAGATTTAATTGGGGAAGATCGTTCCAATTTTAAGTCAGGGTCTCCTCCAGTTGGAAATGGACTTCGGCCATGCACAGATCAGCGCATATACAGCAGCCAGGGAAGGGGGCCTTATAAACATGACAGTGTACCTCCCCAAACCAAACTTCCTGTACAGGTGCTTGGCTCAAATAAAACAGAAACTTTTTCTGGTGGTGAGAAACCGATGCTTAGGACCCGGACTGATGTTGTCACTGGCTATGATACAGATAGCAGTCAAGACTCTAGGGATAAAGGAAGTATCATCAGTAGCAGAAGCAGAAGTAAAGGCTGGAAACCCATGCGAGAGACACTAAACGTAGACAGCATTTTCAGTGAGACTGAGAAGAAACAACATAGCCCAAAGCACAAGGCAAATCTGAACAATAAATCTAAGCATGATAAAGAGCGAAGCTTTAGCCATTGGCCAAAAGAAAACCAAATCCAGAAAGGTTTAATGACTATATATGAAGATGAAACAAAACAAGATACAGGAAGTAGAAGCTCTTTGGATTCAGAGGGGAAAGGGAACACTGACAAAAGCAAAGGATTTATGGAGAGAAAAATCCATGGTGATAACTGGCAAATTCAGAGGACAGAATCTGGTTATGAAAGCAGTGATCACATCAGCAATGGATCAGCAAATCCAGATTCGCCTGTTATTGAAGGAATTAATTCAGCAGATGTCAAGAATATTAAAGAAGGTGTTTCCTGCAGGTAATGATAGTTCTCATAAGAATTTACATAGATTGTTTACATAAGCTGTAACGTTCAGTTATTGTTTGAATCAATTTTAGAACTTTTAGAACTTTAATACTCTTGAGGAAGTAGAAAGCTATCAACATACCTAGAAATATGAGTGCAGACAGGACTTAGACTTACGTTAACTCTGAGGCTGCAGCACTATTTATTTCTGTTTCTGAGCCACATTCTTATGGTGCTGAGCCAGGATTCCGAAGCCCTGCTTTGGGGCAGGGTGTGTTAATTTGAATTAATTGTTATACTTTTTTAGTTACGAAGTTTTTAAGCAGTGGGTAACTTGCCATCTGTAATGGAATACAACTGTATTTATAAATCATATCTATAACAGTTGTATCCACAGGATCCTGACAAAAAGATGGAAATGGCAATAAATATGTGGTTAGTAACCAAATTTTATTAATCTTACTATGAATTGCAGTAACAAGTATGCTGCTCTGGGGGGTTGTGGAATTTCTGTCCATGGAGATGCTCATAACCCAACTGAACATGATACTGAGCAGCATCTGCTCTAGCTGATCATATTTGAGCAGGAGCTTGGAACAGATGATCTCATGGGATCACTTCTAGTATTATTTGCTGTTCTAAAGTGGTGAATATTGGGAACGCTTCAGATAACCGAAGTTAGGTGACCAGTGTTGTTTGTTTCCCCTCAAAATCATTGTGGAAAATAAATATTCAAAATAGTTGTGCTTTCTCAGTGATCTGTTAGTACATACTTTTTGAAAGTAGGATGAAATCTTTTCTTTGCAATTCGTGGGATTTTCTCACAGATGATATCTCTAGTATTGTTTATGACTTGGGGAACTAGCTGTCTTTATTAAGCAGGCTGCTGCGAAAATACAAAGCACATTTTCTCTATTTTCTGTGTTGCATAATGACCATCCTGCTCTTGTTGCACTCTGGAATAGAGCTGGGATGAGTGGGTGTATAATCCCCAGAATGAACTGGGATACACCATCCTCATGACCTGTATGTTTTTCAAGTGTCTGTTTTAAAGTCTGTAGTTCGTTTGAAATTCCTCTGCATCATTACAGCTTGTCATGCAGGGAAGCTGTGTTAAAAGTATTCAAGGGCTGCCTCTCCATCTTACGTATGTTCTTTAGTGTGTTTTAGTCAAAAAGGTAACACCGCTAAACGGGGGAAAAGTTTCAAACAGGCAACACTTCCATGCTTTATGCATTCAAGGGGATAATGTTTGTGATTGTGCATCAGTAATTTCACCCTTCTAATCACCTGTTCTTATTTTACAGTGAGCAGAATTTGTCAACAAAAAAAGCTGAGAATGTGTTTCATTCAGTTTCCCAGCAGAACAGAAACTTCTACGGTAAGAACTTGTGTAAAGAATAAGGAGCTTTCTAGAAATTTTATTACTAACATACTAACATCTCATGGGAGATAAAGAGGTGTATGTTGATCTTTTTTACTTTATAATGTTGCTGCAAGTTTGCCATGATTTTATTTATTTTATTTTTCCCCACTGGAGACACTTCTTTTTACCAGAACTTGTGATTTTTGAATGACGCTGTGCTGGCATAACGCATCTAGTTTTACTCATTTTCGTTGCTGTTAATTGGAGTTTTGTTTGGTTTTAATCCAGTGAAGGATGTTAAATGTGATTACGATTTTTTTTGCTTGTATTCTTTGAGACCAACTTTGAGTATATTTCTCATTTTAATGCTTTTTTTTTCAAGTGTGTCCATTCCCCTTCCCTGCCCCTGCAAAATAAAAGATCCTTCCCTCCCCACTCAAAAAAGTACTTTTTTTTTTTTTTAAATCAAAATAGTTCTATGTGTGTTCTTGGTGGATGATAAGGAGGGTTTAAAAAAAAAAAAAAAGTATCTGGATAGGCTGTGGTTCAGTTTCTTTTCCTACAAGATATGAGGCAAAATCAGGAAGAAACCCTTGTAATAAGGAAATCTGCTTCCTTTTACATACTAACATGTCTGCTGGATTTTTATAAATGCCGTGGCGTATAAATATTACAGGTCACCATGAGGTCAGCCAAAATCATTATCTACTGTTGCTGGAACAATGGAATGGTGCTTGTACAAAGAGGTGCAATAAGTGTTAAGACACTTCCCCAGGAAGTGTTTGATTTTTATAGATACCATACTTTCATTTGAAGAATGTACAATGTATTTTCTTATAAGATTTAAATTTAAGGTAGGGGGTGAATTTGCTATACTGCTGCTTAGTTACTATTCCAGATACTTTCTGGTTGTAGAAGGAAAACTAACTTTATGTTTTATTTATCTTGATGATGAATGAAAAATTTTGCTGGAACACAAAGATCTGTTTTTTCTTTTTTTTTTTTTTTTTTTTTTTCTGCTGTAGTTCTATACTATAACCGTACTTTCCAGTGTGTATCAGGGGGAAAACTTGGATCGTTAAAAAAACAAACAAACAAAAACCCTCAAACAAACAAAAAATACTAGTTGATTCTGTCAGGATGAGAAATAGGTGGGTTCAATCAGTGTTTCACTTAATTAGCTTATACAGTAAACTAGTATATTAAACATAGTTATAACTCACCATGCACCTTATTTCTTCAGTACTGTTTTCTTTTCTAAGTGATCCTTACAGTTATTGTAGAAAGTTATCTTAATAACTGTCAAAGAATATTGATCTTAAAGTCCCATGTGTACAGTAATTTTATTTCAGTAACCAACCTGTGAATAGTTTCTTAACAGTAAGTGGTGTAATTCTAAATTAGATCTGAAGTTCTCACATGTTCATGTTTTGAAAAACTACTTTTAAGTGTAATTGATTAATAGTCTGGAAAAAAAATACAAATAATTTGATTATCTCGTGTGAGATAAAGATTTACTTAGACTGATTTTAGTTGTCTAAGAAGTGTGTGTCTGAACACCTTGAGAAGGAGCTGTCATTTCCAGGCACCAGTTGTACCACCTTATGTTATGTTTCAGAACACCATGAACAAGACTAGAACTGATAGGTAAATACCATATGGACTCCTAGAAAAGGTACTTAAATAATACCCTGTCCTTTCTGAGAGTAAAATGAAATGTAAGAAATCTTCCACAGCTGCTTGTAGCAACTTGTAAAAATATCTTGTCCCTTTGTAGCGAAATAACATCTAACTTTTAATTATGCCTACCATTTTTACTGGTTCCTGATTTTAACAGGAGCTGAATGAGGATACTGTTCAGTAGTTGAAGAATTTTGTCCTTGACCTACAAAAATGAACTTATTGTTAGAGCATTATAAAGATAGTAACATTGGATCACGTGGTGGTAATGCGAATCAAATTGCTGCTTCTTTCTCTAGGAGTAAGCAGTAGATAACTGCAGTGTTAAAGTAAATGCCCCACATGACCTGTCCCTGATTTGTGTGTTGAAATTTTGGGAGGAAAATATGGTTATTAAGCAGGTACAGTGTTCTGAATTTATATTTGTCCTTTGATGTTCATGACTTTTTAGTTCAATGAACTTGGGGGGTGGTATTTTCTGTTTATGTAGAACAAGTGCTATGAACAGCGTGAGGGCAGAATTTGCAACCTTATCTGCAAACCTTATGAAGAAAGGTGACTGCAACTCTTGGAAATAAAGAATAGAGGTATAGAATATCTTCCGGCTTCTCATAGTAGTCACTGTGCTAGCTACTGGTAATTATTTTCATAATAATAAAGTGCTTTCAGTTGCCCTTGTGAAAATGATCCCTTGACTCTGAAGGCACACACCTATGAAGTGGCCATTCTGACAATTTCAGTATAAAGTCTTACTGTTGATAGGAGAAATGGTTGTTGAGTTCAGTAGCATAAGATAACTCCACTTCCATTTGAAATCATTTTGAAGCCCTGATGAATATGTCAGCGAGAGTCCAAATTACCTTTACTTCTTTGTCACATTAGAAAACCACACAAACCATAATTTGGACATAATTTTGGAAAAAAAAAAGGAAGGAATTAAAACTGCAGGAAATATGCAGCCAAAACAATAAGAAAAAGTTGTGGGTTTTTTTTATGCATAGAATTCAGACATTGCAGGATTTAGCACATGTGTAAATTAAGTCATTATAAATTTTTTTTTACTTTTTGGCTGTGGAATGGGTGTTCATGGTTTTAAAATCTAGATTGCCTATTCAGTTGTGAAAGTAGATGTTCATAAATCTTAAAAGCAGGTCAGTTTGTATTTGAGAGACGAGAATTACTTTCACTTGGTGGTAAGTTGCTTATGACTCGATAAGGTTGGCAGTCTCTAGCTGGGCACAGTACTCCTGTGTCCCATATTTAGTTTTGCAAAGAACCTAGAGCCAAAATTCCCAATAGAGTCTAAACCGGGTTTTAACCTTGCATGGATCTCCTGTCAGCAGAAGAGAAAATAACACATCTATTTTTAAGTTAGCTGGAATTCTGAAGGCACAAATCAGCCTGATATCGCTGAGTAGTTTTGGTTGAACATGTGCCATGGTCCCTCTAAAGAAACAGCTTACTAACCTTTGCTGCCTCCTCCTGACAGATTTATGATACTGCCTTTTGGAAGGACCCAGTGTGCTGCATTCCTTTAGTTTGGTTTGGAATGCTCTTCACATCAATTGTTTTGTGGAATTAAAAAGCAGTTGTACCGCCTGTGCTTTTCTCAAAAAAGGGATGTACAGCTTTACAAAACCTATAGCAGAATGAAATGTTTGCTGTTTGATTACCTCAGTGTTAATTATTTCTGAAGGCATGGCCTCCTGGAGCAGTTTTCAACTTCCTTTCAGTTTAGTTGCTTGACTCTTGCAACTATTACAAGGATTTGTTCAAGTAACCATATTTTCACGTGAGCATTTTTTCTAGGGTTGTGGTACTGTTTACCATGCTGGAATAGCAAGAACTTATTTTAGTTTCAAGGCTGGAAGGAAAGTGATATTGAAGGCTTTGTCTTTTCAGGTATACACCTTTTTAGTCTCTACAAACAATGTCCTTTGTCAAAGATTTAGTATTTTTAATATTTTCTCTCTTAAAGATAGGACAGACACTGACCCTTGAAATGAACCCCCAACATTGTCCAGTTTATTTGAGTTTCTTTTGTTGGTTTGTTTTTTAACATCTGTTGTTCTGTCGACTTAAGTAAAAACAAGCTCACATATCGGAATAATGCTTCTAGGGCTTTATTTAAATCTGGGGAAATTAACATGTTCAAATTAAAAATAAGGCACCTTAGTAAGAATACATCAGGTAAGAAAAGATATAAAACTTCTGTAACTTTCCCTGATGAAAAGGGGACATTTCCAGTAGGGTAAGTTAAATCTCCGGAGTGATTGATCTGCTAGATTATTTGAGGCAGTGTATACTGTTTGTTGTGAAGTACATTCATAATTTTTTTTTTTCGAGATAAGTAATTTAGTTGTATGCTATAGTCCATATATTTACAAAATCAGTTTATTTTGAATGGCTGCGGAGCAGGTGACTGATTACAGTGAGCCAGTTATTGTGTCAGGACCACTTAGAGTAGCTATCCTTAAATAGACAGACTGCTGCTTGTCACTTGCCAAGAGAGTCTTTGTGTGGTGTCAACATGGATTCTTCAATGCTTCTTTTATTCACTGTTTAGTAGGAGCTGCTTTGTTCAGAAATTGTATACTTTAAAGGCAAAGAATTTTTTCTGTAGTCAATGAATAGGAGTTTCTAGAGTGTGTGTAGTACTGCTGGCCCACGCACTCTCAATGGTGTGTGCTTAGCTGTGTGGGTGAGAGTGCTCTCTATCTACTCAGTGTCTCTTCAAACTGTACGATTCTTGTAATAGAAGTAACAGCTCTTTGGCATTTTACAGATGTTTCAAGAATGCTTAATGCATTTCTCACTTAAAGAAAAACAGCAACAACAACCCACTCTTACATTATCAATTCTATTTTGTTAATGAATAATATGAAAATTCAGAAGTAGTATATTTTGTAATATATTGTAATTTGGCTATCTGTATAAATGCTTGAATGAAAACCTGTTCTCAAAATATGCTTATTATGTGATCTGTTAGCATTGGAAAGCGTGTCTATAGAAGTCCAAAATTGTGATAATGACCCCTTTTCTGACAACATTTCAAAAAAGAAATCATCTATATTATTTTGGACTAAAATATGTTTTGATTTCTCTTAACATTTTTTTTTCGAAAATGTTATTTTGATTCACTCAGATTTAGTCGAGTTGTTTCTTGTTATGTTTTGTTTGTCTGGTAATCTCTGAGAAATCACAAAGAAATCAGACTTTTTTTCTATTTATTTTGAAATATTTTTTCATCTCCAGACTCTAGGAAAGACCTCATCAATACAGAAGTTAACTACAGACCTCATGTTAACATCCCAACAGAATTACATTTGCAGGTGCCCAGTCCTCAAGTAAAAAGGTAACTAAATACTGATTTACTATGTAATACTATAAAAAAAAAATGAATTCTGTAATGTAGAAATCGGTATTAACTATGTGAAAATGACACTGATCTTTTGACAGACAATGCCTTTAGCATTTACATAATTTATATGGTTGAAAGCTCTACTCCTGGGGAAAAGAACAGTTTTAATTTTGGCATTTAGTAGATGGAACCCCAGATAACTTAGGGAGTTTTAAACCATCTTACTAGTGCAACAACTTTTAATGTTAGTTTCTAGTTGATATTATATACCAGTAGAGTAGAGATTTAATGCGGTAACCCAATAAAGGTTTGAAAAGCTTGGCAGGAAACAGAGGAAAATGTAATGTCTATTTAGAAGCCACGGCTTTATATCTGTTTCTTTTTGGAACTGCAAATGCTCGGAACCCCCTAAAAATCAAGAATCTAATTCATGTTTAGCACTCAAGAGTAACGCTTAATATTTGAAAAACAGATGTATCAGAATGAGTCACAAATATGCTTAAAGAAAACAGAATTTATATTTGATATAGTCCAGAATCTCTGAGGAATTTTATTATGGCTGTTTAATTGTCAGCAGAGGTTTTTTTGGAGCACTGTACATTTCAAATGTATTAAATCACTACCAGCTTTTATTCAAGTTATAGTTACGTGGCTGTATGTTAACCAGATACCAGAGCTCTAGTCAACTAAAGGATATCCAGGCAGTGTTACCAGGGCTGTTCTTGTTAAAGGCACCTGATCATTTGGCCTTTTGTTTGTACTAGATACTTACATCCTCTTTTTTTGTTTTGTTTCAGAGCTGAAATGCCTGAGATTAATAGGAAATTTTTCCCATCATCAACTCTACAGCCAGTTCTGAAAGAGATCGTGAAGTCAGACAGTAGGAACAAGGCAAATGAACAGAATTCTTCAGAGTGGCTTCATCCGGACAGATTTGAGACAACGAATGTGTCGGCATATTGTGCTGATGGTGTATCCCATCCTTATACAGAAAACAACTGTGGAAGGAAGTCCATCAACAATGACTTTCACCCTTCTTCCCAACCGCAGCCTCATCATGCAAGAACATTTGGTCCCAAAGTGGGTTTTTCACCTTTTGTGCCGCAGAATCCCTCAGAAAGGCCTGCTGTGCTGTCTCCTCCCAGTGAGCATGCTGGACACCAGCTCCGAAGGGTGGATGCTCTTTGGGTGCCAGAAGCAGTTTACCAGAATCTTCCTCCCCCTTTACCTCCAAAGAAATACGCTCTGAATATTTTGCCAGGATCAGAAACTAACTCAGTAGCTGATGTCAAATCGACAGAAGCGTTGCAGAGTAATTCTTTGAGACAAGCAGGTACACCTTTTAAGTCTGCATCAGAAGCAAATGTATTTGCAAGTGAACAAAGGCTTAAAGAGCCATTTCATGGGAATGAGTTGTTTGTTCACAAACCAGATTCTGCACCTAGTTTACCAGTTAATGACTTTTGGTTGATGTCTGAGAACTTTTTAAAGAAAGGATCTCGCCATACAGGACCAAGTGCTGGGTATGTGGATGGAAATGATAGTGTATCCCTAACAACTTATTTTTCGGTAGACAGTTGTATGACTGACACATACAGGATGAAATATCATCAGAGACCCAAGCTGTATTTTACAGATAGCGGAAGCTTTCACAAAGAAAAGCATCTAACACCAGCTGGAGTAGAACTGAATGCTACGTACCATGCTACTCTTGAGCCCAGGCAGCCCCCATCTGACCAAAGGTACAAAACAAATGTAGAAGGCATACACTGCAGTAGATAGATTAAAAAAAAAAAACATCTAGATTTGGCTGTTGCATTTCATGTAGTCTGTAGTCGGGCACAGGACTTGAATCTGCGTGTGGTAGGTTGGTACCCAGTTGGCTGTATTTTGCTTAAAAGTTTAAATGAATATGCAAATGTAGGTGAACAGGGAAGAGGTGCTAAACTTCTTGTTCTTTGATTTATTACTCCTAGTTGCCTTAATGCTTACCTCTGTTACTTGGCATGTCTTCTGTAATTCATGTTGAAAAGGGTCCCTTTAAGTGTATGCATCTTACAGCAGTGGGATCAACTAGATGTTACTAATTGATTTATTTTTTTTAAGATTTAAATAACTGCAGTATAAGAAGTGTTCCTTCAGACTTCAGTCACTACATACTTAGACTAACAAAAAGAGTAAATATATTACCAGTAAATATTATACGGTGACTATAACAGAGCAGTATTTTCCCTCATAGGTAACAGGAGGTTGCTTTTTTTGACTGATGTCGCTGAGAGTCTGTGCTTTCACAAACCTTTAAGTGTCTTTAATACAAGTTTATCCAGAGATTTTCTAACTTGTTATTCAAAAGCCTTAATAACAATTCTTGAAAACAGTTTTGTTTGCAAGTTGATAGGTAAGACTTTTTTTTTTTAAAGGGAATTAAAGTAGAATCATAAAAACATAGAGTTGGAAGAGGCCTTTAATGGTCATGATTTAACTCCCCTACAGTGATCAGGGAAACCTACAGCTGCATCAAGTTGCTCAGAGTCCAGTCCAGCCTGACCTTAAATGTCTCCAAGAGTGGAGCATCTACCACACCTCTGGGCAACATGTTTCAGTACTTCATTAACCTTACTGTAAAAGAAAAAAAAAAAAAATGAACCACAAACAAACACTTACATTCAATCTGAATTTCCCCTCTTTCCCATTTTTAAAACCGTTTCACTTTGTCCTGTCACGCAGACTGTGCTGAAGATCTGTTCCCTTCTTTCTTACAAGTCCCCCATATCGCTTGCAGAGGGCATTTCCAGCCCTCTCCAGACTGTGGGTCTTTGGATTCTGTGCTCTGTGTCAGTGCTTCCTGGTTGTGCATCAGTTGTGCACTCAGCACCCTATGCCTGTGTTCCTCCACAGAGTTCTGCACAGACACTCAATTTGTCCATAGAATCAATTTATTGACATCTGTGCACAAGGGCTCCCAGAAGTAATTAAGTCTCTCCAGGATTGTGAGTGATCACTGCCTGCACAGTAACTACTCTTTGTTGCAAACCTTCACACAACATCTTATGGTGTACAAAATCAGGTTCCCAAAAATGTGGTTTGGCAGCAATGTGTGGGAGCAATACCCACAGTCTGCTGAGCAGTATCTGCTGCTTGTCTGGTATGCTCAGTCCAGGGATGCTAGCCCCCAGGAGGTGCTAGGGATGAACAGGGCACTCCACCTTGCCTTTAGTAAGCACATCAAGGCACATTAGTGGTGCCTCTTGCTTGGTCCCTGTACAACCATAACTGAGAGGGGTAATGTCAAGCCCTGTGCCAAATGCCCACCCAGGCTGTGCCAGTTCATGGGATGGGAAGGCGCAGTGGAAAATTTAAGGTGACATCACTGCTGTCATCACCAGCTTCTGTGCTTTGGGGACTGTCCCAGTGAGGATGCTGCTTCTCTTTGCAGCAGGCTGCAGCACTGGGCATTCCCTCTCCTTTCTGTCTCTGCATCCTGCCTGCCATCTTCTTCCTTCTTGTAGCAGGTCATCATCTGCCACTAGCTGCGAATCCCATCAGTGCAGTTTTGTGTGAGAAGACTGTTTTCTGTGTCAGTGGAGACCTGTTTCAGTGTCAGCCTTCTTGTAAGTCGATTTCACAGCTGCTTGAATTTAAGTAGCAGCTGGGTGTGGGTGGCTGGCTGGAAGATGTTGAGCAGGCCAGCGGTTTAGAAGGCCCAGACAAGACCCTTGGCCTCAGGCACCGTGCTGTAGACCAAGAGGAATTTCTTCTCTAGGCAGCAGCAGAGGTGTTGCAGTAGATCATTTTGCCACAGGGGCAATCCCTTTTGTGTCAGGCTTGATGGGGCTGTGCTTGTCAGGTGGTGAATCACTACCGTCTTCGGGGCTTGAGGGGGAAAATCTTCTGCCCGTGATCAGACAGGTGCAAGACTGCAGACAGTTGGAGGTGGAAACTGTGGTGCTGGGCATGCCTGGCTGTCTGCCCAACAAACTGCATTGCTGCACAGATTTCTGGCTTTGCTGTGCGGCTGCTGAAGCTGGTGTCAGCCTGCTTGATGCTCAGGAAGGTGTCCAGGTCTGCAAGGCAGCAAAGATCAGGGCTCACATGGCCATCCTGCTCTGTTCCTGGCTCCCCTGCTCCATGCTGTGCAGCAGCAGTGCCAAGTGAACTGTAGTAATACTATTAATATACACCTGCTTTGTATGCATTCTTTAACTTACTTATCAGATTTGTTCACCCTATCAGCTATATAACTAACTCAATTGCATAAGCTTCAAACTGATAGAGCAAAAGTGATGCTAATTTTAAAATACAGAGTTACTATTCAGCTATCAAATATGTATTTTTATAAGGTTTCAACTATGGAATCAAAGAATAGCCCAGGTTGGGAGGGATCTCAGGAGATAATCGTGCCCCACTTTTTTTGGGGAAAAGGGAGCTTCAATGAGGTTATCTAGCACTCTGTTCAGCTGCGTCTTGGAAACCTTATTGCAGCATTTCAAGATGAGATTGGGCATGATGCTAGATAGCAACATCCCAGAGAGGTTGTTGCTATTTATTGAACTACCTACCTTTTCAGCTTGATGTTCTGGGTAGCATTTAGTGGGGATTTTATGTGATTTTACTGACAAATTTTGACCTCTTTGAAACAACTCTACAAATAGTTAAGTAATGTCATAGCAATTAAGTGTGACTGCCCCTGCAGCTGTTAAGACTGGTATAGCATGAAAAAAATTCTTTTTCCTCTGCTCTAGCACTCTGCCCTACTGTTTTGACAGGTTTGGCATGTACTGTCTTTCGCTAATCTGACTTAACTTAGTAACAAAGCAAAAGAGGAGTTTAATTTATCTTTTATTTGGTTATACATTAAATCAGTGCACAGGTGGGAGGTGGGGAAAAAAAGTAAGATGAACAGGATTTTACCCCCATGGCAGCCCTGAGTGTTTGAAATGACCCACTCTGTGTTGCAGTGTCAGAAACGTAGAGTAGATCTGTTAGTTTTATCTTAAAATCGGGGTGGTGCTGACTATATCTAAACATAAATGCCTTTTAGTTAGGTAGATATTGCAAGCAGGTTAAATATGCATGGAAAGCACTCTTGCTTATGCTTGCACTGTTAGTCAGAAAGGCTTTTTTATGTTTATACACCTTATGTGAGTTTTAGTGCTTCAACCAAATGTTGGTATTTGGTTGAACTCTTTAACAATAAACGAAGTTATACATTTGGTTATTCTTCATGATCAGTGTTTTAAACGACTTGTAACTTGTAGTGAAACTGGAATATACAACATATGCAACAAACCAGGTATCTTAGACGAACCTTATTTTTACCTTCTTGATGAGAATTTGTTATAGCACTTGAGAAATGAATTCTGGAGTTTGTAGTGCAAATCATTATGCGTGTTTAGGAATGGCTGGTGGTGAACTTCAGAGAAGTATCTTTTTGTAAACAAACCAGAGAAAAAGCCTTGAGTGTGGAAAACCTTGGAAGATTCCTAGTTGTCTTATTTTTGAAAGAGATTTCAAAACTTGTACATTTTTTTCTAATGTTCCTACAGCAACGTTACGTGCTATGCATAGCCATTTAAGTAAAGCTGTCTTCTAATACTTGTGTAAAAAAACAGAGTATGGGATTTGTAAATAATGTACAATTTGTAAAATGTTTGCAGAAATTGTATTTGAAATGACAGTATTTTTATGTATAAATAGCACAGCAACAACTGTGAATGATGTCATAACAGTTATTTTTAAACATGCCTAGCAATGTTCATACTTGTGTACAATAAGCAATATGAATGCCTGTTACTGATGCCAATGAATTTGGTTTCCAGTGAGCACAACTGGTAAAACTTATTTTTCAAGTAGGTGCAGTAATTTAGATGTACTTCTGTCTCTTTGCTTTGCTTAAAACAATCTTACCAGACAACTTTTTACGTGACCCATGTTTACCAGGTATTTAATTAAAATAGTAAACAGACAGCTAAGTGAGGCACCTTTGTTTTTATATTTGACTCTGCACTCCATGTATGTATGTAATATTTGCTAACAAATAAGCGATAACTTGTTCCGAATTACCTAGGGTGCCTATTTATTTTTTTATATATGTCCCTTCTGGCTATAGATTTGTATAAGAGCCTAGACATATTTTTAACAGTAAATACATTAATAAGTCTTGTAATTAATATATTTTTCAGTCTTTAGAGTTATTTTCTTGCAAAGTTCTGCTTGTTCAAATTATTAGATAAAAATATAAAATCTTTGTCTGTATTCTTTCTGTATGTCGTGCTTTCCTTAAAAACCACAGCGTACCTACACCAATAAAACCACACCTGGCTTTCCAGAGCCACCCTTTTCAAACAGTGATAGCAAGCAGTAATGCTCGAAAGATTTAAAGAGATGGTGGTTTCACAATCATATTTAATGAGTAAAATTATTCATCTGAAGTACTGGTTTATAAAGTTAGCTTTCTAACATTTCTGAAGTGCATAGAACAGTTTTAACACCATTAATTCCACAGACTTGGTGACAGCTGCTTGCTTGGTGATACTTGTTCTTTCTTACCTTACCAGCTAAGCTGTATTAGCTATAGCAAAGTTTGTCTCGATGCATATATTCAGGTATTGCAGCTATTCAAGCTAGGAAATTGAGTTCAAAGCATCATAAGCTTGTGTTTTGACAGCTTTAAGTTTTCTGAGATACGTAAAACCTTCTATATCAAACTTAGCTGAAGGAAGAAACTACGTCATTATGGCCCAGCTTGAACTTTCTCTTAACCTAATGGCTGTTCTGTCAAAATTGTCAAGATGTATTCTCAACAGTCTCCCTTACAAAATAGAAATGAAACAGGGTTAGTGTTTCTCTAGTAGCTTGTTACTTTGTAATTTTACTGGGAAATCATTTGGGAGGAAAAAAAAAAAGTGAGCTTCTCTCTTTGGTAGGTTCAAATGGAGGAAAATGAAAAGGAAACCCATTTTCCCATTTGTGAGACATCAATCATTGTTCAGCTTTTTTTTTTTTTTTTCCTGAGCTGTGTCAGGAACTTTTAAATTACTGCCATTTTTCATGGGTCGTAAATACTATTGGGTAAAAGGTAACTTTAGTCTTATTTCTGAGTACACAAGTTGAATATATCGTGCAAAGCAGCATCAATAAAGAACTGCTTAAGAACGAAAGAAAAACCAGCACACATACCCACTTCTAAGTCCTGAATACTGTATTAAATGAAAATAAGCTGCTGTCAGGTTAAGTGTGTCACAGCACACTGAACAACTGAACTCAGAAATCCATTTACATTTTATATTTCTGAAAAAAGACATTGTACTTCTCAGAGAAGATAATGAACAAGGTGAAAATATAGAATAGATGCTGAACTGCCTACATCCATAGTCTTCCCAAAAACCTGATTGAGCTGGCAAGCAAAAAGTCAGTATGCAATGTGTTCTTTGATGCAGCACTGTTTTTGAAAGCCTCATTATAGCCAGAGATGTAGAAAATTTTGATGGGAGCATGCAGAAATTGGAGGCTGTTACTCTATGTACAGTCACTCGTGGAAGGCGGATGGAGGTGGGTATGTGTAACCTGTCCATTGCATAAGGCTTTGGTAAGCTCCTTCCTTCATTGCTCACAGGGAGGAATCAGAACTTTTACTACCTAAATCAGCAGGTGAGGGCAGTAACTGCTGAAGCAAGAACCTCACATATGCTCTGGTACAGAGAGGTAAAACAAACAAACAAACAAAAAAAGGCACAGCACTGAACCATCATGATCAGCTTTTTGAAAGCAGAACAAATGAGGTAAGTTTCATCTTCTGAGCAAATAAGTCTGAGTAACAACTTCAGTCTCGAAGTGCTGGATATTATTCTCACTCAACTGCTTGTGCTTTTGGTTGATTTTATTCAAACAATAACAATGCATCTTTTCAATTACGCTCCACAAGTCTTCGAGTAAATTACAAAAGCAGAGTCAAGCTGTCTCCTCCTGTCCTGAAAGGCACAATTTAGAACAGGGAAAAGACAAGATACAGGCACGATCCTAAAGACAATACTTGCAATGCATCCAGGGATGTACTGCGATACAGTGCACACCCAGCTCTCCAGCTCAGGGGCCTCCTGCATTTCTACGAATGGGAAGTCTCATTCTGTTTCGTCCATGCTGTGCAAATGCTCCTCGTCCTAATGGTCCTGCTTGTGTCTGCATTGCGCATCCAGTGATTCCTGACCCAGGTGGCTCTGTGGAGAACAGAAAACTCTTGTAAAAAGCGCTTCAGCCTTCGGAAGACGCAGCCAAGCATGAAAGATCCGGCGTGCTGCCTGACCTACGAACTGACAGCATAAAGCTCTTCTGATGAAGGAAGCCAAGCCGCTAACTGTTCCAGGGTCTGCGTTTTCAGGTCTCTGCCCGCGAATCGCGACACCTGCCTCACGGCTCACTGACCCGACAGCCGCGTACCGCCGCGGGTCGTCCCGTGTGGCAGCGGCAGCCTGCAGGGAGCTGAGGCCGGGGGTGACGGACCCAACCGAGAGACGGTGGTTTCACAGCGAGGGGAACGGCGCGGCACTCGGCTGAGGCGGCCGCAGGACCCCCGCCCCGCTCCGGCCTCGCCCCGACTGACCTGGGCCCGGCGCATCAGGGCAGCAGATAGATGAACACGAAAAGCGCCACATCGAAGAGGAGGAAGAGCCACAGGTCCAGCCAGTAGGACTGCCCCGACAGAGCCGGCGGCGGCCCCCCGCCCGCCGCGCCCCGCTCCGGCGGCCGCGACCTCCGCCGCACGTCCGCCTCCATTTCCTCGGCACGGACCGGCCGCCGCTCCGCGCAGGCGCTCGTTGCGCTTCCGGGTGGGCAGCCAATGGCAGCGGAGCGCACGTACCGCCGCCACGCCCACGCGCGGGCGCCGCCTTTGCCGCGTGACGCCCGCGGCGGGCTGGCGGCGCCCTGTGGCGTTCCCTGCTGTCGCGGCTGTGGCAGTTACCGTAGCCGGCCTAAGGCTTTCCTGCCGTGAGGGGCTATCCCGCTGCCGAGGAGCTGGCGGGCGCTAAAGACGTGCCGAGAGGGAAGTCCCTCTTCTCCGGCTGCCGCTGGGAGACGTAACGCTTCGAGACGCCGGGTCGGAGCCGGGAGCGTTCCCGCAGTGCTCCGTGAGCTCCGCCGGCGCTCGGTGCGAGGTGAGCCGCGTGCAAAGCGGAGGTCAGCCCCTGCCTGTGGCTTCACGGAGAAAGATATAGGGCCATCCCTCTCAACCCGTACTGGGCAAGCGGGGGAAATCCCGACGGATTGAGGAATGCGAGTCCTCTTTGTGCCGTGAGAGCACCGTGCCGGCAGAGGGAGCCCTGAGACCCTGAAGGCCACAGCGGCGTAGGCTAGTGGAGGCTTCGGGTATGGGAGTAACTAAAAGATGAAAGGTTTTTGTACTGCTTCCCCTCAAGTGGCGGTAGGAAACATCGCGGCTCCGGGGGCTGAGCGCTGCGAGCGGAACGCGGTGCCTGTTTGTCACCCGTCGGGTGCTGAGCGCGTGAAGTCAGCGTAGTCTGAAATAATTCTCTAGTTAAGGCTCCTTGAACGTTTTCATTCATGTCCGGGAAGAAAATCGCACAGAGCTGCTGGTACTCTTCTTGACAGAATGATTTTGACCCCCCAGTGAACTGGGACGGTGCAAAGCCTGTATGTTTTTAAAGCACTGCCTTGCTTTTAAAACCAAATGTATTCAATTACTTGCGTGAGATATCCGTATCTCATCAGCAAGTGCTTGATATTACTCCTGTTGATGTCAGCAAGGTATCAGAGATATAATTTAAAACCTCAGAGCTGTATTATCAGAGTGCATTGTTTTATTTATAGTATATTTCTATTTACATATAACATTTTTAGAGACTTGCTTGTTCTCAGGGTTCTCTTAAGTTTTACAATCTTTATTACACAACACTCAATACACAAAGAAACCATTGCTACAAATATGGTATCATAGCATTCAAGAACCAGTGCAAAAAATATTGAAGTTGTGATTGCAGAAAATAGTTTTGGCAGCCTTTTATAGTATGTTACTCAGGACTTCCTACAAGTAACATTTTAGTCTTTGCTTCAAGTTGAAACTGAGTTTTTTCTAAGCAAGGTGAAATACTAAATGTAAACTTGTGTTTTCATTAAGGGCTGAATAATCACAACTTAGAAGGTGCTGGGAAATTAAAAAAAACACAGTACATGTAGAAAAATTGTCTTTTTTTTAACAGGATTTTGATTCCGGTGCTGTTTTGGGTCAAGTATTTATTCTTTTTTGAAGATTCTCTTGGCTTCGACTCCTTCATACACATAGGTCTGTTCAGAAAGTAAGAAGAAAAATCAGTGACTGCTATTGCAAGATTTCATTTCACAGGTGTTGTGGTCAAAGGTGGTTTAATTAGTTGTGGCTGGTGGCCATATGGTGGCCCACAAGCCCTTGAAAGGGCTCTAAGGGAAGGAACAGAAGGACAGCGGCCTGTTGTCAATAGGCATAAATTCTCCATGCAGACATTGGTGACACACGTGACACACGTGATGGTTTTTGGTGTTAAAAAAACAACAACAACCAAACTACTCCCAAAGCATTCGAAAGCTATTTTCTCAATTGTCACTTGTGTGCCTGCTTTTAGCAGAAATGGGAGAAAGAGTTGGCCTGTAGTGTTCTGATATCTCAGATCTCACACCTGCCCATGGGAGGGTTATTTATTTAAGAAGTTTGTGACCAGCTGGTCAGTTACGAAGGGTTTCCCTTTTGTCTCTAGCTTCCTGCTGTGTCAGCTGCTGAGCGCGTTATCCTCTAGAAAACTCCTGTGGCATGTCTTTAGAAGGCAAAAATGGGCCTGCAGGCAGAACGTATCTAGTATGCTTGTGGCTTCTACATACAGCTTGTATTCAGACTTCAGAATGTGTCAGTGAGATACAGCTTGCACGGTTGGGACAATCTAAAAATCACACGTTGCCAGTTTTTCTTGGAAAGCTTTGATACATTTACCAGACTTGAGAATTTTTACTGAAGATAAGTGAGGTTATTTGGTTTGAGCAAAATATTTTTGACTTTCAAAATAGCTCTGTGAATATTTTCAGTTCATTATATTCTTAAATTGCGTGTAAGTGACTGCTTAGCTCACCTGAATGAGTTCACTGCCTACAATTTCTCTGTATGCTGTGAGTACTTTCCCGTTATCTTTTCTAGTAAACGTTCCTACAAGTTTGTTTCCTTCCAGGTTCCAAGAACCCTGTGATGGGAAAAAAAAAACAAACAACTCTTTTAAGTTTTGCAATAAGCATGGACCTGATTTGATTTAAAGAATGCAGGAGTGCTTTCAGATGAGGTTAAAACGGTGTAATAACGTTCTTTTTTTATGACACAATTGGAAAAGGCTGTAAAAAATGGAACATTATATATTAAAAAGAAAAGCTAGCTTATTTAATTGCCCATTTGTCGGGCTCAGGTGATCTTTTTCTCTGTTGGTATGCATAATTTCTTACAGATACCTTCACTACACTCTAGATGGTGTGCTTGAGTTTTATAAGTAAAGTTGCAGTTGCCTGGATTTCAGCATGTGAAAATTGCTGGGTGCTCTACTTTTTGGGCACTGTATGGATCCCTGAGCTTCCCATCACAAGGATGAAGCAATGGTTAAGGCTAACTTGTGCTATTTATATATAAGGTGCAAGCACTCCTGGACCATCAGGTTTTAAAAGCCAAATTTAAACTAGAACCCAGGAAGACAGATCATTAATCCTGAAACTGTACTTTGTAAAGTTATTACTATACAATGAATATATAATCATAAGAAAAGTCTCTTACTGAAAGTTCAGTCCCATCAGCCAGACTGTATTCAAAGCTGACTCCCAGAGTGAATTCAATGTCAATGTTACGGAAATTGCTTGATTCTTTGACAGAAAATTTATTTCCATCTTGTTGAATAGTGAGCTTCAGATTATCATGGGCTCCTAATTTTCTTTTCATCATGTTAACGCCTAAAAAAAAAAAAAAAAAAAACTTCAATCAGAGAAAAACAAAATAGAGCATCATATTTGCATTTTTATCATGACTTTTATGTAGTCGAGGGAGCTTAGCTCAGAATTCTGACTCAGTGTCTTATTCTTCTCTACCTTTCATTGAGGCAGTGTTCAGCTGTGTGCAGGTAATACAAGCCACTATCCAAGTAGGATGGTTATGTTTGCATCTATATTACAGGCAGTCTGTGCAAGCTTAAAGTAAGCTTTAACATGTTAAAATGACTCAGATCATGTGCATTCTGTAAAACTGGAGACCAGTGATCTCCTTCTTGTGTAATTTTTCAAGCAGTCTTACCAGAATAATAGTCCTTATGTATCACTCTAAAGTTTACCATTCAAATTCTCTGAGCCTTTCCCACAAACGTAGACTTAGAGATTCTGCTGGAATACCTCTACTGGAATTAGCTAAGTGCATAAGATTATCACAGTGCAAATAAAAAAGAATGTCTTTCTACCTTGTATTTCCCTCTATAAAGTCTTTTGAAAATAAATGCAGGGCAATGTGCAAGGGCAAAGCAGCAAACAACAAAAGGCAGGTTAGCCAGATGGTAGTTCATAAACAGCTGAAGTTTGTATTCCACCACAGTGGTATCCTGGTTTTAGAAGGCATTCAAAAAGTAAGGCTTACCCATGGCTTCCATGAACTTTTCATAGTTTTCATTTTTCTCTATTTTCCAAGTACCATTAAATGCCATCTTTCTGTCTGTAGGCAGACTTTTGGTAAGTAGCAGAGCTTCGCAAAGAGAATTTATGAACTGCCTTATCAGGAAAGAAATTCACATGATGACGTGGCTGGCTAAAGCTCAACTGTGGCATTGATCTTGTCAAGAAGGGGGTTACTGTCGTTTAACTCAGTTTTCCAGTTGTAAGCACACTGTTTGCTGAATCTCTCCCCCCTTATTGCTCCAAATGATGACAGTATCTTTATTGCTCTTTATTAACTATCACTAACCCATTCATTCTGTTTATCTTATTTGAGTTGTAGTAGAAAAATTGGCTATCTAGTGGAAGTAATAATTAGACTAAGAAAATGTACTGATGTTTTCTTTCTGTTGTATAGGAATCTGTGCTTATGGGAGAGTCTTTTTACAACTGGAGAAAATGTATTTACCAACAAACCAGACACAGATCTCTGCTTTGTCTATTCTAATTTGGTGAAAATCTGCTTGACTCTACATAGTAAGCATGAGATAAGGATTCACTGAGTGTCCACAGATAGTTTCGGAAACTTGCTTCAGTTGCAGAAACAATTTGCTACCTTCTCGCCTATTGCTGAGCTATGGAAATTGTGATGATATTTTATATTCATGTCCTCACTCTTTTAGAGGTAGTTTAAATTCAGGGCACAGTCTATGTATTCCCTGTATTATAGCCCACTCAGCGAATGCTCCATGTTTCTATCCATTCCTGAAACAGAAGATGTGCTACTAAGTGAATTTTACCCAACGTGGTTCATTTCCATAGATCCCAGGTTTTACCTGTTGAAGGATAGTGCAAAAAATGAGCACACTCTGACTTAGCTCCTTCACCACAAGGCAGCACTGCTTCAAACTGGGGAAGTTTGCTTGTACTATACCTGTTAATACCACATTCAGGATTGTAATTAGTCTGTTCTATGGATGGCACTAGATCTGCTGCCTATTAGCTTCAGAATGTAAACTTAAATCCTGAATGCTGATATGAATTTTGCTTATCACACAGCTAACAGGTTTGTGCTCTAACTAATGAATTTTACTAGTCTCATATTATCATAATCTTTTTCTTCCAGACTGCAGCAAAAGCTTTTACTGAAGTGTAACTATAAATTTAGAACTTCGCTAACAATACTTAAGATGGTGTGGGTTTCCACTCCACTCAGGTTCATTTGAAATCAAAGATGATCTGGCTAACAGAATGCAGAGGGAGAGTAGCTCAACTGCTCCTCCTCACCTTTTGGTCGCACAGAAGTTAAGAGAAATAGAAAAGAAAGCAACATAGATGCTTATTGTTGCAAATGATGTTTAGAAAGTTGCTACAGTTGCACCCAAAACAGGCTGCTTCTGACCCTGCAACAGGACTCATTTGTTTTTCAGACCCTTCGGTCTCCCAGTGGATTGCCTTCTAGTCTGTTGAGTTGCCAACAACTCCTGTTCTACCTATACCTGTTCCACTTTAAGAATTTTATCCCAGCGGAGGTTACCTCCAGTCTGCCAGCAGTGATCCTTTTATGTCTATTTCATAATCCATTTCATTTGAAGTGAGCCATCTCCTCTTGTACAGCAGGTGTTTTGAACTTGGGCATTTTGCTTAAACTCTGTGGGAGAACAGGAACCCGCAGCCTTTTCTGCTTGGGAAGCTTCACCTGCAAGTGGCAAGGATTGGGATTGTGGACACGTCCTCATCAGGCTGCAGTCTGTCCTCTCATATTTCTTTGTTCCAGCTACTGTAGTTCCCCTCCCTTGAAGATACAGCCTTTCACCTTAGAAATGCCTTCTTTTTGGTCTAAGGCGAGGAAGAAGCAGAGTCTGCCATTCTTCCTGTACTAGCTACCTGTTCTTTCCTTCTAATCCTGTCTTTAGGCCTGCCATATAGAAGGCCTGTGGGCTGTTTATTTGTAGTTGAAAATGTAAGGGATTCGTTTGTAATACAACAACAGCGTTTAGTTCTCAGTTTTGCAGTTTTCAAATGCAGCTTTCCCACATACTCAGGTTTATTTATTTCTGTTTTTTTTTTTTTAATCTAACTGACTTACATCAAAGTTCTAAAATACAGTTAGCAAAGAAGTAGGCATAATTTTGTTAGAAAATAAACTCCTGCCCTTACAAAGGTGTTATAGTTCCAGAATTATCATTTTATGTGAAGGAGAAATTTAAAATAGCATATCTTAACTGTGAGCAGGAATGTGCAAGGCATTTGTTGTAGGGGGTTATACACCTGCCAGCCCTGTAGTTGGAACTGGATGAAAATCAGCTCGCTATAAGGCTGAAGATGTGTAGTTGTATCAGTATGCAGCTGAGCACAAACTGATGTCTAAAAGAGCCCACTGCTGTGCTCATCGTGGATCCCTACCTTACCGCTGTGCCAGCTCAGAAAACAGGCAAGAGGAGTGTCTGTTTCTTAGTGAGGTTATCTCTTTTATTGCACTTTGTTGTCTCTTTGACCTTTGTAATTATTGTTATCTATCTGTATCATTTGTTTAGTACACAGATTAAACAAAATATGGTGTTCGGTGATAATCAGATTTCCTGTTAAAAATATTCTCTCGTTCTTTTTAATAGTCTTTGCGTAAGTGTTCTGTCAGTGGTGTAGTGTAACTTTTGAACCACTTGTTCACATGAAAAGTTGACTCAGATCCAGGAGAAACCTGAGTCTGTGCAGCAGTTTAAATACATACAGAAGAATATGGATACATAACTCATGCCTATGTATGTCCATGGTTTAAGCAAGAATTTCTACATCAAACTTTATCCAGCAGTTCTGAACGTGGACAAAGAGGGAGGGGTCTTGCAGAGCGAGTCCCAAACTAACAGGAGTTTCTTTCAGATGCTCTTTTCCTGTCAGTTATCTCACTGTTTGCCTTTCCCCATTTGTGATTCCTCAGGTTCCCTCAGAATTCAGGCTAAGCAGCCAGCTCCAAACCTTTTCACCATGGGAGCAGCAAGTAGCTGGCTCCTGGATTTCCTCTTACGGCCTCTTTCTGCTCCCTTTGTCTCGATTTTCCATCCTTGGCAGTTCTTTTCACTAAGTACGAATCCTTAGGATTCTCTTTCAATCAGCCCCAGAGCTCTGTAAGTTAAGCTAGAATCTCCACAGTGGTTGGTATTTGTGAGTTACACGGTGTCTCCTCGTTGGTATAAAACTGACAGCATAAAGAGCTGTTCTTCCCTGAGGTCAGATGGAATGTCAGTGGCAGAACAAGCGGCTGCATTTTTAATCTCCCATAATTTACAAGTTAATTAGAATTATGAACATACTAAAATATGATTTCAAATTTCTTCCATGTAAAAAGAATGATGCTGTGTACACTTTATTCAGAGTTCCTTTGAGTTCTGTGGAAGTTTTTTTCTGTCTTCTAATGTTATAACTAATTTTGGGGGGAAGTATTTTTATGTTGGAATATCCCATGACCTTTTTCCTTCTGCTTACCTTGTCCTTTTGCAGATTTCAAACCTACAATTTTTTCTTAGATGCTGCATTAAAAAAATCTGTGAAGTATTGCTGGCTGCATGAAAACCTTGAAAGCTAAGGGAGTGGAACCTTGGCTTTGAGGCTTTCATCAAGCTTGCTAGCTATGGGATGCTAGAAAAAGACAAACATAACTTTTGAAGTTTGAAGTTTGATCTTCAAATGGAGTGGATGGAAATAAATTATTAACCTATATTGTTGTGCCAATCTCATCATACCGGTCTGTGATAATCTCGCCAGGCTCTATTATGAGGATAATTTTCAATGAGATTCCAAAGATCAGGGTGGCAAAAATGCTTTTGCAGCAGGTTGTGTTCTTCAATACTGTTTATCATTTTGTGGCTTGTCTTCAAGTTGCTCAGCCTAAAATGAGCTAGGACAGTAGAATTCAGCTTTACCACCACTACTTGTTTGGGGTCAGGATAAAAATAAGATACTTACATAACCATTTTTAAATTACAATGTCATTAAACATTCGAAGAGAGAGATGCATCTGCTCATACCTGTTAGAGCCATGCATGCTATTTAGTTTCTGTCAGGTATTAATTTGGCAGTATTTCCTCTTGTTTTCTATTACAGGAATATTATAAATTTCTAGGAAAGGATAGCAAGGATAGCTGTGCATTTAAATCATTTAGGTGCATCTAGATCCCTTGTTGTAATGCTTGACTAAGCATTTAAACCACAACACTCAATTTTATATGGCTATAGTAAATGGATAATGCTGTGTCTGTAAAACAAGCCTTAGGTAACTATGGGTGTTGTAGCAGCAAGGAACTCACTGTAGCCTAACACTTCCATCAGTAATTTCAGTGTATGTACTGCAAGTGGATGCTGTATTGCACTGGGATTTGATCATGCTTGAGCTATCCTTTGCCCTACTCCAGCTGCCCGTTTGCTAAGATTTGTTCTTCTTTTATTTATTTATTCATTCATTTTTCCCAAGGACTGTCTCCTAGATGCTGCTGAGAGTTAGATCATATTCAATGCAAAGCTGCAACATTAGAAAATTACTTAGAAATTTCCAGTGAAAAAGTACTTTTGCCTTATTATTTATTTGTGGGCTGTGGATCTTACAAGTGTCTCCATTCGCTTCTTGATAATTTATATGTAATGGCTCTGATAATACAGGCCACCTGTTCTTGAGAGTTGGCTGTTGAAGAAAACTGAAGTGCATAAGCTACTTCATAAGTAAGTGCATGAACTTTTTCGTAGTAAAAGAAAGATCTAGACTCAAAATGTAGAGTTTTCTTAAAGCAATACCAATTCTGGTATTTCCTTCATCTATTAGCGTACCCTAAAATGAAGCCTAGGATTACCTAGCTAGGATAGTAGGATTTGGCATAGTTGCAATGAAGAGGGCGTGATTTTGAACGATTTCCAATCTAAACAACAGTGTTCTTTGACACCAATGTTCATACAGATCTCTGAGTATTAGTGCATTTTGTCACTTGTCACATACAGATTGATGTCAGGAGATATGTTGGGCTTTGTGTCAGGATTATCTACTTGCTAAGGTATTTAAATGTCTGTCTTAATACTCTTTTCCTGTATTTTCCAAGTACTTAGTAGCAAGCAAATTTGGGGAAGTATTCTATTTTCACTTAGAATAACAAATTTGATGCATGGAGGATATGAGTTGCAGTCTAATGAGCTAACAAATTATAGTTTTGATGGTCTGCATTTGTTGTTTGGACTTCTCCAGAATTTGAACTGGACTTGGTTTCAACACAGCTGTTTGCCGATTGTGTATCTTTACTCTTATGGTGATTATTTGGATTAGAAACTCGAATCTAATCTCAATCTGTAACATGGGGACTTCTCCTTGGTATATCAGAACAGCAAGAGGGCACTGTGTATAGCCGTGATAATGAAGCACTTTTATACCCAAAGGGAGCAGATGACTTCAGCACAAAACAATGTTTTTTTCTTTTTTGGTCACTTCTCATGTAAAAGTCGAAATGGGACACAGATCTTAGTTCTTTTCATACTGTTTCCAGCTCATTACTGTTCCAGCTACTGACTTTCTGTGTGACCTTGATCAAATTAATTCCTCTACTTATCTGTAAAATGACCTTTGCTTATGTTAAAAAAATATATATATATGTCATAAAATAATATGCCAGTGACTTGATCAATTACAAAATAAGGTTCAAAAGAAATGCTTGTGTGTGATCTTAATCATGTTTAACTTAGTGGTACGATGTAACCATTAATTTTACTCCCAGTGTTTGTTAAGCATCTTCCATGATGTTAAAGAAAAACCTTCATAAAGTACAGAGCTATTTATTAGCCGTTATGAACTATTGAGAAAACAGTAGCAGGCTGTGGCTGAATTGATTAGCCTTATATTTCTTTCACATGAAGAAAGTGGATTGTATCATCGTTTGACAGTATAGGTTTAGAAAAGAAAATAATACAGCTTTTTGGAGAACAGTTTTATCTTTTAGGAAGTGTGAAAATGAATTTCCATGTTGTGTAAAATAGAGCATTGGAATACTGTGGAAAACCATGCAGCCAGGTATTAGAAAAATAAAATAAAATTGGAACTGCGTGTATTGAAGTGAAAAATTACTGACATGAAATTGTAACTTGTGATGTTTCTCCGCTGAAATTGAAGTCCTGTGTTACAGTTCTGTGAATGCTGGGAAGTGCTACTCTCTCTGAAGGGCTGAAAAATGGAATGGCCGTTAGATGCCATAAATTTAGATCCCAAAGCTTACTACTGCAGGAAACCCACATATTTGAATTAGTCTGTGGAAATCTTAAACAGTGAGATTTCACAGGATTCGGAAGTACACTTTAGCAATAGCTGATACCGTTACTAAACAGGTGAAGAAGGGCATATTGTCTTTCCCGTTTGTTAATAAGTCATCATAGTTACACAAGATGTAAAAGACTGAGTCTAATGTTCTTTTTCACCTCTTCAACAACATACCCTAGTCCAAGGGGATATTATTTTCTGGACTGGATGATATATTCCAATGCATTCCAGTACTACTGTGTTGAAAACAGCATCATTTCTCTGAGATGAATTCAGACATTCAGTAAGCTACTGAACACTGTGCAGAAATATGGTGATTCTAAGTTGGTGACTGGAGTGGAAAGATCATAGCCCCAGAGCAAATGGCTACCCGATATATGTAGATATACAGGCACTTGCTGAATTGCACTCACGAATTGCCGTTGGTTTGAGCAAACGTTGCTTGTGTTTTGTGCTGGACTAAATCTGGCCCTTCATAACTTTTGAATGAGACTGTTGTTTGTCAGGGATTCACATACTTGTTGGTTTTGCCTAGAGCTAGGAAAAAAAAAAAAAAGGGGGAAGGAAAGGGGAAAGGGAAAGGAAGGGAAATGAAAGGAAAGGAAAAAAAGCCCAACCAAGCCAGAAGTGTTGATGTGGAGAACCTAATAGCCAAAGAACAGCACATGTCATTAGGCAAAATGTAAGACAGTTTGCGCACAGTAAAACTTTTGTTGCAAAAAATAAGTTTATCACAGTTTTGCTGGAAGTTGGAAGGTTGACTTTTTCAGTCCCTCTTATATACTACTCAGAAATTGATACCTGGGGACGAATGATTGAGGACAGATCTGTATATCGGTTTGATTTGCCTGTTCTACTTAGAATATGTGATCTGGTTTCTGACAGCTCTACTAAGTGTAGCTGCACTGATCTCTAGTGGTTAGTAGCAGCAAATGATTTCTTGCTGTTCCTGAAAAAACAATCAGTCTCACGTCAGCGTTGTGCACGTTTGAAGTATTGTGGTATCTAATAGTGAAGTTCTTGTCTGAATTTCTAGGACCTAAAGAAGTTATTAAAAATGCAATTTATCAAGTATGTGCAAAAGTGGTTTTTCTTTTACGTGGGACAGTGAGGTGTTGAAGATTTAACTTCAATACTAGCTAACAAACAGTACAACTGAATTGGCATTGTCTTTTTTATTTTAAAACACGTGAAATAATACAAAGAGAATAAAGAAGGAATTAAGAACTAAGCAGCAGTTTGACCATAGAAAATAACCTGACTATATTCTCCATCAACTGCACAGAAAGTAGGAGTGATAGTTCTCTGAGTAATATAATTCATTTTACTAAGTATCCCTAGGACAGAAGCAAGTGAGAAGACGTAACATTCAGAAGACTTCAGTTCTACTTAAATGCAGAACTTTATATACAGAGTAACTCAGTTAACCTAGTACAAAAATACTGTGCCCAGAAACTATGTTTGTTCAAATATTTTTACGATAAAAGAATGCAAATGGACAAACTTGGTGGCTAGTGACTGTGATTAAGATTTTTATTAAAGTATAATAGAAATGTATATTAAAACTATTTACAGTGCATTTCACACTACATTCTTCAAGAGACACGTGCATGTGTCTGCCGCATGAATACACAGAGGGCTCAAATTCTAACTTCAGTTTCATCTGTGAGGTACCTTGAGCATCAGCAGGAATAGCTGAACACAGTAAAGAACAGGTGAGGCAGGTGTTACTGAGGATGAGTTTGGTCCCTCTTTATAGCTAGAAAAGGTGAATTTGACCTATTCCTTCACTTTCTAGACAGCTCAATCAAACTCCACT
Source organism: Oreortyx pictus (assembly GCA_036925125.1). Classification (NCBI taxonomy): domain Eukaryota; kingdom Metazoa; phylum Chordata; class Aves; order Galliformes; family Odontophoridae; genus Oreortyx; species Oreortyx pictus. The sequence continues at coordinate 34,972,725 of JAUPFR010000005.1, forward strand.
GAGGTAAACAGGAATCATGTAATTGACTTTAACTGGGAATTTGAGCATACCTTAGGTGCTAGCATGACAAGCTCGTGCAGTGAGAGTTAGTGGAAACTATTATGTAGCATCATCATGTAAGTGTACATTTACAAACAGTGGTACTTAGATACGAGTTTCTCTCTGGCAACAGACTTCTATATGTGGAAAGTAAGATTTCCCATGCAATTATCATTATCTAGCGATGACAAAGATAATAGATCCTGAAGTCACAATTTCATGCTTAGAAAGAGTTGCCAGGCCAGACTCTAAGATGTTTCTTGTTCCTATGAAAGTCCAAATAGTCCAGCCCTCACTATTTCTTGCTATCCTCAGGCTAAACTTAGGTTTTTATTTAAGCTCCAGTGTTTGAGCTTATCTCTCAAGTTAGTGCAAGTCCCCGAAGAAGCAGAGCAGAGGACTGTGAAATAAAGCTGAAACCTTGTGGAATGTAAACTGTGTGTGATTTGGCATGAAGAACAACCTACAGCAATGCAGAGACAAGACTTTTAGCTAAAGCTAATGTAAAAAATTAGCTGAAAGGTTAGATCTCCAAAGCCTTTAAAAATTTCTGAAAGTGTTATGAGTGAGGCACTTCTTCAGCACTCTGTTTTCTCAGGCATAGCTGGAAGGGGGCATCAACCAGATCCCTCAGGGAACATCCTCTAATTTTAAGGGCTAGGTCATTTTTTTTCATAATTTTTCTGTATAATAGCTTGCACAATCAGTTACCCAGTAATTTTGAAAAATGATGGACAAGAATCAGATAGTTCTGACAAATCATGCCACTACGATAAAATGCATCAGACTGGAGTTTAAAAACTTACCTTTATGTGCACCCAGCTGTCAGAAGATGACGCCTCTGTCAGGCTTCAGCCCTCTCTTCTAAAGAGAGATCAGCTGGTCATCAATGGAGCAGATTATTCACTTTTATCACTAGCCCACTTGTACTTGCATTCTGTGCAAGTCTGAGAATGATTTGAACTGCTACTAACTAAAAATCAGTGCAATTGCCAAAATCAATATTACTTTTTCTCTTCTTTCTTATTGAGTGAGATTACAGAAAACCTGTATACCTATATTCTACAGCTCATATTGGATGTGTGGATTATTGTCATTATTATTTTTGAGAAAGGGAACAAAAACAGAAAGAAAACTATACTTTAAGCATTAAACTGTATTGTGAAGTGACTTTGAAGGAAAATATGTGCAAGAAGGATTTTTAGTACTTGTCTCAATAGAAACATCTAAAAATTAATGGGCCAAATTCTGTACCTATAAACTTAAATACCAAATTTCACAATGGCTTTAACAGACCTAAAACTAAAATGACAGTGATACATTCAGTTTCTGCTTGTACCTTGCATCTTTCACTTGATTTCTTTAGCTAGATGATCTAAAATAGAGATTACTGTTGAGACTGGACTAAAATAATTAGATACATAATCCATGATGTAGTTTAGCAGCAGCATGGGTATAATGTATGAAATGGCTGAGTATGAAAATGATGAATTCTGGGAGGCAGTGAATTTTGGTCCAAAACAGCCTGTTTTGTTTTGTTTTTTTCATATTTTCTTCTATCAACATTATGAAATAAAAGAAAACAATTCTGCAAACAGTCCACACAGAACTTAGAACTAAAAATGGCAGCCTGTGCTTTCAGGCAGAGTGAAATACTCTCATTTTTCACGAATCAACAGCAGAATATGCTTTTAAAATTCTTAAACCGGTAGTTTCATGGCTTTTTGTTTTGTTTTGTAGAAATATGTACAGATACAGGTATATTGTGACATTTAAATAGTTTATTCACTAGGAACTGTATTTGTATAGTTGAATATTGGTAGTGGAAGAGATTCTGCGTGATAAATGTGTACAGATATGTAATTACATGTGTGCACATACTCATTTTAAGTGAACCTTTGAAACAATGCAAAATGTCATGCATTATTTTCAAGTCAAAGGTAAGAATCCAGCATTCTTTTCTAATATTTATAAGTGAATATCATAATAAAGTTTTGTTGAACTCACAGTATAGCGGAGAAATATAGTTGCTGGAATCCTAACGTAAATGATAGGCCACTACACTGTAATACCACCACAGATGATTTGCTGTGCTGTCTCCATGAATTACTAGTCTCAACCATACAGCAAGAATACACCTTTGTATACATACACTTGGTTCGTATTTATATGGAATATGTATTTTATCAGTTGACATTTTGGTATCTCAGACATTCAAGGAAAAGAATATGAGTACTATGCAAATTGTGAAGCAAAATTCCTGTTTATCACAAAGTACCTAAAAGCTTTTTTTTTTTTTTTTTAATTCTTTTTTTGAGCTGGAAGGTTGGGGCACGCAGGCAGGCTGCTGTAATTCTTGAGCAGAGCTATGATCTATTACAAACATACATTGTGCTGTGTATGCATATAAATAAACATGGATAAATACAAATTCACAATAGCTCTAGAATTCTTCATTATTGTTGTATTCCATACTTTCTTTGTTGCTGAAAACCTGAAACAAACAAACAAACAAAAAAACCCAACAAAATACCTCATAGGAGAAATGCTTTTTATAGAAAAAATACTTTCAAATTCAGCTGCAATAAATTATTATTGGTGGTCATTAGAGAAATCTGAGATAGGATTTAATGAGTAACAAATGATACAGGTTGGCAGAAATGCTGCAAACTGTGTGAATTCCTTATTCTACATTTAAAAACAAAAAAAAAAGTGCCAATGAAAAACAGTACTGTGGAACATTTTGAAACATTTTCTTCATTTTTTGTTAGCTTCTGATATTGCTTATCTAAATGCAGAGACTGGCAAAAAGAGCTTGACTTTAGTATCTTTCTGGCCTGCTACTGCAGGTGGGATTGATAATCTTCTGGGAAGACTAATGCATTGCAGTTTTCAGCTCTAATTTTCTGCATTACTGTGATACAAACTACCTCCTGTACTTGAAAGTACAATCCGAAATGTATTACTGTCATTGATTTTTAACTACAAAGTCATTACTAAAGATTAAAAAAAAAATAATAATTTTCAGTCTCTTTGTAGCTGAATTTACTAACCAATCTAAGATTGCTGACATTATGTTTTCAATCCTGCTCAACCAAACCGTACTCTTTGTACTACTGTTTTTTATTGCCTTATGTGTATATTTTCTTGATTTGGTTCCCAGTGATGAGTTCAAAATCATTTTTATTAATCATCTTCGTTTGAATAAAATATCAATGCCTTCTTTTCCTAGTGTAAGTTAATTGATTCTTAGTTTTCTGAATGTTGATGCCTTACGTGCAAATGGTAAATCACTGTAGTGTTCTGGGCTAGATTTGCTTTCAGTATTCTTTTTTCATGTTCCTTTAAGACATGGTGCTAGATAATTTTTAACATTAACTAGTGCTAAAAATGATGTATAAAATATGTTAATGTAATACTTTCTTCAAAGTGGTCATAGCCATTTCGTAACAACACTGGCCTACTTGTGGTCATTAATAGCACTGGCTGCTGGTGGTCACTGGAAGCATGCCATTCCTGCATCATTCTGATTCAGATTGTCGTGCCTTAGTCTTGCAGTCACATCTCTTCTACTTTTCCTGCCTGTGATTCAGTTTGTTTGTTACGATGATGTTACGTTCAACTTCAAGATGAAGTTAAAATAAGCATACAGAAATATCTTGTTTAGTTTCAGTTTCTCTGCTTCTCATGGCCTTGTACAGGAACCATTCTTCCAAGGCAGCCGGCCTGTCAGTTGTGTTGTGACATTTCATCAATCTTCAAGCAGTTTCCATTATCCATGGATTATGACACCTGTACCACTAAACTCCTAAGCACCCCGTTGCCTAGTAATTCACAGGGTTTTTTTTTTTAATGTAACACATTTGCTAAGACATTCTTATTGTATGAAAAGGCTACTGGGTACACAAATTCTGGGGCTTCTCCTCTTCAAAGCCCTGTTCTGTTTCCTGGAAGAGGTTAGCATAGCATATGCTGGGTCAGGCTTGCCAGTGTTAGTCCCAGTCTTCCTTCTGAACTTCTGGGAAGAGAACAGGCAGGACTGTGCATTTCTTTTACAGCCTAACACAGCAAGACTCAGAGAGGAAAAAAGGTGCGAAATGCAGTAGTCTTTAAGATACTGGCCACGACATAATCTCCAAACAATTATATACATCTATGAAGTAATAGGCTCTCAGGGACAGTTGAGTAAACTGCACTCATACCTTCTTGTAGAACAGGTTAGCATAAACTAACTGCAGATCTTTTTCCATCTCACTTAGATGTAATAAAAGACATATGTGATCTTGGCATATACACAGTCATGCTATATATTGAAATGTGGAAAAATAATACAGCAGTGGCAAAACATAATCCAAATCCATACAGTGTTTAGTAGAATGCAGTACTCCCCTATTACTACATCTTCTATGTGAACTTAAGCTTGTGGTTTTTAAATTGACATCTCAGTTCCGTTTGGCTTGATTGCTTTCTCCATTAATCAGATTCTTCTCTTGTTGTTCAGCTAAGGATTGCCATTTCTGCCTATTTTTTCTACAGCCATCCAGTAAAGGGAAGCAGGCCTCTGATACATGCGTTAGGGCCTGAAATAAATTGTAAAACATGTAAAACAGTTTCTATGTAACAACAAAAGAAGCGTTCTTATAAATGAATATTAAAGAGATGAGAATGACTGAAATATGAGGACTATCTATACTTGAAATAGCTTCCTGTTACATGCAGAAAGAACTGTGATCAATTTGCTACACAGGAGTACGCACAAGTGACCCATCCAGGATTTCTAGTGAGGTAGTATGCATGGACTCTATTTGTAAGCCATTTCTTTGTATATATGGCAAGACTGGTCAAAAAGATGACCGTGGAAGGGAAATCAGCTGTTACAGATAATGTGACCAAGGTGACAATGTCACAAGTGATTCATAGTTCTTCCAGAAATATTTGGATTCAAGACAATTAGCACTCAATTATTAAATTATATTTGACACTTGATGCCTCATTGGAACAGCTGTGACTGAAGTCTATTAAGTGTATTCCATGATGTGGCAGTGGTACTACAGCAGACTGAAGAAAAACTGAATTGGAAATGAAATGGTTGAATAAGCATCTTTTTTTTTTTTTTTTTTTTTTCTGATGGAAGAGATGAGTATGTATCCTTATGCAATGACACTCAGTACTTGCACTGAGGGTTCTGTTGGCATTTGGAAAGAAATCACACTATTCAGAACTGTGAAGTGGGACTTTAATAGTTCCACAGTGCTGGACAGGAAGATCCATGGGCAAGAGTAATGGGGGGCTGGACTTGATGATCTCTTGAGGTCCCTTCCAACCCCTGTGATTCTATGATTCTATGAAGAGTGAGCCCACTGATTCTGGAGCTACCATGACCAACTGCAAAGTGCACAGAGAATAGGCCTAGCCTCACTGCTGGTCATTATATGTATTTCAAAAGTCAGAATTTCATCTGGAACTTATGTCTTATTCAAATAACATGAGGTAGTGATATCTAACTCTTCTGTAACATAGGAACATTTTTACACAGGTACTCTAGTACATTATCACTTGTGTAAATATTCATAATTCTTTTTTGCTTTCTAGGCAGCATCATTAGTTCCAATAGACTTAATTGAATTATTTTTTATTTATACCTCACTGAGAAGAGTGGAGCTGTGAAATAGCTCTTGAGTTACCATGTTTTATTTACCTGCGCACATCTAAAGAGCATTTTAAAATGCTAATTGTTACACTTTTTTCAAGTTAAAAATAGGGAGTGAAGTACAATTTTGGTCTTTTTTTTTTCTTTCAGATTTCTGAACTTAAAGGGAAGATATTCAGATCACTCAGTTTAACTGTACTGGTTATCTGTCTAAAACAAGCCACACAGCATCAGTTCAGATTAGATCTTCTCTGAATAACATGGTAAGTCACATAATTGCAGTGCTTCGTTGGGCACTCGTCTTTGCATTGTCTGTTAAGTTCCTACTGACTGGATGAATGCTAAGGTATAGGGAAAAGGCTGTAGTTAAACCCTGCTTATTATTTGCCTTTTAGCATTAGAACAATTAAGAATGAGGTGTGCATTTGTTCACCTTCAAAGTAACATTGTTTATATACTTTACCACTGAAGAAAAGAAATGTGTGTAAGCATGTGGTTTCCCCTACCTGCACTAGAGGTAGGTACCTTGCATCAGCAAAAAGATGCTGCTTCTACCCCCTCCTACAGGCACAGCATCTTCTTTCTTCTCCAGTTAAAGAGAAAGTAGAAGACTGAAAATCTGTAGATGTACTTGGCTGCTAACCAGGAATTGGTTTTGTCTTCACTGCAGTGTAACTAAGCTGCAGTTACAAAACAGGGACTAAATAGCTAGAAAGTGTGATGAGAGTGGAAGAAGGAAGGGAAGTTTTAAACCCAGGTGAATTTCCAATATGTAGATTATCACCTTTTGCATTAAGAATTCTGAATGCTATAGAACTCTTTCTTGAACAGTGCTCTTTATCATGCAGTATGTGGATACCATTCTTTACATGGATGGCAAAGCATTATATGTTTGAGGCTTAATCATCACAGCATCTCACTGGCAGAATCTAAAACATAACACAATAACCTAATACCCAGTCCACAGAACATAGTGATTACCACTGGTTTTAAAAAAGAGTGTAACAAAATACAGTGATCAGCCAAACATACAATTAATGCAAAAATAATCATTTCTATGACTAAATAACAAATCATATAGAATATATGAAAAAAAAATCTTTTTTACTAGGATACTAAAACCAGTTTTAATTTTAAATGTGTAACTATTAAAAACTGCACTGGACAGTTCTGGTTTTAGATATTTCCAGTTCTTTGTCAGGCACCATACCTCATACAGCTGCAAGCAAACAGCATCAATGAATCCAACCTGCATGCTTGGAATTTTGTTTTTCTTCTCTCTGTTCATTAGATCCTGCAAATAAGTAAATAAGTTCAATGTTTAAACTCATTTAAAGTTGAAACAAAAAGGGGCCAGAATTAAAAGGCAGGACCTCAAAAAGCACAGTAATCTCAATGCAGCAGGGTATCAGTATGTGTTACAATGCAGGTAATTTGTCTTCGTGACTAGCCTTAAAAGGTTGCCTTTGGAACTGGTCAAACTAGAGGTCAAGCTTATTTGTTTAGCATAGGCTACAGTTATCCACCAATTTAGGAATATATTTCCTAGACAATTTCATAATACTGACTTAGAAGATAAAATGCTTTCTTTTCTTCTGGCTCAAAGGCAATGACAGTGTTGGTGCCTGGAAACCCCAGAATACTGACTACTGAGAGAAAAGGTGGCTTTTGAAAGGAAAGTTTTAGACTCTATAAAGTTGTTTATGGAAGCCATTTTAAAAAAAGACGATTCTGCATGATTCTTCCACTTACTGTTGGTTCTATGTTGAGTTCCTTCCGCTCTTTATCTCCCTGATCAAAGAACTCGGTAGCTACAAGCTCAGCAATCTGTAAGAGATTTCACACATTGAGAGCTATAAAAGTTTGCTTGCTACCTATTTTCAGATTTTCCTGTGCCTCCATAGGATATATCAGATTGGGATCAATCTCTGTAAGAGTCTCCCATGTAACAACTTGCTTTTAGATTTACTGATACACGCATCGGTGGACAGGAGACACCTGCATGTGCTGATATCTACTTTGACAAAGCAAAGTACAAAGGCACAAAAGTGCCTTACCATTGATAACAGCTAGAATGTTCAACACATAAAGGTCAGCTGATACTAGATAGTGTGCTGTATCAATTGACCACCTTGTAGTAACACAGAAATGTTGAGGGGAAAAAAAAGCAGAGATTCCTGATTTACTTTCAGATAAGTAATAATGGGCTGACACGGCTAGATGTGCAGATCTTGCTCCAAAGACCTGAGAAAGTCTTCAATCTTAGCATTTGAAGGGCTGCTTGCTAAGGGTGTACGTTTCACCCTTGCCTTTGCAATACAGGTTGGATAGAGAAAGCAAAAGCAGTTTTGCAGAGTTTGTATTTAAGAAATCTTAAAATTAAGGATATACCCGTTGCTGAACTGGCCATGGTTTGGTTATAGCTGATAAATCACAAGCAGTCATCAGCATTGCTCTATAGGAAAAAAAAAAACAAAAAGAAATCTATGAATTACTTTATTGTGAATTTTTTGTAGCCACCAAGCCAAGTGATTAGGAAATAGAATATCCAATTTCAAGTGAAATCAAACTCAGAAAAAACAAGTGAAATTAAACCAACATTATAAAGACATCCAAGGCTTGATGATGTGGTAGACTTCCGCCTGCATGAAATGAACACAAAGAAATGAGCAAATTTGGACCAGCTTGTTGGTTGGATTCACATCAAATGAACCGCTTCATTCTATTTGCTACTGGATAGATAGCACATTTACTTCTGACAGCCAAAATGGCCAACAGTACTCTGGGATGCATCAGGTCCAGCACTGCCAGCTGGGTGAGGGAAGAGATTGTCCTGCTCTGCTCTATGCAGCCGCATCTCGAGTGCCACAATATAAGAAGGACCTGAAGCTATTAGAGAGCATCCAAAGGAGGGCTATGAAGATGGGGAAGGGTCTAGATGGGAAGAAGTGTGGAGAGCAGCTGAGGTCACTGTGCTTGTTCAACCCAGAGGAGGCTGAGGGGTGGCCTCATGACACCTGCAGCTTCTTATGAGGGTAGCAGAGAATTAGGCATTGATCTTTCCTCTCTGGTGACAGTGACAGGACCAGAGGGAACAGCATGGAACTCCATCAGGGAAGGGTCAGGTTGAGTCTTAGAAAAAGGTTCTTCACCAGAGGGCAGTGGTCACGGCCCAGATCTCCCTGAGTTCAAGAAGCTTTTGTACAGTGCTCTCAGACATAGGATATGATTTTTGGGTGGTCCTGTGTGGTGCCAGGAGTTTGACTTGGTGGTCCTTGTGGATCCCTTCCAACTTGGGATATTCTGCAGTTCTATGATTCTATCTTTCTGTCATTAACAGGGACTGCCATTTTTACTGACAGTACACGGCTCTGTTACAGAAATAGGAAAACATGATTAAATACAACATAACTAAATAAGGCAGGTTTTTAAAAGCACTGAATTTATAATAGGGCAGCTATCCTTCCTGAGACAGTCTAGTTGAATATGTTATTCTGTTTTGCTTTTTATAAAGTTTTTTCAGTTCTTAATTTTTTTTCTCCACTGCCAGTAAAGAATCTGCTTCAAAACAAAATGCCTATCTTGAATCTTTAGGTATTAGTTTCAGCAATTAAATATTTAAATATGAAAGCTAAAGAGTACTGTACTTAGGAGTTCTATGGAATAGAAATGCCCTTGTAACTCCACAGGCTATTTAACATAGCTTGTTATACAGGCTGCAAATTTAGTAATTCAAACTCTGTAAGTGACCTATGTTGCCTGTACCAGCTTGTACAGGCCCAAAGCAAACAGATAAGCTGGTTTTTATGCAATTCCTGACAACGTGGCATGGAAAAATGGATGTCTAATATTAATCAGCTTTTTAATCATTCTGCATTTACTTACAAAAATAGCTCCTTCTGCATAGGATCTTCCCAATTAAACTGCTTTTTCCTTAGAAGTTCAAAAAATTCTCCTCTCCTCCTTTAAAACAAGTTAAAAGATTTTACAAAGTGCTGACAATCCAAACATCAAGCTATGACTACCAGCCAAACTTGCCTCTGACTTACTTTATGTATAGTGCTAGATCTGTTGCAAGGATGGCTTGTTTTATCATTTTCAGTGTTGCCTTGTATTCTTCAATGGAAAGGCTGCTGAGAATCTGATTTCCCTTTACAACAAACAAACAAACAAACAAACAAAACAACAGCATCAGCATCAACAAAAACAGTGTTAGTAGTAAATTAGGCAACACCGCACCAATTTACTAAAATCTCTCTTAGATACTGAATCATCCTGAATTGCTTACTGGTATGTGCTGTCATTCTTCTGCGCTGATTCCTTTTGTGGATTCCCCAATTTAAAAATAAAAACTCCAGTCTTCTTGAGTAATGGCAAAAAGAAAGCTGTGAAGCAACTTCATCATAATAGACTTTTCCAAAATCAAACTTCAGGCAGAGCAACAGCCCTTTCATACATACAAAGTAATAAAACAAGTCCCTTTCATACATAAAAATTAAATTCACCATCAGCTGTGTTGGAGCATTTGTCTTTCCATTTCTTCTCTCACTTAAGAACAATAACAGATACCAGTACTTGCCTATACACCTCACACTACTGAAATATTTTCCATTCGTGAAGCTACACAAATAACAAGCTGTTACACAGAAAGAAATATCAGCAGCCCACTTTTAAACCAAAGCACTGTGAAGCTGATGAGATGGTAATTTGCCTCCACATTTTTCCATATTTTCTTGTCTGAACTGCAATCATTGCAATACAAAGTATGTCAGAAGTATGATACTTCTGATACAAAATGAACACTGGAGATAACACTGCTTTGAAATGTTTGTGAATAACTGGCCTTATAATTAGTTAATAACAGAAAAAGAATGTAGTTTTATTTGCATACTTATTTAGCTTAAGTTTGCCTTCACTTTGGAATGTAAATGTTAGCAGTATTTGGTCTCATCAGGACTGCTCTGAGTAGGTATAGGCTGGAATGTTTTTGTTTTTTTTATGGAAGCAAGGATTTGGGTTTGCTTGGTGGTTCATAAGAGGTCATGAAAGTAGTAACAAAGCCTTTTTGTTTTCTTTGGTTGAAAAAAGCAGGTACTCAGAAAGATGTTAGTAAGGCTTCCCTTAAGAGGGAACACCTAGAAAGGTTTGGTGGCTTCTCAGAAATGGAACTGTGAGTTCAAAACTGCTGCAATTTGTTCTCCTTACCCAAAAAGGAATACAGATCACTTTAGGAATGTGTAACAGTGGGAATCTATCCAAAAGCTAAAAATAAAAACCCAAAAATAGAGAATGGTTTCCTTTCAGTACACACAACAATGACACACTTACTGGACTATTCAGGATCATCAGGCATTGATCAAAATGGTGATGCTCCATGATGGAGTGGCAATACAGTTGAGCCAGTGGATGTTCACTTCTAAGGACCAAAAAGACCCATCAGATGGAGAAACCAGATTAAATGTAATTGTTATCCAAAAAATTATTTCCTTTATTTCCTTTAATTTCCTTTATACTGTCCTCTTCCTGTTAATTTTGTCCCCACCCACCAGTGCTTGTTCTTAACCCGTTCCTTTCCCTCTTCTGTGCAACTCAGTGAATACATTTGGGAGGCTGCGTGGAGTACTGATAAAAAGACAACCCTGTTACTTTGTTGGGGCACTGACCACTCTAGCTTTCTGCCTTCTATTACCAGCTTCACAGAAGGAGTGAGAATGTAATACAAGCTCTGGTAAAGAGTGAGTTAGTCCATGAAAAGGAAAAGCAACAAGAAGGGTTTTTTCACAAACAGAATTTGACTGTTTCGTTTTATGTTATATTTTTCCGTACCTGCCTCATATATTTAATCAACTACATCAAGCTTGCAAGTACTAACGAGACTTAATCTAAAGCACACTGATGTCATCGGGAAAGTTCCTGCTGACCTCAGTGGACTCTGGGGCAGTTCCCCAAATGTTGAACAAATAATTTCCTATTGTGCTGGTAAGCACACTTTGTGACCACTCTCTTCATGACCAAACTACTGCAGTATCATTACCTCTCCTTCACCCAGGATGAAATGCAAAAGGGAAACAAGATGCTGGTTGTACTAAAGGCAGTGGGAAAACAGCATAAAATCAACTGCAGGGATGGTGTAAAATTTAAAGCATAGTCTAAAAAAAAAAAATACTGTTTGAGTAGCTTTAGACAAAATAGATAAAATTCCTCCTCTGAGGATTTTTAATTTCCCTCTCATCCTCATTGCATAATAACGTTCTAAGCTTTTGCTACTGTATCTTCATTTTCAAACCCTGTTCCCACATCATTTATATCATCTCTTTAACTAAATCAGGGTACTCTGAATTCTGTTCTGCTGCTGATCCTGCATCTATCACTCTAGTTATAATTTGACCTACAAATATTTAAGCATTTGAGAAATTCTGACTTTTTGTATGGCTAATGATTATGCACATGAATAAGTGTTTACAGCACAGAAACTCAAATGAAAGCTGTAAGAGGAACCTCCGGGGATTTAAGAAGCACACAAATGTAGAGAGAAAGATGGAAAGACAAACAAAAACACAGAAAGGGAGATTAAAGGATACAAGCCCTTGAGTTCTATGGGCTGGCTGCCCAGCACCTCCTCTGAGACCAGTGCAAGGGGAATATACAGCAAAAATGCTTGCATGTTTCTGTTAGAAAACAAATTGTAGGATGGTGCCAATGCATGCTGAGTGAAATTCCCACTGAGTTAAATGGGATGGATACAGTGTCCTTAAAGTTCATCCTGATCGAAGAGAGAAATATGTGAGAAAATTCTTAGATTATCTTCCCAAGTACTGCATCAAACTAGAGCCTGCTCAGGACTTACAGACCCTGACTGTCTGGGAACATACAAGCGCTAGAAATAAACTCAGGTTCTTAATTCCATAGTACATAGTCTTTCTGTTAAAACTCCACACCAGGGCAAAGGACGCCACTGCTTCCAGAACACGGTGGTTTTGTTATGAAGTTTTCATACTCTGTGCTAATCTATTTTACATGTGGGCTTGGGGAAAAAAAATAACAACAAACACAACAAAACCATTGCGTAACTATGAAAGACCTTTAAACAGCTCATTTCCTGTAATTTCTGCTACCAGGACCACTTTAATTTTTGAAACACCATTGCTTAAAAAAAAACAAAAACATATGCCAAGTGTCCACTTTTTCCACTTACAAGAGATCCAACAGAAGAGATCAGTTTCTAGAAAAAATAACTTTTCATTTAATGTAGATGGGGAATTTAAGAACAAAATTCATAGGACTGCCTTTACTCAAAAAGAATTGTTAAGCTGCAGTCATTTCTGCTTTACAGCATGTATACATGTTAAATTTTGCTGTCTATGCCACTTTCCCAGGACACTGCTGAGAGGAGATGACGCTTCTCCAGATGTCTTGCAGGGAATTTATTTTTAAATAAATAAAGCAAAAAATAGCTGACCAGTTCTAGGAAGGCTACAAGTTACTGCTGGATTCCCCTTTTAGGGAACTAGAGAAAGGTTACATATTCAATTTTGTGGCTTTTTTTTTTTTTTTTTTTTTTTGGCTTTTGCTTTACACATCAGTCTTAGTTTTATTCCGAACATACATCCCAAAAGGAAAGTATTCTGCTTCAGCTTACTTATTTCCTGCCTTTCAATATTCTTTGCCTGGAACCAACTTTTCCTACTCTAGCATCTTCTTTCACCATGGCAAGAACAGCAGACCACTTCTAAAGCTTTAAAACTGCTCTCCAGCTCTACCAGAAATAGATATATGTTCCTGAGTATCTTTTCCCCATCTCTGGTTTATTTCATCAAAGAAGCATATACTGTTTGAACTGAATATTAAATTCACTGAAAAACACATTTTGTTCAGTTTTGAAACTACTAATACATTTTTAAAAATATACTGTTAGTTAAAAATTAAAATATAGAGAAATTTTCAGAAGAGTTCAGATGATTTATTTTGATAACTTCACAGTGAAATATTTTTTGGTAAAAATATTTTGTTTCAATGCTTTAAAATACATTTAGACATCTTGCTTTTCTGTAATTTCAGAATTGATCAAAATTAGAGTATAGTTAATCCAAAATAATGCTAAACAGTCATTAATTTGTAATGTGATTTTAAATGTGTCCTATCCAAATCCACTTAAGAGTTCTGGAAGGCCATGACTAAATCATTTATTAAACAACCAGAGTTCAAAATTATGTGGAAACCCCTTTGAATCATCAAGATGGCTGCAAATCTCAGCTCTGTGCTGGCCAGACTAGATGGGGAACAGCTCGTTGGGCAGTGAGCAATCTGCAAAACTGCACGTTTTTGGCATGTTGTCACTTAGCTTTTGTTATCTGTGTGTGGGAAATGGGGGATGGGATGTATGCAAAAAGAGCAGGAAGACACACAGTCTACACAGACTACACAGTCTGCAAAGAGTTCACTTAATCTGCCATTGGAGTTGGTTCTGTGAGGTTCTATGCAAGGTGTTGTGTCTGGGTCACAACAAACCCAGATATGTGTCCAGACTGGGAGAAGAACTCACTGAAAGCAGCCTGGTGGAGAAGGACTCAGGATTCTGGTGGATGAAAACCTGGACATGAGCCAGCAGTGAGTGCTTGCCCGGAAGGACAACAGCATCCCAGGCTGTATCAAAAGAGTGGTGGCCAGCAGGGGAGGGATGTGACTGCCTGCCTCTACTCTGTCCTCAAGAGGTCACATCCGGAGTACTGAGTGCAGGCCTGGGGCCCCCAGCACAAGAAATTTACGGAGCTGCTAGAATGAGTCCAGAGCAGGATCACGAAGACGATGAGAGGGCTTCAGCATTTATCTTACAAAGAAAGGGAGCCAGGCTTGTTTAGCTTGGAGAAGAGAAGGGTCTGGGAGATATCCCTGTGGCCTTGAGGATAAGCAGGAGGGAGGCTGACTTTTCATATGGGCAGATAGTGATAGGACAAGGGGGAATGGTTTTAAACTAGAAGAGGGGAGATTTAGGTTAGATGTTTGGAATAAATTGTATATACAGAAGGTGGTAAGGCCTAAACACAGGCTGCTCAGAGAAACTGTTGATGCCACATCCCTGGAGGCATTCAAGGCCAGGTTGGATGGGGCTAAGTTGCCCAGTCCAGTGGTTGACCATCCTGCCTATGGCAGGGAGTTAGAACTACATGGGCTTTGAGGTCCCTTCCAACCCAAGCCATTCTATGATTCTTATGATTCAATGATTCATGTCTTTGCTTTGACCTCCTTCAACAATTGGGTTTTAACTCTGCTTACTGCTTAGTGAAGACCTTTGCACAATCTCACATTGTCAAATCAATTAAGTTGTACGTAATTTGGTTCTGTGTATTTGTGTATTCTTTTTTTTTTTTTTTTTTTTTGAGATCTCTCAGTCTAATTACTTACCTTTGTATGTAAGAGTTGTTCACTCCCCTGTGATCCAAATCATGGCTTAGAGTTGCTATCAGCAAAGCCAGTGTTTCCAAGTCAGTCAGTTTGCTCTGTGTGTAAAGAGTGATACAAAGAATTGAGTTAGCTTTGTGATTTCTTTGGAAAATGTGTTTTATATGTGCCATCTTGTTTTTATCTATGTAGATGATACAACTTTGGCCCAGAGAGGCCACAGACATAAAATTGTATGGTGAGAATAAGGGGTTATCTCTGAAGTTGTGGTGTGCAGCAGCACCACCGCACAAATACATTAACAGAAGTTCAAAACCTATGGAAAACAGAATTAAACATTATTTGATTCAGTATTATGAGCTTATTCTGGAGCTCCAGCAAAGATTAGTGGAGAGGTTACTGTTTCTCTTTCATGGCTATTTATCGTCTTTAGTATTATTTAATACAAATTGATAGAATATTTCTTTAAACCGGACCAGTGACAAACAGAGGCTGGACAAAGCTACTGCATTCTTGCATCATATTTTTAATGGGAAAGGAATAGCAAGCACAAAAGTCAGGACAGGATTTTGTAAAACAGCACTGTACAGCCACTGGGGGCTGAATCCTGTGTATGGCTGAATCCATACAAAGCCTTTGCCTTTGTCTCTTCCAGATGCCCTTTGTCTTTTTTTAAGTGAGACTAAGTTTGTAGAGGTAGTGAATGCTGTGTCATTATGGGTACCGGTGTTTGGTCTACAAATAGGATTAATTTATTCTCTCAGAAGTGCTTATGATAAAATAGGATAAACAACCAAGTAACAATTATTATTATAATAAAACTGAGAAACACATTGATTGAGAATGGACAGGAACATTTTCTTTTCTTAAAATAAAAAAAAAAAGTAAATAAATACGCCTGGAAATTTATTATGGGAAAATCCTGAAAGCAAGATTTTCTTTCTGAGGGATCATCTGGTTCTTTACTATTTGTAATAAATAACAATTAGGCTTTTTGAAATTTTATAATTACTGTTTTCCTTTTAAGTGGAAATTAGAAGTATTGTTTAAAAGCACTGAAATGATCATTTACATTTTTATTTCTAAAAATGTTCTATTGTTTGTGTACGAACTTAAAAGAAATTTCTGCTGAATATTAGAAGGAAACATTCTGAAGTAGGGTTGATCCCTTTCTTCTCCAGCTTTTAGACTTACTCAATGTGTAAGCATTGACTTAAATATATATATATATAAAATCATACGTGTGAGATATTCCTATTGGAAGCATCCACTCAATCATTTCCGAATGATTTAACTGCAACTGAATACATAATAACATGACAACAATTTAACAGGCACCTAAAGCACTTAAAGCCAGAAGTCTTCAGCAGAAATACTTTGATTTCATGAGTGATACTGTAATGATGGACATAAGAACTATGTACCATTACAAAATCTGTTCAGCCAGAGCTTCTCAATGTAGTAACAGCAAAATGTACCTGAATTTTACCAGATTTTAAAGCAGCAAACATGCACTGTGCTGTATTAAAGGCATGTCTCCAATTGTGGTAAGCAACATTTTTCCGATAATTTTTCTTCACGCTTAAAATCCATCTGCAGAGAACCTTTAAGAAACAGCATCATATAGTTAACTGTAAATATATTAAAAGTTTCTTTTTAGGAAAACGAATCCTTCTCAATTGAAAACTGTCATACACAACATTTTTCCTCTTGTTGCTGGTTTTTAAATATTGCTATGTGTTTTAAAACTCACTAGAATTTAACCACAACCCCAGTTTTCCAGGTTTTCTAAATGCATTTTCTAGTTCACAACCAAGTTATTAATTATTCAATAGAACCAAACTAGACAGAATCCCCGGTACTTTAAATACCTTCATAATTTGCAATCTACTTTGTAATACATATTTTCAGTTATATTTGCAGCAGACTCCTTTCACTAATCTTCTATTTATTAGTAATTTGTCTCTTGATGTGAAGCAGCATCTGACAGCACTCATACCTCATATTTCATTTGGAAATTCTGCACCAGGTTGAGGTCGGTGAACATTCGAATTGTACACAGTGTTGTTTCAAAATCTGATAGCTCAAAATCACTGAAGTTGAAGTCAGTTAGGTTGAGAGATTGTGCAGATGGCACTATAGCAGCCTAGAGAAGAATAAGAGAACAAAACTTTGAACTAGAAAAGAGAAAGCATAACATAAATGCTTTTTCAACAGGCAAGTAGTGAGATACTATATTTTACCTTCACATTATGCTTAAAGCTGATTATTACTTCCCATTTATCTTTGCTGAGCTCTTCCACTTCAACATTGCCTCAGTTGTTTCTTTGATTTAATGAACACTTTTCCATAGATCAGAAGAATAAGAAAAATATTGCATGATCAAAAAGTCTTACCTAAGTCACCCAAGAGAAACTATAACAAAGAGTATGGATGAAATTGAGAGATTGAGAAAATAAGATAGTGGTGTTAGTGATAGTGTGGTAGTTAGAACATTTTCATAAGCAGAGCTTTCTAGGGGCTAAAAATCTGAAAAATCAGGGTTCACTTGTCATCGTATCTGTAAATCTTTGAACAGTGTTTTTAATGTATCTTGAGTACAATCATACAAATTTGATTTGAAATTTGAAATTATAAAGTAGATGCAAAAAACTCAGTACTTCTCAGCATCTGTAACCTTTACTATATCTTTCATCATATCTCTGTATATTACAGCTGTACTTTTAACTTGCACAGTTATAATTACAGTATTTTTACAACTTGTACAGTTATAAAATTTAGAGTATAGGTATTGAATGCCTGTCAAAGTTCAGATGTTAAAATTGTTAACAAAATAAATGATAAGCCTTCTGCTATACTATACATAAGAAAATCACTTTCCCAGTATGAGACTCCCATTTTTCTGGGCTATTGCAGAAGAAATTCAAAATTAATATCCTGTTCTCCATAACTTGTTATGGATGAAAAGGTAGCTTTCGGGAAGGTCTTTCCCACCTGGCTGCTTGTACTCTAAATTCATTTTGCTGTTCAGACAATACAGAATGTCTGATCCTACCCCTTTTCCAGGTTCCTGAGAAGAAAAGGTGGAAAGTACAGGGTTTGTTACTGATATCATTTGTGGCTTTGGGAAGATTTCAGGAGTGTTTTTTGTTCGACTCACTTTAATCTGCAGATGTGGTGCTCAGGAACATGATTTAGTGGTGCATTGTTAGAGTTAGGGTAGCATGGTTAGGTTGCAGTTGGACTTGAAGATCTCGAAGGTCTTTTCCAACCTGAGCAATTCTGTGATTCTGTATGTATTTTCATGTATTAGAATGCTTAGGAAAGCTTTTCTATCTAGAACCATAATTAAAAGAGTTTCTCAATTTCATCGGTTAGTGGGAAGAGTTTCAACAGTTTAGAATCACAGAATATCCTGAATTGGAAAGGACCCTTAAAGACCATCAAGTCCAACTCCTGGGATCATGCAGGACTACCTGAAAATCAAATCATATTTCTAAGAGTATTGTCCAAATGTTTCTTGCACTCTAGCAGGGTTGGGGCCATGACTGCTGCCTTGGGGAGCCTGTTCCAGCGCCCAGTCATCCTCTGGTGAATAATATTTTCCAACCTGACCCTCTCCTGATGCAGCTCCATTCTTTTCCTTTGGGTCCTGTCACTGTCACCAGAGAGCAGAGATAGCACTATCCCTCCACTCCCTGTGAGGAGCTGCAGACATCATGAGGCCTGCCCTGAGCCTCTTAGCTCTGGGCTGAACAAACCAAGCAACCTCAGCTGCTTCTCATACGTCTTACTCTTTAAACCCTTTCCCATCTTCATTACCCTCTTTCGGATGCTCTCTAATAGCTTCATGTCCTTGATATATTGTTTGCTCTCAAAGCTGCACCCAGTGCTCACGATGAGGCTGCACCAGTTCACAGCAGAACAGGACAATTCCTTCCCTCAACCAGCCTAGCAGTGCTGAGCATGATGCATTCCAGGGTACAGTTGGCACTTTTGGCTGCCAGAGTACACTGCTGATTCACACTCAGCTTGCCATCAACTAGAATCTCTGTATCTGTTTCTGCGAGTCTACTCTTCAGCCACTCATCCATCAGCCTGTATATACATCCAGAGTTGCCTCATCCCAGGTGCAAGAATCTGGCACTTGTTCTTTAGAAAATTCATGTGGTCAGTGATCAGTAAGCCCACCAGTTTGTCAAGATCTCTCTGCAAGTCCTCCCTGCCCTCGAGGGAGTCAATAGTTATTTAGCGTTGTCCAGAAATTTACTTAGTGACCTTCAAGTCTTGTGTCTCAGTCACTGATGAAAACACTGAAGAAAAACTTGCCTTAAAATGGCACACTGTGAAAGCCCGCTAGTGATGGGCTGCCAGCCTAGTGTAACTCCGTTTACTATAACCTTTTGAACTGAACTCATCAGCTAATTAATGAGCCTACCTGTATGTATGGTTCAGAACATACTGTGAGAAACAGTATGGAATGCTTTGCTGAAAATGAAAATTTTATCAGCTGGCTTCGCTTGGTCAACTAGGTGAGCAACTTTTGTTATAACAGGACATGAAGTTCCTCAAACAAAGTTTTCCCCTTGTGAACCTGTGTTGGCTCTGACCAGTGACTGTGCTGTTTCTCAGGTGTTTTTCAGTGACTTTCAGAATAATCTTCTCCATAATTTTGCCAGGAACTGAAGTGATACTGGCAGGTCTGTAATTACCAGGGTCATCTTTATTGCCCTTCTTGAAAACTGGGACAACATTTGCCAGCTTTCAGTTGACTGTGGCCTCTCCGGATTCCCAAGACTGTTGAAAAATAATTGAGAGAGGTCTTCTGATGACAGCAGCCAACTACTCTAAGTATCCTGGGATGAATTCCATGGAGCCCAATAGATTTATATATGCATCCAGCCGGAGCAACAAATCCCACACAAATTCAAGGTTGGCTGCAAAGTCTATTACAGGAAGTAGACTGTCTCTAATATGTTGAAGACAATTTTAGGAAGTGTTTCTCTTGACTGTTTTTCCAATTTAGAAAGATTACAGAAAATATCTCTTCCCTCTTAACGTATTCTAACTCTCGGGCAGTTTTCTTTTTTTTCTCAAAGTAGAGGTTCACTGGAAACAAAGGTCTTTTCTGTGAAACAGCAAGACTACAGAGATCTATGATGGGTACTGATGGGAGTGGGAAAAAGGTTTTCTGAACAAAATCCTCTCTGTGACCATGATGCTCCAAAGAATAAAAAAAGACAGGGACTGTTGTCTAGGAATGAGGCAAACACCACACACTGACACGTTTGCTCTAGTGTTTGGTGAATGGTTTGCACTGATATCCATGTGCTGGCCTGAAGTGTGAAGATATTATTTTTAGTGCAAGTTTTCTTTTTTGCAGCTGATTATCTAAAATAATTTTATTATTCTGTTAAAGTTGATAGTTTCATAGCATGAAAATTTAGATGTCTGTTTCATACCTTGGGATGAAATGTGAGGATATGTGGTTTACTTAAGGATGTAAAACCTGCTCAAATAATGCTAAACTTCTTGACTGTAAGATAGAGAAAGCCAAATCTATTGCATTTATCTACACAGGCTGTTGGAGACAGCATGTGCTGTGTGCTCTGGTACTGCCGTAGGAAGTGGTGGTAGAAAAGGGCAAAATTTGCGCTAGGAATTGTATGGGCAGTTAAGCAGTAGAGATGAATGCCGTTTCAGTGCTGCATTTTGTGTGGTTCTGTTTTGCTTAGCAGTATAGTTCCAGCCACAGAGACAAGCCCTTAAGAGAAACCACTGGAGATACACAGCATGCTATTCTTGCCAGTGCCTTTCTATAAGAAAGCAATAGTGCGGTAGAATTGAGGTTCAAAAGGTGTCTGACAAAAACCATTCCAAAATTATCCAATGCGATACATGATACTTAGTCTTGTGCCTTGTTCTGTGGTACCTTGCTTTGTCCAGTCCAGTCCCATACTATGTGGTCCCCTTGTGATCCCCTTTCTTTACCTTCCTTTTCATCCCTCCAACACTTTCATTGTCTTTCTCACAGTAGAGGGAATACTATTTGCATAGAATGTTATGTCCTAATACAAAGAGTGGCAGACACTAAGCACAAGATGTGCTTTCAAGTATACTTGGAATCATAGCTGTAGTTACTCCTAAGGCAATGGTTTGTAAATACAGGATTAAACATAAGCACAACAGGACACTGCAAAGAAGAGTAAACATAAGAATAATTAAATCCTGAATTTCTGTCATAGGCCATAAAGCTGCATCTGTGCTTGGGAAGCTTGAAATACACCAAAGATATGAAATATACAAAATTTAGACTTAGATGCCAGAAGAGGAGTTCACAAGATTTGTTGTTTTGTTTTTTTTTTTGCTTCTGCAATACTTAATCACTGTGATCTGATAGTATCATTGCATCAACTGCTGCTGTCACGTATACTCATAGGAATGGCAGTCAGTACAACAGTAACTATTTATTTATTTCTTTTTTGTTTGTTTGTTTCTGTAATTACAGCCCCCTGTACATTGTAATGTTAGGTTCATTATAATTTTTATTTCAGGAAAGTGCGTGCTTCTGCGTGTGTAGGGATCATATCTGTGTAAAGAACCACCCTTCACTCTTATATCAATGGAATATTTCAAAAGTAATAGGAAAAAATTCAATTACCGCTGTTACCTGCAGCTCCCTTGTTTCCTCCTCCGCAGCAGAAGCGTGGTATGAGAGAACCTAAAGAGAAGAGGAGCCCTTAGTACAAAAAAAAAAAAAAAGAGCAATGTGGTAAAACAGAGGGTTTTAACAAGCAGAATTTTCAGTATGCAGCTGCATTACATTGCTCTTGCTGATGAAATGTAGTGTCCCTGCAGGGCCCACGCTGCTTTTAAGGAGCTCTGAAAGCATATGGGGAGAGATCTGCTATAGCACAGAATCTTTCTGATATAATTAGGTCAAGAAAACGTAAATAGGTCTATCAATGAGAAAATAACTCTGATTTTTTCTTTGGAAAGTTTTCATGCCCCACTTTCAAAGACAAATAATTCATGAAAGAGCTATAATTATGAGCCTGAAATTGTTGCCATAATAATCCTTTCAGGAGTTTATTCAGACGTAAAAGAAAATTTTGCCTTAACTGAAATTTGACAGAAAAAGTCTGAAAGGAAACATGTTTGTTTTAAATTAACAAAATAAGCTCTTATTTTTTAGCTGTGAGAACCCAGAACATGAAAATGTTACAGATTTTTTTTTAGCAACTAAAGGATAACTTATTTTATAAAGAAGTCAATTTAGGTATTAACTTATAATCTTTTTCCATTATGGAAGTTATAGTTATAAACTTCATACCTTATAAAGCATTATGGTAGGAGAAAGAATAGCTAATTTGCCATGTAATTCTTTTGACAATAATTTTACTACCTTTTTATTTAACGTGACTTTATACAGGTTTATAAGAGAGTGGTGATGTTTTTTTTTTAGGGTACACAATCCACACTTTAGAATCCTCCAAATACTCTATTTCCATAAAGAATGTTACGAGATCCAAAGTCTACAAATTTTTCACATTCAGCTTCAAGTTATCACCTCTGAGTAATTCAGCTTCTCTAACTAAAGCCCTCTTTAGCTATTAAACTTGATAGTAACCAATTCAATGGCTGAGACTAGATGATGTTCATCTTGATATGGTTTGATGGAGTTTTAGGAAATTGCTGAAAACCTACAATAATGCTGCTGTTACTCCACAAACCAGTTTATCTAAAGGACTGAGCCAAAATCATCACAGAAAACCTCAGACAAGAAAAGGAAGCCCCTAATCCTAAACCATTTCCTCTTCCTACGCAAAAGAACAAACTATGTTGCCAATGTGTAGCCTCATGTAGAGGAAAAGATGTTCAGTACACTGCTAACTCTCATGAGTCGAGTTAAAATACAGTACCAAATAAAATAGTCTGCTGGGAAACGTGGAAACAAGCAGAAAAATTCCTGCGGAATTCATCCGGCCAAATGCTGTTCTCATGAGGGAGAACAATCTCTACTCGTGTGAGTAGTTGCATTTATGTGTAGAACAGACAAGGTTTGGAGAATATTAATATCTGTTTTGTTCCGATTAAACATCACCTAGAGCTCACCTCTAATGTCACCATCTGTTTGGCCATTGCTCTTTCTACAGCTTCATACATCTGTGTATTCTGGATTCCCAAGCCACAAAAGATGACAAATGCTTCCAGGAACTGCTCATCATTTCTGTTGAAAGCCTTGATCTTGCCTGAGTTTTCTTCCATCTTATTGACAAGCTGGCAGACCCCTAAGTAGGGATAGAGAAATGTGAAGAAGTAATGCATAGAACTGTCAAAACATCACCTATAGTATGGAACATCAAGAGAATTACTAAGTCCATGGTAGTTTAGCCTACAGTACAAACCACATAAAAGTTACACACAGGTGTGCTATAGACTTTTTTGCCCTAATGCTTATTAGATTGATTTCCTTGTATTGAACATAAATCTTAAAGCATAATACTTAGTAGACCTAAAAAACACTTATTAGGATTTACAAAGCAAAAATGTAGGTGAAATTCTAGGGTAGTTTTCATCCTAACTATTATTATTAATAGAATTCTAGATTGATATAATCCCTAAAGACAATTTGTCCTTTGGAGGCTAATTAAATTTTTGTAAGCATGCCAGAAGAACATTTATGAAAGTCAGAACACTGGTACACAGAATTTTTGCTTCCTTATTTGAGTCAGTACTGGAATTTTTTTAAAATAAATGAACTTAACAGATAATAACCAAGTTGAGGCTCAGTGCTCAATTGCTGACTCTATGAAGATCTGATTGAATTACAGCCTGCTTCAAAGATTACTGAAGTCATCAAAAAGCATCTTAGTGAAATCAGATTGTTAGCCTGAAAATGGTAGGTAGTTGCATCTGTTTATTTTCTGTTTATTTCTTCTGAGTACTGCCAGACTTCTCTGTGTACTTGCAGTTGAGGGACCTCATAGGTAACTTCTACCAAGCCTACAGATTAAATCTTCAGTACCATTTTAAGCAGATGGGAATTCACTGATATACGTCAATTCAGCTTTACCTAGTGGATGGCAGTTTTTGGTAAGAAAGTAGAATATGAATTAAAGCAGCTGCTTTGTAAGCATGCATTGTCCAAAATAGCTGTGAGTGTAATTATTGTCTTCAGCGCGTCCAAATGTTTCCTCATCACAAGAGTGTAAATATTAGCAGTTTTAAGGACAAAAGCTAACATTTTCCTACTCAGTTGTAAAGAAGTGTCCCAGTGAAAATCTCAGTTGCAAACCAATAGATCTAAAAAAAAATAGTAATTGGAAAAATCTTCATTTGATATAAGATGTAATTGCTTACCAGTTTGCATGCTTCGCATATTTTATAAAGAACATTTTGCAGATGAAACAATAATTGATTAAATATGTATTTTACCAGCAAAGGGGGAGAAAACTATTTAGTCTGATATTTCCAAAACACTATAACCAGCTTTCAGCTTTCCTTGCTCTAGCAGAGCTACTTGTAATTGAAATAGGCTACGTGAAAAGAATCTGAATGCCTTACACTTTGCCACCATAAGGCCAGAGAAGATGAATTTCCTTTCTGCTTATGGATAGGGATGAAATTATAATTAACACTATTTTATAGCAATACCAATATTGAACATTATCAGCAGCTGCTCTAAGGTATTATCAGTGCTATTGTTTTTTTATATATGGAAGTATTTCTAGCATTGTAGTACTCTTACAGATTAAGAAACCTCACTAAGGTATTTCACTGAAAGAAACACAAAGGCTGTAAGGGAGCAAGTTTGTATCTGCCCTTTTACAGTAAGTAGAAAAAAAGGAGGAAAAGAATGTTGCACACATATTTAAACTATGTTTTTAAAAGAACAGTGGCCTTGCACGTAGAAGTCTTAATGTCCAATGGCAAAGTATGATCACTGACCTATTTTCAGATTATGTTCTCATCAGGGAACTGTTATTTTAGTATCAGAATTTCCTCTAAAGAGATAAGAATATTACAACTGTAGTTGTGAACCACTGGACAGGCATTGCAGTATCTGAATATTGCAAACAGGATTCTGACTTAATGGATTAGTAGATCTTTAACTGGTGGTGAAAATATATCATTTTAGAGAATGAGGATTCACCAAAAACAAAATTATCTGTCCCTGGGAAAAAGAAGCAAACTTATAAAACTCAGGGAAAATCTCATGGAACTTACTTTCAGACCTTTGTTTAGTACTGTTTATGATTTTGTAATTATTTCCATAGCAACGGTGATGTAACAAACACAAGTGAGAAAGCCATAAGAGCAAATGAATTCTTAGAAGATAAAGTATTTGGATAAACATAAAAGCCTTTAAAAAAACTGGGAAAACTACAGCAAGTTTACTGTGCAGAATTTAAGACTCTTCAGTATTTTTCAAAAGATTCCCCAAAACATTCAGGGGTCCATATATTATAAGTAAAGAATTCAGAATTCTTTATTTATTTTATTTATTTATTATTTTAGAATTCTTTTATTGGGACATACAAAACCAAGGAAAGATTCAGTAAAGTTTTCACCATATACCTGAAAAATGCACAAGTCAGGAGAATAAAAAGTTCCCCTGTCTTCCAGTAAGATTTGCTTGGTTTTTTTGTGGAGAGCTTTTCCCACCCTCACCCCTCATCTGCACATTCCAAACCCCAAGTTCTGGTCTTGGGTATACTAATCTTAAAAAGAAAGAAGACTTAAAATAATCTTTTATCATATATGTTATGTAAAAGGAACTTCTGGGTTTTGTCCCCAAGAAAACATTTTGGCCTTATCCTACTAAAGATCTGAACATTATCTGTGCAGTGAAAGCTTAAAGGACTTTGAAGATCCCATTGCACAGACATGAAAAACCCACCAAAGGGGGTACCCTGACTGTAACTCAGTTTGAAATTCAACAGGAAATAAACAGAAGATCTCCATATGACATCAGATGCAACTGTTCTGTCAGCAGTTAACAGCACAGTAAAAATATCTCTAATTAAAGCTCAGTAGTCCAATTTTTATCTTGGTCTTCTAGAGTCTGGCAGAATATATAAAGCAAAATAATAAAAGAACTAATTGAAGAAGCTGATACAGACATTTCAGGGAACTCAATTCAGAAAATACAAGGTTTCTCTTTCTGTTTCAGGAAATAAAATAAGATCTGTCTTCATGGAAAAGAGATCTCATATTTAGTATAGATATTGATTATGCAGTTTTGTCATAACTCTCAACAAGAATTACTTGAAGATGATTAAAAATGCACTCTTGGAAGATTTTCTTGCCACATTCTGTACAGTTGAGGAAGTTGTATTCACAGTACTAGCTGGAAGTCAGTATATTTTACATTCTGTTTTGTTGCGGAGCTTACTGTTGCCAGCATTACACACTCACATGCATTCCAGTTCCAATGGTACAGGGAAGTCCTGATAATTTTCAGAAGCAGCATTTTACCCTTGTCTGAGGTGAATCCGAAACTCACTGAAAGACTCAACAAAGCATATTCCCTGAAAGTGTTGTTAGGATTAGATTCTCCAAACAATTCAGGGTTATCCATCTCTGAGGATCCAGACCATGGCTATCTAAGTATTTTTTATCTAAGTATTTTTATTATTATTTTGAAGTGGTGAAGAATCACTTCTATTATTGTAGAACCACTTCTATTATTGTAGAAGTGGTGAAGAATCAAAAGTGTTGTAGATACTTCGTAACTTGTAAGGTAAGCTATTTGCAGGCAAGTTTGCTATGGACTTGTTGGCTGGAATCATCGTAAGAGTTTTCCCCTGCATTTGTTGCTGAGACTGTACTGTGTAACACAGAAATATTTCCTTGAAATGTAAAAAAAATTTTTTTTGTTAAAGTATTTTTTGTAAAGATACCTACCTATCACCTTATTCTTTTTCCCATTTTTTATTGGTGTACACAGCAAACTCTTTATATGTTGACTTACACTTTCTGCATTGTCAGTCTGTTAAAAAAAAGAAACAAAAACACAACAACAACAAAACATAACAGTTACAATTTTTAAGACCAGTGCTTAAGAATCTGAAGTGAAAATGCAGAGTTGGGGGTTTGCATTATTGGTTTACACATGTTCCTTCAGAAAGCAACACTGTCTTTGAAGAGTTTGCACATCTTTGGCTGGATGGTGTAATAAACACTACATCTAATACAAGCTCTGGTGAATAATAATAATACAGGTAATTATGATAATCACCATTCAGACTTTCCAAGGACTTGCAAAATTGCACTTAAAATGTGTTATTTTTATAATAAGTTCTTCTGCTTCACTTTCATGAGAACAACAATTCTGCACCAGGACAAAGTGTTCCACTGAATGCAGCTGAAAAGAGATCAGCTGGGCTTTAAAACACCTTTCTACTCTCATCAGATGAACATCTGTGAGATTATCTGACCTCTTCCATTTCTAGCATCTCCCCTATACCTGCAGTACGGCCATACAGGTTATAAAAGCAGAATTCATGTCATTAAGCTAATTGTGTATTTTGTGACACTAAGCTTTCTGTAAACCCTTTTGGTTTGTTTGGGATGCCTTAATTAACCTACCAATGCAATGAAAGATGCCTTGATGAAGATCAAATGATGATCCAATGAGTGACCAGTTTTCCAAGTAGGTCAACATTCTGCAGTCTTCCAAAGGCCTTTTAACCTTGCTAGGTTGGGTATATTTTGCTATCGGTTTGTTTCAAACTCCTAGACAAGGACACTGAATTTATTTGTGAGGTAGGAGTGTGGATGGGTGGAACAAAATGACATCTTTTTCAAATATCTGGTGAGAAAATGACCTAGTTTTGTTCTGTAGCTTTTAGTTCTAATAATAACGTGGCAGTTGCTGAGAAGTAAATTAGGGCCAGTCTCTAATTGTATGTGGCACAAAAGATGTGCACACACTAATATTTCAGATCAAAGGGGTTGGGTGAATTATTTGTTAGGTTTTTTACTACTGTTGCTTTACTGTTTGGTACTCTGCAAAAGATTGAAAACTGTATTTGAAGGCAAATGTGCAAAAGCTACAGTGCTTGTAACTGGAAGTAGGAAGTATGAGTATTTGAAGAAAATATTAAGGATTACGTCATGATGGATACTTTGCATCACTATGGAAATTTAATATTTAGTAGCTTACTATCAAAAGGATAGATGGAATAACTCAGGACTATGAGGGAAGCAACATAGCTCCTGAGTAAAACCTGCTGATCACCATAAAACTTCTCACTCCGTGTGCCTCCCAGCTTACAAGCTTAATTATAGTAAGAAGAGTTTCTTTCAAGATTCACTGTTGAGACGAAAACACAGAATTACAATTTTGAATTATATTGACAACAACTTTCTATGCACCCATGTCTGTAATCTGAGTCTTGCCAAGTGGCCTTCCCTTCTAGCACTCCAGTATGTGTTCAGTAGCACATCATGTCATGAGTATATATCTGACGAATTGTAAAGCAAAAGCTTCCATAGAAAGTGAAGTTGTTGCTTGTCCAAAACGGCAAAGAATTTGCATGCGTATCATTAAACTTTGCCAAAATAATTAGGGAAGGGAGAGAATAAAAGGGAAGGAACTTCTGAGAGCCTCCCAACAATCACAGTAAGCTACAGAGGATTACCATAAAACCTCCAACTATTCTTCACTTAAATGCTTTCCAGAAAATGTTATGCAAGCTCTCCACATCATGGTGTCTAATTATTCACAAATGGATGCTAAACTTTTTTAATAATGGCTGTAGAGATATCCTGCTCACTTTGTGAGCATTGTACTATTTCTGCACTGATAATGAATTTTTAAAGCAAATATTGGAAGTTTCTTCATATTCACAAAATTCTGTGACCATTAAATTAAAAAAGTCAAAAAAACTAAGGGGAAAGCAGGACAGATTTGAAAGGTAAATAGAAAAAAAGAAAATTTCTGAATTGCAAATCTAAGCTTATTTTACTTACTGTCCAGGGAAATCTTCTGTCTTTGCAGATGTCTGGGATGTTGAGAGGCTCCATTGTATTCTTGACATACTGAGCATACATATAATTGATCTTGTTTGTGTCATACTCCCTGAAAGATGCAATATTATTTTTATGTGCTTAGTCATTTCATTATGCAAAGCAAGTAATTATAAATACCCTTTATTCATGGAGCCAAGAAAGGTATAACCAACAGCAGGATAGTGGAACTGAGTTCAAATCTTGTACCCTAATCCAACTATCATTGCAAAATGACTGAGAGAATTAATTTATGCACTTCACCATTTCTTTAATATTCTAAAATGTTAACACCAAACTTTTCTACCTGTGTACTTCCTGATTGTACACTGTCTAAAATTCTAATACAGTTCCACAGTTATTTGATTTAGCCACAAGCTTTGGACTTCATTTTCAAATGCATATAAATAGATTTCATATCAGAAATATTCACTAAAAAAAGGTCAAAGATATGGAAATATGGAGATCTTAATTTTCTCTCTGGACACTACATCTGTAGTAGTGTACTTTTTATAGGACTGTGTCTCACTCTTCTGACACTGTTGGTATCAACTGCTTGTGATGACAGACAGGTTATGGAGGCAGTAATTTTCAAAACTTAAATACAGAGAAAGGTTCAGATTAAATTTTGCCAACTGTGTAATCTGATTGTTTGAATTCAACTGTTTTTACATCTTTCTCTTCCTCCCAGTTTAAATTCTTAGTCATTTCTTGAAGATGACTGAAACTTAGAACTTTAGGACCTTTCTTTTGTCAGTCATATTTCTTGAGTTATAGCCCACCCTTAAGTTGTAACACTGTAGTTTAGACTTGAAAAAGTGAAGAGACAAAGCCTTGTTCTCCTAGACTTCTCAGTGTGACAGTTTGTCTATATATGTTTCAGGATAAATCTGCTCCACAGCAGATAGCAAAAATACGTGGTACCCAGTGGTATGAGATGTTACACAGCTCTTTTATTATGAAAAATAATTTTAAAAACAATTTCTTTAACATTTTCTGGTGGTTAACAAAAGCTTCATTTAACTTACCTCTTCTGATTTTCTGCTGAATCTTCTAATTCCTCAGCTTCCATATGAAACACACTAGAAAACGAATCCTGAAAAAAACAAGAGGCTATTTTAATTTCTATATGTAGGTGTAACAACTTAGAGTAGTAGTATTGGTGTGAAAAGACTGTTGCTGTTGTCAACATCTCTTCTGTAATAAAGATAAGTATAAAATTGTTCAACTTCGTTTCATATCAACTATCAACAGTACAGAATCCTGTGACAAAAATATTTTTGATATAGCTTTTAATATCATCGAACTATCTTGAATCTCTGTTGATCACTCTGAGAAGAAATGCAGTATATAAGCTTTTCCATCTATCTCTGGAAGTTCCAGACTTTAACAATCATCCAATTCTAGACCAAGAGTACACAGTATCTGCTTTGTTGGGGAGATGTTTTTTAAACTTTTCGACAGATTCGTATTCCTTTTCACACAGGTTTCTTTCCTATAGTTGAGAATCTTAATTGCAGGGAGAAATTAGTTTCTCTCTGCACTAAAGATGCAAACTACAGACTGGAAAGTAGGTGCTGGAGTTTGGTTGATGTGGAGAGACAGTGTGACTACGTGAATACATACATTAAGTAAATTCCTCTTCTGTATTCTTGTGTCCAGCTCTGACTCTCTTAAATACAGTAAGAGAGATTATTACAAAATAAAATCCTGCTCCTTTTCTGCAGCCTATGCTATGCTCATACGTCCTCCTCTAGGGAATAAGCACTTCTTCCTTCAAATAAAAAAAAAAAACAAAAACCACTCACAGTACAATCTTCGTCCACTATGAAAATGGTACACCTCTGCACCTGCATGAAGGATATTATAGTGGCAGTTATCTTCTTCAGAATTACTTCCAAAGACTGCTGTTCTTCAAAAATAAGGCTGGCAAGATCAAGAAGCACCTGGAAAACAGGTCTTTGTGAAAATTTGACTAACTGTGATGAAAGCAATAATTCCAGTTACTATGTTAGGATTCTTCCCCTATTCCCGGAACCAAGGAAGTCAACATGTGCATCTGAGACAAAGATTAAGCTTTGGCTCTCATGGACACCACAAAGCAGCCGTAATTAATAGTCAGTTTGACATGTTTGATGGAAGAAATTGATAGCATACTTAGCTGTTTGATGTTTTCAGTCAGAGAGACAGAGTAGATTTTGGCATTAACAGCTGATCAAATGAAATTTGAGAAGTCCAGACATCACATGGTAATTTGCCCTCAGGAAACCTAATAGTTTCCTATGGCTCATGTGTGCTTTATAAGAACGTCAACAGTGCTATTTAAATTACTTAAGACTTTCAAACACAATTATTTGTTGTAATTCAGACAATTCCTAATGAACTCATTTGGTGAAAACATCATTTAGACATGAGCTGTCATATTTCAAAGCTGCTGCTGAAGGACTGATCTGCTCAGATGTAGGCAAATTATATTCCCTTTGTCCCCACAGGAAGCATGGAACCAATTTGAAAAGATTATCCAAATTTGTACCAATTTACAAACACTGATATTCACTTGGAAATTCAGACCTACCAGAAAGTTATTAAAAGACATGCTGCCTAATTGTTTCTCCAAAATCTTTTCATACCATGTAGGGTAGACATATTCCACCCACAGAAACCATGGCATTAATAATAAACTATCAATTATATAGATGGCTACAGAGTAAAAAGGAAATTCTATTTCCTGTCTGATCATTATGGAAAATATTGTTAGTGACTATTTATAGTTGTAGGAGACTAAAAGAGCAATCTGTATAACTTCTGCAATTTTGTATGGATAATTTTTCCTGAAATTTCTTGAGAACAGAAGCCTCTGGCTGTATAATGTTCACAATGAACCACAGGATGACTTCAGGCAATATTTAGTATATTGACATAGGATTATACACAGTATTCAGTTAAGGAAATTAAAAATTGCCAAGAATGCACTGATTTCTACCTAAATATATTTTTTGTAATTGTAAACTATAATTACATTTATAGTTTTAATAAACTACAATTATAGTTGCAATGTAATTGTAACTATAATTTTTGTAATTATAAAAAATGTATAAAACCTGTCGATCATACCTGGTTACGCCTGTTTTCAAGCAAAGATGTTTCATACAATTGAGCATTATGAAGAACAATTCCACAAAATGCCAAATATGCAGCAAAATCCTGAAGACAAATAAACATAAGCTTTATTCAAAGATAAACTCTTAGATCTTTTCACTTTGAAGTATTAATTGATATTTAAAAATTTCTGTCAATCATGAATTCAGGCTTTTTTCAGTCACTCATTATTTATTTATTTCTTCCTCAAGAATTTCTTCTCCTTTTTAAAAAAGAATAGTCTTTCAAGTTTATCCCAGTGAAATTAGGATTGGAATAAGAAGCAGATCAAAAGAATCAAGTCATTTTGCAACAATACAGATTTTACCTAGAAAAACATAGTGTGGACAATCAGTATCTGTTATTTTGGGGAATTCAGTCTCTTCTGAAGTGGAAATAAAGTTATGCTAACATAGCAAAACTACAATTTTTTTTTCACTTTCTGAATGGGATTAAATCTCATATCTTGCAGATACTCTGAATGCATTTTGTTTTAAATAGGGAAGTTTTCAGAAGGAAAGAGTAAACTCTGATTTTTTGTTATTGATGAAGATTGAATCATCTTCTTCAGCCTTTTTTGCTATACAAATTTAATGTGAGCTCCAGAAATGTCTGGAAAGCAACTACCGTGTCAGAACTTGGAGTCAAGTTGCCATCTCCTCTTCTGATGATCTCATATATTGTTTATAATTTATCGAAGGCTTTTCTCTTCCTGCAATTGCTGTATTGGGAAGTGATATGGTATTTAAAAAATAATCAATTGGACAAATTTTAATATTCAAAATATATATTTTTGGGGATGCCAAGAGAATTAATATCAGTTCAGAAAATATTACGCCTATTACAAGCTATGAGACTGTCCTACAGTGTATTTCAAAAGAGTAAGCCTGTGTTTCAGAGACATATGAGAGGTATCATCCCGATCCAGAAATTAAACTACATCTCACCTACTTTTCTCATGGTTCTATAAGCAAAGAACTCTGCAGTATAACATGGAATTTTCATTTGTTAGAGGTGTTGTTGTAACTTTAAAATGTTTGATCAGTGTGAAAAGTAGTAACATAATCAACCCCTGCTCTCCTATGAAAACACAGGCATAAATATCCAGCTTCGATACCTTTTCATCTTGTTCTGTGAAAGTCCCACCAGTTCCAGATTTCTTATTAATTGCTTGAGCCACACCAACAACCTAGTGTATTAAAAATGAAATAATTAGATCATTTTTAAGAAGTCTGTCATTGGACCCTAGTATTCATAGACACAGGATAAAATAAATGATTGTTACATGTATAACTTGGTTGACCTTTGCATAACCAAATGTATTTAAACCCATTTACTTCTAATTTATTCAAATTAAAATTTTCTGAGCATGAATGTGACTTATCAAAAAGAAGGAAGTGACAGAAAGTCCTGGATGCTTTTATAAAGAAGGGTTGATTCGATCCAAAACTTGTTCTATAAATTGAAGCAGTCATCTCACAGAAGGGAAGCAGTGATTTATACTTCTGAAGCCGTAATCAACATGTTTCTCTAATGGTCATCTACTTTTGTGGGTATAACCTACCCTTGCTGCTAGCTCTGACAAAGTTTCCAAAACATACCCTTCTTACTGGAGGCTTCTTACAAGATCTATCTACCAGAATCTTTTTGCTGTTTACTCCTGAGATTGCTCAGACAGAATTTTTATCTTGCTGAAGAACAGTATACTCAGGTTGTGTACCTGCCAGAATCAAGTTTGTTACTTTAAGTATTTATTTAAATATAGATTTTGAAAAAAACTGCTTTGAGATTGAAGTAACATAAGATCATTTCAAGTTGTTAATTACAGTAGTTTTTTCATCTTACTTTCTTTTTGGATAAACAATACCAGGAGAAAACCATGGTGTGTGTGTTTAAGAACTTGTAATTATGTGTTACTCATGAAATGTATAACTGCTAAACTGAAGGAGGTCATACAGTTATATTTTTGTAATGGAAAAGACAACAGTTTACTGTCTCTCACACCAGCATTCCCAAAATACTGATGTTACAAGTAAGGTCATTGTTCTTCAGCATGAGTCACTGCCAACTGTGGGCTAAAAAATGTCTGTCTGAAATAAAGCTCAGCTGTCATTTCCATTCTGTACAACACAAGGCTTCCCACAGTCAACTTTTCATTTACTTCAGTGAGGATATCTTATCTAGACAACATTCTCACAGTAATAGCAACATATTTGCCATATATATTTCTACAACAAGCTTCGAATTGTAAGCAAATCCTTTAATAAATCTATATGCTTTTACATTTACTTGCATGTGTTAAGACTAATGCTTAGGCCTTTTCTCCTACCATTATCTTTTCTGAGTTTCACATTTCTTTTCTTTTTTTTTTCCAGCTTTGGTCCAGCATGAATGAAAAAAATTTTAAT
The DNA here is from genome assembly GCA_036925125.1 of Oreortyx pictus. Classification (NCBI taxonomy): domain Eukaryota; kingdom Metazoa; phylum Chordata; class Aves; order Galliformes; family Odontophoridae; genus Oreortyx; species Oreortyx pictus. The sequence goes on from JAUPFR010000005.1 coordinate 35,007,375, forward strand.
GAGTTAATAAGCTGTTTGTGGCCTCAGAAGGTGAGTAGTTTAGTCTTGTGTGAATATCTCCCTCACAATGAAAGGAAAGCTGCATGTGCTTAAAGTTAAAAGGAGTTGGTAATAGAATCGTATCGATACCACAAAATAAAAGAAATTAGTAATAGAATCGTATTAGTACCACAAAAATACAGGTTTCTCATGTATTAAAAAAAGCATGTGTTGCAATGGAAATGAGCATTTTCATATCTTTGCTAAGGCCTTCCAATAAAAGCTTTTAATAGGAGCGGGAAAGAATATTGAGGTGAATAAACCTATTAAAAATTGATAGTTGACTTAATAATAACAATTTCATGCAAAATACAAACTGCATAAAGTACTTTTTTTTTGATAAAAAATCTTGACAAAAAAAAAAAGTTTTCCAGTAACATTCTTTTAAAGAGAACCTTGTTGTATGTGCAACTTTTGCATATAAAATTAACAGTTCTAAAAATTAAAGTGATTCAAATTCTAGCCTGAATTTTATTTATACCAGCAGAAATTTAAGCGAACTTCATTAAGATGTGTATTATTCAGGTTGGGTATTAGGAAAAACTTCTTGTTAGAAAAAGTGGTGAGGCATTGGAACAGGCTGCCCAGGGAGATGGTGGATTCACAGTCCCTGGAGGTGTTCAAGAAATGTGTAGGTGTTGCACTGAGTGACATGATATAGTGGTATGGTGGTGATGGGTTGATAGCTAGACTATACAATCTTAGTGTTCTTTCCAACCTTCACAGTGCTATGACTGTATTAGTTACCAACTGGAGTCTTGGCTGCAAATGGGAAATTAGGAGAAGATGTAAAAAAAAACCCAGGGAGATTTGTTCCTTTTGCTAAAATAATTATGTAATTAGGACAAAAGCGATAGCGTTTTATGCTGTGTCAAACATAGGCCTGCATTTTAGAGAGTCCTAAGCATCGTATGCTTAGTATGCATCTTCTGTGAAAAGATGGTCAGGCACTGGAATGGACTGCCCAGAGAGGTGGTGGAGTCACCAACCCTGGGGGTGTTCAAGGAACACTTGAATGTTGTGCTGAGGGATGTGGTTTAGTGGGAGCTGTTGGTGACAGGTGAACGGTTGGACTGGATGATCTTTTAAGTCTTTTCCAATCTTGGTGATTCTATGATTCATTTTTCAAACTTACTATGAATAAATCTGAGAAGAGAGTAAGTCTGGTTCCTCCAGATGGGAGTTATGTTCACAGCAGCAGAAAATTAGAATAGAATGTTGACTGTAGCTACTATGAGCTTAGCTGTACAGAAAACGTATCCCGATAACAGGTATATCAAAAGTGTTTAATGTTTGTAGCAATAAACAAGACATAATCTGTATATATGAGATAAACCAGATTCTCTGTAAAGCCTGAAGGACAAGGTAAAAAAAAGTGACAGCCCACTTGAACATTCACTGATGTATGTGCACTGTTCCAGTCTAACAAAAAGATATATATATATTTTTGTTAAATTACCTAGGCACTGTTTCATTTTTCTTCCTTAACAATCAGGCAACAAATCTTCTTAAAAGGTGTAGCACTAAAGCAAAGACAGTTAGTTTTTGTCACTGTCTTGCTATGCCTATAGAATTACCCTGCTTCTCTGTTGTTCACCCAAGGAAAAACTAGTAGGAAACAAAGATGCTTAAACAGCTGTGAATGGGATGACTGCTAGAAAATCATAAGGAAGTGCTGTGGAAAGAAGAGGGGCAAGAATGAGGGAGAGTAAAATTGACATAATTACTATTTGCTTGTACTTAGATATCTGTAATCTCGTGTCCTAATCCCTAAAGAAATCAGTGATTTGTTGAGTGATACAAACTCTTTTTCGTGGGCTTTACCACTAGTCTGACACATACCAGTCATGAAACTCCTAGCAAGACCCTCTGTCCAAGCTTACTGTATTTAAAGCTCAAAAGAGTTGAGCAGAAAAGAACAAGCTGTAAATAAAGGACCTTACTCCTTGGTCCAGCCTTCTTTAAAATCAATAGAAAAAGAAACATCCCCTTGGATCAGAGACCAAATACTTTGTGATTTGCCAATCAGATGCCATAACACAGACATATACCATGAACACAAAAGCAATTTTGATTTTGGAATAATTCTCTTTTTGTCAGTCCCAAAAAAGGTAATAAAAAACAAACACCCAACAATTACTGAGTTGATAGCCATACCTGTTTTTCCAGCTCAGAACACAGCTCTCCTAATCGTATTCTTGCTAGCAACACAAGCAAGCCTCCAGTGCTGCCAGTATTGTAACCTTTCTTCTTCAGCTCTAATACATTATTACACTATATATTAACACATTATTATATTATTATTATGCATTATTTTTACTAAACAATCTGTTTCAATAGTTGTCTCTTTCCTCTGAAAGTAGCAGGCTACGTAGAGTATTTCTTATTAGATGATAACTAATGACTTCAGTTCTGATGACTGTGATCCAAATTTTATCTGAATTGTTTTGTGCTGTAATTTTCTGTACATTAAGACTGCAGGCCTAATTCTGTGAAAGCTTTCCCAGCTCTACAGGGAGTCAGTGCACTTTTTAGATTTAAAAAAAGATTGTTTTGCATCCTCAGAATAAGAAAATATACATTATTTTCCTGGCACCTGAAAAGAAATAATATGAAGCCAAAAAATGGTAACAGGAAAACTCAACTTTTATCTCTTTGTAAAAATGGACACATATTCACATGAAAGAACACATTAAGTGGTTTTAAGTTTCCTTTGCTCTCCTGCTCCTGTAGAACTTTGATCAGGCTTATAACATTATCCTGTAGGGACAGACTTTCATTTTTAATCAACAAAACTACCACATCCTCTATCATTCTTGCCAGCAGTAGCTTGCATGATTCCTAGCAGTCTAGCTGCTATGAAATATCTCAGCATTAGGTGAAAATCCACCCAAGAAGCAAATTACAGTTCTCCATAATCCTGCAGGAAGGCTGCTGCTGAACTGGAGTTAGTTTGTTTCAAGTGAGGTTGGCTATTTCTACACTATACTAGGGTAACATTGTTACATTTCTTAAAGTTCATCAGGATACTTTAGAAGGCTGTTGTAAACAGAATACCACCCTGATGGATTTGGAAAAACTTCACGGTGGCAGGAGATAGAGCAAATTAAAACAACATCTAAACAATTGGAGTGTGTATTGCCAGAAAAAATCAGCTGTCTTGCGAATAAGTAGGAAGTTCAGTCTCACATACTTGAGGCCTACAGCTTGCATGACAAGTCTCAATACAAGTCCACACATGAGAAAATACTACAAATATTAATAGAAATTAAATCAAAATAGGATCTTATGGAAATTACTTCGCATAACTGAAAGAAAAAAATGTTGAAATTGCAGAAACTGATGTCATTTCTGTACTTATGCTACAACAGTCATGATGACTCTCCTAGTCAGGAACCATCCATTCCACAGACACACCAAACCAGAGAGCTGTACTGAGCCTTGTATCAGTTCTGGATAACTCTACAAGTCGGATCAAACTAATGACTTCTATTCAAGTCCTTTCTTCCTCACTCACATTCCTCATTCCTCATTCAGGTTGGATATTAGGGATACCTTCTTCTCAGAAAGAGTGGTAATGCATTGGAACAGGCTGCCCAGGGAAGTAAGTGGTGGAGCCAATGTACCTGGAGGTGTTTAAGGAAAGGGTGGATGTAGCAGTTAGGGACATGGTTTAGTGGGCAACACTGGTGGTCTTTGAAGGCTCCTTCCAACCCCTACAATTCTGTGATTCTGTGGTGTAATGTAATGTTTCTATGGCATTTCTGTCGGCAAGAATAGATCGAGTAGGAGAATGAAAAAAGTGTTTCCATTCTTCAGTGCATCTGTGCAGACAAACTTATACTTTGCTACTTTTCTCTTGGCTAGATTAATAGTAGTTGCTGGGTCTTTTTTATGAGGTCTACTAAGAATCAAACTGTTTTCTTCTTTTCATCCATGGAATTTCTTATTAGTAGTTATTTTTAAGTAAGATGTGGTTTCTCACATGCCTCATGGAAATAAAGGAAAATGTGAAAAACATCCACTGGAAAAATCTCCATACTTCATCAGGCCCAGAGGATTTAATAATCAGCATGAGATTTTCTTCCTCTGAATTAATGACTCTTTTGTTTTAAAAAAGAATACTAATACTAAACAAACAAACAAAAAAGAAGACACATTTGCTTCTCATTCTCAGTGTTTATTTTTGAATGTCTTCCAGAATTATCTTTTGACTGAGATTGCTGACATGGGCTAAGGAAGTACTCACTAGCTTCAGTATTTCTAGAGGGGTCTTGGGAATTTATTTAGTTATTTATTTAGTTTTAACAGGGAGGAGACAGCATTCTTTTTTTTTTTTTTTTTTCTTTTTGTCCCAGAAAGCAGATGGCAAGTTGAAGATTGTTTCACTGATTCTGACATCTGTTTGCTTGTAGCAAACTGTTACAGTGAGAAGGACAAAAACCTCCTGGTAGAGACTTTAAAATCAGAAGGAAAAAAAAGTGTTATCCTTTCCTAGCAGAAATCCTGTTCACAGAACCACAGAACTGAAGGGACTGGAAGGGATCTGTAGAAATCTTCTGGTTTAGCTCCTTCAAATTACTGCATATAAGAGTGAGTTTAACACTCTCCTCAAAATTCGTGTTGGCTGAAGCTTTCAAAATAAATACATATCTGCTTCATTTCCATTTGCCGATGCACTTAGGAGTGGAAGCCTAGCAGAAGATACGGCCAATTACAGGTTTATTCAGCCTGTAAGTCATGGTGCATTTCACCAACAAACTACAGGTCCTATTCCGTCCTCCACCTAGCGTGAGGACCCGACAAGAAGCTAGCACTTTCATGCTCTCTGGCTTGCGATACCTTGTAATTAATTTCTGATAGCAATTACAGAGAACACAATCTTTTTTTCCATTTAGCAAAAAAGAAAATGGGATGGCATGTGTGAAATTTAAAACCTTACATCAATTTGACCTGGGGCACTCTGCCTGCCCTCCAAACAGCACCTGAGCTGCTCAACAGATGGCCTAGGGCCAGCAGTGACTGCTGCTGGCTGGAAAAGGGGAGGGTTTTAAGTGGGCATGAGAGTAGGAGAGTAAGACTAGAAGTGTTGTCCACGAGGCACTATCCACTCAAGCTCTCTCCTTGGAAGTATTGAAAAAATATAACCAAATTTATGTTAGGTAAAGAAAGGAAATCCTGGCTGATAGTCTGGTTCAGCTAGAGTAAGATTCAACAAATCAGCTAAGTTAAAAGTTTAATCAGTTTATTTAATGAGAAAAGGTTCACAGCAGTGACAGTCAGGGTGACACACTGTAAAGAGGATTTTAAAAAAAAAGCAGTAGAGCAAGAATAAAGGTAGTTTAGTAACTTCAAGATAATGTTGGCAGCATTTGTTTTTGGAGTTTGAAGACTTTGAACTATCTGGAAATGATAAATAGCCTGAAAAACAAAGGAATTACAGGAGAGAAAATGTACATCTTAAATCTCTGGTGCACTCTATAAGGAGCCTTACACTCTGAAAGCATTCTATGAACTGGTGATGTGGCTGAAGGCCATTACTTTCAGGATCAAATACCAAACAAAACAAAAACCAAACAACAAAGAAATACAAACTATATCCCCAAGTAAGAAAGTGGATCTTGCCTTTTTTCAGTTCCATTTTTATGCTTTCTTTGTCTTTACTGATTCACTCTTGAATTGCTCAGTGCAAGAAGACATTATAAGATTCCACAACAAGAAATCTCCCTACCTCAATAGCATTATATTCAAAGGGAGAACTTCTGTGAGAATAAGCATTGATTGGAAATGCATGCAAGAAATCAACAAGCAGATACACATTATTTTAGTTTAGGACTGTTTTCACTTTAAATTAGATGAATGTTGTGTTTAACCCGGTAGGTAGCTAAGCACCATGCAGCCATTTGCTCACTCCTCCCACAGCAGAGGGAACTGGAGAAAAACTAAAACTCGTGGGTTGGGATAAAAACAGTTAAATAGGACAGAAAAGGAAGAGAAACTAATAATAACAGTGAAAGAATATACAAAACCAGTGATGCACAGTGTAATTGCTCACTGCCCACTGACCAACACCCAGCCAGTCCCTGAGCAGCAGGAGCTCCCCCTGGCCAACACCCCAAAGTTGTACTGTCCATCATGATCCCATATGATATGAGGTACTCTTTTGGCTGCTTTGGGTCAACTGCCCTTGCTCTCTTCTCTCCTAGCTCCTTGTGTCCCAAAGCCTTTTCTGGCAGGGCTGTGCAAGAAGCTGAAAAGACCTTGACATAGTGTAAGCACTGTTCTGCCACAGCTAAAATATCAGTGTGTCATCAACATTACTGTCATCCTAAATCCAAAACATAGACCTATAAAAGCTACTAGGAAGAAAAATTAACTCTATCCCCACCAAAACCAAGACAGTAACTTAACAGAGATTTCTCTGAATCACAAACACATTTTAAATGCCTGATCTTAAACACTTAACGTGTTTCTTGATTTATTATTAATGACCATAGTTAACAGAATGTAAAATATGTTTTAGACAGTGATAAAAACAATTATTGTCCTGTGATGAACATAATCTAGATACAATCCAAGTTGAAGCACAGTAACTCTTAGCTGCAATCTGAACATGTACAGTAAAGATGCAGATAATTTGAATGCTGACAGATGCTACGTACAGGAACCATGAGTGGTACCTCTAGAATTAAATACATACATATTCTACTTCTGCCTCTTAACAATTCCATTTGTCTTATATTACTGAGCTAGATAAGATAAAATTGAAGTCCGGTCGTAAGCACGAAGTCTTTTTTAAAAAGGGATGGTTTTATGCTGTAAGATAATGACTGACAGCTAAGAAAAGTTTAAAGAATTGGCATAGCTAGAAACTGTATTACATAAAGTGATCCCAGTACCGCAACTTACCTCTTCCCTATGATTCTTTATTGGCATACAGAGAATACTCTGAGTCTTATACCCTGTGATCTGGTCAACTTCTGCATTGAATCTTGGATCCTGATACAAGAGAAAAACATAATTATTTGGATACTTGCCTTTTTTTAATCCAATATCTGAATTAACTGTTCTATAGGATAGCAGAAGTTCCATTATTACCTAATAATCATACAAAGTTGTTACTAACAGTGCATTCCAAAAAAAAAAACAAAAAAAACCGAATTACATGGTACATTAGTACATGTAGATAAATACAACTGCAACTGCCAGCAAAAAAGAACTCTCAGGAGAAGCCTTTCTTTAGCCTAGACCATCTTTATGATTAATCTATGCATGTATCTCCAGCACAGCTTCTATCATCAAGAGGAAATGACAGAAATATACAGAAAGACATGTAGCCACAGAAAAACAAAGTTTCATGATTAGTCTTTTTGCTTTACTCTGTTGCATCTTTTTTTTTTTTTTCAGCTGAAATTTGTTATAAAGCCTTGATTTTTTTAAACGTTGCTGCCTAGAATTCTAAAGAAGTCTTTTCTCTAGTAATGTATTTCAAATTAAGCATGATGACCCAATTCAAGGAGAAACTTTTAAAATAGGAGAATAAATGAAGTCCCACTGAAATCATGTAATTAACAAATGTTCAGGCACTTCTTGAGTTTGTTGAAAATGAAAACATATGGAATCATTCTGCACTCCTTGTAGCTTCTGAAAAATATTGTTTGGTAATGGTACCTAGTTCTATAACCATGCAAAGAGTAACCAAGACATGACCAATCAGAAGTATTAATTTTGATCTATGTATATTCCTATTAATCAATCAATTAATTTATTAAATTTCCATCACCCCTAAATTCAAAGCACAAAATAAACATATCCAAAGACTCTGGAAATAAGTGATGTTAAGATGAGGTGTAAGAAAAGTCTTCTCCCAGTGCTGGATTCCCTTCCTTTTTTTTCATCCAGCCTTGTATTAAGTTAGGCAAATTACAGTCTTATTTTATTTGGAAGACTGCTGTGTAGTTCAAACCCTCATCCTGGTCTTGTTCATTTTGCTCCTGATCTTTCTGCCTCAGATACAATCAAATCCTGAAAACTATTTTCTGTTGTAGGACTGTAGTTTTGCAGACAATTACATTCATGTTTTCATTCATTTTGGTGCAGAAATCTAAACATTTACTTGTTGAACGCTAGAAATGAAAATATTTATGTGCACATAAATGTTTAAGGCTGAAAATCTGACTGCTAATGACAGTTAAATAATTGACTTTGAAGTTATCATTCCAGTTGCAATAGTCATAGCTCCAAGCTTCTCTGTCTGTGCATATATGTAATACACGTATTATAATTTGAAATTTACTGTCTGCTTTCTATCTTGACTGGTGTATATTAGTGTAGCTTCAAATACATATACTAAAATGACAGTATTACACGAGCAGATAACGTCTTTTTCTAGGTTCAGCAACAGCTCATGAGAGGATTTCTTGGTTTACCTCATATGCATTCTTGATGTTCAGAGGCTGGCCTATAGCAGCTACGTGGCCCACAATGCCCTTGTTCCACTCCAGGCGAATGCAGTTATTTGAAGCTTCTTCTAGGGTGGAACCTTCAGCCACATCAAACAGCCTGCTTACAAGAAACTTCTCATTAGAGCTATCCTCACAGACCAGGAACAGGGAATAGCGATCAGCAGCTATAAGCTCGTGGATATGTAGGAAAATTTTATGGCAAAGTGCTGTGACATCCAAATGACTAGAAATGTCTCTGACAAGTTCTAAAAGCCTTGAGCAACGATCCCCTGCACTGGTCCCAGTCCTTGGAGATTGCAGAGGCATCTGTTCCTTCTTTTCAGAGCCAGAGAGGAAGCTTACTGCTCCTACAGAGTCCTTGACAAAAATCGGCCTTAAGGGTCTGTCAAATTCTGAAGCAGAGATTTTCCTTGCTGGTGTTCCAGAGTTGGTGGTCTCAGGGCAGGCAGGCTGGTGACAAGTACAGGATTCACTCTGAGATTTGGTCCCCTCTTTGCAGACAGGGATGGTATGAACTCTCTCAGCAAACCATGCATTAACCATTTCTCTGTAAAACAAAAATAAAATATAGTAAAGAATGTAAGTTAAAAATCTTTAGGAACTAAGATGTTTTGAAGAGGACACTGCAAAGAGGATAACTTTAAACCTTTTCATACAGTAAACATGAATGAACATAAACAGAAAACTGTTTCTGATTAAAGGAAATACCTGAATAGGCAGATGGAAACTGCTTATTATGTGGGTTTCAGAATATAGAAGATAAAAAGTTTACACTAATGTTGTGCTTGAAATTCATAATTTCAGTTATTTATAAATGGAATTGAAAAATCTATAAATTGAATTATTTATAACATGTATAAGTGAATAAAGACAAAACTTCCTCTTTTAATTCTACTTTTCTATCTTGAATTATCTGTAAGCACATATATTATCAATAACATAGTATACATTTTCTTATCAGTGTAATATTTCCTCTAATATTTTCTTGTCCAAATTTTATTTATTTATTTAAGTAGAGGGCTTTTAAAATCTAATGAATTAATTAATCCATTCATTCATTTTCTCTGTAACAAGGCTTCCTCACAGCACATGATCTCAGTAGAAGTATTTTTTTCTGAATTACACAATGTTTGGTCCTACGAACAGCAAATATCTTATTAAAAAAGTCTGATCTCTTGGAAACCTTTCATGGCGGTCATGTTTTAAATTTGGGATATTTTTTATTTGCTCAGCAGACCACAGGATTTTCAAGAGGGAAGCTGAATGAAACCATGGAAATGAATCAGGTTAGTCAGTCGCTGATCGGTTACAGGCATCAGTACATGTTAAATACGTGGAGCATAGCACATGGCCTTTTTTTTATTAATCTGAGTTGTAGAATGCAGTGCTGTTAGTTGTTAATTGCTAATTCAGAGAAACATAACTGATTTAAATCTAAAATCCACCAATACTATATTTATTAGCACACAATCCACAACAGGAAACTCATCTGTCTTACATTGAGTAGGTTTGAAAGAATTTCTCAGATTTTGCAATTGCATACTATTTGTAGGCCTCAACTGCAGACAAACGTATGAAAAATTAAAATGACTTTGGAAATTGTATGACTGTAAAAAGAGCACCTGGCAAAAGAAAGTCACGATGTCACCTCACCCATTCCACTTCTGTGTGGACTGCCTGGTAATTCTTTCCTCTCCACCAAAGCTCTGTTTAGTTGAGGCAGATCTCATTTAAAATAGCACTGTAAAACTAAATTCTTCTCCTATTCACACTAATACATGATAGATTATTCTTTATTTTATGAATTTATGTATGTTGTTGTCCTGATGATGCAAAACCTTACGCAGATGGCTAATATCATTCATAGCCCCAGTGATCTTAAAAGCTGAATGTCCACTGCGGCCACATAAGACATTTGTGAATTTTCCAAAGATGAGAGCATTGAGTTTCATAGAATTATAGAACTGTTTGAGTTGGAAGGTACCTTGAAAGGTCATATAGTCCAGATCCCAACTCTCTAGTTGTAAGGGTCTTTGTCCAAAGCCACTACATGAAATATTGGACAGCATTAAGGCAGTGGGAGATTTGCCTCTGAGTTCCAGACAGCTAGGATTTCACTCCTAGTTTTTCCATTTTCCATGAAGCTCCTGAAAAAGTGCTTGCTATAGCAGTAATACACCTCAGTCAACAGCTATTAGAATTTTGCCAGCAAACTAAAGCTAAACCAATTATTGGAAACATTATGCCAATGAACACAATGAAATTCCGTTGTTATTCTGAGTGAGTTTTAGTTCATTGCTTCGTTACTTATTATTAAAAAATGTAAACTCAGATTTTTAAGTACATTAATAAAAACTACTGACGATCTTTTTTAATTACAGTGGTAATACATGCTTTTTGTGAAATCATCTCATTCAAATATTTCTTACAATGAAGATTCATAAGCAACTTTTGAGGTATTAATAAGACTTTGATTTAAACAGGATTACTTTATAGTACTTACACAGCATAAATAGTAAATGTGGGAGTTGTGACCATTTATTGCTAAAATGCATAATATACACAGGGCAATATCACATTTGCAACAGCTATTTTAATGAGAATCAAAACAACATTTATAACATTAATTTATTTTATAACATTCATCTAAAATCTTCAATTTTAAATTGAAAGAAAAAGCAGAATAAAAATTAGTGATGACAATGACTAAAAATATCCTTAAGAAAAGTAAAAACTTAAATGGAAAAAAAATGTGTAAGTAAACCCATTACTTCTAATATAAGCACTGATAACTTTCTGTCGTACATACTATGATATTTTGGGATTGGTTTGTTTTCTGACTGTTTTTTGTTTTGTTTGTTTGTTTGGTTGGTTGGTTTGGTTATTTTTTAATATTAATCTCCTCAAAAGAAGCAATTACTTCAAAATTTTAGCTTTTTCTAAATGAAATTTAGCATCTGGTACTAAGGCTTCAAGTAACAATGAGAAAATGTGAGCTGAGTGCATTTAAAGCCTCAAACACAGGAAGATAAGTAGAGAATAATAGTTTGAAAAGAAGTCTTGTAAGTTGAGCAAGTTTCATGTTTGTGTGTGCTGACTTGATTTTTGAACAATGAGGACTGGCACTGATGTAAAATTAGATTTTTAGTTGACTGTAATAAGTATGAGACGGAGTGAGCTTTCTTGAACTAGGCAGTGATTAGATGCAGGAAGCTGTGTATTTTGTCTGTGTGTTTTGTTAATGGATCAGCATGAATCTGTACTGATGTACTGAGTTTGAGCATTTTTTAATGGAATCTAATTATCTACTTAATTACATATGAGAAAAGGAGAATATGAAATGCTGTCATTTTGCTTAGTTCTGTTTTACATTGAATTTACGTTGGTGCATGTGTTAATATAAGACACGGGCAGAGAAAGATTCAGGTACCCTGTATAGGAAAGCAAAAGCAGAATTTTGATCTATCTTGAAGCCTGCCCTTTCTTTTATTTTTGAGTGCTGTGTAACGATGTCCTCTGGCTTTTATAATGTAGTAAGAATAATAAGTAAAACCAGTACATTCTGAATTCTAAAACTCTGGACATGAAATAATTTAGGTTTTACTTTTTTGGCTTTTTGCTCTGTAAAGCAAGCAGTCTAATGTTTCTCTGTCTTCTGGAGGTTATTGAGGGATGTGGAACATAACTGTAAAACCTTTCCAGTGAAAGTAATTGCATTTCTTTAATAAGGACTGGGTACTTGTTAGCCATCTGCAGTACTTATAAAGTGCTTTGACACTGAACAGAACTGTATGTGGAGCTGCGTAATTATGAGTAACATACTCCTCTACCCCTTAATGTCTCTTAGATGATGGTCCAATAGATTGCCAACACAATGTGCAGTTCTCAAAGAGCTCTGTAGGTTAACAGCAACAACAAAATCTATACTTTTTAAAGCATGGTTTTGAACTTCAAACCATTTAGGCATTTTAGTTTGGGCAACAAGAAAGCTGTTCAGATTCAGCTGGAATAAGAACAGTGTTTGCTGACCTTTTACTGAATACTTCTAACAAGGAAACTATTTAGCTCCTTTTACACACAGTTATGGGTGGAATAACAGCATTTCATGTTAACCAGTGTATTCTAGCTGTATGTGGAATCTATGAGATGAAGTCTTGAGAAATGTTGATAATCTATCCTGTTTAACAACGCCCGATGAGATTTCCACAAATACCTATTTTCTCAGCAAACAGCACAAGAGATCCAATACAAGATGCATACTGAACCACAAGTGAGGTGACTGAAGTGGAAATTAGTAACCAATGCTATGTATGACCAGATGTTATTTGAAAAAGACAATGTGAAGAAACGAAAACTCTTGTCTATTCTATTCACACGAGCAACCATCAGCTAGTATTGGTACTGTTAAGAGCTGACAGGAAGGACCATGGTGAAAGTAAGCTTAGAAGTTACAGAACATTAAACAGAAGCAGATACTGATTTTTAGTGGTGTGTTAAATTGTACAGAAAGTAGAACTATCAGCAAAGGAAGAGATTTTTAAGATGAATAAACAAAAAAGAAAAAGAAAAAGGGAAAAAAAAGAAAAAGAAAAATGAACCAGCAGTTGAGAAAACAGAGGCAGGTTGGTCATGCAGAAGGGAACACAGTTAGATCTGAAAAGAGCCTCAGCTTGTTTTATTTTCTGTGCCTTATCAATCAAACCATGCTGATCTAATTGATATTCTACTCACAGTCTAGGAATATTAAGTAATTTCCTGTACCATTCTTTGCATCACTGATTATTTTCAGAATACACGGCATAATTCTCAAACACTAGCAACAACCAACAACAACTAAAAGCACCTGGTGAAGATACTTAGGGTAACAGCCCAATTATAATTGCCTTGCACATATGTAACCATGCTACATATTTAAGACCATACAGATGTGACCACTGAGTAAGCATTAAGCGTTTTTGGAGAAAAAGAGGAAAAACAGCACAAAATACTGGGAATCAACTATAATAGTCTACTCCATCCTACCCAACTTGCACAAAAATGTGCAATAATTACTATGCCATAAAAGGAGTAAGTGCTGAGAGGATTTTAGTGCAACAACAAATAACAAATTTTCTCTGTTGCTCATAAATCTTTCATATATACCGCATGTGCATTTTCAGCAGGTGTGTAGGATGTTTTGCCAGTATTTCATTCAAACCAGAAGTTACCGGTAACTGGCCTGTCTTCCTTTCAGCTGAGACAGAGTTGTCTGTCTTCACAGTGTCTGCTATGATACTATATTTTAATTTCAGGAGAAAACAATGTTGATGATACACTGATGTTACTAGTTGTTGCTGAGCAGTGCGGTACAGAGCCAAGGCCATTTCAGTTTTCTGTTTCTCCTACTGTACTACCAATGACAGGCAGACAAAGGAGCTGGGAGGAGACAGAGTCAGGAGAGCTTGTATAAACTGGCCAAAGGAATATTCCATACCATACGACGTCATGTGGAAGGAAAGTTTGGAAAGGGGTGTTCAGCTCTCTGACATGCTTCCACTGCTTGTGGGTAGCAATTGCTTGTGCATCACTTGTTATATGCATTTGTAAACATATACATATAGTATGTATACACACACACACACACACATATATACATACATATGTATATATATATATTTGTCATAACTATTATCTTTTTTCTTCTATCTATCTTAGAAAATAGTTTTATTTCAACCCATGATTTCTACTTTGATTTTTATTTTTCTCCTCCATCCCAGTGGGAAAGTGGGAATTGAGCAAACAACTGTGGCAATTCTTATATGTTTTCACCTGCCAGGTTAAACCTCAACACTGCTTCAGGAGAGGAATTGAATTCAAACTTGCCTGCTATTCATAGTTCATTCCGAAAGTAATGTCTCCTATTTATTTCCATGGGAATTATAAATACAAAGAAGACAATAACACTACTTGTTAAAGCAAATTCTCAGCTACACAACACTACCTTTCAGCATAGTCACCACCATTAGCTGTGCATTTCTGCCAATGATGAACAAGAGCCTGCATGCTACATTTTTAAAAATCTGCATGGGCATCTGGAATGTGGCATGTCTTTCATGTCAAAGCAGACACTGCTGAAATGCACCACCTACCATCTCACTGTGGTCACATCCACTGTTTCATCTCCATAAATGTTCAGCAAGCAGTGATGAACATCAATGCGTGCTATTTTTTTCACACAGAACAATACAGTTCCACACCTTTGCTTTATATGCCCTTCCATGTCAGATGCTATTTTGTCAGATTGCTCATCTGCTGCTATCTGGCACATGGCAATAAAATTTTACAGAACATTGGTGGGAAGATTCAGCCTCTACTGCCATACCACCAACATCCACCTCTGATGTCATAGACTAACATCAAAAAATAGGACACATCACTTTCAGAGCAGCTGCCACAGAATGCCAGCTTTCAGGTATCTGAATTCCTGGAGTCCAATCCTGCAAATGTTGATGTCTTCAAACTTCTTTCCTGTGTCTTGACATAATTTAGACACAGAAATCATTTAAAGGGTTAACAACTTGAAATCTATTCAACATTAAAAAATAAGTTTGAATGTTACAAGTCACTTGAATTAAACTTGCCTACCCATCTTCTTTCCAGTACATCTTATCTCACCATCTTGTTTGATCTGTTTTTGTCTCCTTTCTAGCTATGGAAAGACTTAAATAAACTGTGCAAGGCCTCATTAGATGGAAGCATTACAAATGACTGTGAGAAAAAGTGTTTTTACATTTACTAAAAACGTAAATTGAAGAATGATAATTCTTTTTCCTCAAATCCTTTCCAGTTGTGGTTACTAAAGATGCTGTTTCTAACAGTGGTAGGCAAACAGTTTTTGAAGACCAAGTATAACTTGAAGTCAGTGTCAATTTTTTTGGCACAACTTGTTCAAATAGATAGACTTATGTTTAACATGTAAGTGGTCCAACTGATTTCAGTTTGAATACAGGTCTAAATGAAGAACTCTGATTCACTATTCAAACCACACTCATGAAAGAGTGAAATAACCACTTTGTGGAACTATGAAACAGTATAAATCTTGTGTGATGCTCCTGTTATTTTTAAAATAGGAGACATAACTTCATTTATTACTTCAAGCATAAGTATTAGAAATGGGAAACTCGTTAATAAGCAATTCTTACATATTTTCAAGTATTTTAAAAGACTGCAAGCTTGTTTTTTCACAAGAATAATTGTTTTGTGTAGGGATTTCCTATTCACAGTATAAAGACAGAGAAAAATCCTCAGAGGCTGAAGGTCGAAATCTAAAACGTGACCCTTCATTTCTCCTCCAAATGTATACTTATCATTCCAGGCTCAAAAATCTTAAAAACAACTATGGAGCCAGTTATTTAGCTGTGAAAAGCAATAGCACAATAGCAATGGCATTGGTGAATGATGGAAAGTTCAGTTCACACCTGCCCAGAGACTTTTCAAAGTCTCCACCACTTCACTTCCACTTAAAAGTCCCAAAATAGGGGTTAGGTAAGACTTAAGTGGAGCAGAGGCTTTGGGCTGGCCCTCTGTTCAGGGCAAGTTCACCATAAAGTACAAATAAATGGGAAAATATATATATTTCACTAAGCAAATATATTTAGTGGCTATATTTTCAGTGCCAGACCTAATGTGAAATTACAACCATTGAGTAATTCACAAGGGCCACTTGAGCAGGGTTTCTTTTCTGGCACTTTGTGAATAGCTCCTTTTGTATTTAATGCTTTTTTTTTGTTTTTGTTTTGTTTTTTTTTTTGTAAATCATATAAGTAAAGAATCATTCCATATAAATTTACCTGTGTTTCTTTGCCAGAGAAAGACTTGCATTCTGTGATTTTATCAGTTATATTTATTCATAACAAAAGCAAAATATTTCCTCTTCTGAACATGAAAATAAGTTGTAGCATATTAATTCAAGTCAAGAATGTGTTGTCCAAACTGGCTTTGTTTTTACTTCGAATCTGAATCACATATTCCCACACAATTCATTTTTAATTTAGCATTCAAAGAAGCCAAAACATACTCTTTAGTATTTAAATGTACTTTATTGGATTTGATGACATCATAGGTGGTGTGTCATGATTTCAATACTTACATTTGCTAACTAGCACATTTTCTGTACTCTACGGATAAAAGTGTTTAACTACCTTGTCTCCCAGAAAGGCAATGTATACCTCAACTCAGCGTTTCTTCACAGTTGCCATAAATTTAGACCCTGTTTTCTAAATTCATCCTATTAACAGCAGTAAGAATGGAAATGAGTTTCAAATGCCTACTGGTGTTATCATGAACACTGTAAGTTGCCCCAAAACAAAAGAAGACAGAAAGATGTTAACTAAAAAAGTAGTTAACCACATTTATTTTCTACGTGGCCTCTAAGGTTTGCCAATTGTATTTTAATTAACGTGTTGTGCTTGCCTGTTCATTTCTTTTTCACTTAGGGCAAACAGTAAGTAGTAAGAGCATATTCTCCTTGGAGATGCTCTGTGATTTCTGATGATTAGTTTATCTTCATGCCAAAAATTCTATGTGGGAGTTGAAATGATAGCTTTTGAGGGATTAAATATATAAACTGCTAGTAAGTGATTTCTAACTGTTTCTCAAGTTATGTTTTCTTCAGTCTACAGTATTTGGTGCTTTAGAAATTGTTTCCAAAATACTCAGGCACAGACATAACTTTACTTCTAAGAATAAATGCCAAAAATACTTAGTCATATTTACAACTTCATTAATGTGGATAACATTCCCTACCTTCCTGAATGCTTTTTGAGTCAGGAGGTTAAAATATTTTGGGATGGTCTTAATACTTGCAGTTATCAAGAAAGGCAAAAGGATTTGGAAGCTATTTATAAATGAGACAACTATGGAGATCATTAAACTTACAAGAAAGCTTTCCAAGGTTTTATAGAAATGACTTTTTTTTTCTGCACATCTTTCTCAGAAAAGCTCTGTAAACATCTAATAAAAGTAAGTGCGAGAAAGTATTCTGATCCCTGTATTAACACCTCTGTTTCCTGTGGCTTTCAAGCCATGGTCCACAGAATCAGTGGGTCTGCAGCCCTCTTGTAAATGCTTCAGATCGAATAACTTAGAAAAGCAAGGCCACTTTCAGCATATCTGAACAATTTGTATAGGATTCTATGCCTACATGGGAAAATTATAAGGGGTCCTTCAATCAGAAAAGTTTAAAAACCGCAGCCACAATAGGCATAAGTATGGCTCATACCTGTAGGTACTTAGCATTAGCATTTTTTCATATGTCAGTGCATTTTCCTAAGAAAAGCTATAGGCCAAAACATGTTTCAGTGCAGAAGATTTTATATAGCTCTATCTCTGATAATCTGAATTTTCATACAGTTGCTCTAAAAATTCATTTATTTTCCATAAAAATAGAAAAAAACATGACTAAATAACATAATGACAGATAATCTTTGTGAGATTAAGCATCAGATAGACTGCTCAAGAGGAAAGGCATTTCTGAGATGCCATCTAGACACAGAGATTGGAAGGCAAACGTCCTAAGTATACCAGGCAGCACACCACAAACTGGTGGTCCACCAACTATCATGAAGAAAAAAAAACAAAACTGCATAAATAAATGTAATTGTTATATTCAAATTGTGCAATCTCTGAATTCCAGCCAAGTACGGGCTCCCAGTAAATACCACTTCTGGAAGTGCCACGCTGTTCAGGGCATTTATTTTCCAAAAAAACAACCCCACCTTAATTCATTCGTAAATATTTCCTAACCGTGCTTAATAAGTCAAGAGGTATTTATAACAAAATAACCTATTCCAAGTGAAAGACATACTTGGTTTAATAATTTATATCCGTTGTACCATACATTTAGGAATCCAGACAAAAATTGCCTGGAACAATGCCTATAACCAAGGGAATAATTTATACTCTGGTTGTTCTGGCAGTCCACAGTGTGTGACTGCTAAAAGAACTGAAAGAGAATCACTCCTGTATTTGTAAGACTAGGGACAATCGTAAGTCAGAAATGCAGAAGTACTCCATAGAGAGATGGAATACATATCAAGTTCGAGCACAACGATGCATGGATCGTTTTTAAGGAAACATAAAATGATAAATCTTTAGGAAGATGAAAAGGGTAATGGATTCAGCCATAAAAGCCATACAGTTTTGTTACAATAGCATCTAATTATACTTAATAGCTTCCGAGAGCTATGAAGAGCCTTTAACAAAGGGGTAAACACAAGACAGACTAAAAGAAGTAGTTTTACTTGAAAACTTTTCTGCCTTCTAGGAAACTAAAATATGCTATGCAATTCTAACCCTTTGAAAGGAAAATATAGCAAAAAAGAAGGAATGAAATAAATTGCTTAAATGTAGCAGCACCCAGGCATTTAGGAAGTCTTGAGCCCCTAAGTGTGCAGTAAGACACTCTCCATTTGCCACACAGAAGACTGAATCACTAAGTGAACCAAATCCATCTCTGATTAAACTTCCCTGAGAGTGCTGATGACATACTTCCCCTTTGCTGATCTGTACTTTGATCATACTGTAACACCTCGTGGATAATAGCTATTTCTGTCATCACTGTATATCACTTATCTCCCTGGAGCAAAAAATAAAGTAATAAATGGGTGATCCTGTAGCTTCCTACTCATGGGATCAGACTTTGTTCACATACTGGAAGCAGGGATAAACGTAAAGCTATTAATCTGTACTGCATGTTTGTGAGATTGCAACTTTGTGCTGCACAGGTGGAAGTCAATCACCACATCTGTAGAACAGAACCTGTCAGTGCGCTCAGCCATTAGAGACTGGAGGAAGGCAGTAAAGTGGCCTGCCTCAGACTCTGTCTACCTTGACGCTCTTCAGGATCAAAATACAAGGTGTAAAACCTTTGTATATAATTATATTCTAGGACGTATTTTAAGGGTGAGGACAAAAGCTGGTGCAAATTTGTTGAACAGATGACCTGCATATCCCTTCCCCCTTCTCTCATAATTCTTCCAATTGTCACACCCATATTAAAAACAATAGTTAATACAAATCAATAAAATTATTCTACGAATAACAGCAAATTCTTTGTTTTCAAGTGCCAGAAGAACAGCTAGAACAATGTCTACTTTAAATGATGGAAACTAATATCAGGCTGACCTGTGCAAAATGGAATAGTAATCTCTTGTTCCATGAATATATTGGCTTACCCAACTCCCATACTTCAAAAATAAAATCTGCAGCACAAGACCACCCGAAGTATTTATTTTTTAAGTAGTGATTATGCCTCTATAAACTATTTCGGTAGTAATTAACAAAGCACCACAGAAATGTATTCATTATAATTTATATAAGTATGCATATATTAGTTGATAACTTGCATAAAACAAAATTAGGTTTTCTGATTCAAAGCCGATCATCATCAATAGAAAGGGCTTTGTAATAATAAATGATTGTGCTGGTGATCTGTGCACAAATACTTGAAAAACAGACAAAGAAACTTTGGCCGGTAGCAGCCATGCCTAGCACTGCAAAGTAGAATATGCCTTTGTGCTCTGTAAGGCAGCAAGTTAAATTACATCTGGGGCTACTGCTTTCAGGACCTGTGAGGACTTTAGCATATTATGAAGAAAAAAAAAAAAAGATAAGTAAATTACGATTAGAAAACAGTTAAAGTGGGCTCAAAGAACATTTTTTGTCTTGACAGAATAAGTGAAATGCTAAGAAACGAGAGCACTCACAGCACAGTCTGTTCCTGTATTGCTGTTGTACAAAGATTCCACTGACACAAAGCGCAACAGTAAATGTTAGAGTGTCTTTTCAAGCTCTAACACATCATAACAATGTAGAACATTAAACTTTTTTATCAAAAGAAATCAATTCCTTCGGACTGCCCAGTTTTACGGGATATCAGGTCAGCTAATAAAATCTGGACCACCATGCAGTCTGGTAACTCGTAACTTGTCTCATCAAATACAAGCTGTTTTACGAAAGAGGAATTCCTCATTAAATATTTATAGCTTGCTATTTAGGCAGTAAGTAAAAGACAAAAAGCAAACCAAAGCATTCCACGCAAAGCAACAGAGAGGATAGTTTTGAAACTGAAACAATGTTTCCACCACTGTAAAACATCACAGAATTATTGCCAAGCAAGAACTCCAAGTCAACAGCTTTCCTGCAAAGCTTCTCTAAATGCAGGGGCATCGCTGTCATGAAGACATGCCCGAATTGTATTTTGCGAACTACTGCCCGTCTCAGACTCACACAAACACAAAGCTGTACTTCAGCAGAAAAAGAACACCAAAAAGACTAACCAAACCTCTCCGTGGGGAAAACAAATCTGACACAGCGGTTACTATTAATTAACATTCTTATTTGTTCAATACTACTTCCAGTTTCCAAAGGAAGTGTGACAGGCTGAGCTAATAAAATGCTACTTCTCAAAGCTGCTAACCTCCTATTTCCTGGGCAAACAAGCTACCCTTCGTTTCCATACCATGCACTAGTGTTCAGCAGAGCAGAAAAGTTAACTACGTCCATTGGTTACAGCTAAACACAGCCTATTTTAAAAAGTTCAACACTTAAAAGTCGTTTCTAAAGGCAATTTTGTCTTTTCTTTTTTTTTTTTTTTTTTCTTTTTTGTCAAATGAACCTAAGGAAGAAGCAGCAGAAGAAAGGGGACTGTGTGACAGATGGTCACTAAAAACCAGGCGACCCCTGAAGCTTTCTAGCTTGCTGCGAGTCAATTATTAATGGGGATTTCTCTTCTTACCGCCCCATCCCATGCAGAGAGGAGCGGCAGCAAAGCCTCCCTCAGAACGCATCCATTCCCTCTAAGTGACTTGGGAAAGAAGCAAATCGGCAGCGGTGAGCAGATGGTGCGAAGCGGCTCAGGAACAGGAGAGGAGACGAGAGAAGTGAGCCCGCGGAGATGGCGTGTCCGAGGCACAGAGCGCAGGACTTACTGACCCGAGCTCTCCAATGGGATGTACCGTGGGAGCTGCAGATCGCCTGTGCTCTGCATCCCCACTGCTTTGTTTATCGGAAAATATTCAAGATGGAAACCTGACTCCGCTTCTAAAAATAGCTGAATTTACTGAGTTTCAACTTGAAGTCCCAGTGCTGAAGTGTGACAACGGTACGCAAATACCTCGTCTTATCTCCAAAAGGCAGCATGTCAAGCCAGGGGGAAAAAAGCCTGGACGAGCTCTTCGGGTCTTTACATTAGCTCTTCGCAAAAATAAAGTAAAAACCAATAAAAATTAAAAGGGCAGGGCAGGGCAGGGCAGGGCAGGGCAGGGCAGAGCAGGGCAGAGCAGGGCAAGGCAGGGCAGAGCAGGGCAGAGCAGCCACCGCGAGCGCTCAGCCGCGGGGAAGTGTCCGCTGCGCCCGCCCCGCGCCGCAGCCCCGCTCCGCGCTGCCCCCTGCCGGGCTGTGCGGCGCCGCTCCCTGCCCCGCTCCGCCGGCCGCCCCGGCCCGGCCGGGCTGGGCGCTGCGGGGCCGAGAACCCGCCGCGGGAGCGCCGGGTGTCTGCCCGCGGCAAGGGGAGCTGCTCGCCCCGCCGCCCGCGGCTCTCGGCTCAGCCCTGCGATCTCCGCCGGGACGTCAGAAAAGCGAGGAGCTCGCGAGTCGAGCGGCGCGTTGTTTTGAGAGGACCGAGTAACGGCGCACCCTCCCCCCTCCCGGCGGAGAAGGCTCCAGCGTATTCCAATCCGATTCGCAGAGCAAGGAGAAAGAAGCGTACTGCCCGCTGCTCTCGAGAAGCTGAACGAACGCGTTTTGGAACAGCGCGAGTAAAGCGGGGCTGCGGGCAGAGCCCGGCTCCGGGACAGCTCCTCGCGCAGGACGGGGGAGCCCCGCCGCTCCGCACGGCCCCGCACGGCCCCGCACAGCCGGGAGAGCGGGAGGAGCCGGAGCCGGGCAGCGCCCGCCTGGGAACGGCGGTGGCAGCGAGACGGAGCCGCTCCCGCCTGGCTTCAGCTTGGACTCCTTCGAGGGTGGGGGTGGGGGAACAGTTTTTCATTTTCTTCGGAGGCAGCAAAGGGAAACCCAACAGCGACATTTTGCCGGCAGGGAAGGATCCGTCCCTCTCCCAGTCTTACCTTGTGGCTTTCCTGACAAAGTAGGAGCGGGCGAAGTCGCAGTGATCGTCCAGCCACGCTTCCACCGCTTCCTGCTCAGGCGAGGGGTGGCAGCTGCGCTCCATGCTCCGCTCCGCCGCCGCTCTGCGTCCTCTGCCGTCCGCCGCCGCCGTTTCCCCCGCGAGCGGGGCCGGGGCCGCGGGGCTCCCTCCCTCCCTCCCTCCCTTCCTTTCTTCCCCCGCCGCCGGGGCTCCCGGCCTGCCGGGGCCGGTTCCCAGGTGCTCGCCCGGCTCGGGCGGCAGGAAGCCCGCGTCCGGCCCCGGCCCCGGCCCCGCCGCCGCACCTCAGCGCATCCCCGGCCGCGGCAGGCAGCCGGCTCCACCTCCCGCAGCGCCCCGGGGGGCTGCCGCGCCCCCGCCCCGCCCGGCACCGCTCGGCCACGGACGCGGTGCACCGGCGGTAGCCCCCGGCCTCGGCTTGGCGATGCCCGGCGCTGGAGTGGGAAAAGGAGGCGTTTATGTGTGCCGGGACTGCTGCGGGGACGGCTGGCCCAGGCGGTCCTCGCGGGGCAGGGGGGAAGCGCAAAGCGATGAAAAAGTAAGTTGTTCTCCGTGCGTCTGCCAAAGGGACCCCCCCTCCACCCCCCCACACGCCTCCTTTCAGTTATTCTTCTTTCAAGACGTGGCCTGCTTAACCCTGCTTGAAAAAGTGGGAAAATAGAAGTCATCTCGGAGTGTTTCACGGTTGAGCGTCAGCCTGAATACGAGTAGGAGAGCCCTGGCTTTTCGGTCTTTCATCCAAAAAGCCTACAGTGAGGCTTTTAAACCAGCTTGAGACCATGAATGAAAACAGCCCAGCTTTGAAGATGCTTCAGGCTCGCGGCTGCTTTTTTCCTGCACTGTTAGAAAGCAGCATTGAACATCTGGGTTAATGCCAAGCATCGCTTTTATGTCTTGTTACACTCTACACTGTACATGTGCACACATAATAAATTACCAGCTGTATTCATAAAAGACTACACAAAACAGAATGCACATGTATTGTTTCCTGTGTCGCAGGAAGATGCACATAGATGTACATAGATGTTAAAAGTGTCTCTGTAGGTAAGACATCAGAAACAAATACCATCACGTTTCTGTGGAAAGGGATCTATAGGGTCTTTACAATGATTCTCTGGTATAATGAGAGAGAATCATTGTGTATTCTGTATAATAAGAGAGAATCTGAGAAAGATCGTTTGTCAGCTCCTCTTAAAGCCTCTCAGCGAATACAGTGTTACGCTCTTCAGATGGAGTGTGCAGCCCCACACACCTCTGCAATACTCTGCAGTGCTTCTAGAGCCTTGCCTCCAGCTCCTGGCAGAAGAAGTGGGATTCTGCAGTGTGAGCAGAGGCTGCAGCAGGAACTCCACAGCAAAGCGTTTGAGAGCCTGTCTGTGAGCTCGGGGGGAATTTTTTTTCTTCTATGTCTTTGTGTAACATCTGTCTTCTGGCTGTAAGAACTTGTGTAATAGGAGGCGCACTGAAAGGGAAGGTTTACATCAACATAACTCCTTATAATTCAACAAAAATCAGATCTCAGAAGTGCTCAGGGTGGACCAAAGAGCAAAATGTGAAGATAAAGTATGAACTGGTTAAGGCATGTTGCAAAAGTCAAGCCACTATTCAAGGAGAAGAGGAATCTATCAACAGGGAAATTCACAATGCAGTAAACTACAGAAGAAGACAACATGGCAATAAAGGAGGTCGGTGTTTAGCATCAAAACCTGAAAAGTATGATCTGTAGAAGAAAATGAACATAGCATGCAACTCATAGACTTCAACTTTAACTGTTTCGTTCAGAGAAGGGGTTTGAGGATACACTAGTCATGGCGATAATTTTTTGTCTAAGCTGGGCAAAGCTTTCAGAGAACAACCTTATGTTGGAATGCTTAAAAAGCACAAGAGAAATGTAAAATATGCAGTTATCAAATATCAGGAAGCATTTCCATGAATAGTCTCATATGGGATATTGATCACAGTCCTGCACATTTCATATAGAGTATTGATCACAGTCCTGCACATCCCATCCACAAAAGCTATTGCAGAATTATCACAGTTGATTTCAATGGGAAATCCAGAACTGACCAAACAGATGGAAATATCTCTTATGTAAAGAGAGAGAAAGAGATGAATGGAAATATATAATTTCATTTCTGTTATTTAAAGTACAATAGGATTTTCTCTCTGTCTCATTGGAGAATAACAAGATAATGGTCAATGAAATTATGGCAGCTGCAATACATGCCATCTCATTTCTTATAATTATGAGTACAACTAACAGGAATAAGCATTTATACTGTAGTAACATTCAGTAAACACCGGTCAAGAATAAATAAGCATTGTACTGAGCTCTGTAAACAACAGTGCTAAAGTCTAGGCTTAATAATGATAATGCCAGAATGGGCAGGGTTGGAAGGGACCTTAAAGGTCACCTAGTTCCAACAGCAGTATTGAAGTACAAGCTTGCTGAGAAGCAAGAGTACAGCATCCCTGCTCATGCCACAGGGTACTGGGACCCTGGGCAAAGCTTCTTGGACTGTGGACAGCTGCCCAGAATGCGAGAATGTGCATTTGACTTTGTACCAAAGGAGGGGTAGTTGGGCAGGGCCACAGCGCACTTTGCTCCGGGCTGACAGCCACTCAATTAGCCATCCTACAGATACAAATCAGTGTAGCCAGTGCAGGTAATTGTCTTCCTGTGAATTCAGTGGTAAAACATCAGTTCAAATTCCGCTACCCAAGCGAAGAATTGCGTAGTCTCTCCCAAAATAAATCACAAAAATAAAGATGTTGTTGGGGGAAAAAATTGATACTTTCTCCATATCCAATGGGTTTCCATGAATAATAATGAACACGCTGTTTTCATTTTCAAGGTGACAGGAGGGGGTGAAGGCCAAGCATAACAGAGAAGTGAATGTTGAAAGCGGAAAGAATCTTTCATAGTTTTGGCTTCCAAACTCCTGTGAAAAAGCTCCATGCATTTTAGCTCATACCCAGCTTTCCAGTTTGTTTCCAGAGTTTGGATGACAAAACTGATGTAGCTGTAAACTTGAAAAGTATTTGTGATAATGACACAAGTAAGTATGGTCAGTTCAAGTTTAAAAGCTACTTGTAGCAAAGCAGGGGGCCTAAAAGCATTGTATCAAAAGCAGAATGCTTTTCCTGCAGAGCCTCATTCTGTAGCAGGAGTGGTTGAAAGAAAACCTTTTAAGTTGAAGTTTTTGTATGTTTTGGAAATACTGTAAGATAAGAAGATGAGAAAGATTTATTTATTTATGTATGTATTTATTTATTTGCTTGCAAGGCACTTTAATTAGAGATGCTGCTAACTCGTGAACAGATGTAAGAATATGTCTAGAACAAATATGTAATCCGAGAAGTATTTATTTGATATTTATGCTTGAAGGATCCTTTATTTATTTGAACTCACTAGAAACTCAGTTATTTCTATAACATTCCCCTTTAAAAGAGAAGAAAATAGGGTTTCAAATGTCACTACAGTTGACTTATTTGTCTGACTTACTCATTAGATGAATTGGAGCAGCATTTATCATTGCTAAGAAGTGGGCTGTCTTTCTACCATCCCTTACATCTGGAAAATGGTTGGTCCATTTTGGCTGCTAAAACAAATCTAGGACTGTACTGTATTTCCAATGGGACTATAATGTGATAAGGCAGAGGAAATTATTCTGCTTCTTTATTAGCCAGCACTTTTACACAAATGCAAGTATGTATGTATTCTTCCACAAGCGGAAGAATCCTAATATTAGTAAAGCAAGTTTCCATTTCCCTTCTGCTATTTAAGATGTACGAAGAGGATGAAATAGCAATAGTAGAAATACTAAAACGTGAGAATGCCTCATCAGTTTATTTTCTCAGTTCTTTCCAAATAATTATTGGAAATGTTTCCCAAATAATCATAGTTTTGCAGCGCTGCTCACTTATCACATAACCTGCCTTCTCCTCTGGGATAATGTTACATATATCCTACAGGAAGCCACATAAAATAGTAGCTTCCTCCTATTTTGATTTGAATGTGATTGAGTATTTGCATCAAAGTACCATGCAAAATTATTGTTAAAGCAGCAGCTTCTCTAAGTAGTTTGTAGTACACTGTAGTACAGCAGTTTGTCTGGAAAATACTGTCTAACTTTAACTCCTGAAAAATATAATTCAGAACTTGAATTTAACACATTAACATTTAAAGTTTCGGGATAAAGAGACTGTTTGAAGACTGTTACTGAGTTTCTCTCTTTTTCTTGGCCTTCTTCCATTTAAGGAAGTGCTAGTCATTTCAGTTCTTCCTTGAATGTCATGTTTTCTAGCCCTCTGATCATTCTTTCTCACTGTTGGCTTTTCCCAGATTGTCTCTAATGTTCCTGTGGTGTCTCATTGAGTTAGGATCAAGTAATCCAGTTGAACACATACCAGTATCAAATGAAGTGGAAGGAATATTCTGTGTACCTTGCAGGCTTATACAGTGCCCCAGGGGCATGTGTTCTTGGCAACAGCCTGATCTTGTTGACTCATGGTGACCCACTGTATTATCTATTCCCTTTTCCAAAAGAGTTCCTATATAGGCAGGTGTTCCCTGAGCACCTGCTTACTTCTGTCTAAGTGTACTTCCTTCACTTTAAGCTTTTACGTTTCATTCTCTGATAACAATCAATTTCTCCAATTAATCAAGATTATTTTGAATCCTATACCTGTTCTCCAGTGTATTCTTGACCTTGCAAAACTAAGTGCAGATTTGCTGAAGGGCACAGCTCTAGGCAATGACTGGGAATGTAGAATTGTAAGTGGAATTCTCAGCATTATTTCTGGTGAATTTAACCTGAGTTTCTGGACCTTATATGCCAGAACCTCATCTTCACTGAGATTACAGGCACTGTCCTGATCTAAGTAAGGGAGTCTATGCAGTGGTTATACTGTGGAATAACAGCAAACATGATGCATTGACTGGATCAAATGGGGAGGTTACAATCATCTGCAAATGTGCACTCACACAGTCCATTTCCAGTTACATTCAGCAGATGCTTCTGGGCTTCTGACATGTTGAAGATTGAAGCTTTAATAATCTCTCTCTGTTTGTTTGTTTGTTTGTTTGTTTGTTTGCTTAATATATATTCAGATTTTAAATAGGAGGCAGTAGGAAAGTAGGAAATTGTGTAAGCCAGATTTCACTCCAGTTCTTTCTTGGTGTAGAAGGAACAATTTTTCTTTCTTCCTTCCTTCCTTCCTTCCTTCCTTCCTTCCTTCCTTCCTTCCTTCCTTCCTTCCTTCCTTCCTTCCTTCCTTCCTTCCTTCCTTCCTTCCTTCCTTCCTTCCTTCCTTCCTTCCTTCCTTCCTTCCTTCCTTCCTTCCTTCCTTCCTTCCTTCCTTCCTTCCTTCCTTCCTTCCTTCCTTCCTTCCTTCCTTCCTTCCTTCCTTCCTTCCTTCCTTCCTTCCTTCCTTCCTTCCTTCCTTCCTTCCTTCCTTCCTTCCTTCCTTCCTTCCTTCCTTCCTTCCTTCCTTCCTTCCTTCCTTCCTTCCTTCCTTCCTTCCTTCCTTCCTTCCTTCCTTCCTTCCTTCCTTCCTTCCTTCCTTCCTTCCTTCCTTCCTTCCTTCCTTCCTTCCTTCCTTCCTTCCTTCCTTCCTTCCTTCCTTCCTTCCTTCCTTCCTTCCTTCCTTCCTTCCTTCCTTCCTTCCTTCCTTCCTTCCTTCCTTCCTTCCTTCCTTCCTTCCTTCCTTCCTTCCTTCCTTCCTTCCTTCCTTCCTTCCTTCCTTCCTTCCTTCCTTCCTTCCTTCCTTCCTTCCTTCCTTCCTTCCTTCCTTCCTTCCTTCCTTCCTTCCTTCCTTCCTTCCTTCCTTCCTTCCTTCCTTCCTTCCTTCCTTCCTTCCTTCCTTCCTTCCTTCCTTCCTTCCTTCCTTCCTTCCTTCCTTCCTTCCTTCCTTCCTTCCTTCCTTCCTTCCTTCCTTCCTTCCTTCCTTCCTTCCTTCCTTCCTTCCTTCCTTCCTTCCTTCCTTCCTTCCTTCCTTCCTTCCTTCCTTCCTTCCTTCCTTCCTTCCTTCCTTCCTTCCTTCCTTCCTTCCTTCCTTCCTTCCTTCCTTCCTTCCTTCCTTCCTTCCTTCCTTCCTTCCTTCCTTCCTTCCTTCCTTCCTTCCTTCCTTCCTTCCTTCCTTCCTTCCTTCCTTCCTTCCTTCCTTCCTTCCTTCCTTCCTTCCTTCCTTCCTTCCTTCCTTCCTTCCTTCCTTCCTTCCTTCCTTCCTTCCTTCCTTCCTTCCTTCCTTCCTTCCTTCCTTCCTTCCTTCCTTCCTTCCTTCCTTCCTTCCTTCCTTCCTTCCTTCCTTCCTTCCTTCCTTCCTTCCTTCCTTCCTTCCTTCCTTTCTTTCTTTTCTTTTCTTTTCTTTTCTTTTCTTTTTAAATTGTCATGATATATTGCTAATTTTGAGACAACATTTGGCGTCTACTGGCTAGCTAGTTATTTTCTATCAGCAAGTGTTCTTATCGGTACTTCTGTTAGTATTTGAGATTGTGAATTTAAGTGTAAGTTTTGTACATGGCTTTACAAATAATAATGAAGGCAAATTATAAGGGGCTTTTTCTCCCTGATTACGGTTGATGGGAGAAGGAGACTTCAGCATGAAAAAGAAAGAAAAAAGTGATGCACTGAATAAAGGAAAGTCTCCCTATCAGAAGCCATTATTAGTAGAGTTTAATTCAGAACAAGTCCTAACTTTTCTGGATACGTTCTTTGTCACATTTTCAAAGTAACGATCTCTCTGCAATCACAGACAGGTTTAATAGCACCAGCAACTCCTGCCAGCTATTCCCCATCACGTCTGATGAGGGTAACTTTGCCCATTCCCTACACTTTGAGAATGAGTATCTGCTTGGATCTACTATTACTGTTTCTTTCTTTCCAGAGTTGCTGCTCTTCAAAATACTATCTTCTTTCTTGTATGTGAGAATTCAGTTCTTTGTTCTTTGATTATTAGCTTTGTCTCTAGTGTGTTAAATTATAGGCCAGACCTTCCAAAGTGAACTTATTTGCTCTATATTAAATCACCCACCATTCCCATTATTTATCACTCTATACCTTTCTGTCATTTGCAACTTTTTCCAGCAATAATTTTCTATTTTTATTTAGATCATTCAGTCTGGTTTGGTTCCATTTAGAATGGACCACACTGATGGCATACATTGTTGTTTTGTTTTGTTTTGCTTTTGTTTTTTACCAAGTTGTTTTTTGTTTTTGTTTTTTTAATTGTGAGCCAAAATTCTACAGAAATTTACAGACTTTTACTTTATCAAACATATATAATCTCATGTGAAAACAGGAAGGGTTTTTTTCTGAGAAAATCTATTTTCTATCTGTGTTGACTGGAGTTAATTGTACTATCATCCTTTAATTGTACACTGATTATTTCCTGTATAAGCCTTTCCATCAGTCTTCTTGACATTGATGTCAGCCAAAATGATCTACAATTTCCTTATTAAATAATGAAACAAAGCTTGCTTCTCTTCTGTCTTTGGGAACTCATCTGGGATTTCAAGACATGCTTTTCATAGTTTGGTTCTTTTAAATTTCATCTTACTGAGGTTTTAGGGCTGTTAAACAGGTATTATTTTACTTCCTGGTATTCTGGAATCTTAGTAGCAAACATCTGAGTTTCTACTTCAGTGGATCACATGAGGAATCTTTCACTGACACAGAGCTCATCAGTCTTTATATTTATTACTATCAATACAAAATCTTTATACTCCAGAATGTATAGCATAAAAATGTGTTTATAATGTTGACTTCATGGCTTTATCCTGCCATAAAAAGGGAAAATGCAGTTAGTCAGAAAATGTTAAGTATCTGGTATACCCTAAGGTGCTCAGAAAATTGGTGTTACAATTAAGTCTCAGTGTAAAAAGGAATTAGTAATAAATTCAGCTAGTGCCAAAGTTTTAAAGCATTTTATGAATCTAAAACTCTTTCAGTGACATTATTCATTTAGAATAATGTCAAACTTGATCTTATGCAGATCTCAAAGTAATTAAACTGCTTAACATTTTCTAGTGATCTATGTGGAGGGGAGTTTTGAAAGATGAGGTGTTCCTTTGACCAAGCTTAACTTTACTTAACTGAATAAATTAACTCTTTTTAACCCACTATGAGTAAACATGCCATGAGTAGAACAGTGGTCTGATTTAGCAATGAGAACAAACTTCATTGGTATTCTATATGCATCACTGATTCTAGAAAAATAATTCTGAATACAAGTCATTTCTACATGGTGTAAAGAACACAATTGGAATCAGACTTATTTGTACTGGAAGCTGTATCACAAATATATCTTTTGCTTGGGTGGGTACATCATCAAATATTCACTGCTTTTTTCTTTTTATTTTAAGGAAGGGTGAAGGGAATAGAGGTTTGGATTGAATATTGAATCTACAAGTAAGCACAGAATATATCACTGAAGTACTATGCAGTGGGCATAAAAATTGTTTTCAAGGTATTTTAGGAATGTGTAGACAAATTCTGGTAATTAAATAGTGTTAATCTGTGGTTGTGAAAGTTCAACAAAGATTAAACAGTAAACAAGATGAATAGGGAGATTACTTACACATAACATCAAAATTATAACCTAAAGGTACAACCACAAAACATTCACTGTTCTGAACAAGTGAGGGAAACGTGTAAGAGAGGTTGTTGGTTGGTTTTTTGGTGGTTTTTTTTTTTTTTTTTTTTTTTTTTGGAGGGGTATGGCATGGTCAGGATCATTACATTTTCTGCTTCATCTTTCATGCCCATCTCTCAAGGCATCTGTGGTGTAGACATTTGTTCAGCCAAAAGCATTTGAATGAGACTATTCACAATGTACCATAGCTGAACCCAATTCAGCTGCTATCTGATGAAGAGCTGATCCCCCAGTAACTGCTCATGATGCCTCATGTTTATTTTTTTTTTTAAGCTTTGGCTGACCTGAGGATATGGAGCTTTCAAAACCATTTGATGCTAAGTAATCAGTTCTTGTATAGTAAGTAGAAGAAAACAATTGTACATCTAGACAGTAAAATAGATTTTCACATTCTGCCATCAGATACCTCAGGGCCATCACCACCATGCCTTCCTGAAGAAGTGATTGTATTTCTCAGGAAAACAGCAAGTGATCTAAGAGCAACAAGGTCCACATTATCATGGCTACACACATTCTCGTGCATGATGCTCTGTTTCTCAAATAACTACTTACATTTCATGACTGGCAGGTTGCTCTCTGTTTCTGAGGCAGAGGCTGTCTCCGGCCATGTGGTTCTGCAGCATTTAGAATAATCATTCCTTCATGTGTCACTGTAAAACCAACACAAATGAAAGAATAAAACCTTTTTGTTGGAACCCAAATACAATTTGTATCTCTTGAAAGCTTTTCTATTAATCAGTGTCCTCCCATTACATCCATGAAGACAGATAGTTGTCACTAGTCATGTACTACAGATGGCTATGACTAAGTGGAAAGATTATGTGATTTGACTTAGAGTACAGAGAAAGTTTTTGTCATAGCTAAAATCATGGTGGATGAGTCACTTTCTTTTAGTATAGTGTTTATCCTGTTAGACCACTGGGGAGCTGATTGTTTTATTGTTAATCTCTCCATTACAGCCAGGGGTTACCTGGCTGCTTCTGATAGCCTCTGCCACCTCCAAGGATTGGGGAAGAACCATATCAACAGTGTTCTCAGGGTGAAGTGGCAGACTTGACTTTGTCTTACTTCAGACATTTCAGCATCCATTCACTTTGGTAGCACATGAAGATGTGAACTGTGGCTTTCATCTCTGGAACATGAAGAGTCTCCTTTCCATTAGAGGAGGTGCCTTTGGGGCACCCCGCTTTTAGGCCTTCAGTATAGACTTTAGATGGGGGAATCAGATTGTGTGAGCCAGGAATAATTAGGCAGATGGGAACAGTAATACAGAAGTAAGCATACAATTCTGCTGAGCTGTTTGTTCCAGGCAGGAACATTAAGGAGGTTCTTCATGAGCCCAAACCTTCTGCCAGCTGCATGCGAGCTGTATGCTGTGCCTGACTGGCCCTCTGTCTGCCTGCACAGTCTGGTCTCTTTTCAGAGACCTGGAGGGAAAAAAAAAAAAAAAAAAAAAAAAAAAAAAAAAAAAAACATTTAATTTTTATTTGAGCTGATTTAATTTATTTTGGGTTTATTCATTTCCCAAGTAAAATGGTTATGTGGAAGCAGAAGTTCCTGTGGTGTTCTCACTGCTTGATGCAAGTACCCTCAAGGAGCTGAAATGCGACACAGCCCATGACAGCCTGGGTGGAAAGGCTGCAGCCCTGCACTCTCACCTCACCCTGTAATGTACACATTTTTTTGCCTTTCCACTGTGCTATTTTTCTCCTTTCCACGGGAGGCCAGAGAACAGAGGTGCAAAATGGTCTGAAAGACAGGCTGTGTGCATGTGTGTGTGTGGTACATGGTCTGTATCTGTCATGTTGTTTTTCTTCATTAATGATCTAGAAGAGTGCTTTCTTTGTGTTGACAGCTGACTTTCCAGGTCTCATAAGGAAACAGCTCTGACAATTAGATTAGTATTGACAGGACTGAGGTCTGTATTTACAGGAAAAAGGCTACATTAGGCCCAGCTGAACTATATCTCTTCCTCATGTCTTTAAGTTCCTGAAATCCCAGAATAAGTCAAGAAATGTTTGCCACTGCTTGTTTTTTTCAGTGTAATGGGAATTCAACATATTATTAATAAATGATCAAAATACATATTCTGATAAATTTGCGTCTTTCATCAATCTGCTATTTAACTGTCTTTCAGAAATTAATTAATTTTGCCTCCTATCATTTCTGTCTTAGGCAAGATCTTTCCATTAGTTTGTAGGAGATAGATCACAGCTATTCCATTTACTTACTCCATGTCTAAGTCTTCAGTTTGCTGATCTCAGTCTGTCTGTGAATAAAAATACCATCCTATTTTTCTACTTAAAAACAGTTTTGGTGAGAGAATTCAGAGTTGTGTAGAAGGAAAAAAACACAAATCAGTCTTCTTGATTATTTGGTATTTTATTAAGGTTGAAAGATGTTCATTTTATGTGGACTGATTCTCCATTTAACTGTTGCTTGGAGTAATATTACTCTAAAGTAAAAAAAATTTTGTCATTGCTATAGTCTTGTATCTCTATCGACTGCTACAAGAAATTTAGAATAGAAAAAGTGTATGAAGTATGTATAAATATATATGCATATATAAATGACAGCAAACAAGCAAACCAGTGTTTGGAATCCTATAATGTTTATTGTTCCTTTTAAGGGGAGGAAATTAAGAAGTTTAAGTTGACTGTAAACTATTCAGTAAAGTAGAAAGCAGGGGCTACAATGCCCCCAAGTGCTCTCTAGCCATAAAAGCTTGTAGAATGTAGATTTTTAAGCCAGATACAACCCTGCAAAGCATTAAACTGAAACATGCATAATACTATTGCTTTCACTTATTAAGACTCCTTCATTAACTGTGGTTGTCCCTGAAGAATTAATGTTTCTCATTCAGAGTGACCTGAAGCATTAAGACAATTGGGTGTGAAACAAACTCCCTCATTCAAAAGTAGAGTTTCGTTTTTTTTTTCTTTCAATACTCTATTTCTGAAGCTCATGAATAGTAACATTAAATCATTTCTGAAACTCTTACTACAATTGAAAAAAAGGAGAAAATTGTTTTCCAGTTTTTGACACAAAGAAGAAAAAGAAGTGTCTCTCTTTAACTCCACGATTCTTCAGATCCACCAACCTGCATCTGACAAGCAGGTTGGTGCCCTATTGAAGAGACCTCAGCACTCATGCAGCAGAGAGCCTTGCAGAGTGCCCGTGCTGAAGCTTCATCTGGAGGTCTATACAATCCCAGGCAGTGTTTGTACAACGAAGGCTCTTCTGTGCAGGCTTTTTGCTGTCTGGAGCATTAGCATAATTCAATTAAAAATCATCCGGTAACAAACAGAAAAAAACAGAACACAGATGCATGTGTTTTGATGCTCTCAGAATGAACTGCACTCACACTTTAGGCTGGAATATACCTGTTCTTTTGCTTCTTTGCCTCTTCTAAGGTTGAGCATAAACCTTTCTTATCTACTACTTCAAAAGCAGTAACAGGTATTCTAACTTTTGTTCTCCTTCCCATTTTTAGTTTCTTTATGGAAGAAATCATGTAAGTGCACCTCTGTGTATTGGCCTTCCAACTTATAGATCAAGACTAAGAATACTTCAGTGTCTCTGGTGTTCTTACCACGTTTTGTTTGTGCTCCTATCGTTGTTACTGCTTGAAAATATCTTAAACTCCAGTGCAAAAGTCTGACAGTTTCCCTCAGAAAACACTTCTTTCCTAGCATTTAGAAGTACAAGTTAATAGCAGTAGTGAGCCGTCATTGTCTGAACATGCACACTAGTGGTTCTGATTTATTGCTATCCTTTTGATCTCACTTGTATACTGCTTACAGAGCCGTGCTTCTTCATAAAGGTCCTTGGGATATGGACTGAGCCTTTGTGTTTTGTACATAGTGTTGTTTCTGTTCTCTGTTTGAATGTCTTGACCTTTAAAAAGCAACTCTGAGCCTGCCAAAATGTGTTTTATTTAATCAAGAATCTAATTCAGAGATAGCAAATCTCTTACAGGCCTGAAATTCACTCTGCGTACTGTTAATGCCAACCCAATTTTGTCCACACAAATGTTCATTAAGCTCAAGAAAAAAGAGCTGTAAACACAGATAAAAAAGGCTTCAAAGTGCTGAGAAAAGCTTTTCTTAATATTTACTTTATTTCTCACTGGCATAAAGGGTAACTAGAGTTCAGGCTAATCTGTTGGTTTTATTTCCAGAAATGAGAAAAAAAATATAACTGATATTTTATTCCTCAGTAGTGTTGATTGATTGCCAAGCTGAGCACAAACGATGAAAAGAAATGATTTAAAGAAAGCCATTAAAGGTAGAAACTTTTGTGTAATTAACAACAATGTTCCCTCTAGAACAGAACATTACTGACCACTAGAAAACCAGTTGTACTGCAGGCTTTGTTAATTTTCATTGACTACAAAGTAGAATAGGAAGTTTCTACATAAATCGGTGCTACTACAGGAACACAGCTGAATAATCTGAGCTGTCTGACCCCGGCACAGTATCACAATTCCAAATCATTGTCTTAAGAAATTATTAAAAAATCAGTACTGGCAGAAGTGCTTGCTGTTACGTTAATGTTCATCAGATTAAAGAAGTAAAGTGACTGAAGCAGTATGAGCAGTACATGAAAGCAGAAGAGTGAACGGAAAAAAATGCATTTGAAGTGTGCCATGGCCTCTCTCAGAGAGCCTCTCATCGATCTCCCTTCCCTTTCACCCTGTCAAACAGCTGGCATAGCGCGTGCTCTGCGGACAGGCGAGCAGCAGCATTCACACAGCTGTGCTATATGGAACACAGATGCGTTCACTTGCATTTGGTAGTTTGTAGCCAGCTTCCAGAGTTTTGGCAGAATTATTCACAGATGTTTGACACACACAGATGGTACAGAAATTTACTGAAAAGGGAAATGAGGTTAATACCTGGACTTTTCTTACTGTTAGCTTTATCAGACTGTAAGGTCCATCTCTGCGGATCTGAAAGGAAATCATTTATGTATATTGAATTGAAATTCCTTCTCAAAGTTGCTTATAGCACAAATAAAGGAAAAAATCCTTCTCTACTTTTATATAAGGGCTTTGAAGTGTTTGTGGAAGGCACTTCTCTGTCACTGGGAGGTTCCCATCCACAAAGCACGCTGTGTGTCTTGCTCTTCAGAGCTCTGTTAGTATGCCCAAACAGCAACATTGATTTCTGTGTCCCAGAAGAGTCTTTCAGACTGTTTGCATTGCTTGGCTCCCTTTGCACACTGCAGGTTTGCCAATAATGAAAGTAGTAATGTCTTTCTTATGTTAACACAGTCTATTGGAAAGCAATTGAAAAAAAAAAAAAATCTCACTTCTACATTGCCAAACAGCCTCCAGATGGGTGGTGGGCTTTGTTCCTGCTAGCTAGAAAGTTTCCTTGAAAGAAGAATGCTTGAGGCTGCACTTCTAACTTTACTTAAGTGTGTGTTCCCCTATTATTTGTGGCTTAACTTGTGCGTGATGCTTGGCTGCTCTGCAGCTTCTGATTCTTTCATACATTGCTGCTGCTGGCCATTTCAGCAAACAAATTGGGGTGTGAAGCTGGAATAGTATTCTTTTGGTCTAAGTACTGTGCGTTTAATGTGGTTGACTTAGACTCCGTATTGAGAGTTTTTCCCTTTAGGGCAGTTGCACAGAGCTACCTACCCAGTCATTGACAGCATTCATTGGAACTGGTTGGAAAGCTACTGGGATTAATGCTAGTACAAATTTTAGACCAGTGGCCTTCCCCATTATTCCAAAGGAATATTCCAAACCTGTCCCTTTGGATGTCAGAGGAAACTGAGGTGGTGCTAGGTACATGTTCATAGGAAAAAGATATAAACAAAACCAACAACAACAAAAACAAAAGATCAACTCACAATAGCAAATGGACTAGTCATAGCAAGTGTTTTAATAAGAGGATCTTTTTTAAATTTTCCTTTTCACTGTATGTTATGCAATATATGGTGAGCACTGTATTTGCTGGCAAAAGCAGAGAAGTCTGGGAAACATATTCATTTTACTCCACACTTAAACAAACAGTTTCTTAAAACCATGACCAAGAAAGGAAGCAAAAGTACTTAGCAAACCTATATTAAGTGTTCTTACTCAATGTTTATATTTTGTTCCTGAAAAATATACTTACTGTATTGATAGCTTAGTAGCATTCAACTCCTGCAGTCTGATGTGGGAGAAGGCTTAGAGAATATTTTTAACCTTGTATGGAAACTTAATTTTGTTTTCAAAATACCTGCAGCTCAGTACAGCCTGAGCCATTCTAAAGCAAAAATTGTGGTCTACAAAGAAAGTTCATGTGACTCCCACAAGGTAATAGTGTCTGGGAGAAAACTACTGGTA
Organism: Oreortyx pictus; assembly: GCA_036925125.1. Classification (NCBI taxonomy): domain Eukaryota; kingdom Metazoa; phylum Chordata; class Aves; order Galliformes; family Odontophoridae; genus Oreortyx; species Oreortyx pictus. Next base: position 35,045,017 of record JAUPFR010000005.1, read on the forward strand.
GTGCCATGAAATGTCCAACACTTCCTGTAACTTTCTAGTGCTTTCATAACACACTGTTAAGATAGAAGCCTTCCAAACACCAACGACGTTCTTATAGGAAGATGACTTCTTTCATCCAGAAAGCCCTCTGTATTACTTCCAGATTGGAAAATAATGCCACGAGTAACTAAGATTTTATAGATTTGCATTTGATGAATAAAACTGTGTTTTCAATCACGGATTTGGAATTTTTTGAAGGTAAATACGGATATTATGAAATTGTACTGTATTCCCATAAGCATGTATTTGCAGGTACTTTGTCAGAAGTTCTTACCACAGGAAATGTAAACTAGATTTTAAATTTGTTTCTTGAAAAGCAAAAATATTTAAATTTTGCTTACTTTTCATTCTCATCTCATTCATTTTGAACATTTCATATTACAGTTCCCTTGTCTCTGAGTAAACTACTTCTCCTAGTTAAGGACAAACTGCAGCCTCCAAGTGCAATCTCCTAAGAAAAAAGAAGGATAATGAAGAATTACTGCTGCATTTTAAGAATGCACCTGAAATATTTGGATATAAGGCTTAGATTAGTTTCCAGAATTTATAATCCTGACTACCACAATTATGTCACTCCTCCCACAGGAAAGATAAATTGTAAACAGTGTTGCATAGTATATCTTATATTTTTAGTGAATGGTGTTTTCACCATAGGATTGGTTTTCATCAGGAAAGTCTCCACATCTTTTCCAGAGTAGGAGCAAAATATTTTCATTTTACTGTTGGTTGCCCTGAAATACATTCCATTAGTTGTAATGAAGATAAAAGGATGAATTGTGAAATACAGGTATACTATAGAGAATGGAGCACAAGTCTTCTGAGGAGCAGCTGAGGGAATTGAGACTGTTTAGTCTGGAGAAGAGGAGGCTCAGGGGAGACCTTATGGCTCTCTGCAAATGCCTGAATGGAAAATGTGGCAAACTGAGAGTTGGTTTCTTCTCCCATGTAACTAGTGACAGGACTAGAGGCCTCAAGTTGCACCAGGGGAGGTTCAGACTGGACGTTAGGAAAAATTTCTTCCCCAAGAGTGATTACGCACTAGCACAGGCTGACCAGGGAGGTGGTGGAGTCACAGTCCCTGGAGGTGTTCAGGAAACATTTGGATGTTTTACTGAGGGACATGGTTTAGTGGGAAATATTGGTGATAGGTTGATGGTTGGACTGCATGATCTTGGAGTGACTTATGTGGTTCCAGAACTGGAGTACTGGTAGCTTTGGAACAGGATTTGTCATGTAAGACAGCTTCTCAAGGCCATTTTGAATATTATTCAAAATGATATTTTGTCCTCTTCGGGACATTTGTACCCAGAGTGCTATTTCTACTAGAACTGTAGGGAAACACCAAATCTGGGCAATGGTGAAGTGTTTCACCTTGCTAGTTTTGCTTTAAAAGTTGTTGCTATTTTTCTTCACCAGATTCAGCTTTTTCCAAAATAAAATTTGTAGTGGTTGTTTACCATGGTAGTTTACAGAAGTGGACCTGGCTCTGCTTCCAGTTCTGTCATGGAAATTCTTAGTACTGTCCATCAGTCTGAATATGTCTGAGTGAATAACACACTGGGTTAGCCACAGCAGCCCTGCAGACCTTTGCTACCTCACAGTGGCATTCACTAAGAACTTAGTGTAGACATAGGTCCTCAGCATGATAAAATTAACTAAAAAAATGCTTTCTGGATGAAAGGATACTTGTTCTTGTTCTTTAAGGACTTAATAGCTCTGTGAACATGATTCAGATGTAAATAGTGAAAGAGAGGAGATTCAGGTTATTTTTGCTCAGGAATAACATGTGTATAAAAAGAAAACAATAAAGGGTCTTGACGGTCATTTCTTGGAAATTTTCAGCTTTCCACGAGAAGTGAGCACACATGCTTCTTAAAAAATGATGCAGATGTCTCTGCATGTCTGTAGCTTGGGAAGCCACAGATGGACTCATGTTTTGAGAGGAAAAAAAACAACAGGCAGTCAATTTGGAGAGGAAAAACAGTCTAGGATATTTTGTGGCTGTTATTTTTTGATATAGGCCTGCAAGCACTGTCAGCCCTGCTGTAACGGGGACAGCTGGGTCATACCACAGAGTGCGTCACCCTGAATTCCTAATTTCACAGCAGCCAGTGCTCATCTTAGGGCTTAAGCGTGCTTTGCCATGCACATGTGGGATGAATTGAGAGAACAGTGGTGGGACCTGCTGCTCTGGTCTGTCCTGACAGCACGAGGCAGTGCTTGGGCACGCGCAGATGTGTATGAGGCGGGGGGCTCAGCTTCTGCTCAGATGGCTCTGCTGTTTGAATTGGCTTGCTCCCTGGAAACGAGTTTCCAGCTCACAAATTAATCTATGGCTGTGGTGTGGAGACCAGAAGTAAAAGACCTGTGAAGAAACGGATGGAACTCCTGAGCTGTGAATCAGAGAAAGACACCGAGTGTCTTGTTGACTCAAATTCTCAGTTTCATGAATAGGGCTGCCAGCAGCATAATTTCTTGCCATATACAAGCAGGGCTTTTGTTATGCTTCCATCTGTTTTTGCAATTTTTGTCTAATTGGCTAACTTTTAGTGGCTGTTGACAGCAGAGTCAAAATTCCTCCTTTCCATTTTACCGCTCTTGTAATCTAGGATTATTTTTTTCCATTCCTTGTTATTGTAAGTAATTATAGTTACAACTGATTATTTTATTATAAATAATTATTAATTTCTTTCTTTCTGCAAATTTCTGCAAATACAGTCTCTGACCAAAAAAATTCATAATTTAGCAGCTAGCATGGGCATGGATATGTTTTAATTAATTCTTTTTGCTATAGCTGGAAAACAGGTGTAAAATATTCGCTTTTCCAAACACTGTGAGTTGTTGTCCCTTAACACTTGTAAAACCATTTAAATAAGTCATACAATACCATGTTAAAGTATTACTGAACAGAGGAGGAAGGTGTTAATTCACAATATATATTCAGAAGTCCCAAATGGAGAAGTGCACTGAACGGAGATTTGACATACCAGCTTGCATGCAGCCATTGTGACCTAACTGAATTTGCCCAGAAGGTCCACTGTCTCTATGTGGGACTGACTTAGTCATAGGCTACATTTCACTTGCCTTCTAAATTAGAGCATTGATTTCTGATTCTTAATTATCATTATTCCATTTGCTGACAATTAAGTCATTTGATACATGAACATATGGTAGGGACTGAAAGTGAAGAATGTTGCCAATTTATCTCTTCTAAGTGATCATCTGGAAAACGGCAGACTGGAATAATGAAGTTCATTCCTGCTGCTGAAGGAAGAAGGAAGTCATTGCCTGCTTTTACATTTTGTGTCAGGACAACTAGAAGTCTCCCACTCAGCTTCAGCTTGTAGCTGTAGAGTTTTGTCTCCTATATTAATTTCCTGTAGGTGACAGGTGACCCCTGATAGGTGACATCAGATAGATAGCACTCTGAGCTGACTGCTGTAGATGAGTGCAAGAGAGATCAGAGAAAGAGAGAAAAGGTTTGGGTTGATTTGTGCTATAAACCACAGGAGAACAAAAGCTTATCTTTCCTCACTTTCCTCACTTCACCTGTGAAGAGATGCTGTTGAATATGGTCCCTAAAACACTGCATAAATTGTTCATCCAACCAGACTGGAAATACTCATATATATAGCTAGTCTTCACACACTACCATGAAGTACTCTGAGGAAACTTCAGATTCTTCTTACCACTGCAAGAATAAAAATGTCACAGTGGAATTTCTCTTCTATTACAAGTTAAAAAAGCAAAATCAACCTATAATTATTTCCAGAAACTTCTTCAGAAAAAGAGTTTTCAAGGATTTTTTTCTCATTTTTGGAGGAAAAAAACACACTCTCAGGAGTTCAGTGCAGCCCAGGTGCAGGGTATGGTATGCAGCAGAGGGTGTGCAGCAGAGGGGAGTGCTGGGGAGTGCTCACTATGTGATGCTTGGCAAGGCACAGCAGGCTTTGCTTCTCTTTGTTGTGCCACTCCAGCCAATAAAATAGTTGCTATTACTTAATAATCTTAATCCATGATTAAGATTATGGGAAGTTGCTGGGAAATAATAATGGTCAGACTTTGCCAAAATGATAGTCTCCTGGGACAAACTGGCCACCTGGTATGTCGAATAGATTTCTGTTCTTAGGAAAGAAAGGTGGAAAGATCTACTAATACTATATCAGAGAACAAAATAGATCAGATTACATTATTACTCCTTCCTTCAGTGTCTTAATGTGTGTCCATGGTATGGCAGGTTGTATTACTGCTGGAAAAGTCTTGTTCTGCCTTTGCTTCTTGCATGATTTTCCTTGTCCTGAACAGTTACTTTAGATTAAATTTTCCCTGAAAAATCTGTAGCTAATTCACAGCAGAAAGTGGTGGACTGAACTGAAGCATTTAATACCAGTGAAATAGTTAATAAGCTTTATTACAAGCAATGTTGCAGATAAGGACCTCTTCTGGCTTGTCTCATGTCCCAAGTGAAGAATCATTCATGAAATTTGTGCTAAATGTAATTCAGTTAGAGGAAAAAAAGACCTCAATCCGCTCTTAAACGAAGATTTACTTAGAAATATCTGTTAAGTAAGGAGAACTACCTGGAAAATTATGTCAACAAATTTAAGGAGATGGCAACCTGGAAGTGTGATCATAATAGAAACCTATTCATGCAGAGAATTTGCCTATGTCTTCTTTTTTGAGGTCTCTGTGTTTCAGAAATAAGGCTTCTCTGAAACCATAGATAGCCAGAAAAGAAAGGAACAATTATTTAATTTACAACGTAATTAAATGCCGAGAAAGCATTTAGAAAAGCATGGTAGTAGAGAAGCATGGCTAAGGAAGAGTGATAAGCTTGCTCTGATGCCAAAACTATCAAGGATTCTGCTCTCAGCAGCTGAGGTGGTGTGGTTGGAATTAGCTCAATTATGTCTGCGCAATATCACACAGTGTGCAGGGCAGATAAAACCAAGCAACCCTTGCATTGTCTGAATTTGAAGGCTAGGTCTCTTGGCAGCAAAGTATTTGAGACTTTATTCCGAGTGCGCTTATGGAGAATTTTTGCACATCCTTATTTTGCACTACCAAAGAGGCAAAAATATTTTAGTGACTTAGTAGAGAGTTTTAAAGGATGACACTTCAAAAGTAGTTATAGTTTATATGGTGTTTTAGAAGTCATCGTATTCTGTTGTGTAACGCTCTGAACTGAAAGTCTATAGAGATGATTTCTTAACATTTCTTCTCTATGACCTTTTTAGTTCTCCTGCCTTCAGTCTGTCCCCCAAGAGCTTATTTACAAGGCAGGCTCCTATCACAGCTGTTGCACAGTTCCCAGTATAAAGGAAACATGTCATTTGGCTCCTCTAAGACATATAAGAATATTAAGCATACCTTGGGAGGTCAGTGCTCAGTTTAATGGTTAGAATGGAGATTCGTAAGTGCAGAGTTAGCTGTCTGAATGAAGACATCCAGGGGATTTAGAACTGCTAGGCAATTTAAAGCTGCAACTTTATATGTGAATGTGTAGGCCTTTCTAAGATGCTTTGTTCATTGAAAGTATCTATAAAAGTGAATGTACATGGTTGGAATTGGGCACGGAAGTACAACAAGCTACCTACAAAACTAGGCTCTATACATTTTTAGCGAAACAGATTTTTTAATAAATTGTAATAAAGTATACAAGTTACTTAGAAAATGACGAGCATTTTAAAATATCGACTGTAAAGTTCAGCCCAGCACTAGATCTAAATTGCTTCTAAATTCCAAGCTTACGATTAAACATATTTTTGTCTCTGTCGATTTATGTATGCTGTTACAGTTATTCACTAATTTCCTCTTAGTTCTCAGAGCTGTGTTTATATTTGGTTCATTTGGCCTACTTTAGCATCCTTTCCTACCGCTAGTTCCCATGTTTGATTTTCAAGCTTGGTATTCTTTTGGTGGGCACACACAGAGCACATCAATCTCTTAAGGGCTAACTTTGGAAAGCACAGCATCAATTGGTGTGGTTAACTGCCTTTAAAGTACATTGTGGTTAACTGACAAATTTCCCAAAGCTTTCTGAAGAACCATTTCCTACTTGAGACTGGGGCATATATTCTCCGATCTGTTTAGACCAGTGAAAGAAGGAACATTCTTAAGTAGAAGTCAGAAGAAAAATTATCCAGTCAGGTAATTTGAAGATCTTTAGAAGTTGTATCCATAGTGCAGTAGAAATATCATTTTATTTTCCTTCAGACATTAAAAATATTAATAAGAAGCTACCATGAATTATGAGCAGAACAAAGAGTTCCAATCAACTCAACTGAATTTCTTTTGGTGAAGTTCCAGAGATCTAGTTTACTCTGACAGGAAAGATTTTTGGCCCAATACTGTGCTGCTATTGCAGCTCGTTTGTTTTACTATCAGCAAAGAAAAGCAGAAGGCTGGTCCAACCATTTTTCTTCAGGACAGAAGCTGAAAAGATTAAGAAGAGTACTTGATGCTATCTTTAAAAACAGAAGAATAATAGGCTACTGGCTAAGGTCAGGATTAATGCAAGGGAAATTACTTCATTACCAATTTGGATATATTCCATGAACTGGTTAGAGAAAAATGATATAATTCTGAAAGGATAGTCGAGATAACAAAAATAGCAAATTATTCTTATGAAAACTTTTGTAGGCACATTATTTCATTGTAGTTGTTAAAAATGTGAAAAAGGGCAAAGTAACAAGTGTAAATGTGTATATATATACACATTTATTTATTTATTTATTTTTCTTGAAGTAATTTTTCTTTTTTTTTTCTTAAAGCGATGCCCTACATCATTTGAGCTTCATTTGTTCAACTATGTAGGAATACAGTGATACAAAACCAGATGGTGTTTGCTGTTATTGGTGACAGATGTTTTATTATTCTTGAGATCATGCAGTTAAGTGTAATGCCTTTATAGCTGAGTTATGCAAAATACAAAGCACCCTCAGCTCCCATTAACTGAAAGGGAAGCTGTAGGGTCTCCATTCCTCCCAGGAGGATTAGCTGAATTCTTCACCGAAGCAGTTGTTTTTGAAATGTTCTGTTCATCAGGTCCACTGAAATTTGTGTTCAGCATCTTTGTGATTACTCTACGGTGTCCTTCTTTAGGACTGAGCTCAAAGAACCTTATTATCTTTTCAGGAAATTGATCAAACGCCAATGAATCATATATCCAAAACGCTCACTTGATTGATGCAATTCTGTGAATGCAGTAGTATGACTAAATGATAATCTTACTGAAATACACATATATACATTGCACAGAGGTAATAAAGAGAGAGAGGGTAATCTTAGTGCTGCAGTAAAAAATGCTCAGTAAAAATGAAACAATTCCAGATGGTGAACAAGCTTCTCCTGAACTTAATGCTGCTGCAGTAGAAAAATTTTGGTCAATCCCTCTAGCCAGCCTCAATCCTTACATTGAGAGTGGACATTCTGTCTTCTTTAAAGGACAGTTCTTCAGAAATGGCATGCAATATCTATGAATTCATTAATATGAACCCTGAGAAGAACTTGGCACATTTATAAGAGTCAGAGTCGAATTTAAGAGCCACCATATAAGTTGAAAAAAGGGAAAGTGTGTGTCTTTCTACAAAATGCCCATGTAAGTACACTTTGCAATGTGAGGTTCTCTTGACCAGCATTTACTTAACACATGTATCAAAGACTGAGATCAGATTGTGGGAAAGGTCTGCTAATGTTTTCAGATCTTGTGATCTCAGTTTGTGGTGAGCAGTGTCTAATTTTCATAATTTAGCTCTTTTTTGTTGACAGTACGATATTCCAGAGGAACAATAGGACATTTCAGAGAAACAATAGGACAATAGCACATTCCAGATTTATGGAACAATACAGTGTGAGTTTTTTTGTTTGACTGATTGTTGTTTCTGTTGTTGTTGTTGTTCTTTGCTGGTTTTTTTTTTTTTTGCTTGTTTGTTTCTTTTTTTAACTAGCAATCTCGTGAGCTAAATATTGGTTTGGGCCAAAGTATATAAAATGTAACCTGACAGCAAGGGAATATTGAATTTATTCTTAATAAATTGAATGAAAATATAGTAATAAATGAAGTAGGAAGCCCACAAAATTATAATGTAGTGGGATTGAGTAACCTATTTAGTTTAGTCATATAGTGGGATCTAGTAATGTACTTTGGTTAGTACAAACTAAACAAAATGGACAGTGTGTATCAGAGACATCTGACCAAACTCAGTAAGTGGATGATGCAATGGAAAACAATTTTTTATTTAATGTAAATAATGTATTACCCCCAAATTTCTGGAAGTTACCTTTTAATGTGCACATCATTAATCAGCAAATGAACAGCGAGTTTCCTACATGGAGCTTAATGTGCAGGGCTTGGATGCTGTAGCAATGGGGCTCTGGAGTACTCTGTGTGTAATCTATAGTACTTATAGATTCCTGCTGAACCTGAGCATTGGCTTTATATGAACAGAAACAGGAAACTGAAAAACAGTGACTGAAAAATTGACACATTTCCTAGGTAACAAAGTACGCGATCAAGTTTGTATTAGCACATATTAAAAGGATTTTTAAATAGTTAGTTTTATTATTATATCATGTTATATATTGATGCTACAAATATGATAATTCTTTCATATAAAATCATACATTTATCCTCTGTATTTTGTAAAGCAGATTTTTCTTTGTAGCCTATATGTATAAATATATTTTTTAAATTAATCTCCAAGGAATTCCTGATTTAGAAAAAAAGTGAATGTCTCATACCAGCTCACTCTATTTTTTTCTCTTTTCTAAACAATGCTGTATTTTTATGTAAGCAATAAGCATGCCAGACACTTGCATGAAAAATATGATGTGTACAATGCACTTCATTTATTTCTTGACATAACAGCAGAAGTTGAAAAAACACAGAGGTTTGTAGGAATTAAGTTATGACATAAAACAGGCTTCTTATGTCAAGACAAGGAGACAATTTGCAATTAAAAACAGAGAACGAAGGACTGGCTCCATAGTTCATGCAAATCTTATGTGAATTGTATAAAAATATGAGAGCAACTTGCTGTGTTAATGTGACGAAGTGCAGAGCATTTTCAGTCCAGAACAGAGAACACCAACAGAATGAAGCTGTCTTTCATTAAGGAAGGACCTAGGTACTAAATATCATCAGTGTACCGAAAAGCATTGGTTATGGAAGACCTGGACCACCTCCTGTGACCTGGTAAAGGTCTAGGGCAGCACTCCTTGAAGCATGCAGTTCTTTGTCCACAGTCTGGAAAAGGATGAAGTCTTCTGACCTCAGCAAGCACTGGAGGAGTTATAGCATGATGTTAAACAAAGCACATAGTCTGTATGAAATTACAACATAATATCAGAAGTGCTAGGCCAGTGTGAAATAAATATTTGAGGTTCAGTCCACTTCAGGCAATCTGCCCAAAATAATAGATGATAGTTAAAGATTATTTTTGGTTTCCAAAATCTCATCCAAATGAATTCCCCTTGGCAATCTGACAAAATAGCTAGCTTTTACAATTTTATGCCATTAAAAATGGAGGTTGCATAAAGTGTAACTATTCAAACACTAGGTTAATTACTACTACCCTGTATCTGTAAAGGGCTTTGCTCCATGTCAAGAATTTGACACTTTAACATAAGTACCATAACTTTCTTCCTTTAGCATCTCCGTCTTCCTCCACTCCAACCCACACACATAGTGGCATTTAAATAAGGCTCTTCACACTAAGTCATAAATATTAATGACATGAAACTCAGTGCTTGGCATTTTGCATTAATGGCCCTCTTCATCACTGTTTCATACCTGGGTTGCGGCCAACCCCTGTGTAACTGGCTGACTTTTTTTTTTTCTTTCTTTAAACAATGTTAATACTGATGTGAAACAAAATGCTGAGGTAATTTTCCCCAAATTGTTGGCAAACCCTCTTTCTGCACTGCATGCTTAGGGTGTCATTTGGCATGACTTTTTGAACAATGTCCATGGTGGCTTGGTATGATTGAACTTGTAATCACAGTTTGTGCTTTTCAGCTAGTTCCTACAGTACTTTCAATCAAGTTGTGAACAGATATTTCATTAAAAGAACTTGGGCTGGTTTTGAAAAAATAAATACTGTTTTTTCCTACGATCTAATATTTCATGTTGGCTCCAAGAAAGGATTAATACCATTATTAGTAGTAAAAGAAAATTTCTTTCGTAATTCCTGTGGTTACTTGCATCAGTTCTGTCCTCACAATTTAAGCTGTACCCATTGTTTGAAGTTGTAAATGAAGTGAGGTTTTGGAGATATTTGTGGCAGTGTTGAAGATTTAATTTTCTGTTTTCTGTCTATGAGAGAGAGACATTTAGGTCAGCCTTGTGAACAGCACAGCCATGGTCTTGGGCAGCCAGCTCTATGTCGCCCTGCTTGAACAGCAGGGGTGACCAGATGACTTCCAGAGGTCCCTTCTAACCTTACCCATTCTCTCATTCTGTCTTGTCTCAGTCCCACAAAATAATGTAACCCTTCTGAACAATCTTCCAGATATTATCATAATTCCTTAAACAGTAACCATGTGCTTGCCTCTTCCTGCCTTTCACTGCTTATCTGAATAAGGACCGGAATATTCTTATAAAAGAAATTTGGAACTTGAATCTTCTATGCTGTTACTGAGAAGCTGACATTTCAGTAAAAAATTTGGTTTGAAAGAGAACAATAATTAGAATTTTCCCTTTACTATAAAGTGAAAGTAGAAGGAAGAGAAGGAGAAACGTACTGGGCTCTAAGGTATACAATGTGTTTTGCAGTGTGGCAGTGCACCTGAGTGACCAGAAACGGTGGAGCCAGGATGTACCTGGAGACTTCTAAGGGTAAGTAGATTCTTTCATTTGATTCTGTGCTTTAATGGCTGTTGCATTTGAGCAAGTCCTCACTTGCTGTAGCTTGGGGCTCAGCTACACTGCTGTCACTGCTGAGCTTTCTATTGCATTACATTAGGGCAAGAAAAACAACCTTTGAGTCATTTAGGATAGATACTTGTCAGCCTACCTTAAATTCTTCAGTGTGGATGTATAAAACCTTCAAATGCTTCTGCTGTTCATGGTCCTCTCATAATACTTTTTCTGAATACATAATCTGAATTGTCTTGCATGGACTGTTACCGCTGTAGTCACATAAAGTAGCCTTCTATGTGTCTGAAAGACTATTAACAAACCCTCTTTCGGCCTCTTATGCTAAAAATCCCACTTCTAATATTTCATTATAATGTGCATTTTATAGACCTTTTGTCATTTTTACTGCTGTCTTTAGGACTGTCTTTGACCAGTTCATAAATTTCTTGAAGTGTTGTCCCTGACCTAGGCACGATAATCCAGTTAAAGCCTTATCAGTACCGAGGATAGCAAAGTGTTGCTTCACAAACTTGCGTGCTATCTACATTCCAGTACAATGTTTCTGTGTCTGCAGCAACATTTTGTTAACTCATGTCTGTTCTTTGGTCAGCTATAATTTCTATACCTTTTCCAATCTGAATTTCTCCCTCTACAGCTCTTACCCATTTTCTGTCTGCATAGTTTATTATTGCTGAGCTTGGCACTTGCACTTGTACAAGCTGAAAAATATATTTCTATGTTCCATTCTTATCTCCAGTTCATCAAGACCATTTTGAATCCTACTCTTGTCCTCCAAAGTAATTACTGTGCACTAGACTACATTTGTATCTGAATTTAATGAGCCTATTCTCTAGTCTGTCATTTGGGTCAGTAGTGAAAATACTGAATAATGCTGGACCCAGGACAGATCGCAGTGGGAAACCTATTTGGTACCTCCTTCCATTCTGATACACAGTCTTTGATAATATATTCTGCTTTTCACTCATATTTGAGATTATTTTTTTCCCTGACTGGTTTATGAGAAGTGAGGTGGTCATTTGAGACAGTATTGCAGAGACAAAACAAATGAATTCTAAATGTTTATGATTTGTATTTTATTTTCCCCCCACAGAGGTAAGGAAAGTCTAGAGCTAAGCATTCAAATCTGTTCTGATTTATTTTTTCTTAAGTTTTCTAATCTGGACACTGCCACTGTAGTGTCATTGGAGGCTATGCATCTCTTCAAGAGCATTATTTGTCAAGAGTACAATTTTGAAAAATTTGGCTTGACAAGCTGTTAATGGAGAAGCCCTTGAAATTGCAAATAAAAGAAATTGCATATTTTATATTACTTTTCTTATTCTTCAAAATATAGAATTAAGATATCATGAAGTGTTCTTTTGGTCTGAGTACTCTCGATGTAGGTAAACCTGCACATGTAAATGTTTTCTTAATTTAATGCATGTACAGCAAATACAGCATAAATAATCTTTACTGCACAGTGACAGTAAGCTCATGACATACTTCGAATTCAGATAAGTGTTAGAATTTTAGAAGACATGAGCATTTGGTGACTGAAATTCATCCTTCACTCAGAAGATTCCAGCTGCTCACTGATTTCAAAATCAATGTGAGAATACATGATGAGAGTTGTGTAAAGATCTCAAAGTTCTGAGAAATTACAGGTGTTTGCATTTGGTATTTTGGTTTCTCCCATTTGCTTTACTATGCAAGCTGTTTTTTTTTTTTTTTTAAAAGGCCATTATGCATAGTTGTTTATCAGATGTATATGCAACTGTATATAAAACTTTAATGGACCAGTCTGAAAAAGATTGTGGAATGAACTGTGAGGTCCTGCTGTTGTTCAGGGGCTTGAAGTATTTTGTAAATGCTTGCTTATAATTTATGCTCGTACTCAGAAACACGGAATACATTTATTCTTAATTTAGAACCTTCATACCACACAGATCACCCAGGAGTTTACGATTATGAAAGGCTGTTTCCTTTCACTGCTGTCACCTTTAGTGTTTTCTATACAACAGTAGTCCAAGTGTTATGTGTAAAATTCAGAGTGCTCTGTAGTTTGAAAAGAGAACCATTACCTCACTCAGTTTTTCTAAGTAGAGGTAGCAGAGAATTGTCTAGCTGAAATGAGAAGTGCAAAGAGAAAATTATGCTGTTTTCATAATATTATAGCCTAACAGTGAAACAAAACTTGACTAGTAAGAGAAGTACCACTTTTGGATTGTAACAATAATTGTTGTCTGAAAACAGTAAACAGCTGTGGAGAACAAACTGTACGTAGAGAACAAAATGTTGGTAAGGATGCTGGATGCTATGGCACAGGATAAAGGCTAGTTCTCAAATACTTGCCAAATGCAAATATATTCCACTATAAGCTGGTTCCCAACACCTTTCATTGCCATATTATTTAGTTTCCTGAAACCTTAAACACTTGTTAAGTGTTAATTAGTTCACTTCATAATGCTTCCTGTAGGGGAAAATAGTGCCTTCAAACTTTTTTACACAAGCTGAAACTGTCCCTGGAGGATTGAGTTGCTTACCTCAATTCCAAGTAGAAACACAGCTTTGAGCTGCAGGTTGCCTTGCATATGAATAACAGATTTACTCCTATTAAGTTGGCAAGGACTTGCAAAGGCCAGGAATTGAAGGAGTCTCAGACTTTGTACAAGTAATACTTGTTGCCCTTTTACAAGTAATACTTGTTTTATCGTCTGCAGAGAGATCTCGAAGTGGTATCAGCTGACCAGGACTGTATACCTGTTGAAATCTGTGTAGAACTTGATGTACTGTCACTACAGCTAACACATTTTCTTGCTGCACACTTGGGGAAAATGCCTATGCAGATGCACACATTAATCATACTGTTCACATTGTGCAAGCCTCAGAAGCTGAACTGGCAGACATTGACAGTTCGTGTTTCCATCCTTCCTCTGATGCCCACGCAACAAAGAACTGCTTCAATCTAGACTTCTTCCAAAGTTGTTCCTAAACAACTCAAACTACTCTGGTGTTAGAATAAACAGTGAGTAATTTTTGAATGAAAAAGGCAGAATGGCATATCAGCAGACTGACTCTATTGCCTCTCAGTTTTGTCCTTCTTGCTCATGTTTTCCAGCATTGTTCTTCAGTGTTCCCCTAAAACTAGTTGGTTTTACAAAACAAGATATGATCCAGCTAAGTGAAAAACAAAGAACATGGCTTTGACATAGCTTTCATCCATTTTCTACATGTAGCTCTGTAAAAGTATCCTGTTTTCTCATTTTTGTGTATAAGAAACTCAAGCAAGCAATGTTAATGTTGCATGTTTCCTTGGTCTGTCTTGCAAAAATCATTAGGGTCTGACTTTTCCACAGAAAGGAATGCAGAATGCTGTCTACTTGTAAGTTTGTGATTCATGCCTCCTGTCAAGGCTACCAAACCAGTAAAAACACTGGAATGTAAAAAAAATAAGCATGATTATGTATTTCAGGAAAACAATTTTCTCAAGAATGTTTCTGGAACAAATCTTCAGTGTTAGCTATTTCTAGCTCATATATCAGTGATGGAGTGCCTACTGGCACCAACTCGTGCTTCGCAATTGTCTCAAAGGACAATGCTTTAGTTTGCTTAAGGTGTCTTTTTTTGGATTCTCGTAGCAGCAAATCCTTTAGCAGCTCATTACATAATGGAAACTAAACAAAGCTTCTTCCAGGAAAGAAAACGTTGATCTCTGTCACCCCACAGTGAACTTCTTTTCTCAAATACATAACACATTCTTTTGGAAAAATATCTTCAGTTTAATCAAGACACTGTATACTCTAAAGACAAGAATATGTCCTCATTCATCTGTCTTCCACAGCTTGAAACTCAAACGTTTCTGGGAAAAAGAAATGGCAGAAGATAATCTGAGTATAGAAATCTACCTGTATGATATATCCAGACTTTGGTCTGTCATACCTTTACAAGCATTGACTTTTACCACTGAAGAGCCCTTGAGTAGGCCGTTATGCATAGGCCTCCTTAGGCCCCTGGCAGAACTTCTTTGTTATCTAATAATAGATATTTCTTCAGATGTTTTTCAACTTATGGAAACTCAGCTTGCTTTTTACTGTCAAGACAGCACTCCGCTAACAGTTCCCTCCATACACTGGCTGTGTTAATATATCTGACAGGAAAGCCTTTTCACAGCTCTTCATTTCCACTAGGGCTGCCACTTAAGCACTAACATTCATGGTACAAAAAATAGGACAGTGTGTGTCAGCCATTGTCATCTATGACTTTAGCAGCTGATGACTTGATTACAGGTTTTGAAGAACAAAGTGAAGGTGCTAATCTATGATCATGAATATCGTACACTTTATGTACAATTGGAAATAATTCAGAGTGACTATGGATCAAAAATAATCATCTGTTTCAAGTTTTACTTCTGCTGTCATTTCCAAAGATGCAGTAAACTGTTCTAGTGCATTCATGTGTGAGGTGTACTTCAAATTTTGCAACAAACATCACCATTCTATCTGCAGGAAAACATTTCTGCATAGAATTGGATTAATGCAAAGCATAAGCCTGGAGTCTTGAGAAAGCAGTGAGTAGTGGAAAATGACTAGCTATTTTGCAGATGTATTTTGGAAACACATTTTTCATCCTTTTAAAATACAAAATTAAAACCTTTTATATCTGGTTATTACTGGTCTGACTTTCTGCTGCAAGAATACATTGTGCTCCATTGTTCTCTCACTGTATCTTCAATGTAGAAAACTGTTCCTGAAATCAGCACTCAATGTTTAACTGCCAAAGCTAGTTCATTGCTCCTGTTTTTCTCCCCATTTAAACCATAGTTCCTGAAAGTAATGCAGTTCCTAGATATACATTTAGAAAAAACAAAATTAAAAGCAGATCACTTGCCTTTTCAGAGTAGTGTAGTTGCATACTTTTTGTCTATAAACTAACCTCTACATAAATCTATAATATAGAGTAAAATGCTGCTTAGTCCTTATATCAGTTTTATATTTGACTTTTTTTTTGTTTTAAACACTTGCGATTGATCCAATATTACAATAAAACAACACACAATATTGTCTGCTCTAAAGAGCATGTTTCAAAATAAGTGAACAAATCAAGCAGTTAGTTACCCAAGTTTGCTGCATTTAGTTCTGAAGTTCTGCACTAGTTCTTGGATTAAGTTCAGATAACTTGAAGATAATTTTCTCAGTACATCTAGCAATGGTTTATTTTTTTAGGGGAAACATTTATTTTTTTTAAACATTACTTCCATATAAGCACAAGGTTTTCCTGGAGTCTATGTAAATACTTGATGCCATTTTTTATAACGTTTCTTTCATTAGTTTAACACTTATAAGATTTGAGTTCATTAAATTTAAACATAACTCTTAAATTGATACTGTACTTTTTTGTAACATGAGGTGGACAAAAATAAACTAATGCTCATTTTTGTTATATGGAATGATTAGTTCTCATGAGCATATGAAAGTCACAGTGATGGTATAGAATGACAACCATTCACCACACAAGCACAAAGTCATAAGATACCCCCTCAAACTCAAAAGAATTTGATCTTTGTCCCATAATCTGTCTGCAACATCATTCACGAAGGTCCTCTTCCTTCTTATGCCATATTGTCATTGAAAAACCGTATGAGCAAAGGGTCAGAAATAAATGAATTCTTGAAGATGAGCTCTACATAATAACTTCTCCATTAAAAAGGATCGTTACACAGAAAATACTAAGTTTTGTGGCAAAGTCAAGTTTATAGCCACCTGTTAAGAGTGCAAGAACCGAGAACACAGTTTCTATGTGTAATCTGCCAGAAACTAACTTAAAAATAATTGATAATATTTAATAATAAAAGTTATAACATGGAAAATTATACTAAATTGGGTGTGCTTCACATAGATTTCCTACCTGGTGCATTCTTACATGCTTATTCCTATGGCCTTGGGCACATATTTAATGGAGACACTGAAAATGCTATGAAAAATTTACGAAATAGTTCAAAACGTCAATTTTAGTTAAATACTTCTGTAGCTGTTTTGGACCTGTTATGTACCTGGCTTGCTCTAAATCCTGGGATCATTCCGTAAAATATAACAAAGGATTATCATAATGAATTTGTACATTTTTTTGTATTATGATGAACTGTTAGGGGTTGTTTTTGAATACTGGATTTGAGACTTTAAATGATGACAAGGAACAAGTCTTGTTGCTTAGTTCTGCCTTTTTTGTATAAATATACGATTTCACAAATTTCAGGGAAATATTTTACAGTACTAAGGTGTTACAAAAAGAAACAGCCAGAGATAGCCCTGACAAAATAACTGTTTGAAAGCCATTTTCCAATTTTTCAATATGTTTTCCAGATGCCTATGATGCCTTCATATAATTTCTGATATTTACTTTGAATAAAAATACCAGTGATCTAACTTTATGACAAAAATGATTTAGTAAAATATGGGGCATAGACTCCTTTTCGCTATCATGAATAGCTTTCAGTAATGGTAGAGTTAAGTTGCCGAATACCTCATATCTGGTTCTGAAGGACAAACAGATAGGAATGTGTACTGAGGATTTATGGAACTGACCGTGATGAGGGATGTGGAAAATGACAACAGATTCTACAGGTATGTTGGTCAGAAGAGAAAGGCAAAGGAGAATGTACCCCCTCCGATAAACGACTTTTTTTAAGATCATGCCTAACTGATCTGGTAGCCTATGATGAAACAGCATCAGTAGATGAAGCAAGAGCAACTGATGTCATCTATCTGAACTTCTGCAAGACATTAAAATGATCCCACAACACATCCTTATCTCTAAATTGGAAAGATATGGATTTGAGGGGTTCAGTGGATAGGAATTGGTTGGATGGTCATAGTTAAAGGGTTTTTGTCAACAGCTCTATGTTCAGGTGATGGCTGGTCACAAGTAATGTCTCCCAGGAATCTGTTTTGGGACTGGTGCTTTTCAACATCTTTATCAATGAAATAGACAGTGGGATTGAGTGTACGGTCAGCAAGTTTGCTGATGACATTAAGCTAAGTGGGGCAGTTGACATGATAGATAGTTGACACCATCAAGAAGGACCTGAACATGGTTGAAAAGCTGGCCCACAAGAAGGACTGCAGAAATGCAGGTGATTACTCTCTAGTCTGTTACACTTCTGGCAATAGCCAGAACTGGCTAAATTTATATATAAACTCTAGAATTCCAGGTGAAAATTAATAAAAAGCAGCTTACCGCTGTGTTATTCTGTTTATTTTTTTCAGGTTTTTGCCAGACCTTAGAACTAGGGATCACTTAGATGTGGTGGCAGAAAAGGTAGAGAAACTATAGCAAGAGGAGGAGAACAAGGTTTACTTTAGAAGGTCAGGACGATAGGTAGGAAACAAGCTTTCTCCTGCATACTCTTCAGTTGCCAAGGGAAGGACAGTCATCTTGCCTCATGACTTGTCCCACTTTCTGGAAACAGCCAGGGATATTAAAATCAGGTCTTAGAATTAAACTTCCTGCTTATCAGTGTTTCCTTCCCATATTCTGATATAAGGAAAGAATAAAGTAAAAGGTGGAGTGAAAAGCATAAGAAGAACTCGGGCTGTTAAAAGGAGAAAAATGCTGCATAAGCTATTTTTCTCTAAGGACTTGCTTGGTTCAAACCTTGGTCCCAAAAATATATTCAGGAACCCAAGAATCATATAAACCTTAGTTGTGGTTAGTGTAGGAATATTTCTGTTCTCCCTGATTTTGAGAGTTTATGGCTTCTCGAGGGCATTGCACCGTATCGAAATTAGTCTCCACATAAATACATAATGCATAGGGCTGACTGGCTGTGGCTGGCTATGTCAAGTTTTTGTAAAAAAATGGGAGAAACATAAAGTGCCAGGTCATTTTTCTCACCTTGTTTAGCCATGTCATTTACCCGCTTCAATAAATAAATGCATTTAAGGTATTTATGAAAGTGATGCTACATAAAATTTTGATTCCAATCATTTGTTATTTTCTGTTTGCAGTAAAAATAAGCTTTCTTTAACAAATAACCAAAGCACTAACTAATCCTTTACCCAATTTTAAATTTCATTGCAGAATTCTGTAGGTTTGTACTAGTTCAAATATTAAATTTCCTACTCAAGAACTTATTTACACAGTCTAGGCCAGATGTTCATCTGGTATAAATTAACATTGCTCTGTTGATACTACTAGAGACAGGAAGATTTCTATCAAGCTGTGGTCAGTTCCTGTATGATTAAACGTATATTATGTCATGCATTGGGGTATAAAATGCTGTTGAATCAGGATTCCTTTTAACTACTTTGCACTTTATTTGCCCTGTATGTTATAATGATTATAGAAAGCGTAAAGCAGTCAGGCCTGTGTAATTTCAGTGAAACATATCCAGTGGGAATCATTGAAAAAAACTGTGAGGGTCACTGTGTCATGGAGTGATTTGGAGATAAATCAGCATCGGAGGCAGATTAGAAAAGCTAGATTGCTAAGGAGTTGGGGACCAGTTATTTATTGTTTATGATGAGAGCTTGTGAGGATTTAATGAAAATACCAAGCAGTTGGTAGACATACATACAAAGGAGCCATTTCACAGACAGCTGTGATTACCACTGGATTTCGCTGAAGTAAAAAACAGAAATGGGCTCATAGAACACTAAAAAACATAATGAGGGTACAAAGTGTTCCTCGAGAGGTCTCCAGCTCAGTAATTGCTCCCAGTGAAACTGAACCCTTGCTAGAGGAAACTCATGTGGCAAATCTGCAATTTCTTTTGTTTCTCTCCCAAGTACGTGTGACTGGATGGGGTTTTGGATATACTAATGGGCCAACTGTGGTGGATCACTGCACATTTGTTTTCAAGCTGTTTGTATGTAATTTGTAATACAAGTTGGGTTGGTAGAGGTATATGTATGGGTGCAAGTACATCACAATATGATCCAATGGATCAGATCTTTGGCTGATGTTAGTGTAATAGCATTGGTTACAACAGAGCTGTGCTGGCATGTAACAGCTGGGGAACTGGCTCGTGAAGCCTGTCTCTTCCTGGCCTTAGCCACCAATGTGCTATTAATTTACATGCTGGTGCAGTACTGTGAAAATTAATGCAATTATAGAAATTTAATATTGGAAAAATGAAGTCATAAATGGCAAACATCACGGATTTTGCTTTGTTCTTTACTGTATATTCAACCCAAATATGCCTTACTTAGCTTTCAGTGTTCTGTTATTAACGCTACCGGAGTATAAGAAGTAAAATGAAACTAAACAAATTTTCTGAAAGGGTGAGAAAACTATGATTTAAATTAGAAGGAGTCATGAATAATGGAAAATAGAAAATTTTTTCTCCCCTTTGTGAAACTTCTAAAGTGAATATATATTATAAATGTCTAGATGTCTAGTATCCATCAAACATTGAAAAATGAAATGTCTGATGCATTGGGCCTCATAATTGAATGCAGGGTTCTACAATGAAAACTCTTAGTTCTACATATCATAAATAACAATAAGTTAATTAATGTATATTAAGGCAATACTAATCTCAAATAGATTATCAACAATATGGTATGTCCCTATGGAAATTTGTGACTTTCTTTTTGAACGTCTGATGCAAAGAAGGAAAAAATCAAATAGTGAATACTGTTGTATTAAGGCCAATAGCTTTCCAATGTTGTTATTTTTCATTATTTGTCTGTACTCCCTTTTAGTTTAAGCTTTTTAATATGCTACTGTCAATATCTGTAATAATCCCACAGTCAGGAGAAGGAGATAAGGTTAGAAATGCAATAATTCATGATTAGACCTAAGGACTGTGCATAGAAATACCACTTTGGAATTAGGTCTGATAAATTAATTGTCATTTTTGTTTTATGATTGCTGACTTGGGTTATATGGATAATCCAACTACAGATGCTTTAAGAGTATGTAAAAATTTTTATAATTTTGTCAGTGCTTCAGCTTAGAATTTCTTGATCAATAAGCCTTGTGTAAAGTATGCAGTGTGGGGAAACATCCAAATTATTAAAAAGATTTCATGGACACTTCACATATTTATGTTCTTCATATATATTCATATAACATAGTTTTCAAGATAGGTTTGGGAATTCCTAAGCAATAGGCTGTCTACAAATACTTCTGCTGTAGCAGCTTTCTTTGTCATTTTGTTTTAAGAATGAAATAGAAATACATATGAAGTGAAAATCTTACATATTCATAAAGATGAATATTTTACAAAAATATTCATAATTTAAGCTATAAAATTCACAAATATGATTAATAAACATATTTCTAATAAAAGAAGCCATAAGAAAGTAACTTTGTCATTAAAAAGTTTGCATTGTTGTTTTTATTTATAATTATTTCCTTTCTTTATAGTTGCTGAAAATTATTTCTGTTATTAGATAAATTTGTTCAAGATAGAGAAGAAAAATTTCATATGCTACCTAATGGAGCTGTGAAAGTGTAAGGAAAATTTCTTCATGTATTGGCTGTGATGCCTCTACTAGCAGCCTTTGCACGATACACTGCAAGATGTATGAAGGAAATAAGCTTCCTATAACTAACAGATGATAATTTGCATGTAGTACTGGGCTTTTCTTCTCCTTGTCCAAAGCAATGAATTGTGACATGCAGTTGCAAGGCTCTGGGACAATTGTAGGAGAAATAGTGAAAAGGATTCTTAATATTTACGATCCCCACTCTAAAAAAATTTCTTTTGCAGAAGGTGCATGTCTAGTGCTTTAGAGCAATCAGAAGTTGAGAAATCAAAGTAAAAACTTTGTACACTAAAAACTATGCACAGTGCAATGAAACTGTTAAATCAACCCAGGATGATTTTCCAAGCAGCGTTCACCCAATAAAACAGATTTATCTAACAGATTACTCAAAAGACTTTTTCAAAATTTAAAAAGTGGAATTGTGAGTTCAGAACTGTTCTTAAGATCAAATTAAACCATATTCACTTAATACTTCAGAGTCACTAGGTGCCTCTAACTGTGATCAGTTAGCCAAAAATCCAACTATTTACACAGTTCTACTCAAGTTGTACAGAAACTTGTTTACTTTATATTATTTTTTATTGATCAGTTTTCACAGAATTCCAGGATATCCTGAATAGGAAGGGGCCCACTAGGTCACTAAGTCCCCACAGGAGCGCCCTACATTCCAATGTTGTATCTGAGAGCATTGCCCCAAATGATTCTTGAATTCTGTAAGCCTGAGGCTGTGACCACTGCCCTGGACATTCTGTTCCAGTGCCCAACCACCCTCTTGTGAAGAACCTTTTCCTAACAACCAACCTGACACCCCCCCCTCCAGTCCCCCCCCTCCCCCCCCCAATGCCATTCCTTTGGGTCCTGAGGCTGTCACAAGAGAGCAGAGATCAGTGCTGTACCTATGTACAGCTGTAGGCTGCTGTGAGCCCCCCTTCCCCCCCCCCTCTCCCCCCAGTTTCAATCTCTTCTCTGGACTGGAGAAGCCAAGGGACAGTAGCTGCTCCTCAAACATCTTGTCCTCCAGACCCTAACCCATCTTCATAGCCCTCCTTCAAGTGCTCTTTAATACATTCACGTCCTTCTTACTTTGTTGCACCGTAGGATCTGCTAGGTGGATATAAATGGGCAGAGCTTGACTGAGACCTTGACTCTATAACATTTAGTGATTATCGGGAGCAGTGATTTCAATCCTCAGCAAACAGAAAGGGTTTGTTTAGGATTTAGTTCAGAAGGATTTCTGTTGCACCCTGTCAAAGGAGATTACTGTAAAATATGGCTCAACTATACATATAAGTTTACCAGATTTATTGAGATGTGTTTTATGACAGATTCTGCAGTGCAAAGTTTAACTGGCCTCTGTATTTTAAAGAAAGCATTATGGAAGGTCTGTAGTCCACATTATTCCATTGATTTCACATATGCAACACAAGACTTATGAGGTACTTTCAGAGTTACATTTAAACCTTCTTGTAAGCAGTCTCTAGCAATAGTTCTGATCTAAGCTTATCCTCTGAAAAACTTTAAATATAGTATTAACAAATAAAATTCCACTCTTTTAAAATACTTTAGAAAATGTTCTCTCTTCTTCTTCTTTTTTTTTTTTTATGCCTAATGATTTTCCAAACTTTGATTTAGTCTTTTCATGTTTCTTATTAAGCAAAATCAGTTTATGCTTCCTTTCTTGTTTTTCTGCATGTGGCTGCTGCCATCACACATTTAGGGTTCTCCTAGCAACAGAAAAACACATTCTTCCTTAGAGGTACACTTAAATCATGACCTTTAGCTACAGCTTGTTCTGAGTTTGATTAAAAGTATTTAAAAATAATAATCACAGACTTTAGCACATTATTTGATCTGCAGAAAACTTAACCAAATGCTTATATTTTAATCATATAAAATGATTAAATGGGCCAGATCTTGATCTTTTTATTCCTAGATTAGCAATAAAATACTCGTATTTCAGGTTTATATAATACACATTGAAGTGGAATTAGATCCTTGTTTAGTACTTTATACTCAACTTTGTAAATGATGTCTTTACTGAGATCAGAGCTACATGAGTACAAGAAAGTGTCAATTACAATCCAATCTGTTTATTCAGTTTGGTATTTATTTTTTGTCATAGTATGTCAGCTCTTCCAGAGTTATTACACCCTCCATAAATAGAAGAATGCATGTATGCACACACCTCAATTTTCTGAGATTCACTCAAGACTACTAAATGAAAATATAACAAAGAAAATAACTTGACATTCAAGGCATTTAGCTTGCTGAATATCCTTCCCAATGACAGAGTTTAAATTCCTGTGCTAAATGCTTTTTTGGGACATTTGTCTCTTTCCCCCTTAATAGAATAAATTTCTATAGAAAAATATTTCATTCATCAGATTGAGTTTACCTTGCGGTACTAAAACCTGAATGAGAGTGCAAATAGGGAAATGTATTTTTCTTTATTATTACAAATTCAGGTAAAGTACTTTTTCAAAGCATTTTAAGCACAAAAATAAAATTCCAGTTTTGAAAGAAGGATTCCTAACAGAACTTCACTATATTGATGCTGCTCTGCAATGGGACTTTTTGTCATAGTCTTTCATTGTTTTTCACCTCTCCCCTCCTTTGTTCTCCAGACATGTTGCATTATTTGTTTACAATATTCTGTACTTCTCTTTTTATTTAATTACTTTTGAGCCATCAAAACTTAAGCATCAGATTTGGCAAACTTCTTCAGATCTAATTTCAAACCTCTGATTTCACCATGGGGTCTGAAAACCAATAGCTTAAAATAATAAGCAATAGTTGTAAAACTTTCCAGGACAGGGAAGGACACGTGGAAGATAACTAAGAACTGTTCTTTCCTTTTTTGTCCTCATTGGTCTTATCAGATATTACTAGGTATTAAGTATTCAAAGCTCTGGGTATAAGTATTCTCTGATTTACTCCCATAGTAAGACCATAGATTTGTGATGGTCTTATTGAGGTAAATAAATGTAGTTGAAGGATAAGTTTTCATATAAAACTAACGTAAAAACTCCAAACATGGTTAAATTGTACCTTTGGTTCCTTCCTACAGGTAAGCCCAGTACATTCACGAAAACACCTAATGAGACTCCTAAACTAACACAGAGCTCTTTCAAATTTAGGGAAGTTGCCTGTGTCTGAGACCATGCACACAGGCAGGCTTGGTTGTAGAACAGCATTCTTATTTAGGAATTTTTGAATAACAAGATTTTTATTTGCAACCTTCTGAATTGAAAGCAAAAAACTCTGGATTCTAGTTTCAGTATACATAAACAGGGAAGTTATCTGCAAAAGCAATGCATTCATCTTTTGATGGAAATGCTGTTTTATTTACACAATATATTAATGAAACAGATCTGCTGCTGAAAGATCTGTGAATAAAGTATGGAAATCCTTTCTATATGAATGTTCAGTCCTTTCATTTTCATTTCATAGGAAAGAAATAAGATATATAACTGAGAAACGGAGAAAAATATAAAATTAAGTTCTGTGAGTAACTGTTGAATTACTGTAAATAGCAGAAGTCGATAAGGACAACATAAAAGCTACTGAAAATTGTAAGTGAGTAATAGATCTTATCTTTCCAGTAGCATTTAGCCAGTAAATAGCCCTTGTGGGCAAGATAGGATTTAATTTTAGCATAAAAAATTTTATCACGAAACAGATTTTTTTCTTATAAGACATAGAAAACATTTGGTTTTGTTTTAGCTTTCAGTAGCAGTTTTTTTGTTTTTGTTTTTGTTTTTGTTTTCCTACAAACTTGAATGTAACAGACTGATTTTAGAGAAAATTTGGAATAAATCTCTTTGAGAACTTTGGAACATAGATTTAGGATTAGAAGAGTCAGAAGAAATAACTGAAAATATCTACTTATCTATGACAGATATTAAATCTGAAATCTATTTCTATTTACGGTCTTTCAGGCTCAACAGTGAATGTTTTTGTGATGCTCTCCTGCAACTTTTTTTGAAAAGGAGAGATGACTACATTTGGAATAGCTCTTGAGGACAGCAAACTAAATTTTTTGCTGTACTTAAAAACAAATAGATAAGTTGCCATGGAAGGGAGAAAGGAAAAACAAAAGCAGAGCTTTCTAGTATTAGTTTACTCATTCTTTTCAATGGGCAAACAGCATTTCCAGTGTGATTTGATTTGGGATAGATATTTGCCCAAACACTTTATGGTTAAAAGCATGAGGCATTCTATCCTTTCCTAATGAAAGCCAATCTATAAATTTGTAACATAGAGACCGAATAAATCTTAGTCTGTAGCTAGTGCTTATCTATAATAATCTGTGAACTTGATCCAAGGTCCACCAAAGGCAGTGAAAGCACTCTACCAGCTTGTGATTTTTGGCACAGTTCCTATCGTGAAATTGATTAGAATCCTTTCACCTGGGAGGTGCATAATGCCAATGTGAGACAGGCCCTCTGCATTTTCTTGTGATGTTCCTATTTCCTATAGGAAAGCACCATTCCATCCTTCTGTCTCTTCCACAATATGGGCAGTGCTGCAGGTGTGCAAAGTATCCTTTACGTAGGAACAACCTGACCATTCACAGAGTGGATTTAACTCAGCTCACTTCCAACTTCTCACCTTCATTAGTATTGTTCTGTGTATGTAGAACTAATTATGTCTGTTTTGTTCTTCAGCTAATACTAATATATTACTAATCTATACAAGTGATGGATTGTTGGCCCTGAAAATTAGATCTGCTTTTGCTCTTTGACATTTCAGCCTATTATGATTCCTGAATTCGATGATGCTTCAAAATATTATGCAACTACTGAAGCAGGTCATTTCATGTCTAGAAGAACAAATTGAGGTGGAACACAATCCAAGAAAGTTTCCAGGAGAGGAAGCAAACACTTATTGTTTATTCATAGTGAAATATATTAATCCGTTTCTGTCTGTTTACATTGGTCCTGGCTTAGCTTTGTCCTTGTTTGCGGTTAACAAGTACAATGAATATTATGATATGATGTATCCCAACTGTTCGTGTAAATAATTACGAGGAAAGGAGAGATAGGTGAAGTTACAAACTAACTTTGTACTTGAGGAGATATTCAGATACCCAGAAAAATCTTGGCATACTGCTTAATATGTGTTACTGCTTTAACTCATACTGCTAAATTTCTAGTGTGTGTAACAGGGAATTTCTCCAAACAGTAATCAGCTGCAAATGAGAATATATAAATTATATACTGTTTTCCCATATGAATGGAAGAATGGTTTAGAAAGAACAGAAGATGCAATTCCAGTTGGTCACTGTGAAAAGGAGTGAAAGGCTATAAAGAAAATGCCAAATCATATTGCAGTTCATAACTGAAAAAACAAATTTTTTCTCAGTGAATTAACATAGAATGTCAAGCTTTCAATTAGGAGCTCTGAAAGGTGCCTGAGAGGTAAAAGTCCAAGCATGAATTTTATGCATGAATAAACTATTTACTCTCCTGTAATATTCTGGACAGAGGTAGCTCCAATCAGAACTTAAATGCCTTTCAATTACAGCCACATTACACTACAGGGACTTTCAGTGGGGCTAAAAGGAGCAGTAAACCCTGAACACACCTGGTGAATTTGTGCAGGCAGCTGCTACAAACTCCTTTCTTTATACCTGAGTACCAGAGAAGTATTTGGGTTCATTTTGCAGATGAGAAATCTGAGTAGAGCAACAATTACTGAAGATTTCAGCTTCCTCTGAGCAGAAAAAAGGCCCATGAGGCACACTGTGACAATCTTTCACTGCAGGGTAGGTGGGTAATGTTAAATAGAGTGTATTTTGAAGATAATAAGAAACTACAAAACTGCTGATCTTACCTTGTAACTCATCAGGTAAAAGTAAAGAGAATACTAATTTTTAAAACCTACATATAGTAACTCAAGTATATTTGAATAACTGAGATAAAATATCTCCATACAAAAGAAGGAATTGAAGTATCCCTAGTGCATACTGAGACTTCATTTACAATGCCTCCAAACAAAGCTTCAGCTCTGTGCATGCCATGTGGCTGCACAAATTCATGATAGTCATATCATTGATCTTTCCCACAGTGATCTCTACCTCTGAGCTTTTATAAAATCAACAGCTGGGACAGATTTGACCTAGCAAGTTTTTCCTTGAGTACAATAATTTCCAAAATCCTAGTTTAAAAAAATCCACATATTATCAGAACTGCTGCATTGTATCAAATAACTGCCACCAGCTCTTGCCTGAAATAGTTCATTTGTAAAGCTTTCGCCACTGAACTGTGGAAACCAACCATCAGTCAAAGGCTTGTTTTGCTATTTTTTTATAGTGTTAGCAAATGAACTGCGGATGGAGCGCTGTTTATACTTTCCCATCATCTCCAGAGTGCTGGGAACCGTTGCTGTGGTGTCATTACATTTAAGCAGTATACAGAGAGAGCAGCTACACTGGAAACTGGAAATATTTATTGACTGGGATAGGGTTAGTATTATAGGAAGGATATCAGGGTGCTTGAAATGGGAGTCTGCATGAGCTCATTTTTTGTTTTAGACACCTAGAGGGAAATAGTGCATGGACAAAAATGAAGTGATTAAACAGAAAATAAGAAGAATCTGTTCTTAGATTGCATGTAGCAGCATGTGAGAAGAGACTTTCGTTTTGCTTGTGTCCTAGCAGAAATCTGTCATTGAAATATTGGCTTTTTTGGTTGTGACCATTGAGTTCTGTCAGATTAAGGCGTATGGTCTGTTATGTTCCTGTTCTTAGGTGCCTAACTGACCTTTCTGCAGAATTTACATTGCATGAGTTACAGAATTGAGTAATTGAAGTTAATTTTGCCAAACTGCAAACTACAGAAGCTTCAGGTTTGTGGGCTATCACCTCTGGCAAAGAGGTGGGTGGGGCACTGAGAGTAGAAAAGCCTTAACACATTATGGCTAAATCTATCAGCATATCCATCAGATCCTTTAGAGACAGGAATAGCAGATGTGGATTCAAACATGTGACCTTCTATTATTCTTACAGTTTGTTACAGGAGTCCAAATGTCCAACAAACTGTTGTGATTGGCAATAAGGAAAAAATGTCTGGCCAGTAAAGGGGAGTAGGCAGTGAGGAAAAAGCAGAAGTAAAGATGCTGGGACAGCAAACCAAACTGTCCAACTAGCCAGAAGCATGTAGAAACTGCTTTCATCAGTGCAGTGTATCTGTTGGCATCAAGGCAGAAAAAACTTGAAGCAGTTCACTAGAAGGCAGTACAGTGGCTTTGGATTTGGGGAGACTGATTTTTAGCATTGCATTGAAAAGTGTAATTAGTTTTGTGATTTATCATAAAGTTTGATCCCAAATGTTGTACACGAATTAGAATGGTTTTGTCTTTCCAATGGCATCTCCACTACCCTGTGGGTTCTCTAGCACTGTATATGGACCCATTTTGGACTTATCTGAATAGTTATCTAGTTATATAGTTATCTAGTTATCTGAATTGCACGTATGATGTGGTGATCTTTTGCTTGATGGAGAATGCTGTGTTATGCCCACATTCTATTTGTTTGTAACTTTTAAAATTAGTACTATAAAATGGTGAACAATGAGGAAGTAAAATTGTAAAGAACCTCTGTTTTCTAGTAAAGCAGGCAGAAGTTCCTTTAGTAATACAATAACATTGTTTTTTCTTTATCATTGCTTTCCAACTGTCTGTTATCAGGACTTTACCATGGTCGTTTCAGTCACCAATATGATTTAGAGAGTTTCTACTGCAAGGACAGATTAACAGATAAATTCTGGGATAGAAAGTGAGCAAAACTATGATTTATTTCCTGAATTAGTGCTGCTTTGCTTCATGCACAGCAAACACCTTCTGGCTTAAAGGGTGATTTCCAAATCCTCCAAAGAGGGAAACTGCAGATCTAAGATGGGCAGTCCTGTACAAACCAGTTTGGAACTCTAGCTTAAAGAACTGTAACACAGCTCTAGGCAGAGAACTAGTGGATGCTTTCCGAAGTCAAACATTCCCAACAGATTCAGTTAAAGCAATCTATGGGAGAAAGCTGTGAATGAGCTTTTTAATGTGGTAAGGTATGTCTAACGTTGTAGACAAGAGTCCTTTGTTTTTTATATTTGAATAACCGATTGTCAAGACATCTATGCTAAGTTAATTTGTTCTGACTGTAGTGTTCAGTACTCAGTTTCTCTGCTGGCTGTAGTAAGGTGTGTTATTACATGTTTAATGGTCACTTACAGCTCACTTAAAGGTTTTATTACAGAATACTCCTTAATCACGCTCTGTGTATTTGTGGAGAGGTTTTTTTCTTCTTTCCTTGTTCAACTCAGGTTTATTAAAATAAAAAAAAAAGTGAAATATTAAAGATGTTGGCAAAATATTTGAATATTTATGTTGGAAGGGATTTCAGGAAGTTGCAGAGTCCAAGACAGGCTGTTGTCAGCACTACAGCAGGATGCTTATGTCTTCTTGCAGTCAGTCACGTCCTCATGCTGGAGGTCTCACAGCCTGCTCAGTGTCTCCTGGTTGGAGCCAGCAAGAGGTGTGGTGTGTTCAGCTCAGCCCCTCAGCTCCTGGGCTGCTCTGGTGAACACTTTTTAGAGACACTGCTGCGGTAATCCGTGACATGATCCTCAGTCTGTTTTTGCAAATGTTTTTTAGCTTGCTTGGCTTCCCTGCATTGAAATCATGCTTTGAGCCAAAGGAAAGTAAATGTTCATTCTGGCTCTGTGGGGAGGAAGAACAGCGTGGGATATAATTTACTAAAGGTCAGGAGAGGGAGATATGGGAAGATATTTTGTCAGCCAAGTCCACTCATGAACTTGTTTTCTGTTGACTAGATCTATTTTCTTCTGTTCCTGCTTTGTTCTCCACCTTTTGTTACTCAGTGTTTCCTTCCCTGAATAGTTTGATTCACATTAGACCCCCTGAACTGAAAAAAATATATATCTTTAAGAATGGTAAAATATATACAACTTCTGTTTGCATCTCTCAATTTCTTCTTTTTTTTTTTGCTTCTGAACTAACCGATTCACTTTCCTTGGAGTTGACAAAACTCTAGGTTATGCTGCCTAGTGGGTTTCTCTGATTTTGCCAAGCTACAGTTGTCTGTAATTAGTAGGGAATACACATAAATGCTAACATACGAGAATACTGGGAGAAATGTTCCCTGCACAAAGTGAAGTCCTGTCATTAACTATGACCCTAAGAATTCTGTCTATGCTATGGTAGGAAGGGATCAGTGACAAGCTTCAAGTCATAGGAGCAGGTTATATAAGGAGAAAAAACATCACTGTGGTGCAGCTACAAACTTGCACAGGGGAGGACTAGGCTGGGTAATTTGTTTTTAAGCCTTGGGCTAGGCTCTAATTTCAGTTATCATGGGGCAAATTAGGCATAACTTTACTAACTACTGATCTAGCTTTTAGCTTGTGAAGCTGAGGTCAAAACCACCAATACTTTTAGGCCAGTTCCTTTCAAAATGAGTGGGTGAAGGCCTATGATTTTATTCCTTTCAGTGAGCACTTGCACAACCCTGGGTTTCTGTCTTAAAGTGCCACTTCTTGTCATCTGAACTGGCAATTGTCTGGCTGCAGCTATCCAGCTACCCAGTTGGGCTGGGGGCAGGCAAGCTTGTGACATCGAAATGTGAGGGATCATATAACAATCTTATAATACTGCAAGAGTTGTGTCGGATTCTGGCTACTAAAAAAAAGCCAAAAAAACGTTATTCTCAGTCTTAATGAATAATTTTCTTACTGTATTTTCATTTTAAGTTAGTAAGCCATAGGCAGAACAGAAATGGAAGTCACAAAGTAAATGACTGAACTTATTTTCGCTGGTATTTTTCTTTATGAGAAAAACAGAAGCATCAGGCAACTGCTGAGATACAGATCCATGGTTGTCATGTTTGGCCAGATGTCATTCTAAAGCTGAACGCTTAAACATACACCAGGGGTGGCTTTTCTCAAATTAACATCCACTGTTTTTCAGCTTCCAGTATTTCCGTTCTTAATTATATCACATCTTGTAGCAAAAGGGAAAGATTAAGCATCTTGGCTGAAGGCAAAAATCAGTGACAGCGCAAGCAGTATCTGCTTATCTCCATGCACTTTAATCTTGACGTGTACCATGTGTCTTAGGTCTCTCTTACAAAGCACGCTTGGCTGCTGCAAGGAACTGTGATGTGACTTTCAGTGGTGAAATACCCTCTCACGTGTTTTATTTATGAGTGTTCTCATGTTGCTTCACAGCAGAGGAATTGCTTTAGCAATGCAGTACAGCTAAATAAATAAATAATTTCTAATAAGCAGAAATCTAGCTACTGGCTTTCCTGTTCTGGTGTTACAGCTTTTTGACTTTGTGAGTTATTTCCAGATACATTCACAATCCAGTAAAAGCTAAAGCTGCTGGTGCGGGGGTTTACTGCAGTCACTTGCAGTGCCATACCTGGGGACTGAACTAAAATTACTCGTGCCCCTCTGACTAAAGGTTGAGAGTTTCCGTAGCGGTGCCCACTAGGTGGCAATGTGACGTGGCATTGTAGATGGGAACAAGGAGGATTCCCGGTGCCGGCAGTGAGAAGCCGTGTGCTGCGCTAGAGGGACTGGTGTCTGTCGAGACCCTGTCGGTATGAATCTCTTGGTTCTCTCGGTGTTTTGTCACTTGCCACTTAGCAATGCCATCTGTAGGATGTGTTGAACATTCTCCATGCCCCCAATCAAGCAGCTGTGTTCTGTTATTTCAGCTGTGAATCTGATAATCGGCCTGATGATTCTTAAAGAAAACACCGCTTATCTTTTGCTGTTGAGTTTGATTTCCAGCAATAGGAAACAAGAGCACGTGGGGTACTCTGCCTACCTAGCGAAGAGCAGACAAGAATTAGTTCTGCTTGAAATACTTTCTCACAATCTACCCTGCGACTGTAGTTTCTGCAAAGAAAATGTATTACAAAAAAATTCGACTGGATTTTTATTTATATATTTATTTACTGCTGAGGTGATGAGAGAGCCCTCAAGAACACCAACAGCACTCAGCAGCTGTTGGCCCCAGCTGTAGCTTGAAGGAATGGTGGCTGTAAGTAGCAGTGTGCTGCCTGGTGTAGGTGGGAGCTGAGGTCTGCGAGATGCTTCTGGAAGTCCCTTGGAGACAATTAGCCCAGCCTGAAATTTTAACATGGTATGATATTACACTCAGGTGCCTGTCATTTGGTGTAGGAGATTCTCCTGCAAAAGGCTGTATTTTATAGTCTAATCCTGTGGATTCAGGTATCTGTGTCGTGTTAGATGTGACTGACTTAGCAGAATGGCAGAACCTTATAGAAGCAGATGGGAAGAACCTAGATTTGGTCCCTGTATTGTAGTTTTAGTGAGGTGCTTCTAGAATAATATCTGAATTTCAAGTAGGATTCTAGTCTAGGTTAGTTTTGTTTCTATTTAATAATCAAATAGATCAAATAATAATAATAATAATCAAATAGACGTTACACTTGTATTCTGAATCTCAAAACTAAGGCAGGCATCAAGAAATATTTATGTATGGACTGGGAGCCTTTATTTACTTGTAGCAAAGCATTGTTCAGTTGTTTATTGAGTGGTAGGATAGTACTTTCCCAGCAATCAAGTGTTCACAAGCATTTCTTTATACACCAGAAACAATTTCTGCAGCTTCAGCTACAGTGTCTGTGTTGATGTCAGTTGCTGCAGTGCCTTTCTAATGGGACAGTCTGAGTCAATGAAAAGTAAGGCCAATGTTCTTCCACCCTTCTGCTGACGTGCAGTAATTGGCAGTATGCACTGCAGATATTTATTACAAAACCTGTATTAAAAAGTAAGCTGCTGCTGCTGCAAAGTCGAACACTATAGTGCAGCAGGGTTGCAGATGTCTATGCAGATTTAGCTGCATATCCATTATGGTATCAGTCTTTTGCTGCATGATCACACCTATAGTTTTACCTCATGCTTTCAGCTTATCTCTTTGTGGAGGAAACAAATGTATATTCAGCTAAAGCTGACACTCAGGTTGCCTTGATATTAGGTCAGTTTTTACTAGTGTAACTTCTTTTGCGCTCAGGTTCAGCTGTAATCATTTTGTATGCATAAATGATAAATACATTTCAATAAAATGATGTGATGTTAACAGATAAAGATGAAAAACCCTGCAAAAATGACAGTTAGAGGCCAGAAAAGGACATGTTAAGAGCATGAAAAGATTGAATTTCAGTTAATAAGAAGCAGTCCAATATGCCCTCTGCTTAGCCAGGGTAAATCACATGCTATGTTACCATATAAACAGAATCATAAAATATATGACCCTCTAATCTTAATGTTGCATCAGTACAGTTCTGTTGTAATTACTTTTGCAATGGATAGAAGAACCTAATGTTGCTCCAATTTTCACAGAGGCATGGTGCCTTGTAATTGCTGCAAAATATAATTTTACAGAGCTTCGTATTTGTGTTTAAGTTCTTATTTAGCTAAGGCTTGGAAGGTCTTTATCAGGAAGTTTATTCAGAGGATCTGGATCTCCCTGAAAAAGCTGTCTCTTGCTTTTTGTTTCTGTTATTTTTGTTATTTTTTTTACCTTATTATTACTTTTTCCAACTGGGCTGACAGATGCAGAGGGGGACAAGACATTGCTCTGTCACAAAATAAACTTGTACATCAGCCTAAATTAGAATGGCTTCTCTGCGTTCAGCTTTAGTTAGTGCAAGAGCTCCCAGTGACTGATAGTATTTTCACTTGTTGCTTGAAGTATAACTTGTAAAATATAATCCCTCACTTTTATGAGAATTTTTCTAAAACTTCATTAGAAGGCTTTAGTTTAAACTGTTTTATTCCACTGGTACTGTTCTGCAGAAATAGCTGTCCATTTTCTTATTCAGGAGTATGCAATATATATGATTTCATTAGAATCTTGGTTGTATGTGGCACTGCTACTGCCTAGGTGTCTCCAAGGTATCTGCACGTGCAGGTGTCCCTGTGCAAGAACAAGAAGACTGGGGCTATGTTGTGTCAAAGGTAATCAGTACACATAGACAAATAGTGGCACGTGCCAACTATAGTCTGTGTCTTGTTATTTATCCTAGTTATGAGTCTTCCTTCTAGCTGTTCATCCTCTCAGTATACATTTTTTTCAATTATTTCCAATTGAAACCTTTCCTTTCAAGTCAGAAAATGAAGAATGAAGAGCTTCAGTCACATCCAGGCACTACTTGTCATCTGAATTCTTTCATCATAGGACTGTTTTCATCACTTCTAATGAGTCTACTGTCCTCGCACTGCATTAAGTTATGCCAAAATGTAGAAGAATGTAATTGAGAAACAATTTATAAATTCCCATGTAAGGAAATTGGGAAATACAAAAGGAAATTCCACTTGTAAGTCTATTCAGTTCTGTTGAGCCAAATTGTATTTTTGGCTCTCTACGTGAAGGGGAAAGCCCAACCCTAGTCACTGAGCTCAAGATGAGCATTACTTTGGCCATGCTGGCTATTTACTACTTTGTCAGAAATGGTATTACCATTGTAGATCATATCCTTTGGATTCACGCCTACTGTAGATAAATCATTTAAATGGATGAGAAACGGAATGACAAAAGTTATCCTACAGTTTAATTTGACCAGAGTACGTAGTTTAATGAGAGTTCTGAAAGGGGCTCTTGAGAGAGTAAATAGAAATGCATCAAGAAGCAGCCATTACATTTTTAGATTTATATTCATACGCACAGATCTAATGACTACTAGTGGACTGGAAAGATCTTTATTTGCTTAGCTCTTATTTAACATACTCTGGATAGCATATATAAGACAGTAAGTGAGAGAACAGCAGACTTCAAACTTTATTTGGTCTAACTCCTTTTACTCATGAACTCTGCAGGGAAAAAAAAAACCTAAAACAATTCAAATTAATATGTTTACTACAAATGATATCAGTCAATTTCTGACTTTATTAGAACAAAATATTGCAAGTTACAGCAGCTACATGGATGTTTTATCAGAAGAATGACTACTTATGGTTGGGATCACGGAATGCTTTCAGCTCCCTTTCCCCCTGCTCTACTGTCCAAATACTCCTACACTCAAGTGGTGTAGAGGTGGAATTACAAACCTGCAGCAGCTCATGAGAGCCTTATTAGGGCTGTGGACTTTAGCCAGTGTACTGTGACAAACCCTGAAAGGCAGGCTGCCCTGCTGTAAAGTTGGCCTAGAAGCTGTGGTGCACCTGTGTGTGGCTGAAGTCTAATGGCTTTTTCTCAAATGTTTGCTTTTATTCAGAGGTGTCTGTAATAGTGCAGCTTTAAGAGCATTGCAACTTACTCCCCTTTGACTGTGTATTTTTACTCTGTTAACTAAAGTTTTCGTACTCTAAACAAAGATTTTATTTCTTGCTTGCCTGGCAGCATGAGAAGCATTGACAGGGCATGTCAGTCAGAAAAGGCAGAACCCTCCAGTTAATGCATTGCAGGTTCTTATGTTGGAGATCTTGAGTATTGCTGAGGCAGATGTCTGCAGTTCTGCCTTTATCAGCTGAAAAAGCAGTAGACAAAGTGTGCCATCCAGTCTTGAAAAACAGTGGAGAGTATGCTAAGCATAGTCCTTTACAGTGTGGAGGAATTTGTTGCTTTATTCTAAAGTCCTATGTTTTCTGAAGACTTTTGTGAAGCTGTGATGGTGCTGGAAATGGTGATGATGAAGATGCATGGTCACCAGTACCAGACATTTTTGAAAACTGAGTAGTTTTATTTCTAATGCTAATCATATTCTAACAGAATTTGAGACAGCTTGCCAATCCCATTTCTCTTTCTGAGCTTACAAAATGCTGAACTGATAGCAAGCATCCATCCCTTTGACTCTGAGTGTGATTAGGCAATTGAAAAGTCACTGGGCTACCCCAGGAAGCAGGTTATGAATTCTAGCCAAAAGCACAGAAGATATAATTAGTGTTGAAGACTTTTCTTCTCTTAATCATGCCTTCATACTTGATCTCTTTCCAGTCTTCCCAAAGAAAGTCATAAGCTACTCCTTTGAAAGAAAGGCATGAGGAATCCGTAGCTCGATTTGTTTTACCCATCAAGTACTACTTTCCTTTGAATGCAGAATTACTTGTGCTTTATGAAATCTGAATTATGTGGGAAATCCAGATGTTTCAGAGTCAGTGGCAAACAGTAATTCCAGGGTCAGATTTTCAAAGGAGCCTTACTACAGTTACTGAGACAAAACTTAAAATTTGCAGGAAAAAGAAAAAAAACAGTGCAGATGTGCTAATATATCTCTTCTGAAAGCTTTGTGAGGGTTTTTGGTAGAGAAGCTGAAGCTACGTGCATGAACATCTTAGAGATTTGAACAGGATGTGAATTCTGGGAACTTCCAGCTGCAAAGGACTTAAATCATTTGTTGCACATGGAAGGATTATTCATATCAGAAGAACTGAGCAATAATTAAGTCTGTAATAGGAGAGTTAAATGACAAAACTATGAAGAGATTGGCTAAAATAACTGCTTTAATTGTCTAACAGAAAGCACATTGCTTTCCCCAGCCTCCAAAAGGTTCTGAAAGACTAATGTATCAGGTAAGCTGACTCAGTGACTGTAAACAGGGTTCTTGAAGGAGTTGTCTTTCCCAGCAAAATGACTCCAGAGATGCTTTCTTCTAATGAAATGACACTGTTGCAGAGATGCCCAGTAAAGTAGAAACTGAACATATTATAGAATGGTTAACACTCTGAATAATCAGTCAGTTTTTAATTTCTAATTAATATAACTAATGTGTTTTTAGAGGTGTTGCATTAATTACTATAATATTTCATGGTGGAAATTAAAAAAAATGACAAAAAAAAACATTACTGTGTCTCATTTGAAGACTTAGGGCCATTTATGGTATGTTCACAACTTTTTTTCCTCAGTAACATCTACTGTGGGAATAGACATCTGTGGTTCAAATCAGTATATAGTATTATAGAAAATATGCTGGGATCTGCACTATGTAGTGCTGCATGCAGTTGTTTAAAAATATCCTGGAGACCAGATACACATCTAGAACAAAACACTGCAACTCAGGGCCAACAATAATAGTTGGTTAGAGTATAAAGTCATCCAGTGTATGGAA
Source organism: Oreortyx pictus (assembly GCA_036925125.1). Classification (NCBI taxonomy): domain Eukaryota; kingdom Metazoa; phylum Chordata; class Aves; order Galliformes; family Odontophoridae; genus Oreortyx; species Oreortyx pictus. Next base: position 35,082,494 of record JAUPFR010000005.1, read on the forward strand.
ACTAAAGTCAAGGCAGCTGATTTAATCAACCGAAAATACTGAATTTGGTTAGTATTCTATACTGTTTAGCAATTGTTTCTTTTAATGATAGCAAGATTTGATAGTCTCCAAAGGTAAATACCATTTGTACTTTACAACCCTAGGTTAAGGTGACTTTTCCTACCTCCCTACCCTGTGAGGGGGAGTTTGGCTTTGATCTTGAGTAACTGAGACAGAAATATCAAAAAGTACAGTAAATCCAACATAATACTTTCTTGCCCCAAAACACATTCCAAAGTACTGGAAAGATACAACATTATTTTTTTCCATGAATTATTTACTCAAGAAAACAGACGAAAAATAGCTGTTCATGTGGCAAGTTCATGAGCTTGCAAATGAATGTACTGTGTGTACATCTTAGTATGCAACATACACCTAGTTCTATTTTGTTTTTGTATTAGTGTATGCTGTCAGAGGAGATTTCTAAAAGCAAAGCAGCTGTTATTCCAGTAGTCTAGAAACGAACAGGAAGATAGCCTGAGGAGTAACTCTGTGTGGATTTCCTTTCTATTTAGCATGCAAAGTTATTATGTGTTAGATTCATATACATAGTTAATACAAAATTAATGTTTTGAGAGATTTAATTTGCAGTTAGGGGCTTAGAGAGCTCCTTGGAGTTTATGTATTCAACTCTGTAGTGCATGTTTTCTTGAAGGAGTATATGTAAGAGCATACTGCTGCCTAGAGAATTTGAATCTGTTCTATAGAGCCTGTGACTAGTACTTACAAGAAGTACAAATAGACACTTTTGTTTGGGTTTTCCTTTCTTGATGTGTATACATGGAAAGCATGCATACAACACTTCTGGTTTTGTACCTCTCAGGTAAGTTTCCATCAGATTTGGTTTTCGATTAACTATTAAAATGCAGGATGTTGAAAGCTATAATTCCAAATTATTCCCAGCTGCATCAGATGGGTTTTTGTGCCAGGAAATACATTTGGGACTGAAGGAGGAATTCTTCCCTCTTGGCCATTTATATGTCTTACAGCTGTGAATTTGTTCTTATAGTTAAAGTAACTTCCTTGGAGAGCACACCTGTAGATGGTCTGGCTGAGTGATTTTTGCTGTTATGTAGTGTGACTTCAGTCTCTTACGAATCCCTGCTGCAGGGGGAAGCACGTGATGACTGGAGATCTGTGTATTTCACCTCCTGAGGTTTTGGTTTTAGTACCTGTTTTATGTCTGCTCTTTGCAATGTGTAGCCACTATGGTGTTAGTCATGCAAAAGCATCAAAGTGAGTATGCCTGTGTCCTGGGAGGGATGTGTCTGCTGATGGATCTTGCTAATGGCAGAGCAGCCCTGGCCTTGGTGCTCTGCTGTCATCTGAGATGCCAGAAACAAGGTATTTGTGGCTTTATGTATCCTATACTTTCATCAGACAATTCCAAAAGACCCAGCTTCTGTCTGCTTTATAATTACCCGACAACTGGAGTTGTGTAGCTCATTCTTCAGGGCTTTCAGGCCCTGAAATACTAATTTAGTATTAAAAATACTAAATTTTAATATGGTGTGTAACTGCATGGTATATGGTACATCTTCTGTTTAGGGACTATTCACTAGAGTAGAATTTAGATAGGTGCTTGACCTATACAGTAAATTCCCTCAAGAAGCTTCAGCTGAGAAAGATATGAAGAAAATCAATAAATATAAAGTGCTTATTATGTAAGAAACATACAAGCTAAAGTCAAGGCAGAATAGTCAAGCAGTAAGTAGGGTGTGAAGTACACTCTTTTAAAAACTAGCATTAGTTATCTAATTTTTGAGCAAGAGGAACAGCAGATTTATTAGGGGCTTATGAACAACATTAAAACCTGGAAATGACAATTAATAACAACCCACTGCTTGTTAAATCCATGATAAAAGGTCCTAATTCATATGCCATCTGGAAGAGGAAATCTGGTTGAAAACAGCCCTTAAAATGAGCTCATTGTTTTGTTCTAAGTACTTTTCTGTTGGAATGCCTATGAACAGCAATGGAAATAGGTGCAACCATGGCTTCTAGTGATTCAAGAGTATGAAATGTTTAAGCTAGCTAAATAGGAGAGGGGCAACATGTTCTTTAATAATGCATTAAAGATAAATAATGATAAGGTTATTTAAGCTAAGTGATGAAGCTGACACAGTGAATTCATGGTCACTTAAAGACATTTTAGATTGCAAAGTAAAAGGGGCTTTTAATTTTTAAAGCAGAGAGTCTGGAGCAGATGTTCATTTGACTTGAAGATTGCAAGAGGGCAAGATACTTCTATGGTAGAGTTCATGAAAGATCAGATAAAATGGTTCCTGTGGCAGCAGAGGTTGTGTTCAGTATCTTAAGAGACTGTTTCATTGCTTTCTGTTCCTGTAACAAAAATGTAGTTGAGAAAATCAGCGTATTCTGCTTCTGTCTGTGTTATCAGAAATATTAATTAAGTTCCAAGTAATTAACACTCTATAATCAAAGATTAGTATAGGGGTCTGCCTTCAAAGTCTCCACGATCCAGAACCCAGGATAGTTCTTGGGTAGCGTGATTAAAAGCAAGTTAACAGAGATACACTTGCCTTCTAGAACTTGCTAGCCCCTGGTATTGTCCAAAGCAAATTAATTTTATTCAGTATTTAACACTAAAGAGAAAATAAATATGTAAGCAGCAACAGTAAATAAACTTTCAGAATGCTTGCAATTAGGACATAAATAACATACATTTTATTTGGTAAACACAGTATACCACTTAAGGACTTATTATGGTACATGGTACAGGGGAGAAGCAAGATGATGAGAGTGTTGATTAGTTTTAGCCGTTGTGTAGCTAAAATCAGGCATTGCTACTAGCCATGTCTGCCTGTGTTCCTTAAAAAGTGTTTGACCTTATTATATTTGCTGAAATTAATGACTGCAATTAACTACAACTATGATTGGTGTGTAACATTCTGGAACTGTGGAAAGATGTACTCATGAAGACTACACAAACCCATATCTTGATATGTGGGCAATGAAAACTGTAGGCCTTGACAACCAACTCTGTTTTCATGTGCACTGCAGATACTATCTGCTTGCATTTACTTTGTGCTTTGGAAAGCGTCTCTTAAGTCATCATTCTTCTTTTCTGACCAGTTATCTTTGTCATGATCCTATGTAAAGATGTACTGTCAGCTGAAATTTGTACCATTAGTCATTTGTAGACTCAGCTAGTTGCTACAAGCTCTTGCATCTGTTTCTTCCTTATTTATCCTTGAATTAGTTATGATCTATCACTGTGTTAAAATGACTGTGTGTGTATATATATATATATACACTAATATTTGTATATGTTTCTAGAGACCTTCAGGAAAGATTTTGAGTTTTTTAAAAATTGTAAAAATTAATTTTTGAATTAAAAAAATATTTAAAGCGTTTAAAAATTGTATTAATCACTGAAGACAGTAGGGTTTTCCTATTTGATTCTGCAGCTGGAGTGACATACCACAGGACTGTAACCTTGGCATAGGAAAGATAGAGGAGAAACTCTAACCACCTCAGTTTCAGCCTAGTGCAAAATAAGACTTGCTGTTACTTGAAGGTTCTATCACTAATAAATTCTTACTTACAGACTTCTTTCATAACTAATAGAGATTTAAAAATTACTATATCTATGTAACAACATCCATTTATAATCTTTAGTTTAATCTTTAGTTAATTCTGATCATTAGTACATGGAGATAAATGCTGATATGCTGTCTTAGTAAATCCTAATAAATATTGCAGAAGTAAATACTTTAATATACTAAAAATCATACTGTTTTTTCTTTTTAATATTCTATTCTGCTTTGTATAACTAGATATGCTATGGTAGAAAGTCTGCTCAAAGAAAGAAAGTTGCAGAAATCAGTGGTAAAGTGAGAACATCTGAAACTGATAATATCTAACTTTAAAATTGATATCCAATATATTTTCCTGAATGAAAGCATGTCTTTTGTGACATATGCTCTTGTTATCTGCAAGTCTTAACATTTAAGAATATTTCAGAATAGAACAGGACTGGTTCTGGAAGAGATAATTGTATGAGCAAATTCTCCTGTGGTGCTTTAGGAAGTCAAAGTCTGTGAAAGAACTTTGGTTGCAAGGAGGCTTTTCTATGTAGAAGGTAAAAGGAAAACTTGAAGCCCACATCACATACAATTTGCTGTCAGTTGTCTTTTTTTCCCTATATGTAGCCAGGTTTTTCCTAGGGGAAAAACGCAGATGGTAATTGCTTTTTGCATGGTTGTGCAAGGGCATTGTTAACAGACACCGACCAACTCTGTTCCATGCCATTGGACTGCTGATTCTTGAAGTACTTGCTCAGGATCTGCCAAGTTATGAAATGTTGATGAACATGCTGAGTGTGAATAAAAGTTTTATTACTTTGAACAAAATTTCTTAGCTCAATTCCCTTGTTTACATTGACCTGGGTATTAATGACCTGGTAGCGGACATAAAAATGTCAGATGGACTGAATCAGATCAGAATATTTCTTAGTTTTATTCTTCAAATGGTTAATAGTTAATATCACTGGGCTTCATTCTTCCCTTTGATGCTTGTTTACTGGCTACATGATCACCTTTTTAAATAAAATATAAACCCACAAGTCATCTGGCTGCTTTTGTTGTAATTCCTGGGAGCAAAGTTCTTGTATCTTCTTGTGGAGGTTAAGGAATAGTTCCTCAAAGGGAGTGGGTGTGCAGAACTTTTCCTTTTTAATATTTAAAATAATCATTTAGTATAATATTAAAGTCTTCAGGGCTTAGTATCTTCCAATTGTGGTAGGAGAAACGTGAATTATTCCTGCTTAAGACTGTCTCAACTTATAAAATACTCATACTAAAGTATTTTTAATTGTAGGCTAGGCCTGTACCCTTGGCTGTTATTCACCTTTTTATAGAGAAATGTATTTAAACTGATAATATGAATAAAGAAAATGACTGATTTGTTTTTTCCTCTTTGGGTTTTCTTGTTTATTTCTTTTCTCATGTTTTGTAAGTGAGGGCAAATGAAAGACGAACATTCAAAGAGTTACATTTCAGAAAGTACTCAAAGTACAGTTAATGAGAAAATGACATTTTTGTATTAAATGATTGTTTTTTGTAAGATCTTATTTCTAATAGGGAATTACTGTGTAATCTAGAAATTATATTAAAACTAATGAAAGAAGTTATATATGATAACTCAAATGACTCTCTTTTAAAAGGGATGCTTTGTGCTGCTGCAGTGGAAGTTTTTACATCTGTAGCACTTTCAGATAAAGTGCTTCTAGAGGAAACTGCCACTAGACCACAGTAAAATCATAAATAATATCAGGCTTTACTTAAATTTGTGAAGCTAATCTCATCTAGGTGTTGCATCATAGCCTTGTAGTATGCAAAAACAAACCAAAAAAATAAGCCAATGCCCTTGCCTTCCTCGTATGAGAACAGATGATCAAGTTGGTTCTCACATTAAATGATCTGAAAAGCTTCAAATGAGCACTATCCTAGCTTCAGTGGCCTCTGCAGTGATGCTGAGCAGCTAGTGTTAAAGCAACATTATATGTTATTGTTTTTCTCAGTTAGCATTAGATGTAGAATTTTAGGGGTTTTTTGACAATCTGTTAATTATATTGTTGTATGATTCAGTAAGAGTTCTCACCACCTTTTGAGACATCTTAAAATTCTTTCTGCATTGTAGAATGACCCAGAAACAACTGATGCCTCTGGAAAGATCAACGTATTTCTTGTTGTGTGCTGTTAAGTGACTGACAGGTTAGGGATGTGCTTCAGGTAGTCTTCTGGTATCTGTGATATGTGGCTCTGTGTATACTACAAGGAGGTACCTAAACACTGTGGAAAATATATGGAACATGGCTCTACTGATTTTGATTCAGTTACAATCAGCAAGAGATAGCACTCACTTTTTACAGACTAGGCTATCTTGGGACTAAATTTTGAGGCTGAAATGGTTTTGAAACAGTTTTTAGCCTAATTGTATGTCTAGAACTTGATTTATACATGTACATGATGGCTGTGGCATGTGACACAAGTCATAGGATCATAGAATGGTTTGAGTTGGAAGGGATCCTTAAGATCATCTAGTTCCAACCCCCTGCTATAGACCTCCCTCCAGACCAGGTTTCCCTGAGCCCCAGCTAGCCTGGCCTTGAATGCCTCCATGAATTGAATTCCATCCACAACCTCACTGGGCAACCTGATCCAGTGTCTCACCACCCTCACATAGGAATGACATGCACAGAATACTATTGTATGATAGTTCACGTTGTATGTGACAATGTGATTCATTTCATGGGAACTTCAGGAGCCCAATTAGTCTTCATCTTTTCTTTTTTTCTCTGGTAGCTTAAATCCATTATTCACTTTAGATAAGTCTAATATTTTAGAAACACTTCTTGTGATTTGATTTTTGCAAGGCTGACTGTGTCTATGTTTTCCACAGAAATTGCAAAAGCCCATCTTAAAATTCAAAATAATTAACTGTAGTTTTCATTACTTGTGTGTGTGTGCTTGTTTTGTTTTGTTTTTTGTTTGCTTTGTTTTTGTTTGAACCCTTACATAATTTATCATAATTGGCAACCTTATCGAGCTTCCTTGATTCTCATGATTCTAAGAAGAGGCTGGAAATACTTGTTGTAAAAATAGGAATAATGAATTTATTGCTGTTAGAGAAAATATTTAGGCAGACCTATTTGGTTTAGTAACAGTAAAATGATTCATAAGCTTCAAAAATGGATCCCAAAATTTTACTTGGATCATCTCTATGAAAGTATGACAGGTAAGCTCATAAAGGTCAGAGAAGAATAGCAGATAATAAATAACACTGCTAGGGAGTTTTGAGAGCCTCAGATCATTGTTACAGCGTTTGGAGACTGTGATGAATAAGGAGAAAGACTGTATGTGAAGCCATAGCATAAGAGTGTTGAAAACAGATCTCCAGTGTTTCATAGATGCATATCTATCCTCCATATATATATCTCAAGAGTTTTAATGGGCTAAATTTGCAGAGTGCTTTATGTAGGCAGAACCTTATACTTATGACACTGTAGCTAACGCTTGGACATCATGAAGCCTATTCCTCAGATTAAATAAAATCTACATTTTTAAGCGTGTTCATAGCTCTTTCACTGTGATACCAAGGCCGCATGAAAATAAAGTTCTATGGAAAATTGAAGAAACTTCAGCACATCACACTAGACTTTCTGACTGAAGAAGAGGGCTGGTTTTTTTTTTTTTCCAAAAAGTTTTTAACTGCTGAAAGATTGTTGTCTTAAATACACAGAACGGAAGTAACTCAGATGATGGTGTTCAGTGTTTTTACTAAAATGTCTGCATATATCTTGTGCCTAAAAGCATTTTGTGGCAGTGCTCATACATGTATTTAGTTAAATATCAATTTGTTTAGTTAAGTACCCATTTTCCCTAAACCAAAAATATCTAATTCTAGCTCATCCATCTTAGCACCAGGAAAAAAAATAAATAAATGAGGCTAACAGCGATTTGTTGGTATTGGCATGTAACAGTGTTTCTCAAGCTTTCTTTGTCCTTTCCTTTCAAGGAGAAGATGCAGAGGCTTTTGATTATAGAGACATTATCTAAACAAGCATGTAATTTTAAGAGATTAAATGATAGAATGGCTAAGATGGGCCTAGATTATAAAGAGTAGAGACAATGAAATACTAAACGATGAAATTTGGGAGGAAAAGTAGGATGGAAGCTAAAGCTGATTTTTAGAGAGTTTCAAGTGACCTCTTAGCAAAGCAGATGGATATAAAATGAAATGAGAACAAACTGGGATCTGTAAGTACAGGAAAAATCTGAAATCTGGAAGGCAATTCGGTATTGCCCCAGGCAATCACTGATCCTTAGCAGCATTTTTTACCAAAGAACATTTCTGAGAAATCCAAGAACTGTGTAACTTTTAGAATGATCATTCACATTTTTCAATTAATAATTGAACAACAAAGTACATTTTTTATTTACATTCTACTTGATCACACAGAGATATATAAATAGTTCATTTACTGTTGGTGCCATCCAGTGATTTCTAAGTTAAATGCAGTGATGTCAGCCCCCAGTTCTGCCTGAAACTGACTAGTTGAGCTACAAGACAAAAGTCTTCAGGTAACAGTGGCTGGATAGAGACTCACTAGAGCCATCTCAGGAGGAAGAGGCTACCAGTCTTTTTGGTGCTGCACTGGGTGCTGGTAGCAGCCTTAGCCAAGGGAGCAAGGCCATCACAGAGACATGGATGTGCTCTGTTGGCCTGGGCAAGTATAGCTAGGGAGACACTGCTCGTGTCTGGGTGTGAGTAGGTGGCATGTGAAAGAATTGGAACTGGGGGAGAAGCTGCTGCAGGAGTGATGGAAGTGAATGCTACTTGCCATCTGGGACTGTTGTTCCCAGTAGTGACGGTAGTACCCACTGCTGCTACAAACTAATTCTGGTGCAAAGCTATGACTTACTGCTGTGTAAGTGGGCACTATTTCCTTCAATTGTCTCTGTTCTTTGCGTTTTCTCTAGGCAACTAGCACAAGGCATAGCAATGGGGATGACTTTATCATGCAGAGTGAAATCTGGACTGTAAGTACCACTGTCTGTAAATCTGTGCTCTGTCCCCCTGCATACCTTGTAACTGTGCATACAGAAAGAGTTCCTGTTATTTGCTCCTTCTCTTTTTGTTCTCCAGAGCAAACTAAATGTGGGGTTTGCTAACACTTTGCTTTTATGAAATCATATTTTAGATGAATACAAAGGATCTCTGCTTACCTGACAGAACTGTCTTTTGACATGTATCTGCATCTGCTTAGTAATAGATTTGTTTCCTTCTACTAGCCCTGCAACCTAAAATACAAGAGGTATCTAGTCTAATAAATTTCACCTCACTACCTCTAAGGGAAGTCTGCATGTCACTGAATTCTTATTCCGATTACCAACCAAACTTGATCCTTCAGAGCCTAAACTTAATTTTTTTTTTCTGATTTGAAATTAAGAAATAACTTTCAAGTTATGCTTTATAATAAAGAAAGATAGGCAGAACTAAAGCACTGTTTTTTTTGTGCTTATTTTAGAGTAAAAACACACTTTAGGACACTGGGATTAATTTTTCTTCATTTAAAAAATAAATGAAGTGTAGCTGATTTTTGCTAGCTTTTCTGCTGGAGAGCTGTAGTGTTACACATTGATTTAGGAAGACACTCTGAAATGAGGATTCTGATTTGAAGAAATGTGTTTTATGCTTTTATGCTACAGAACTTATTAAAAATTAAAGTTACTATCAACATCTGTTGTAGGCTAAATAAGAGCTTATTGGCATTGAATACTAAAATTCTGAGATGTCATTTTTCCTATTGCTGTGCCAAAGCTATTTAAGTCACACCTGAAACTAACAATTGGAAACAATCTGTCTTTCTTTGGCTTTCTTATGAGAAAGATAAAGCTCTATTCTTAAGTCTGTTTATAGGTTCCTAGTTTTAATAACTTTAAAAAACCTCTGACTTTGCTTAAGTGTTCTTCTCAATGCATATGGTTATAACTTGTACTTCCTTTGAAACAACACGTAACACAGCATTTCTTTTTTTGCAGAATGCCTCTAGCTGTGATTTTCCAAACAGGTTTTTTTTTTTTTTATGACAGAAGGAATGAAGAGCAGACAGATGCTCAGAGTAACTGATAGGCAGCTAAAAAGACTTTGAGAAGGCTTGTGGCTTATGACAAACTAAAATCCTTTACTAACAGATCCATACACAGTCAGCTATGTTTGATTGGATTTCTGAGGAGTTGAGAAATTCCTGATTAATCAGAGAACTTCATCTCTTTTATTAATGTGCCTAATGTTCTGTCAGCTATGCAGACAGTGGAAAACATTTGTCAAAACTGGTGGCAGTGCTAGCCCCTCCACTGCTGAACACAAACAGTGAGTTCAAGCACCAGTTAATGGCAGGAGAGCCAAGAAATATTTTGAGATTTAGTTTAACATTGTATGTACCCCAAAGAATACACAGTCACAATTCCAGGACTTCTTGGGTATAGCCACACTCACAATACTGCAGGAACAGTCATTTCATAGTCTGATCTTCTAGCCAAAATGAAGAACTGCTGAGGTGCGTGAAAAATAAGATGTAGCATTTAACATGGTTTTTGAAAAGACATGTTCAACAGCGGGTTCAGTCCAACAGAACATATTTTACCTAGCAGTTTATGATAGTTTACAGTGCCATTCAGTTGCTTTTTCATAAACTAAGATAAATATTATCATAAAAGAAATTATGCATATAGTGTATGTTAAGACTAAATGTAAAATAGAAAATCCAGACATTTTTAAGATGCTGGTATGTTACACCACAGTAAGTTTAGCAGAGCAGTTAGGTAACTTGTTAAGCAGCTTAAATTACTTTTTTTTTTTTTTTAATTTAAAGAACTGTGTAGAGATGTTCATCATAGAATAATAGAATCATTTGAGTTGGATGGGGGACTTACCCTGTAAGTAACAGGGTTACTTACAGCTAGATTGGGTACTCAGAGTCTCTCTAGACTGACCTTGAATGTCTCCAGGAATGGGGCATCCACCACCTCCCTAGGCAGCCTGTTCCAGTGCCTCATGTGCACTACACCCTGTGTGACTTTTCTTAAGAGTATGGAACAATGATAGGTACTTAATTTCTATGACAATGGTTTCAAACAGGACTTAGACTATATATTTTTCTCTTTATAAATATATTAAGTTCTTCTTTCAAAAAAACTATTCACTTATACTTGTCCATAGATTTTAAAAATCATTAGACTATGCATTTATTAAATTAGTACAGTTTTAAGGTGCATTCATTATATATATATATATATTTTCTAAAAATGCATTAGACTCTTTGTGTCAGATGGGAATTTAAGTGCTGTTGCCATCCAAAATAACCTTAAACCTGGTGAAAATCTGTTGATGAAAGTTGTTAGATGCAGCTAGGTTACTGAAGTTTTTGTAATTTATGCCATCCTAGGACCCTTTTCAAAATTTTTGCTCTAACTGGACTTGGGAATTCTCCCCACCAAGATTAAAGATATTCATTGCTTGCCTAGGCATTATCTTTGCTTTATGGGAATTAATAGCAAACAAATGTTCCAGAGGATTCTGGTGGGAAAAGTTTGCTAAAACTGTGCCTCTTTTGGCATGATTGTTCTTATGCCTGCAGGGCGTTGAGAAAGTGAAGAGGGGAGAAACTGGGAGAACCTATTTAAAATGACTTCGGAGTCTGTAAAAAGTTCATTTATTCCCAATCAAAATGTTACAGTAGAATCAAGATGCTCTAAACTGCAGCCTTCCTGTGTTGGCAGCTTGCACCAGCTGGCCACAATTTCTCCACCTGGGAGAACAGATCAGGGTTCAAATGCCAATATTGCTAGAGGAATTGCATACTTCCATGTGTCTTGCCCAAAACCCTCAAAAGACTGGGTCTGTTCAGCCTTGTGAAAAGAAGACTGAGAGGAGATCTGATTCACATCTATAAACATCTAAGGTGTGGGAGGCAAAGGGACGAGGCCAGATGCTTTTTCAGCAGTGCATGGCAATGAGACAAGGGGAAATGGCCACAAACTGAAGCATAGGAAGTTACGCACAAATGTGCGTGGGAACTTCTTCGCAGAGAGGGTGACGGTGTGATTCTGTGAATTTGGCCAGTAAGTCATCTCTTGTGAAGCAGAGATGAAAGATGTGAGGAAAATAGTTGTTAAGTTTTGCCCTATGCACCAAAGATCAGTGCAAGTGCCCTATGCAGATATTAATGCCCTTCTGTTGGCAGTAGTATTCAGCTTTTAAGAAATCACACGTGTTCCTGGTAACTGAGGCAGATGCACAGTGGCACAATGATGTTTGTAAAGATGTGGGAGGTAATTATTAAGAGTAAGGACCTTGAGGATTCTCTTGTCAGATAACAGCTTGCTGTTGAGGCTGTCTCAGGAAGATCAATTGCTTGGAAGAAACACATTTCTACCTTTTTTTTTTTGTTACAGTACTTGAGTTTAATCAAACTTTTTTTTTTTGGTCTTTCACCTTTCATTGTCACAGTGCAGTTTACTCACCAGTCATTCCTGGATCTGAATTATCTGGGGGCAGTATAAAGAAGTGAAAATAGATGCACAGGACTGAAAATATATTCATTAAAAAAAAAAAAATAAAACAAACCCAAAACTGTAAGTTAATTGTTTTCAGAAATCTGGTTAATAAACAAGGCTTTTCTTACCTTTGTGGATGTGTTAATAGTGTCTAAACCAAAATAAATGTTATTGACCATTAATTTCCCTATAAACTTAGGTTCTTTCATTTTAATTTCACCATGACGACACACTTTGTTTCATGACATTCCAAGGCTATTAAGCTTTGTGAGCTTATATCATTTTTACTAAAACAACTGAAATGTAACCACCTGCTTATTTATCCTTCTAGTCAAATTTCCCTTCATCTGACAGACCTCTAATTTTGACTTCATCTATTCTCTGAAAAAGAACAAAGATAGCTTGTGGTCTCTTATTATGCAGCACGAACAGATCATATCATTTAAGATCTGATAAATGCCTCAGTATATTCAGTTGCCTGCAGTAAGCACTAGTAATTAGGCCACGTCAAAGTAAGAGTGAAATTGCCAGTTCCTTCCTAAAGAGCACATCAGTATGTTATTCCTAGTAAGTAACTCTTTCTCATGCAGAATAAGACTTTGTTTTTGTTTGGGATTTCAAAAGGAACCATGCTAATTCAAGTTACTAAATAATATGATTTAGTAACTGTTCTCAATAGATTGTGTTGGCATCTTGCGAGTATGGCATTCTATTTTCTCTTTAAATGCAATCAGTTCTATGAAAGCTGCATTATTCTTGTGAAATCATTTATATACATTTATTCTGAACATTAACTCTTAGCATTATTTTGCTAAGAATACACTTAATGTGCCAAAAAGTCTTCTGAACCCCAATTACAAACCATTCTGCAGCCAGAATTTCTCACGTAAATGCCATACCACATTAGGTACGTAGTAGGTTCTGTAAGTACATTATCTGTAACCTACTTTTCAGTTTTCTAAGCGTTATGAGTGCTGCGTATTCAAAGCATTGTTCATATACTGTATTTGTCGTCTAGTTAGATTACATAATGGTTTATCCAGCCAGTTTGCTTTCAGCCTTACCTCAGTGTTCACAACCTCATCTTGCTGAGAAGTCTTACCCAGGCTCCTTATCCTGAAAACTTGGGGCTTTTTATTTGTTTTATTAACTTCCATGTCTTGCAAGCAGTCCAGTTTTTGTTCAGTCTGTGTTCAGAAGGCTGGTGCATGTCTCTGCACTTCTTGGGTTTTCTTTAATCAACATATGGGTTATAATATATTGGTTGTTTTGAGTCTGATGTCATGGGAAAGTATTGCTTGAGTCAGTATGGAAATGTGCCCAGATATGCTCAAGTTGTTTCTTCCTTGACTGTAGTGTCATCTGCTTGGAACTTTTAACTTGCCTTCTAATGGTTATTCCTGCTTGTCTACAGGCTGTTTCCAGTCCAAATATAGAGCTACTTGATTGAAAAAATCCAAGAAGCAGTTTTCTTTTTGGCATGCATTTAGCTATCCCAACTAAATCCTTTCTGGAACTTCATGGTTCAATTTGTCATAAAATGTCAGGGCTCATTTAGGCTGTCCCTCTGGACATTGTGGAGTAGCTTCTGTGTCTGCAAGGCAAGTAGAACTCTGCAGAAATTTAGAATGTTTTTCAAACTCATTTCTCCCTCCCTCTGAACTCATTGTGAGGAACCATTGACCTAAGGTACCCTCATGGAACTCCTACTGACCTGTAATCTGAATTGTGCAATGCATTCAGGGCTATGCATTATTTTGGGGTGTTTTCCTTCCTTCCTCTGAAGGATCTTTTTTTTTTTTTTTTTTTTTTTTTTTTTTTACAATATTTGGCAGAGTGGAGTTACAACAACTGAAGAAATAGACCTTAAGATTCTAGGGAAATCATTACACAGGAGGAACAGAACATTACCACTTTGAAAGGCTGTAACATTTTCCTAAACTGTATAGGCAATGTGTAGAATTATAACAAGAAAGGAAAATCTAATTAGAAGTTTAATATTGTTATTGTTGGTGGCATAGTTGCTATAAGAAAACCATGGAAATCTCTTCATGATAAACCTGAAACTTTAGCTTCAGATGTATAGTACCTGTTCAGGACAAGAGGTTCAGCAGGCCTCAGAATTTGCATGTTCCTGTTAAAACACTCAACAAACATCCTTATCTCCAAATTGGAGAGATGTGGATTTGATGGGTGGACCACCTGACGGATAAGAAATTAGCTGAAAGGCCACAGACAGATGGTGCTGATTAATGGTTCTGGACTGGAAGAAGAAGTCCTTGAAAGCAGCTCTTCAGACAAAAACCTGGGGGTCCTAATGGACGAAAAACTTAACATGAACCAGCAGTGTGCTCTTGCAGCTTGGAAAGCAAATGTTATCTGGGGCTCCATCAGAAGAGGGGTGGCCAGCAGGGACAGAGAGGTGACTGTCCCTCTCTACTCTGCTCTTGTGGGGTCCCATCTGGAGTATTGTGTCCAGATCTGGAGCCCCCAGTACAAGAAAGACGGGGAGCTGTTGGAGAGGGTCCAGCGGATGGCCACAAAGATGATCAGAGGGCTGGAGCATGTCTTCTACAAAGACAGGCTGAGGGAGCTGGGCTTGTTCAGCCTGGAGAAAAGAAGGCTGCGGGGTAACCTAATTGCAGCCTTTAAGTACCTAAAGGGAGCCTATAAACAGGAGGGGAGTAAACTCTTTGAAAGGGTAGGTAACAGCAGGACAAGGGAAAATGGTTTTAAGTTGAGGGGGGGAAGATTTAGGTTGGATGTCAGGGGGAAGTTCTTTACTATGAGAGTGGTGAGGTGCTGGAATGGGCCGCCCAGAGAGGTTATGGATGCCCTGTTCCATGTGGTGTTCAAGGCCAGATTGGATGGGGCTTTGGGCAACCTGGTCTAGTATTAAATGGGGAGGTTGGTGGCCCTGCCTTTGGCAAAGGGGTTGGAGATTCATGATCCTTGTGGTCCCTTCCAAGCCAGGTCATTCTGTGATTCTGTGAGTGTGAAATGTATCAGCTTCTGCTCTGTAAATGGGATGTTTCTGAAACTTAACCCAGCTGAATAAGAATGGATTTTCCTGAGAACAAAAAAGGTACCATTCTAACTTGAGGGTTGTCTTGCTGCCAGATTTCAAGCTTCTGTTACAAATCATTATGGCTCTTCAGAAAACATGAAAAATATGGATGTTGGCAAAAACATCCTTCAGTAAGTTTGTTCCAAAAATGGCTGAACTATTTTCTATCAAACTTTCAAATAAATAAAGAGAACTCCAGAGTTCAAGTAGCAGAAATTTCAACCTGACTGGTTGAAGTTTGGCATATTTGAAAACCTAAGTGTTTAATGAAAATAATTAAGTAGAGTGAACTGCTGGTTTCACAGTGTGCTCAACCTTTTCATAATGTAATTATCCTTTTGCTCAGGGATGTAATTTAGCAGAGGGTTGTTAGGGTAATATGGTTAGGTCATGGTTAGACTCGATGACCTTTAGGGTCTTTTCCAACCTGAGTGATTCTGTGATTCTATAACAGCAGAAAAACTAAAAGGGAAGGATCAGGATATGTCCATCCTGCTTCTTTGCAATACAGTTTATCTTGGCAGACAGACAGGGTCCTG
Source organism: Oreortyx pictus (assembly GCA_036925125.1). NCBI lineage: Eukaryota > Metazoa > Chordata > Aves > Galliformes > Odontophoridae > Oreortyx > Oreortyx pictus. The sequence continues at coordinate 35,098,225 of JAUPFR010000005.1, forward strand.
TAACAAAATCAAATGCTATATGTGCTCCAGTAGCACAAGTGCCACCTATTTGTTAGCTACCTGAATGTTTTTAGAAGGTGGTGGGAGAAAAAGTTTGTAGGTAATCTTTTAAAGATGTTGAAGAGAAGTGCTTGGAAGTGTAATATAACTTCCTAAGCTTTTCACTTTGTTTAACTTTTTCCAGGACACTTCCCAGCATGTAGCCAATTTGTCTTGTATTTGTTAAACCTTTCAAAATTTCCTTCATGTGTTCAGATGAGCAAAAAGAAATAGCCACTGCAGAAAGTGGTTCTGATTTGCACGGGCTGCAAAATATTTTCTGGTGTCTTCCTTTTCTGTCATTTTGAATTGTGCTGCATGCCTTACTAGTTTCATGTAATATGACTTCAGTCATGCTCTCCAAAGGGGCACTAGTAATGAATTTTTAGAATACAATAGCAAGTGAGGTCTACTCTGATGTCATCTGGCTAGCCACTCCTCTTTTAGTTTGCATTAGCAACTTTATATAAAATGGATGGCTGAGGAACAGTGTGGTTTCTCGTTGCTGGTTATGGAGGAACTGCTGAAAACCGCAAAACAAAAGGGGAAAAAGGGGGTGAAGACATCCAGGCCTTCTTCATGTAGCGCTTAGATAGAGGGAGGAGTGTGTAACTCCTTCAAGGAATGGAAAACATGCTCATAATAGTGTGGAAACAATATGTACCTTTTACTACCTAAAACGCACACTGAACAGGGAGCAACGTTACATAAATAAATAACGTATGTATATGTATACATGTAGACCTCGAAGTTAAACTTCTCTGGTTACCACCCTTAAACCACAGTGAAAATGATGACAAATCTTAATTCACCTACAAAGACTCAGAATATACACGTCTTGAATGCAGTCTTCTTTTTGATCAGAAGTCCAGATTGTGCTTTTTGTAAGCTTGTCTCACCTATTACATTTCCTGGCCACCTATAAAAATGAATGCAAACTTTAACTGCTCCTACTTATCTCCTCTCATCACAATATATATATATTTCCTGTCTGGCCCCCATCACAACACTTCTGTCGCATTAAGTGTTTTTTTTTTGTTTTTTTTTTTTTTGTCTAGAAGTAAAAGCATCTGGCCCTTAGGAGAGGTACTTGGCAGTTATAAAGGAGCATACAGTATGATAATCAAACTGAGATAGTTCTTCTTAGTTACTAGTCTGTATGACCAATGTTTATAAAACACTGAAGGAGATATCCAGGATATTTTTGCTATTTATAATTCCCATTGTTGCAGTTCTCTAGGGATGATTAGATTGGTTGACTTCAGTGGTGTGATAGCTATTAATATAAATAACTTTCCAGATTTCCTTATGACTTCAGAACATCTTAGTTGGTAACAAAAAACATTTCTAAAGGGGTGTAGTTCATGAGCTGTTTTCTGAAATCCATGCCAGGCACTGATTTGCATTCAGAATAACTAAAAATCTTTAAAACTAAAGTCCTTGAGTGCCTAGGCTTCTCCAAGAAATCTAACTGTTAAACTTGCTTCTCCAGGAGTCTCAAATTCCTAAGTTTGTTTAGCATTTCTGTATCTGGTAAGTTTAGAAAAAATGTGAGAAATGCTCACCTAGACGACAGTGAAAATAAACTAGATTTATCGGTGATCAGAAACAAATTTAGCTCAATGAATAGCAAGGGAAAGCTGGCTGAGGGACAGTTAGTCATTCAAATCTTTCCATTTATTTGAAGCTTCACCAAAGTTCTGCTGTTGGGAAAGTCATGGAATAACAGTCTTTCCCGTGAGACTTCCAGTGTTTCCTGATTACTGTCAGAAAAGCAATAGAGGAAGAAACGTATTTTGCTCTATTTTGATACTTAAGTTCCTGATCCCCAAAGAGAAGGGAAGCGAAGGCATGGTACAACTGTGTTCACATGTGAAAATTAATTAACTTGAGGTTTTAAATGTTCTTTATGTAGACTTTTTCATTCCATGTTTTGGCTTCAGTTTTAAATAGTGTTTTTGGAGATTAATGCTGTGGAATAGTTCACTTTTTCCCTCAGAGTAAAAGATTTCAGGCAGTCCAGAGGTCTAAAATCCCAAGTATCCAAAAAATGGATGTTTGCTAACCTTTCCCTCTCTAAATCTAAATTTATACACTCAAATATTCAGTGTTTGTATGTATAAAGATATACTTTGAACACACCATTCTAATTAACTGAGAGACCTTGGACCTAGTAAGAATCTGTCCCTATGATTCAAGGTCTTTCAGCTAAAGAGACTTCCTTTAGTTATCAGCAGAAAATACTGGAAGTCTTTGTTCTCACGTCTTCTTCAATTATGTGGCTTTTCATGCAGATATGAGCTAGAAGCAGCTAGGTGTGCAGACATAAGAGCATCAGATAAAGATACACTTGATTTATTAAAAGGATAGCATCCACTCTGATGGCAAAATGTTCAGGGTGTTGGAAGAAACTGAAACTCTTCACCTCACCAGAATGAAATCAGTGTTATTCCAGTGTGAAATGCTTGTCTTACCATGGCATACTGTTTGCTGACATTCCTCCGCTAAAAAGTGCTCTTCTGTACCCTAAAACTTTCCCTGGAGAGGCAGCCCTGCTTTTCCTGGCAAAGAATATTTTAGAACTGTTTCAGAGCCAGCTAAAATTGGAAACCCCCAGAGAATGAGCCAAGCCACTGGCAAAGGGGTTGTGAATACATCTGAAGTTTATTAAAACCTTGGAGACTTGTTGAAGTCACACAATGGTAATCAGTCATCAAGGCTCTGCAGGCCAGGAACAAGCCTAGCATCTGGTACTCTGTGGTGCCACGGGAGCACAGTCCTTGCTAGTAGTGCTACAAGTGGTGCAAGAAACTTTATCCTATCCCTGAAAGCAAGTGCAGAAGCAGGGAATTCTTGAACAAAGACTATGGGGTACTGCAATGAGCCAAAGCTCTTCAGCATAGCTGTGGAGGGAAGGGAAAAGTTTGGCCGGTGTTCACAAATAAGTGTCACCTTTAAGCACATTTGACTGTGACTCCTTCACTGGAAATAACGGATATAATACTCAGAGGAGTCTGGGATTATCAGAAGATAGCAGGGAGGAATTTTGTTGCTTCCTCTGATTTTTTTTTTTTTTTTTTTGAATAATCAAGATGATGAAGTAAGACACAATGAGGACAGATTTTTCTTTGCTGCAGACTGTGGCACTGAGAAAGCTGCCACCTGGCAGCAGTGTCACTGCCTCCTTCTCTGTATTTCTGGTGCTCCCTGGTGCAGGAAAGAAGACATGGTAGGAATCCACAATTCATTAGATGTGCTAGGCATTCTGATCCCTCTAACTTGGCTGTAATAGTGGCAAAGAAGAAAAAACTCTCTTGCTTTTATCCTAGTTCTTTTAACAAATTTTAGTCATCTATGTGAAACTTCAGAGAGTTACCTGAGAGGCCTTTTCTGTGAAACTGCTTATGTTACTCACGTGGGGGAAAATACTTCCATTTCAAAGACAAAAACCAAAGTTAACCAATTTATGCTCTGCTTGATCTGGACTTACTTCTTCGAAAAATAAACCACAATATTTATGACTTCACATAGGTATAATTATTTTTAGAATTATATGAAAAATATATGAAATATATCAAAATATATGAAAATACTCTTTTTTGAGTGCAAATAACAGAATAATCAAAATCTTTTCACTTTCATACTACCATCTCTAACTAAAAATTTCGACTTTCATGACCTGACTTCTGACACACTCAAGTTTGATAGAATAAGTTGATTATATTGAATCTAAACTTCAGAAGAATGTTGTTTTTTTCCTTGTTTTTCCTCTGAGAGGTTTCTAATTAAGAAAAAAAAAGAATAGCAAGAAAGACATCCTTCCTCATGAATCTCTGGGGAGGGATGTGGGGGGAAGGTACTTGAAAAAATGCTTGAATTGCAAATAGACACCTTTGCTAAAAAAGTCATATTGTTGCCAGGCTTGTACTGCAGAGGGCCACTGCGTTTAAAAAGCTTATTAAGTTGCCATTTCATCCCCTAACAGATGGGGAAGTAGCAAAAAGCAGCTCTCACTTTTCAGGGCTTTGCCTCTGTATTGTCTGGACCACCAAGTAAGAAAGTGAACATCAACTCGCAGAGCAAATTGGAAAAAAGGAAGATACTACGCTTTCAGTATCTGGATGTAGCTGTGTACTGGCTTCAATATTTGAAGAGATATCACAAAAGGTTCTTGATGAAACTCCAGTGTGCTGTTCTTGGGAGGTCTGGAATGACTGTCCTTCATCTGAGCTTACTGCCATTCCTACAAAAACAGAACTCTCACAACTGAACTCTTCAACTTAGAATGAAAGATAGAAGGGAGAGCTTTTCTGTTGTATTGTGTATGTCCTTTTACAAGGGCTTAGTCCCATAGCTTCAGATGATGAACAACAGGTTTCACTATAGTGCTTCTAATATATCTCTCTGTTTTTCTTTCCTTGCAAAAAATATTGGAACACTGTTTGAAGAATAAATAGCTTCGATTTGAAGGGAATTATTAAGACTCTCGTAGCAGATATTAGGCTTTCTAGATATTATGTCAGAGGAATACATAGTATTTATCAAACGGATTAAAAATTAGGTATGAGGAATGTATGCTCATCTTCCTGTTGTTCTAGGTATCACAAATCCTACAATTTATGAAGATGACACAGTATAATTTAGTTTGCTTCTGAGATTAATGCTGATGATAGCTGGGGGATTTAGTTGGCCATTTGAGCCCTATTCTTTAATCCATCTCTTTTGGCCCTTATTCTAGCTTGAATATGGAATGAAAGAGAAACCTGCATCTAAGTGACAGGACAGAGCATGGATAGAAACAGCTGAGCCACCTGGCTCTGTGTTCAAGCCCCTCGAGGCTCTGTGCTTTAACAGGAAACAATTTAATAGAAGAAAAAAGAAACTTCACCTCAGCTGTCCGTCCTTGCATTTCATAGGAAGAATCTTCCTAGCTTCAAGGGTGTACAATTCTAAATGAAAATTTTCAGTGACTCCATTTGCCTTTCCAGATAGGCCAAATTTTCTTACTGTAGGAAAAATACATGGAGAAACTGGTCTGATGTTGGTTTGATGCACAGAAAATGGAAGAAGGCAAGAATTATCACTTGATCTGCTGTGCTTGGTTTGAAGAGTGTTTTTACTGGGTGGATCACCAGATCTTTTCTCTGGTGCTTTTCTTTTTGTTCCTCTTGCAGATCTGCAGCTGATACATGATCACCAGTTCTTTGTGTATGTGCCCCTGCATAACAGAACAGCTGAATTTAAATGTATTTTTCATAGCTTCCTTTACAGTTTGCACTGTAAAGTCTTCTTTTCCTGGAAGGAGCTGGCATATCATTGCATTTTTGTAAAAGTAATGAGCCCCTCCTGAAGGGGTAAATCAGAAAGTCATAATAAAAATCAACCCAGGCAGCTGACAAGATGTTTTAGAAGTGGCTGAAAATGAAATGAAAAACCCTTCAAACTTGTTGTTTCTAGCCTGCTCATATTAAATCTGTTCTATAATTGCTGCCTGTACAAACTTAGTAGAAATTAACCTTTCCTTGGGTTACTCAAGACAAACACCATTCTGAAAGTGGATAGCTTGCAGTAAGTGGAGTACTCCATATACAAGCATTTGAAATGTTGATTTTTAGAGCCCAGTACATTCTGTAAATTACTTTTGCGGTGTATTCTTTACTACGGTTTAACACTTTTTCAACCTCAATTGTAAATTAATTTCATACTTTCTTGAAGATTTTTCTTTCTTTTCTGAGTTAATGATATCTATACACAAGTGGAAATCTATGGAGTGTATAAAAGCTGTCTGATTAAAAAATGTTTGAACAAGAAATGAAAACAACAAAATTAGTTATCTGGAATTCAAACATTTGCAAGTAATCTGAGTTCTAATGAGATAAAGCATCTTTTGCAGTTGTTTATGAAAAACTTTTGTGTATCTCGTAATTTTGAGCTTTGGCACATCTTTTGATTATGATGCAGCTTTCAGTATCTGCTGCCCTACTTTGAATCCCATGGCAATGTCTTTCAGAATTTCTCTTGGTTTAAAAAAAAAAAAAAGAAGGGGCTTTGCAGCATGACTAAATGCCTTAAGGTACAGAACAATGACACTTCTTGCACAAATGGAAAATGACAGCAGCAGGCAGGAGGAGAAAACTTCAGGGTGAGCTGTGGGAAATCTCTATGTACTTCTTTTTGTGATGTTAATGAATTTAGTGAGTTTCAAGGTAGAATCTTTCTCATCTTACTTTTAAAAATGAATAGCCACAGTATTTAGATGAACTGCGTAAAATGTGTTAATGAAAGTTATTGATGTGAAATTGTTTTCAAACTGTGGCACTAAGCTACTGAAATCAGATTGAACTGATAAGCTTGGTACAGATGCAATCCATGCAGTTAATAAAATAATATGGCAATTTTGTGAGCAATCTGAACAGGGGTAACTTCATAAACTGTGAATTTTACAAAATGAACGCAACGAAGAGTTTTTGTTTACAAGACAGAGGCTGATACATAGACTCCTGTAACCTCTCACTCCATGGCAGGGGGAGAGTCCCCAGTAAAAAGGGAAACATCACTCCCATTTTCCAGAAAGGGAGAAACAGAGATTTGGAGAACCACAGGCCAGTGAGCTCTGTGCCTGGGAAGGTCATGGAGTAGATCTCTCCTGGAAGAAATATTAAGGTATATATGAGATGTGGAAGTGATCCAAGACAGCCAGCATGCCTTCACCAAGGATAGATTGTGTCTGACCAATCTGGTGGCCTTAAATGATGACATGACAGCATCAGCGGACAAAGGAAGGGCAACAAATGTCATCTCTAAGTTGATGAGATATGGATTTGAAAGGTGAACTATTTGGTGGATAAAGAATTGGTTGGATAGTCGTAGCCAGAGGATTGTTATCAATGGCTCTGTGTTCAGGTGGACATCACAAATAATGTCCCCCAGGGGTCTGTTTTGGGACCAGTGCTTTTCATCATCGTTATAAATTAAATAGACTGTGGGATTTAGTGTACCCTCAGCAAGTTTGCTGATGACAATAAGCTAAGTGGTGCAGCTGACATGATAGAAAGAAGGGGCATCATCCAGAAGGACCTGGCCATGCTCAAAAATTGGCCCACAAAATTCTAACGACATTCAACAAGCTTAAGTGAAAGGAGTTATGCTTGGGTTGAGGCAGTCCCAGATGTGAGCATAGACTGGGAGAAGAACTCATTGAGAGCAGCCCTGTGGAGAAGGACTTTTGGGTCCTGGTGGATGAAAAGCTGAACATGAGCCTGAAGTGTGCACCTGCAGCCCAAAAACAATCTGCAGCCTTGCTGAATCAACAGAGGGGAGGCAGCAGGGAAAGAAAGGGGACTGTCCCCCTCTATTCTGCCCTTTTGAGGCTCCATCTGGAGTATTGTGTCCAGGCCTGGAGTCCCAGTGTAGGAAGGACACGAAGCTGGTGAAGTGGGTCCAGAGGACAGTCACAAAGAGGACAGTTTCAGCACATCTCTTACAAAGAAAGGAAGTTGTGCTTGTTTAGCTTGAAGAAGTGACGGCTCTGTGGCTACCTCATTGCAGCCTTCCAGTACTTGAAGGGAGCTTACAAGGAGGAGGAGGACCAACTTTTTACGTGTTCTGGCAATGATAGGACAAAGGGAAATTACTTCAAACTAGAAGAGGGGAGACTTAGGTTAGATATTAGGAAGAAAATTTTCATGTTTCAGAGTGATAAGGTGCTGACACAGGCTGCAAAGAGGAACTGTGGATGCCCCATCCTTGGAGGTGTTCAAGGCCAGTTTGGCTGGGGCCCTGGGCAGCCTGATCTGGTGGGTGGCCATCCTGCCCATGGCAAGGGTTGGAACTAGATGATCTTTAAGGTCCCTGCCAACCTAAGCCATTATATGATACTCTGGAAAACAGAAAGCAGGGAGAGTGTGATTCCTGTAAATGCTCATATTTTGTTTGTATGTGTAGCACAACCTTGGCATTCACTTCCTTTATCTTATGATCCAAATATCTAGAGATAACAGAAAAAAATCAGGCTCATGCATTTAATAAATTACTGCTGTGACCATAATCATACTGTTAAGTATCAGTTTCCCATGACAACAACTAAAGTTGTAATTAGTCGTTTTTGTACCTTTCAGATCCTCATAGATTTTTGGCTGTGAAATTTGGAAATAAAAATGCTATGGGAACTTATTAAAGCTTATTGTTTGCAAGATCTTCATTTACTTATCATAATTCTAACTAATTTTGTAAGCCTCTACTTAGAAGCTGTTAAGCAGAAAGTATTGTCAATGTAATCCAGAACCAGCTCAAGTAAGGACACCAAGAAGTTTTTGCCTAAGTAAACTACATACCAGAATTATTCTTTCTCTAGGAAGTTATTTGCAGTCTCTGTTATAGAAAGAGGGGGATGGAAATAGATGGAAGCTTTGAAATTAGTCTCAGCTAATACTGTGAATTATGAAAAATAACTCAAATTACTGATCTTACTCCTTGCAGACAAAGCATTCTTCATTATTGGTATGGCTAACCCCTTGCCATGCAAAAACCTGAAAAGGTTAAATCCCCAATTATATACACAGCATGCCAGAATAATTATTATATTGGTTAGAGAAGAGTGGTAAATTAATATTTGCTTTTATAGATGCCTATTTGAAATCTTTAATGCACTGGTAACCTAATGTGTGGAATAAAGCAACACCTCAGCAGTACTTTCACAATTAAGATTTCACTTCCCAGTGTCAGGCTGCCTTCAGGGAGCATGTCTCCTGAGTCTCAACACATTTTTATGATATCTGATACTGTTGTTTCAATGCAGTACACAACATCACATTCAGCTGGAACAGGGTAAATACTATGGCACTGCAATGTTATTCTTTTAACAGATGGTTTGTACTTCTAACAAGGAAAGCATTATGAAATTTGTATTGGCTAGAAGTATAAAAAGCATACCCATTTAGCGGTTCACTTTGACATAACTTCTCTATTTTACTTTACTGCTTGGTGCATAGGGATAGAATTGTTTAATTTTTTTTCCCTCCCTTTATTTTTCTTGCTTTTGTCTTTAAAGAGCTCCAAAGAATTTGTGTACAGTGTGGTTTGAAGTAGAAAAAAGATATTCATTTTGAACAGGCGTTTTGTTTTAGTAAGTATCCATTTCAGAACCTTTGTGCATATATTGGTGTGAATGGCACAGCTTCAAAGGACTAAGATAAATACTTCATACTTAAGTGTTGAAAACAACCTGCTGTCAGCAGAAATGCTTTTTGAACTGGTTGGGGGCTGGATCTAAGAAGTTATTAGTTTCTGACATCTCTTAGGCTATCTCTTTTCCCTTAAGCTTGCTTTAATGAGCATCACTTGGTACAGCCAAAATAAATGGCACCATCCGTAGCGGGTCCCTGGATATTATGCTTTCTGTTGCAGACTCAGACTTGAGCACCACAGAAATCACCTTCCTTTCAGTTTTGTTAACATCTTCTCCATTTGCAGTAATGTGCAAATCCTTAAAATCTGGTATAGGTATTTAAAGTCTAATTTACGAATTTAGGAACTGAGGTCTGGAAACTTTGGCTTAGCCTTTTCCAGTTTAGGGAGTGTCCTTCTGAGAAAATTTGAGATTGTTCAGCCCGGAGAAGAAAACACTCCAGAGAGACCTGACTGACTTCCAGTGCTTGAGTGGGCTTATAAGAAATGTAGGGAGAGAATTTTCACTAGAGCCTGTAGTGATAGGATAAAAGCTAATTGTTTTAGACTAAAAGAGGGGGAGATTTAAATTAGATGTTAGGAAGAAAGTGATCACATTTCAGGGTGATGAGGCACAGCAAAGCTATGGATGCCCCATCCCTGGAGGTTCTCAAGGCCAGGGCCCTGGGCAGCCTGATCTGGTGGGTGGCAGCCCTGCCCTTGGCAGGGGGTTGGAACTTGATGAGCTTTAAGATCCTTTCTAACCCAAGCTGTTCTATGATCTCACACACAAATGTGAAATTTAACCTTTCTGAAACATTCTTTTTTTTTTTTTCTCTCTGAAATTCATCTGTAAAGAGCCCGCCTACTACATTGAAGTGTTATTTTTTTAAACCTTCTGATCTTAGCAAGCTTTAGCTAGGATGCAAAAATGAAACAATGCCCTCTGTGTACTACACTGTCCTCGGCGAAGGGACATTTTGCATCCTAGGCCAACAGACTGTAAACACTGCCTAAGGCAGACAAGCGACTCCGGCTTGTGTCAGTTCTGTGGAACCAGCAAGTGATGTTGAAGAGAGCGGTAGATCCAGGCGGGTGCCTGTGGCCTCACTGGGAGGGGACCATATCTCATAAGGCTTTGATTGTATTAGAACTCCATTTGCTTCATCTCACTGTGAGTCCAGCAAGAAGTGCTGACGCAGCTCAAGAGTGAACCCACGCTTACTGCAAAGGCCCAGTGTGCAGTGAAATTCTCTGGCGTTGTGGTAACAGACTATAACTTAGAGGTGCTGGTTTGACCTATTTGCAGCTGAGGCACTTCCCACACTTCATTATCTCAGGTGAAGCAATGGGAGTGGTATGCATGTAGATATTATGTTAAGAAAATATGCCCTAAATTAAGCTTTTAGAGGAGGGGGAAAAAGAAAGGTAAAAGAAAGCACGGCCTTTTCCTTTGCTGTCGGTTTTTCCCTTATGCTGGAATGAGTTGACAGCTCACAGAAGTGAGTAGTGGTATCTCTAACATTGCATTCTCTACTTCTGAGGAAATACTGAAGGCAAAATGTTCAGTGTATTTATCTTCAGTATCTCTACTAGACTCCTAAAATTTTCACAGCTGAAAGGATAGGAAAAAATCATGGAAGTTTCAAGTTCATAATCCTCCGTAACAAAAGCAACAGTATTCAGCACAGTCAGAAGAAGATTCGTAATCCTTAGTGAGATCATTTCTAATATTTCAGAATAAATCTCCTTGAAATTCAGTATCCAGTTTGAGTGGCATACAGAAATTGTACGTCTTAACAATTTTTAAATTTTACTTAATTTCACCTAATTTGAACAATGATTAAAACAAAAAAAAACCAACTCATATTCAGGATTTTTACAGTGAATATCTAAATGTAACCATTAGAAATGCTTTTTCTTTTTTGACAAAGCCAAGAAAAAACACTTAACATGAAATATTTTTGTACCTCCTCTGCACCTGCTTTTTTCACATTTTTGATCCTGTCTGGACCCCGATATCTATGAGTTCTTTCCTGCATATAATGTTTTCAGTCGCTCAAAAGACAGCTGCAGGCTCAGGTCACAGCAGAACACCTCGGAGAGAAGTTGTATTTAATGTGATTTGGTTCTTGCTTTCCTAGCCCTGTGTGTTTTGGTTTTTTTTAAACTGAAATGCTCTTCATTTTCACTCCCCAAAATTAAGTTAACCCTTGTGAAAGAGAGCTTGAAGCATGTATTGATTTTGTATTTCCTTTCTTCCTGAGAAATAGGTGCATGTAGATCATGCTTTATTCATGCATAAACCAGATTATTTTTAATGAAAATTAATAAATGGTATCTTCCTTTGAATGCACGTTTTTGAGAGTCTAAAGTAAGTAGGCTATTTGTAACTACATATGCAGTAGAGACAAAAAGAAAAATTTCTGAACTTCCTGGGTATTTTGTATACAGCATATCTGAGCAGTAACCTTAAGAGAAAGTGAGCTAAAAATTCATGATCTTTCATACAGTTAGAGTAAGGAAGAGAATGAATTGTTAAGAGCAAAAGAACAATAAATGTTTAATCTGACAAATGGTACTGTAGCCTGTGGCCTTCCTGAGGGTAGCCTCCATTAAATGCCTGCTCAAGAAATCATCAAACAGCATTGATACACTAATGCCAGTAAGTTTCTGTGCTTCAGAACATAGATGCATTATTTAGTTCCTCTTTTTAATAACAGAGGAAGCAAATGTGTTCAGGAAAGGTGAGCTGCAGTCCAAGCTTGCTCTCTTGTCACTGGCAATGCTAGATTAATTTATGACCAAAAAAAAGCTGCAGAGAGAATGAAAAATGAATGGAATAAAGAAGCAAGATAGCAAACATACTGACTGTAGGCAGGTCAAAGACTTCTGGCCATGGTACTTTGTATTCCTCTCCTAGAGGCTGCAGCTGGTTTTCCTGCTTATCAGTAGACTGAGGTTTAGTCACTGCAAAGCTGTTGTTCACTCATTGATTATACTTTTGTCATCAATGCACAAACATACTGTTCTTATGTAGCTGAAATATTTAATGGAGATACTAACAAAACTTCTAGTTGAAAGGATCTATGTCTCTTATCATAAATTAATTGTGAGAGAATGTAATGAAAAACATGTCTTCAGAAAGCAGATGTTTCAACACTGTTCTGTTTCATAGAATTGTTTGAAAAGTTTAATTCCTCAGTGAAACAAAAACAGATTTTGAAACCTTGAAGGCAATCAAAAAATTAATTGTCCCTTACTCAGCCCAGTACCAGGTGTCTCGACTGCTCCCAGCTCAGATTTATTTGCTTACTGGGCCTGCCCACAAGTAGCTGAACCATGTAACAGTGCTGGGGAGCAATTTGCCCAATTCCAAGGGAAGGAGAGGAAAGAGGGCTCAACTTGAGCTTCTAGTAGAAACCAGGGAGTAATTCTTGCACCTTGAGCTGCGAGTTTTTCAAGCTATGAAAGAAGGAACAATAAGAAAAAGGGAAGTGCCAGAAAGGTGTCAGTTGGAGAAATGAAAGCAAGGCAGTTTTGTGGAAATAAAAAGAAAACAATGCCATACTAAACTGGGAAAAGTAACATGAATTAGCAGTTCTGAAGTCTGCAAAAGGATAAGACTGGAATATTCTTAATGCAAGAAAAGTATGAACTGTCCAGGCATGAATATCGCTGTGTGTGTCACCTCTTAGCTAAAGACCCTGTCCCAACATGGGACATGTTCCATCCCATTAATCTTTTCATATGGGGATACTGAAATGTGTGATCTGCTGGAAGGTGGCATAAGGAATGGATGGATGAATACTGAGATTGGACAGGTGTCTGATTTGACTAGATGCGTGTTCCCAAGAGCAGATCTATGGGTACTAAGAACTGGTCATAAGATCCCTATCAGTAACTTAGTGCTAGACAGAAAAAAAGAAGAAAAAGCTTGTTCCTCAATCACTTTCCCCTTTCCTGTTTCATCTATTTATACACTCTTAATTCATCAACCCACTCAATTCCCATTTTCTCCTCCCTATTTTCCTCCATACTTCATATTCTCTATTCTGCCATGTTTTCCATATGCTTTCTTTCCTGCTTCATTTTTTTTCCCCTACGTTATTCCCTCATGCCATGACAGCTTACTTACAATGAGAAATGACATATTGTGAAGGTGCTGTATTTTCCGACCTTTTCCCTTACTCGCTCTGTGTTGGGAGCAAAATGTTCCTGGTGTGCTGCCAGATGAACCTCTTGTAGTGCTACAAAGCTGGCTCCTTCCCATGCATGTACTCCTGGGATGCACTCCCACACCATGGGTTTTTTGTCAGTTGTTTCCTACATGGCTTGTCTTCTCTTCCTTTCCAGTGCAGGACTTATTAAAAAAAAAAAAATCAAACTTAGAAATCAATCTATTTAAAATAACCTGTCCTTAGAGACTAGAGGTAGCAAATCTATTTATTATAACCCACACCTCTCTGGAGAAAATGGCAAAACCTATATTACATTCAGAGTGTACATATAGATCTGCATTATATTGAGCACGGCAATTCAGTCTATTCAAGGTAGCTGTGTGATTACTATACTCTTCAGGATGGGTTGAGATGAGCTGCCACTTCATTTGAATTCAGCTTCAGGATTACTTGGGGTTTTAGCTATCACTTTCCCATCTTAACCCAGCAGACCTGGACTTTCTTTCTTCCTTATAATATATCAAGAAAATTATTAATAATTTATTATTATGCAACTTCTGGCTCTCTATTTTTAGCAGTTACTCTCATCCTAATGCTGACAGAGTTGTTATTTGACAAATGGCAGAAAAATGACATAATGCCTTCTTATCACCCCACATATCTTAAAAAGTACTTAAGTCTTTCAGTGTATTCCTTCAATTGCTATAATTTTTAAATACCTTTTATTCTTTCCCTCTCCCATGTACATTCTGAAATGGTGGAAAAATGCTGCTTTTAACACCATGTAACAATTAAAAAATGAAAGCCTGTAAAAGTGTATTATCTGGGTAGAGAAAAAGGAATGGTACAAATAATAAATGGAATATAATGAAAAACAAACTCTTTGCTCATGCTTTCAGTTTTAAATCATGAAACACAGGCCCAGCTTTTGACTTTAAAATTAAATTCCTTCCAACATAAAGAGACAGTGAGATTAAACATTTTGTGGTGTTTGTCAGAGAAGGGGAAGGCATGGAGCTCAAGGAAAGCTGTTACATAATGTGTCCCATAAACATGTCTGTATTTATAGCACCTTATTTGCTGCTGTCTTTTCCCTGCTGAGACAGCAGGCCTGGAGATCTCTTCCTTCTCTTCCTTATACAGCCAACAAGCATCGCTCTGCCCTGGCTGCCCCAGCATCTCCTGCTTGGACTGTGAGCTCTGAGCTCAGTATTCAGAGGAGTACAGTGTTCCATCTACTTTCACTGGGAGTACTTCTGTATGTGGGTTGTTTCAAGATAACAAAACACAAGCATGTGAGAGGGCACCTTTATCTCTCATCCTGGGTCAGGCAGTGAGCAGCCCTGGTGGGCTCAGGCAGGGCCTGGATGAAGTCTCTTCTGTTCTGATACTGCTCCTGTGCTGAGGGAGGGGCGATGCTGCAAGTGTTTACCAACACACATAAGGCTGGTGGTAGGCCAGCCATTGTCCGCCCATGACCACCTTCTTGTTGCTTCAGTGGCTGAGCTGATAGGGCCTCCTGGCCTCGCTGTACTTGCTGTGCTACAGCAGCACTATGGTGTATGTCACTCCATCACAGGCACTCCAGTGGGGAGGCCTTTGTTTTAGTGGAAGTCCCACACAGGCTGAATGTGTGTCTGTGAAGAGTAGTGGTTGAGACAGGGGAACAGTGCTTGATCTGTCCCCAGGCCCTTGCAGCCAGACTGAATTAGTCAATCTAGTTAGATGTCTTGGATGCAGTAAAGTCCTCCAAGACACTGGAACGTGTTACCCAAAGAAGTTGTGGTTGCTCCAGCTCTGGGGCTGCTCAACTCAACCTGGTTAGATGGGGCTTTAAGCAACCTAGTCTACTGGAAGGTTTCCCATGGCATGGAGTTGGAACCAGGTGATCCTTAAAGTTTCTTCTAACTCAAGCTATTTTATGATCCTATGATATGTTTACATCCTTCATGAAGCAACAACCATGTCTTACATATACCTCCTGTTTTTCACTTTAATTTTGCTTCCTTGGCTTCAAGAAATATCAGCATCCTCAACCTTTTGCCTCCCCTGTACTGCCTGCAACAGTCCCAAAGGCTGAGTATGTGGTACTCCCCTCTAAACTTTTCAATTTTCCTTTTTCAAGCTTCGGGGTACCTGATTGGAATATGTCTTCTCACAGTCATGTGTTAGCTACAGCAAGGCTGTGTACAATTGCTAGAAGAGTCTGCATCATAAAACAATGAGTTTTAATTGCTCATTTTCTCTCAGAAAATTCAAAACAGAAGATGCAAATACATAAAGCAAGAGTGTGTGAAGAAAGAGTGTTTTAATTTGTTCACATTTCTGATATGCCTGTAATTAATTTACTCTTGAGCAGAAGCAGCAGTCATATGAGTATGCTCTGACTTGAAATGTGTCTGGCAACTAGGAAGAGATGGGAGAAGGGGTGGAACTGGATCCTGTTCTCATTTCTGTTCACTCCAGAGTGGGCACATTCTGGCCTCCACACCTGTTTTGGATGGGACACCCATCTACTGTTTTGTTCTGTTATTTTTTAGCTTCATATCTTGCAATTTAGTGCTTGCTTGCCATTTGTGACTGTTGCTGCTGAACAGGGGATTAGATGAAGTGCCCTTCAATAAAGCAAGAAGCATCACTAACACAGGAATTTTACAGCTCCAGGGAAGCTATTTAAAGGTAGGCAAACACATTTTATTATCTGTTAGGTTGCTAAGGAGCCATCCACTCCAAGTAACAGTAATTTCAGTTAGATGTAGACTCACGTCAAGGTAGCACATTAGGTAATAGAAGTAATGGATGTGTTTAGAAACTAGCAAGATGTACTTAAATGGGTTGCCAGCTTGCTTGTGCCAGTCTTGAGGGATTTCAATTGTGTAGCAGCCCATGGGCTACTAAGAGCATCTGCCTACCACAGGTATGGTCCGTTCAGCATCCCTTATGTTGTCCTCAATGTCAGCACTGCCCCCATCAAGAAATGTGGCTCAGAGCTGGAGCTTTGCCCTTGGGCATCTGATTATAAAGGAAAACAAAACAAAGTCCAAGATAACTAGAAAAGAATTCCCCTTTGGTTCCTTAAGTTCCATGGGTGAAAGGTCCTGTAGAAGCTCCATTTGCCGTTACAGCTTATTAGTCTTGGTAAGAGATCCAGACAAAATGCTTTTAAACAGGAAGTTTTTTTATAATTGTTTTCTAAGCAATGTTAATTGAATTTTCTTCTTCAAAGATCTCAGAAATATCTTTCTTCACATTTAATGTCTGGATATATTTGTTATATTGATGATAATCTGTTTGCAAAGCACTATTATTGTAAATTCCTATAGCTTGTGATAAACTGCACAGACCAGGTTACCACAGCAGGTATCTTCTCAGTCTCAAGTGATCCCTGATGCATTCATAGTAGTGGAGTCTTTTTCTGGAGAAACAGAGGTCTTTGCCAGACCTTATTTTGTTGTGAAGCTTTTTCACTTGTTGCAGTAAATTGCGAAAGTAAAGAACGAGTTCGGTGGCTTCTTTTTCTACACTATCTTGGTCCCTTTTGGAATTTCAAACTGTCATGTACTACTATTTGCAGAATAATTATTCAATGCTACTTTTCTAGAACCAGCTGTGTAATAGCTCTACAAGTACTAAAAAATTCTGTCAGAGTTCAGAAAAGTTTCTGTATTTTATGGATTTGGAAATGTAGCTGATAGAAAGTAGGGATGGCTGCATGGGAGTTGTGTTGTGCCAAGAGCTGTCCTGGATCTCTTGGTGTCCAGGGAAGAAATTTCTTGATTTTGAAGCTTTACTTGAGAATACCTGATCTTCAGAAACCAAAACAAACTGAAAGCAGTGCATTTTTGCTGTCCTTGACCCTTTAGGTGGGCTGAAGACTAATTTAATATGAAAAAGATATTCTCTGCAAATTCCTTGTACAAATGGGGGTGAGCAACTCACAGCCCACACCTGTTTGCCACAGCCCTATCTTTTCCCAACACAGAAACCCAGAGGTTTCTTTCTTCTGCTGTGATGGTGGCCCTGCAGCTTCACCAGGTTGCTTTGGTCTCACTCTTCACTTCTTGTCCTAGCTCCCCACCAATCTGGGGTCTCAGCCAAACAAAATGTTCTTAGAGCTATGCAAGTGTGAAAGCATTTCAAAATGTTCAGTAACATGCTGCTGTGCTATTCTTTCTTCTTCAAAGCAGACATAATGAAGACAAGATTAAGCTCAAATCCAATTTTAAAATGGCTCACACCCCAGAGGTGGTTACTGTGGGGCTCTGTGCTGCACCCACCAGCTGCAAGACAGCTGCTTTAGTACACAGCATTAAGAAACAGGCCCTCAAAAATCTTTTTTTTCCACTTTTGACCCTCTCCATTTTCATATGTTTCTGAGGTAGCCTGTTAGAGTGGTCCCAGGAGCATCAGCCCTTTGTGGAGTGCCATCAGGATACCAGGCAACAGCTGTGTCTCCAGCATGTCATCTCTGATCCCAACTCAGTCCTTCTCTCTGCAGTGTAGGCCTGGGGAGATGCCTTTGTAGATGGCTTTGCAACTCCTGCAGCAGGAAATTTTCATTCAGCTGGAGAGTGAGGCCACAACCCTGTACACCATTGTAATCAATGAAGGGGCCCAACTTGCTGTGTACAAATAAGACACAGATGATCAGCAGCGTTGGCAAACATCTGCATTGGCTGCCTAGACTTTTCCCTTATTGATTTACCTATGTTTAATAAAACTAATTTAAAACAGACAAACAAAACAAAAAACAACAACATACATCCACAATGAAACTAATACAACCATCTAGAATAGATTTTAAAAGAATGATATTATAATGAGCTCAAAGTGCAACACTGGGAAGACTTTCTAATGATGAACAGAGGGTAGTCTCAGAATAGATCACATGGACAAGCAGTGGAGTCTACAATAGCACAGAGATAGCTGAAAATGGATTTAAATGTCTCTCAGGGCCCCCTCTCATCTTCTAATTTTGTCTAATTGCTATGTGGTATCTCCGGTTTTTCACAGTATGCTACATCTTGAATGCCATGCATGCCACAATGCAGAGAATGCAGAGGTCTTATCATTGAGACTGGCAC
Organism: Oreortyx pictus; assembly: GCA_036925125.1. Taxonomy (NCBI): domain Eukaryota; kingdom Metazoa; phylum Chordata; class Aves; order Galliformes; family Odontophoridae; genus Oreortyx; species Oreortyx pictus. The sequence continues at coordinate 35,116,694 of JAUPFR010000005.1, forward strand.
CAATACCACAAACTTTGTGTTTATCTGCACTGCATCTTTTGCTAGCATTTTAAAAGCATTTCAGAGATTGTTTCCCCTCATCCCAGGTGTGCCTTCTTCCCAAACCAAAAGCGTCTTCCTTTATGGACAAAGCATCTCTTAAAATACCAGGAAAAACGCTATATACATCATTTGACCTTCTTGAACTTGTGTAGGTTTTCAACTAGTATTGAATACAGTTCAAGAAGATCAAGAAACATTTGGACAATGCTCTCAGACATGTCTAATTTTTACGTGGTCCTGTGTGGAGCCAGGAGTTCGACTCGATGAACTCTCGTGGGTCCCTTCAGACTTGGGGTATTCTGTGTTCTATAGTTAAATATAAAAGTTCATATCTCATTTTCACTTCTGTTTCCTTTATATTTATAAGGGCTTTGTAGTTCTGCCTAGTTAACTTTGTTGTCTCTGTTAATGTTTGTATTAACAAATTTATTTGTGGAAAAATACTATAATTTCAGTTCATGGTTTACGTTGTAATGTGACAAAGGTGCCCTTTTTACATTGTATTTCCAAGTATGGAATTTCTTCTATGAGAAAAGGGCTCTCAGCAAATATTGCAGATGATGGAGTCTTTGTGCCTAAAAGTCATGTTGATCATGAGATTGCCTGTGCTATTAATTAGACGACACTTAATTTAATGCAAACAAGAGCCACTTACAGGCTGTAAATTCTCTCCCAAGTGCTTAACTCGGATTTCACTGTCAGAAAAAGTAGAATTTCTTAAAATATACAAAACAAAAAATCATGGAGAATTGTGACTATCTTCATACTAACAGCTTTTGAAGAGCGAGTAATTTTTCAGGAAAGATTAATCATAGGAATATATATGTTCTTTGCTTAAAGATTTAAACTTAAAAGTGTTTTTAATTATTCTTTTTTGCCTGTCTTAAAAATGCTACCAATAAGCAAGTTCAACTTAAACAAAAAACTCATTTTTACAAAATTAACCAGTTGTGTTGTAAAGAGCAAAACTTCAGCTGAAATTAAGTTTTGGGCTGAAGAATATGTTTCTATTTTTGCTGTACTTGAGTAGCTTCCTATTAAATTGGAGTTACATAAACTAAGCTTTGACATAATTCTGTTTTTTCTCCCTTTTTACAGTCATTATAATAAAGATACTACACTTGAGGATAGGAAGTAACAAAATACAAGCTGTCAAAATATGCAGCCAAATCTTACTTTTCAGCTTAAAGTGCACTGGTAAGAGCAAGGACAGCTCTAGGAGACCGATGGAGTTCCTGACTCAATGGCCCCAACGAGAGAACAAAATACAAAATCTCTGTAATCATCTCAGTTGTCTGTTCAAGCATCCTTATGACTTAATCCATGGATAAGTTTACTCTGCTCATAGGCATTCACTGATTATTCATAGGTGCAAAGATGTGCTGGCTTACAATGGATTGATATTCTCGCATTTGTCATGTGTACTCCACTCACTGCAGATGGTGTGTTTAATTTCTGCTAGACACCCCCAGAAAACATGCAGCCATAAAATGGACAGCCACTGAAGCCACAATTCACTGTCACTTGTATAAGCTCTGCTTTTCAGAAACACACTAATTCTCATTCAGTGCCTTTAATCTGTTACTCTTGCACCAGTGGTAGTTACTGTTCTGAATGTACTCTCAGTATGTTAAAGCAAGGAAAGAAAGATTCATGAGAAGAGTGAGATAAATTACAGAAACAAAATAAGCATCTAGAACACATTAAAATAGGTTAAACTCAGGAGAGGTATACCTCAATCACTAGATTTCAAAATATTCTGAAAATGATGGAAGGGAATATTTCACATAATATTAGCAATAATTGTAGAATCCTCCAAACAAACTGCACAAAAAATATTTTATTACAAATCAAGTTAAAAAAAAAGAATGGAAAAAATGTTTTGTATTGTATGTTTTGTTTGTTTGTTAGTTTGTTTTAAAGGCACTCTTAATGCCCAGTTAGAAAGTAACCTGAGGAAAAAAGATTCTAACTGGCAGTAAATATAGGTAGAAGTAAAACGAAACTGGGAAACATGTTAATGACAACAGCAGCAAGGCTACGGCACCACTGCTTTTGTTGCATGGTTGTTGTAGGCTGTATGGTCTGTCGTTGGGAACAGTCAGTGATCGTACAAATCATATGTGCAGCAGCATAGTGAGCTGGCAGCACTATCCACAAACTTCCTTACATTTAGCAATGCTAGTATGAGCCAGATATATGTTAATTTTAATTACAACTGCATAAAGACTGAAAAAAATCACATTTGTTTCACTAAACTCCTCAAATATCTTGCACTCACTTCCTGGAGAATTTCTTTGTGCAGCAACGGAAAGCAGTGGGAGTGCCACATGTATTTGCAGAGGTGCTCACACCCTGCAGGTAAATGTGGTTGTCCTGGGAGCAGCCTGTGGATTTTGTGGCAAGCAAAGAGAATTAGTGACAAAAAGTACGTGCAAGGAACAGTGCAAGTGGTGAAAAGCAAGGCTTTGAACTGACAGGGAGAATTCATGAGCTGCACATGAAGTTTTTTTATCTGAACCATGTGGTGGGTGATCCATTGCAGTAAGAAAACATAATCAAACCCAGGTGTCTGTTCACAGGTTGTTACAAACAGACAAACAAACAAGAGCTGCATTTCAGCACTGCCTTCCAGGTTTTGAACAGCTATAAAGCGAACTGTTCTAGCTAAACTGCTGAGTTAGATAAGCACTGGGCTATACAGATAACACAGTCTGCAGCCCTTTGACCTCTCTGGGATGCAGCAACAATATCTGACCTGTCAGTACACTTACGTCACACAGACACCAGAGGAGGGAGAGGGGCAGGGGATGGGGTCTCACCTTGGCTGAGCTGTAGCTGCTCCCCGCAGCCAGCAGCCCCAGCTTGAGCACAGGCATGCACCTCCTTGCTGCCCTGTGCTGCTTCCAGTGCAAGGAGGAAGGGAGAGTGCTTCAGAGCAGCATGTTCTGAAACCCTGCTGTGCTTTGCCTTGATAACTGTATGCTGACAATTATGTGTGTTTCGTTCAGTTTATCTTCCATATAGGCAGTCAGCTGGGATTTGAAAAGAACGAAGGATGGAGAAGCCACTGATTTCCATTCTTTCTTCTTATTTTACACACATTTTAAATAACATTTTAAAGTGACTCTGAACAGAGATTGTCAAATTTTGAAGACATTTCTTTCCTTTTTCTGTTGTTAGGAGAAAAGAATTTTCCTTTGGGAGGGAGAAACTGAGAGCTAAGGTGAGACACTTAAATTAAGCAGTATGGAAACACACAAATACTTTCTGCATTGGCTATATAATAAACCTGGGCACCTCCTTGAGGAAGACTGAAGGCAGGAAATGAAAGCATCGTACGGATGTAAAGGACCTCAGATTCTTCCCTTTCCTGCAAATTTAAGCATCTCCTCTTGATAAAATCTACCCTGCTGATTATCTTTGCCTTTTTACACAGAAAATTAGGCTGGAATTTGACTCAACTGGTTTTAAAAAAAGTGTGTGCGTTCTGATATAACCGCAGAACGTCAGATGCAGCGGAAAAAGCACTTTTATGAACAAACATTCTTTTGAAGCGCACCTGCACCGACTGATTTCTGTCACTACTGAGGTTGTTTACTGACAGGAAGGAGCTTCCTTTTGTTTAAGAAATATGGATACGATGACAAATCTTTTTGTGTGTATGAGGTATAAAGAAACTTACAGTATAATTAGCCCATGTGAGGAGAAAATGAAGCACACCTGTTTTCCTCTTGATTGGTTTAGAAATGGGACCTAGATTTTTTTATTAGCCTTTCCTTGAGTAGAAACTCATCTTAGGTATGAGATCTCAGCATCTGATATAGAAAGACTTTGTTCCTGCAGGGGTTTGTGGAAAGCTGCCAAAGAACTGAGTTTTACAGAGCACAGTGCAGAGCATCAGCACAATTGCTTTGAGTTTGTGTGCTTTATTCCTGTCAAGGCTTGCCCCTCATCATATACTCCCTTAACTCTGGGCTGAGCACCATAAAAGCTGTTTTCTTTCAAGAAGAGTGAGAACCCTGAAATCTCACTCCATTGGGTGATTGATGAAGGTCACAATGGGGGAATGGCACTCCAAGGAGCAGGGACCAAGCCATTGGGCAACACATTCTGCTCCTGACAAAACTTGCCCATATGTACTGGTGGTTACTAACACGGAGACTGCATGCTCCTGTGGCAGGTATTTAACCTAACATAAACTCTGAATGTAATGAAAATGTTTCAATTGCAAATGCAAGTGTTGCTGCAAAAAAAAAAAAAAAAGTGCAGATTTGCCCAGAATCCCACTCTTCTGCAGTACGTGAGGAAGCAGGGGCAGTCCCAGCCTTTGGGACTTTCTCTAACAAAGGAAGAAGAAACAGGCAGAAATTCTGCAACATAACCGCCTCAATTTTATATAGAGTTGTTATAGATCTTGTTATGAGATAGCATGGTTTAGGCAATTTATTTAACAGCGGGACTTGAGACCTGACATAACCAAACTAGAAGTGTACATACAAATATTGATGTTCTTTTAAAATCCTATATCAATATATCAGGGAAAAAATAGGTAGTAGCTCTACTACAAGTTTATTTCACACTGTTTGGGGAACATGTGGACCTGCAACTGTATTTCTTTTCTTGTCTCTACCCAAATAAATATGCCTAAAAGACTGGAGCAGACTCTAGGATTATTTAGCCTCTTTGTGACAGCACTGGTAATGCTCAGTTACATTTTCCTTTTTTGTTACAGAGTTGAATGCTGTAAAAAACTAGGGTTTTGACATAGCACTTCTATTTTTCCTGTTCTCGGTTGATTCCCAGGGCTTTAATTTGCTGATTTTCAGAAACCTTCTTGATTGGTTTAGCTGTATTAGCATCAAAGTGTGCAAGGTTTAGGACAAAACTGGACTGAGTATTGTGGAAGAAACATCTATTTTTAAGAAGAAAAAAAAGGAGTATATGAATATGATGAGAATTGGTAACTTCTCAGCTGGAAGTATCACAGCAAAGAGACGGGAAGAATGTCTCAAAAGTCAGCTTGTTCAGAAACTGAACTGGATACATTTCATGATAGAGCTCAAATGTTTAGTGTAAAGGTGGGAATTCTATTTGCAGTCATAAGTTCTGTGAAACGGGGATGTAGGTTGTGTAAGAAACTTTAAGGTCTCATGTTGCATGTGATGTTTTCAAACAAAGTTTTGCGTCCATCTGATAGTTCGCACACTTGAAAGGCACTTTGCCAAGATATCCGAAGGAAGAACTGTGAGTATCTGAGAATCCAACCTGTGCTGTATCTGCAGGCCCAAAACGATACTAAAAATAGATCTCCAGTCTTTTGCAGGGCACGTATCATCACGGAAAAAGATGTGTAGACTTATAATTTCCTAACAAAAAGAATGACTGGCAGATGTGTCATGTCAGTTCTATTGTAAGATACAGCAGTCTATTACAGGTTCAAAAAGTTCCTCTCCTAACCTTTGATTCCACCAACACCTCCTTGTGGTTTACTCCAGACCATTATTTTCAATCTGTTGGGCTCTTGAATCAGCAGCATTTCATTGTAACTTTTTAAGAGACATGAGTCTTGTTGCTGCTTGAATGTGAGAGTGACTCCACCGAATGGGAAACAGTCAGCAAACAGAGAAGGCTGGGCACCAGCTGCAGAAGTAAAGGGGATGGTAGTCCAGAGTTGGCAGCACCATGTCTTGGTTATCCAAACCATTTTGCAAAGGCGGATTTGCACTCCAATCTTCCATGACCTCCAACTCTTGCTGCTTATACTCACTTAGAGCCAGAAGGGATGTAATTTGTAATTAGTAGTCTCTGTTGCATTATTTTCTGTAAAACTGTTCTGTTTTTGCTCTGTGTATGGTTTCATCTTTCTCGGAATCTGGTAGCCAAGAGGTTCATGTCTTAACCACAAGTTCATTTGCTGAAGAACCTGTTACTTGTTGTGACTCTGCCTCCTGCTGCTCCATCTGAGGTTACCTTCTTGTTCTAGCAGAAAGAGTAAGCAACCATCAGGCCCTTTTAATACTATTTTATCTCCCCCCATATGTATTTTTTCCAGCCCAAGTATTCATCCTTTTTAACTGTTCCACAGATGGAAACCATTCAATATCTTTGATCTTCTTTCTCTGAACATTTTCCAATTCTGCTGTTGTATCTTGGGTAGGGAAGGAAGCGTGTGGGATGAATGAGAATGAGGACTGACCAAAGCAGCAACATTCAAAATATGCAGGGCGTTACAGCAACATAATAATGATAATCTTTGCTGTTTTGTGTACGCTTTTGAAATAATTCTTAATTATTGTTATTCTTCGTTATCTTGAACATAGAGCTGATACCTTTATTTATCTATAGTAGTTCCAGAACCTCGCTCCCATGCTTGCTAATTAGACTAATCCCCATAGAATCATAGAATCATAGAATCATAGAATCATAGAATCATAGAATCATAGTGGTTGGAAGGGACCTCAAGAGATCAAGGGACCTCAAGAGATCATCTTTTAATGTGAGAATTTGTGAAAGGCTGCTACCATCTTACTGCCTTAGTGCTCTGCCTCATGAAGTCTTCTGCCATGCCACCTGTGGTGCAAGGGCACGTATGAGCTTGTGGTGTGAAGATCAGTACCTACCACTGCACCTGTAGCCACTGCAGAAGGCACGAACTGATCCCACATCTCTGTCAAATGGTAGATCATTATTCCTACTGCCACACTGATGGTCGAGTGTTTCTGAAAGCCTCTATTTGGATGCTTGTAATGGAAGCTTTCAACCCAGCTACTGTTGTTCAGATACTGACAAATTTAGCTTCAGTAGTGAGCTGAACTACGGTCCCAACAATAAGTGGTATGGGTTCCAGGTTTTGTGAGAAGCCTGCACCCATCTCCTCCCATCCCTTGCTCCTGCCATATGTTGGCAGCTCAGTGTCTGGGGCTCGGCTCCTTCCTTGGCATAGAGCTGTAGTGTCTGCTGACATCCCTCAGGCTCTGTCTCTTTATCTTGGCTGGACAGTTGTCTCAAATAATTGTAGGCAAAACAGAATGTTCCGATGAAACCGTTCCCTGCATAAATTAACAGGGAAAGAGTGAGAGGATTTTTGCAGCCCTACTGCCATGCACTGTTACAGCATTCAGAACCACAGCTTCATTTAGAGCTCAACTGTGCAATCTGCAAACTAGTAAAACTATTCTGCTGATTCTACATAAATTACTGCAGTTCACTTCCAGCTTACGCCATTTTAATTCTCTTTTGAATGATTCTTCTTCTCCAAAGAGCAGCTGCCTCCCCTGAAGTTGTTAAAGAGGTTTTTGTAGTTTGCTAATTATAAACTGGGCCAAAGGTTTTCTGGGAGGTGGTTTTTTTTTTTTGTCTTTTTTTTTTTTAAGATACAAATCATTGTCTAGCACCTACCACTCCTGTATTGGAATCACTGACATTTAGGAGTTATATTTGGGTATACAAAGCATTTCCGATGAAGTGGTCCACATTGAAATGATAAACCACCTAATTAGGTTGCTCCATTGCATCTCTTTTTATGGCTCCCTAGTCTGCAGTATTTTTATGAACAGTTCATGCTGTGGTGTACTTATTAGCATGCTTCCGCTACCTAAATGGCATAATTAGTTGCATTTTTATCTAGAAGGTTCAATGAAAAAATAACCTAGTGGGAGGCAGAATTCCCAATTACTGAGTGTAGGAAAGACAGCTATTCTGCTCTCACCGTCTTTCATCTCAAAAGCAATTCGGTCTCTTCTGTTTCCTAAATAAAATGTAACTTTTCATCCCTGTGGAGGTAGGAGAGGTCATAGAGGCCTGTGGAGACTGTATATAGTGATGTATATATTTTACCCCCCCTAAAAATACAATTTTAGTAACAGTACCCTCTGTTGTGATTAGAGAAGATGGAAAAATAAATAAATGTGATCACTGTTTATTGCAATTGAAAAACATTACCTTTTCTATTTCAGGTTCATTAATCAAGCCTTAACAAGCACTTCAAAGCAAAATTAATTTACATTTCATTTGTTGCAAGTGTATTGCTTTGGAAGCCTGTAAACAGGTACCTCCACTCAGAAAATGTCAGAACTTGATGATAGATTAAAATCTCATTTGGTATTCATAACACAGAAACTCCTAAAACTCCAGGTGTAATTTCCCATATTGAGAACAGTATGAGTGGTTTATTAGCAGTCTGCTTTTCTTCTAGTGAAGTATTCACAATAGTTACTGTAAAATTGAGATTTCTAAGTTAGAATATTTTCCACTAATGCTTGAAAATGAATTGCCCTAAAGAAAGAGAAGAAATTGCAGCAGCAGCAGCAGCTGTTACTCAGAGGATGGGGAGAGTGTTAGAGGACTTGGTCTTGCGTTCATGGGAGTGTCCCCACATTAGCAGCTGATAACAGCCAGGTCATTGCTCGCTCAGGAGGCATAGTGAAGGCCATGAGGCCATGAAGGAATGAGCAGGCTGAGCAATGACCTCATGTTCAGACCTATCAAGTGTGCGTGCCTCCAGAGAGACACAGAGTTCCTCTCCCACAGTCAGCTTTGGCCCAGCCCAGCAGATATCCCAGAGAGGGAGGTTCAGAGTCATCTGCAGGGCCACGGAAAGCAGCAGGATTTCCCACAGAAACAGATGTCTGCAATGAGGGATGCACAAGCATTTTGCTGTCATAGTCGATGGACAGTTATTTTACGTCCATACTCATTGAATGTATGCATAATATGCATGCTGCACGGTATTTGGGAAGTAATACTTAATATAATACTGATTGGGAAGTAATAAAGTAATACTGATCTAATTCCTTTGAATTCAGTGAAAATTTGGCAGTAATGCTAAATGTAAATATTGATCCTTTTTGCATTAAATGTGTTCTCATATGTCAGGCAGGCCACATACAGAGCGAATTCTGAAACCCTTGTGGCTGCACCTTATGCCCAGCAGGCTGGACTTCCCATGGATGCAGATGCACTAAGCTCTGTTACTTGTGGGGGTTTATCCAGAAAGTGTCTGCCTTATGGCCAGGATGGACACAAACATCAGTACTTTTCTACAGTGCTGTCTGCAATCCAATATGCTGCCAGAGGTGAAGTTTTGCAACAAAGATTATGAAACAGTTTTGAGAAGTTGCTTGGGAAGTCTTTAGAAAGGCAAATGAAGCAAATCCCTTTAAGTGAAGTGATGAAGGCAGACGTGAAATGTGAAACACTTCCTTTTGACATATGCAAAATGCAGAAACACTGCATTCTCTTTTCCTGAAAAAAGACGTTCTTATTTTTTCATTAATAAGTCATTTTTTATGTAAAAAACGTTGGATACAATAGGAATAAGCATCTGAGTTAAGTTTGAAGAGAGTAAGACAAAACAAAACAAAACTGGAAGAAATAAAAAGTTCTCAAATTTTATATATGTTTTCTCTTAAATATGACTTAGGTCCATTATACAGAATTGTTTTTCCACACTTACTTTTTTTTTCTTCCACGGAGATGCAAAAGCAAAATCTTATCTTTTAGCTCTTTTAATTTGATGCATTAGGCAGTCATCAGCTGCCCAGCAGTCACTGGTGTTTGTCCCATGCATGTCTCTCATACCCAGGTTCCTCCCTGCGAGGAGCATTTGCAGGATTTCTGACAAAAATGCTATTGTTAAGGAGCCCTGTTATTACAAGAACAAAAGTATGCGTGTATCTACAACTTTTATAAAAAAGATTTTAATTAAATGTTAGTCTATGTCCGTGTGATTGTTTTTTTCATGAAAGAAAATCCAGGACCACCCAGCTTTTTTTTTCTCTTCAACACTGGTTTGAGTGTGTGTATAGAACAGTTCCTGGACCTCTTTCCAAATCATATAAACTTCTTCCTTAAAAGATCTTAAAATGGGCATCATTTAAGATCACAAGGTATCTTCCCCATTAAAATGTTCCCAAGATTAGATCACAGTCTGGCTAGATAAACAGAATCTAATTTGTTGGCTCTTTTCACGAGGAATTAATTACAGTCAGGTTTCAGAGTGGGATGCAGTTCACAGGCAAGAGTGACAGACTTCAAGCACAGTTCTGAGCCTGCACAGTGTCTATAAAGATTTTATGGGATTTGAAATGAATTTAATGGAGCTGCATGCTCCCCTGTTTATGTGAGAAGATAAAATAAGGCAGGAAGCTTTGTGGATGAGATGCTCATGACATCCCCTTCACTCCTGCCTCTGCCCTTGGAATCCACACCCACGCAGTTACTTGTGGTTTACCTCTGAGGAAGCACCACCCTGCTCTTCCCTTGCACCACAGACTTCATCATAAGAGCTTTGAATGTGTGTGAGCTGAAGTGAGTCAGTTTTTGACATGCTTCAATGTCAAGGTTCAGTGGCTTAAATATAGTTATGTAACAGTGGCAATGAAACATATGACTATTGACTAAATAATAGTGATCTTTATTTTGTGGCAGCTGATAAAACTGTTAACTACCCACTCACAGAAATACTCAGAAAAGCTGTAACACAAGAGCCATATGTGGCAGTGACTGAACAGAAGCATGGTAAGTATAGGGTGGGAAATTCTGATCACAGTAGGCATGTTGTAACGATTTCTTTTGGCGACATAAACTGCTGTCTAGGATTAAAAATGTAGAAACCTAGATTCTATGACTGCCATCTCTCATACCTGCAGAGATAGTCTGCTAATGCAGATAACTAGAACTTGGTGCAACGTGTTCCTGCCATGACTGGTGTACCACTCACCACCAATATATCCCAAAACAATTGTGTGCACCCCAGATAGCAAACATCCCAGTTAGCAAGAGAGAAGCACTCAGACAGGTCCAGAAAGCTGCACCTTTAGCATGAAGATTTAAGCTGTGGCTTAAGTCCACATAATTTATTCCTCCTGCAGTGAGAAAATACCTTTAAGCATATAATCCAAACATGAGTTGTGGTCACTTAAAAGAGGATTGTACATGGACAACAACAAAATAAAACAGCAGCATCTACTTTTTTTTTTTTTTTTGAAACTGGAACCCAGCTGACCTCATTTTGCTACTTTTGTATTTTCTAACATATTTGCATTTGCGTCTATGAATAAGGTAATACAATATGTGACACAAAATATCAGCCCAAAGTGTAACAATAAAATGAAAGCTGGCAAACCACAACAGTAGAGGGAGAGAACAAGATCGTGTCAAGACTTCAGGGGAAAAAAGAGAGATCTGTCTATGTTTGCCTTCATTCACTCTAACAAAGTCTCAAGCACAGTGAAGGGACCTGCTCTTGGGGAGCTCTGCAACACTTATAAAAATTGCAGAGGCAATCGAAAGAGTTTCAAAGTAAGGTATGAAGAAACAGTGGAAAATGTGAGCATGCTGCAGCAGAAGGCATGCCAATATGGACCAGTGTGATTACAGCAGAGCCTCTTCATCATCAGCATGATATTCTGGGTTTTATCTCTTAAGACAGGCAGCTCCGATGAAGCAAGCTTTCTGAGAGAGGCTCTTTTTTAAATTCCTCCCTCCCAGGGCACAGAAAATACCCTCTCCTTCTGTAAACGTATCTTCTGCCTTTTCATTTGGATCTTTCCAGTCAACTTTTCAAACACAGTCTCCTCAAAGCAGCACAACAGATCTGGCACCAGATCGAAAGGTAACATAATATATAATATACAACATATGATATATAACATTGTGTACATCATATGTAATATGTACACTATAGAATATATATATATATATATACATGATATATGTAATTTATATATTATATATATTGTGAGGATTTGTTTATATTTTGAAATGAAAGTGCAGAAAGTATGTTGTACAGAAAAAAATGTCTGTTTTCTATTCTGCTGATGAAAAATAAGACATGTTTTCCTGGCTTGCTGTATGGACAATTTATTTCTAATACTACACATTCTATTTTGGTCCCTAAAAGCAACATCTTCCTTCCCTGCCCACCTTCCCCGGCTTAGCAGGCCTTTTTGGATTACATAATTACCTCAATTTCAAAAATACTTTCATTTGGTGAGTTCTGAGACTTATCTAAGGTGCACTGGAGAAGAATGGAGAAAATGTACTCATAATGGATTTTGATGGGAAGCCAGCAGCTGATTTATGAAGTCACTGAACAGCAATGACTGAAGTGGCATGTCTAGGTACCCAGGTTTTTGCTCCAGCTTTTAAAAAATGATTTTACCTATCATTCTGAATTGCCCACAAACTAGGAAAAATCATTTAATCCATCACTGACTGATGGTGTCTGTTGTAAACATGCTGTAATTGCATTTATCTATAACAGTTAGTGGGAATCTCGGGAAACGTCAGTCCTTGGTAAGAAGAAGGGACAGAACAGGAATTCAGAGGGCTGAAGGCTAGTTTACAAATAGCTTGCCATATAGGAAAGTGAAAATACTTTTCCTGAATATAAAGACATTTGAAAAGTAACTCATTAATATACTATAGCTATTAGTTAATGTCACACCTCAGTCAGCTGAGGTGTGCTTCTATGCTGAGTGGCATTTCATAGCAACAGCACTTGAAATATTTACTTACGTATGGTTGCCCTTTCATTAATAATGAAATACCCAAGATCTCATCTGCATTTCCCTGTTAAACAAAACATAACTTGTGTGCAGATTTAAATGGGATGCATTTCCCTTTGTGAGCTACCAGAGACTTCAGTTATGTTGATGTAGAGCAGCTTACCCTCACGGCAGAGTGAAATTTATGATTTGCCCGTATGTTCTTTAATAAAGCTTTCATATGACCTATTTCATACGCTCCTTGCTTTCTGTTTCATAATTCCAAAGAATAGCTAGTTGGAAGCCGGCTTTCCTCTCCAAGAGATGTGCTCTTTGCAGAACGTGTGCCTGAACCCATGTAGGAATGTGGGCTCTTATTTCTAAATATGGGTATTCAGCTACAAACCATCAAAATATGAGTGGGCTAATTTAATATTATAAAGGTTTGCGGTGTCTTTGAAGTGAAGCTGTTAAACTTTGACATCACAGAGCTTTTTAGTGCAAGGCTCCAATTCTCACCTGTGTAGCTGAAAAGTTAATAGTATGTCAGTGGTGTAAATCGAATGAGTACAGGTGCAACGAAAATAACATCCAGTGTGCAGGCACACATCCCACTTCTGTCCTCCCTGGCAAAGAGGAGGCTGCAGAACACCAGGGCTGCCCCATCAGATGCAGCGTTTCCCTGCTGTGAGGCGAGGGCACCATCTACGGGTGAGACCGTAGTCCAGCCCGTCTGACACAATTCCTCCTTCCAAATAAAGATTCTGAACCCACAAAAGCATTGCTGCAGCTCTGGTTCCATCTTCTCGCCAGCTCTGCCAGTCTGTCTGCTCAGGCCCTGTGTTCCTCTGTGCTTTCCTGTCATTCAGCTGAGGACATCCAGAGTGATGTACATCGACGTTTCAGGCCACTCACCTAAGTCCCGCTCTCCACCTTTCCCTGGGCTGACAAGCTGCACTGCTCCAGGTGCTGTGCCATGCTTGCTTCCCCCATGTCCTCAGCCCACTGCTCTGGTTCGTCACAGCAGTTCCTCCCACCAGAAGCATTCGTGGGTACAGCCTCAAATCCAGCAGTTATCCATATATCCGTGTTGATTCTGTATCTCATAAGCTCCTACCAGATCTCCTTTTAAATTTTCTAAGGAGAGTTTCTTTCACTACAGCATTATCACAAACCTCCCCAGCTGTGTAATGCAGTAAGTATACAGTGATGAAATATCTGTTTGTTGTTGTTTAATGGGGGAAGGGGGATGGATGGCTATAATTCTGGATCCTCCCTCCTTTCTTGTCTTTGGGCTGTTTCCTATTCAAAGCTTTGGCTCCAGGATCAACATAATGTCACCGTACCCAGGACCAGCAGGACACAGTTGCTCTCATTTGACTTGTGATATGACTATGATTCTATGATTCTATGACTTGTGGAGGGCACAGAGGGTGTTTGTACCTGCACTGTCCCAGCCTGGCAGGAGCAGTTCTTGCTTGCTGACTCCAGCTGGGACAGGCATTCTTGCTGGTGCTGGAAATTAACTGACACTCAGGAGAAATTATTCTCTTTTATCAGTTTAGCTGGAAATAATACTCCAAGGGTTTATATGTGAGGGCATAGCTTCCCTGAGACAGAAAAGAAAAGCAGAGGTACCCCTGCCAGCTGGTGGCAGGACTACCTGTGCTCCCTCAGGGCATTGCGGGGGGATGTGTGGTTAGCAGACAAAGCAGGTGCATGCTGAAACCCAGTGACTGCAAACAGAAAGTGAGGGGCAAGTTTCAAATCTATGAGTAGTTACACGGTAGAGAAGTCTCTAAAAGCTCAACTGTCATTTGAAGGATTTCTTTTATATGAATTTATTGATGATGATGCAGAGCTCCCAAGCCTTTCCCAGGCTGGAGATGAAGCTGAGCAGCACGTATGCTCTCAGGGAGAGCTGCTTTTCAAGATGGGTCTCTTCAACATCATGCTAGGCCTATTGTCTCGAGAAATACTATTTTGGGTCAAGTTACATTCATGTTTTGCAGAAACACAGATAATGGACTGATTCAGTAGCAGTGCAGGATGGTGGAGGGGTCAACAGAGCCGGTACAAGTTGCTCCTGTAACCTCTCATACTACACACACGAAAAATCAGCAGGAGCAGCATGAAGGTGAAGGCACACGAGGCAGAGCCATCCCTCACAAGAAAAGCTCTTGTTCCCGCGTCTCGTCCTGGCTCTGCAACCTCAGTGGTCTGTGTATACCTTATGCACGTATACATATATTCCCAGGCAGTCCTTGTGACCCTCGAGCTGGGGCAGCGTTTGGTTCAGACAGTCAGAGCTGGGCGTTGCCGTGCTGAGGTAACGCCGCCGCCACATTCGCTAAGGACTCCCACCCCGCCCGCAGCCCCACACAGCGCCCATCCCACACGCGGCGCGCTTCCCCGCCCACCGACGCCCTTGCTCTTCCGGTTCGTTCCTTGGGTGAGCCCGCCGCCTTCCCTGCCGTCCTCTGCCTCGCGCGGCGCGTGCGCAGCAGCGCCACCGGCGGCAAGATGGCGGAGGCGGAGTGAGTGCGGGGCGGCCGGGGAGCGTGGATCTGCCGCCATCGGGCGGGAGCGGGCGGCTGCGGGGCCGGGGAGGGCGGCGGTGCGGCGCGGTGCGGCGGGCTCTGAGCGTGCTCGGCTTTTCCCGCCCGCAGGCAGAAGCGGCGGATCCCGTTGGTGCCGGAGAACTTGCTGAAGAGGAGGAAGGCGTACCAGGCCATCAAGGCCACCCAGGCCAAGCAGGCGCTGCTCAACAAGCGCAAGGTGCGGGGCGGGGCGCGGCGCTGCCCGCGTTTGCCTTTAGGAACTCTTTAATGTACGAGCTGGGGAGCTGCTTTGCTCTGGCAGCCGGCGGCGGGGGCCTGCCTTGGAAATGGCGTGGGGCTTGCTGAGGGAATCGTGCCTGTGGGGGGTTCGTGGCACCGCGCTGAAACCTCGTCCATTCTTTGTTGCGTACCGTGGGTACGTTTGTAAGCATGCGGATGGCTGCGGTGTGCCCCTGCTGGAAGGGGAAGCCCTGAGTAGTAATGCTCAGTAGCCACTTCTGAGATTCTCCTTAGTAAAAATGAGCTAACTATGGGGCTTAATCGAGTCTCTGCGTGCTTGGAAAATGTGACCCAACTTCACAAATGGTTTCCAATGTGAAAGACAACTGAAGATGTGTAATGTATTCTTTAGTTCAAGAGCAGCCTACTGTTTTAGCTGGTTGTGTATCTGAAGTGCCGTTGCCACGTACCTTCCTCTCACATGAGGAAGCGGTGTGATGTAGGGTGTACTGGATCCTGAACTGAGCACAGGCAGGTAAACTTTTTGGAAAAAAAAAAACCAAGCTTACAGTTTATTCCCATAATTCTGAAAATATTTTTTTCAAGTGAGCTGAATGTTCTGCGTTAAAATTAATAACAGTATTGAATTCATCTTTCTCTCTTTTTTTTTTTATGTGTGTTTTTGTAAAAAAGGAATTAAAACTAAGTTATTTTCTTTTGCACGGTTATTTTCAGTTGTGGCAAACTATCAGTGTTCCATCTGTTTTATGATGTGTTGCTTCTGGCTTTTCCTGAATGGACCAAGCATTGTGTGAGTGGTTGTGTCCACTTGATTTCTCCAATCCCTGGAAGCCTCTTGGGTCTTGCTTTGGGTCTTTTAACTTGTTATTTCCTTCTATGGAAAACCTCCTTGTTCTCTGTTTGGAAGTCGTAGCTCACTGCTTAAAAGTCTGCAAGTTTGTATGTTGTCCCTGAGTTCTGTCTCTCTGAGGCTTGGATTTGTAAATTTACCGTAGTACTGTCTCCAAAGATAAAAGAGTGTAGTGCTGAATTTCATCTGAGCTTTGAGATGCCCGCTTCTAGGGTTGCCGATCATTTCTTATCCTTTTGACTTTAGCTCCAGAAGGGGAAACAAATCCAGTTCAAACGCCTTGAGACTTTTGTTCGAGATTCATGGCGCAAACGCCGTGACGACGTCCGGCTGAGGCGCATGGAGCAGCGGCCTGGGCAGGTGGCTGTGCCTGAGGAGCACAAACTGGCCTTCGTTGTGCGGATTACAGAGTAAGAAAGCCTGTCATTTTTTTTTGTTGTTACTGCTATTATCTGTAAATGTCACATCCCTTCTAAGCAAAGGAAGTGTGACGAAGCCACCCGTGTCTCTTTGCAGGTAAGCTGAGGCCATTTGGTACTGTATTAAAGAAACGCGGTTGCTGACAGAGTGTTTTTGTGTTTAAGGATTAAAGGAGTGAGTTTGAGGGTAAGAAGAGTGATCGAATTGCTGCGGCTGAGAAAAATTTTCAGTGGAACATTCGTTAAGCTGTCTCCCTTATCACTGAAGATGCTGCGGATTGTGGAACCTTATGTGGCCTGGGGGTAAGAACTACATGAGTCACGTGGTTTTGCAGCACTGTGTTTGGAAGTATTGTGGCTTTCTAATCTGTAGCTAGCTTCTCCAGTAAGCCGGCAAAAATTCACCATCTTCACGTCTAAGACTTGTTACTATTCATCGTTCTGAAGCTACCTTGGTTGCTTTCTGACTTAAGTGCAAAGCAGTAGAGCGAGGCTCCCAGCAGTGCAGTCTGATTTCTTGTTTCTGTGCAGGTATCCCAACCTGAAGTCTGTACGAGAGCTCATCCTGAAACGGGGCCAAGGAAAGATTAACCAGAAGAGGGTACCTCTGACGGACAATATGTTGATAGAGGAACATTTAGGTGAGGAATAAGATAAGGGAATGAAGTGAATTAAGGAAGGTGGTGAGAGTTTGCAATGTGACCTTAGACAGAATGGGAGAATGATTGTGCAAGGCTTGTATATGGAGGACTGGTGGTTCTTGGATAGTGTGAAGGAATAGTTCCCCATCTCTTGTATGGCTGGTGTGTGTATGTGCTATGTATGTCTTATTTGTTTTACTTTTTTTTTTTTTTTCCTTTAGGGAAATATGGTATTATTTGCCTGGAGGACCTTATTCATGAAATCTACTCAGCTGGGAAGCATTTCAGAAGTGTCACAGACTTCTTGTGGCCCTTCCAGCTGTCAGTGGCCCGCCATGCTGCACATAATAAAGTGGGTTTCCTCAAGGAGATGGGTAAGCCTGGCTGCAGAGGTGAAGGAATCAATCAGCTTATACGTCAGCTGAACTAGACAGGTGAGGAGTGTAACTTCTAAATCTCTATCTGGCTTCATAAGGATAACTGTATTGCCATCAAAGATGAGAGTTTACAACAGTGACTCTCAGTGACAGGAAATTAGAGAAAGTCATGGATTGCATTAGCTATCCATTCTAATGGACTTTATAAAGGCTTGATTGCTGGGAGATTGTGTTCAAGTGACTGGCAGTTGTCTTGTTTTCTTTTCTGTTCTGCAGTCTGTGCACCTAATACGTGGGGATTTATAACCTGCTCTTTTTCGTATGTAATTTTCATGGACCTGGGCTCTCTACGGTGATATACTACATCTCTGGACTGGTGCTGCATTAAAAAAAAAAGAAAACAACAACAAAATCCAGGTGGCAAAGCTGTACTCTAGGCTGGTCCTTGAGAAAGAAGAGAGACTTTTTTTGGTGCAAAAAGAAATGAAAAAAGAAGAAAAAAAAAAAAAAGAACTTCCTGGAGCAATCTGACTTATTTTTAAGGTGTTGCATTTATTTGTTTTGTTTTCAGTACTTTTTACAGCTGACACTGTACCAGTCAGCTCTTGATTTCACCTTTGGTATAAAGCATTCATTGTCATTTCCTGACTTAAATTTGTTACAAGTCCTCCCCAAGGGAAGTGCTTGTTGTTGAAGGGCACCTACTTTTGGGTGTAAGTGCAGTCAGCTGCTTAAGAACATCACTGACAGGCAGAGGAAAGTACTAGGCTTATTCCTTTTACTGCAGCTAGATTATATTTATTTTATGATTTGTCTTACTGCTTTACATAACATCTCTCAGTGCTAGAGTGGGACTGCAGTGTGGATGGATATTTCCTGGTAGGAAAGCCCATTATTCACACTCTACAGCAGTACTACAGAATTCATAGTTTTAAAATAAACTCTTTTAAAATGATGGTGTTGTACCACTCATGCTTTGACTGATAGATAAGTGCTTAAGCACTGTGTAACGCGGATGTGCCTGGGGGGAGTGCTGAATGTGGTTTATGCTACTGTAAATTGTTTTGTTGTTGTTGTTGTTTTTTAACAAATGGGCTTCAAATGGGCTATTGTTTGATATTAATTTGGAAAGCAGCACTGTGCCTAATCATTACGGCGAAAGGCTCAGAGAGTTGGGGCTCTTCAGCCTGTAAAGGGAAGACTGTTGGGGGGGGGGGGGAAACCTTCTCTCATACCTGAAGGGGGCCTGCAGGATAGCTGGGGAGGGACTTTTTTTATAAGGGCAGGTAGTGACAGGATGAGAGGAAATGGCTTTAAACTGGAAGAGGGGAGAATTAAACTACATATTAGGAAGAAATTCTTTACTGTGAGGGCAGTGAGACACTGGAACAGGTTCCCCAGTGAGGTTGTGAATACCCCCTCCCTGAAAGCATTCAAGGCCAGGCTGGCTGAGGCTTTGAGCAACCTGGTCTAGACGGAGGTGTCCCTGCCCATAGCAAGGGGTTAGAAATAGATGACCTTAAAGGGTCCCTTCCAACCCAGGCTATTCTGTGATTCTGATAAAGTAGTCATTAATCACTGAGTCTCCAATCAACAGTATTAGCTACGAGTGGGGACAAACTACAATTAATGAATGTAGGTTCATGGATTTCATCCTGACTGAAACATTTGATTTGTGACTACTGCTGGTATGGAGCTCTAGCATCTAAAATACAAATCACCACATTCTCTGACTAGGAGAACTCTATTATACAGTTTTATTTCATAAAATAAGAATAGACATAGAAAATGCTGGACAGACACTGAAGGAGACATAGACCAATGCAGGACACCACCCTCTCCAGAACTGCAGTCTTATATTCTTTAAAATACAAGGCTTCATCTGTTTGAGCCTTTTCCTGATCATCAGCTGCTTTCACAGTAATAACTTTAGAATTAGCCTTGGGATTAGGTATGGTAATGGAACCCAGACCTTGCGTGAAGAACAGGCATAATACTGTCATGAACACCTCAGTTAGAGCTCTTTGAGCTGTCAGCTTAACCTAGTGTTACACCACGTTATCACGCACGCTTGGCCATTTTTCTGTACCATACTTCAGCAAGAGCAGTGGTGCATTCACAACATAGCTGCACTATGAACAGAAACTATACAAGAGGACAGGATATGTACAAGAAACAGTTCTAGGGAAAAGAATCCTTTTTGTAAGCCACCATACTGTTTACTTTGTGGATCGTGGTAGTGAAGGAACGAAGACGAACTTCTTCTGAATTGGCAATGAATTGTGGTCCTGACTCTTCCCACTTTTCTGGCACTACCAAATCTTTATCTGTGTAAATCAGCAAGTCAAAGGCACCTGTGAGCAAGTGGGAACAAGTTAGCAGTACATAGGCATGAAAGATACCATGAAGTTAAAATGCATGGAGATACTCACCAAGGTTATCAGAAGTTACACTGACACTATTTATTGAAAAAGGAATGGCAGTTAAAGAATGAAGACAAGTACTGGTTAATGTTCCTATAGTCAGGTTATCAGTGCATCTGAGGAACTGCAGTTTACATAAAGTTTCATCAAGCCAGTTAAGTCACCCTGAATTGCACCTTTGTTGGGGAAAAAAAAAAAGCTTTAAGTATTTTTCGGGGAAATTACCACCAGTACCTTCAAATGAAGTTGCTTCAAGTTCTTGAATGAGAGAGAGAGAGCTAGAGGATGGTATTTATATTAGCAATCCTTTCCAGTTTGTTGTATAGGAAACAGTGTGGCATGATTCTTAAATCTAACGCACTGCTTCTGTACTGTACATAACTGAGAGACTGTCTCGGTCTAACAAAGTCTTATTCTCTCAAATGCAATAGCATGACATTTCAAGTAACAATAAAAACACAAAATAGCAGAAAATCTTTTCTGCAATAGAAGGCTAGTTCAGGCTTTCTGAAAGTGTGATTTCTTACAGAGAAGTTACAAATACTCACAGGCAGTTTCCAAGAGAGGCAGAAAAGTTACTGTGGCAGTGATCTGTCTGATAACTGATCGAATTTCATCCTGAATGGCTTTCTGAGATTTTTCTCGGGGTGCACTGGCAAAATAGAAAAAAGGTTAAGGCGGCAACTTGTAACTACTATGCTGACAGCTTTCTTTAAACACAGTTGTGCTAAACTGCTGCGGGTTCTGTTTGCTGTATGATCACACAGAGTAGAGGCATTCTTTTAAGCCTTAGGTAAATGGGCAGAGAAACTGACTGTTGGTTTCACTTCTGTTTTTGTGAAACCTCTTTTTTTTTTTTTTTTTTTTTTTAAGGATGTATTTTCTGTCTGGAGTGGGTGAGAGAGTTTTGGCAAAAAGCAGAAAAGTACAGGACTTTGTTTACCTGTAGATTATAAAACTTTTTAGTCATTGAATCATGGAATCATTTGTGTTGGAAGGGACCTTTAAAGGTCACGTAGTTCAACTCCCCTGCAATAGACAGGGACAGCTACAGCTCCCTAAGGTTGCTCAAAGCCCTGTCCAGCTTGACCTTCAGGGGCTCCAAAGATGGGGCACTACCACTTCTCTGGACAACCTGTGCCAGTGCAACAACAACAACAAAAAACAACACACCGTACTTCCTCCTTACATCCAATCTAAACCTCCCCTCTTTTAGTGAAACCCTTTCCACTTGTCCTGTCACAGCAGACCCCACTAAAGAGACTGCCCCCTTTCTTACAGCCCCCAATTAGATACTGAAAGACAGCTCTCAGGTCTCCCCAGAGCCTCTTCTTCTTCAGGCTGAGCAGCCTCGGCTCTCTCAGCCTGCCCTTATAGGAGAGGTGTTCCATCCCTTGAATCGTTTTTGTGGCCCTCCTCTGGACACACTCCAACGGGTCCGTGTTGAACACAGTAGTCCAGGTGAGGTCTCACCAGCATAGAGCGGACTGCCTGGATCACCACCCTTGTCTTGTGGACCATCCTTCTTTTGATGTGGCCCAGGATATGGCTGGATTTCTGGGCTGTGAGGGCATATTCCTGGCTCATGTCCGGGTTGCCACCCGCCAGTACCCCCAGATCATTTTCAGCAGGGCTGTGCTCCATCCTTACGTCCCCCTGATAGCAGGGGGTGCTGGACCCAGGCACGAGACCTTGCTCTTGGATTTGCTGAGTCTCATGAGGTCTACCTGGGCCCACTGCTTAGCTGGTTTAGGTCCCCCTGGATAGCATCACATCAGCGGCACCCACAGCTTTATTTGGTAAGGTGTGACAGCTCTTACTGAGAAGGAGCGGCCTCAGCTGCCCCGAGGTAACAGTGCAGCACTGCCACACCTAGCGTTTCCCTTATGCCTCCCTGTGGGAGGAGCAGGCAGAGGAACGCTGTCGCTCACCTCTCGCCCTTGGCATTCTTGTCACACTCAATGTCAAACTGCCACCGCTCCAGCACCTCGTTGTTCTCAATGCTGGAGATGACCACCACCAGGCGTTGGACGGTGCATTTGTAGAGCCACTCTGGAAAGAGGACACAGCGTTTACTACAGGCCGTGAGAGGAAGGGGCGGGGGGGCCGGGAAGGGGCGGCCGCACCTTTCATCTGCTCCACCACGTTGTTGAGATAGTTCTTCAGCTCGGGGTCGGTGGTGACGAGCAGGGTGAGCCCGTACTTCTGGACGCGAGTGAAGGTCTCGGGGGGGTAGATGCCCCGCTGGTACAGGATGCTGTTGATGCCATAAGCTGTGCGCGCAAAGCGGGGGAGCCGCGTGTGAGCGGGCCGCCCCTCCTGCCCCAGCGGCGGCCATGTCGTGCGCGGGAGAGGAACCAGCCGCCCGTCCGCCCTCTCCTCTCCTCTCCTCTCCCCCCCCCCCGCCCCCGTCCCTCCGCGCGCCCAGACGGCCCGCAGCCCCTTACAGAAGAACTCGGCGACGATCTCGGCGCTGCCCCGCAGGGTGATGCCCTGCTGCTCGCGGCTGAGCTGCGCGGCCATAGAGGCGCCCGCCCGCCGCCCGCTTCAAATCGCGCCCCGCCCCTTCCGGCCGCCTCGGCGCGCTGCCGCGCAGGCGCACTGCCAGGCCGTCCCTCCGCCCGCTCGCCCGAGGGCGCGGGCAGACGGGCCGGCGTGGTGCGCGTGCGCGGCCGTTAGCCGGCGCGCGCTGAGGTGAGGTTGGGTCGCGCCTCGCTTCACTGCCAAAACAACAAACAAACAAACAGAACGAAACGAAAAAAAAAAAACGCTTTGCATTTTGCAAGTTGAACTTTTTTCATTCTCTCCAGGGAAATATGTTTCCCTTTTACACCGTGCCGCTGTTCCTCTCTTAAATCCCTGCGTATCCCGTAATGTAATGTAACGGTAAGAGCTGCGGACGTTCTATACTTTCAGACTTGCAGCACGAAGCTCCTGGTATTTCCCTTCATCTTTCAACATACATACGTATTTTTTACTGCCAATTCATTAGTTTGAAAACGTTTGGTCTTTTTAGTCCGTGGGATAACATATTTCTTTCTCTTAAACTTCACATATATATATAATTTCAATATATATTTATATATATTACATATATATGTATATAAATATTTTAATATTTTTAAAAATCTCGCATAACAAGGTGTTCCTGTCCTCTGCCAATGATTCCCTCCCATGAAGGTTTAGTTCCCTGACAGTACGCCTGCTGTTTTTGCGTTCTCCAATTATCTTGTCTTCATTTCTCTGTTACAGGTCCTGAGCTCCGCGGTACCTGTTTTTGTTTTCATCACTTCATTCAGGTCAGTGGCACTCAGCTTTTCTGCCAGCTCAAGCCCAAATCCCCCTGCAAGCATCCAGGGGATGAGTGCTTCTCTGTCATGTGTCTATGTCTGGAGTCACCACTTGACTTGTGTTATAACACAGCCACCAAGCTGCGATGGGGACACGTGTACTGAAGTCCTTTTGTCATGTACTGCTCCATGTGCTGCTGATGCCTGTAATTTGCGTTTAGTCCAGCTGCATGACCAGCAGGAGACTGTGGGGTTCTCGCAGAGAACAGCGGGGATACTGCTGCCATGGGTTAGAGAATTTGTGTGTCTGACAGCCTGCTTCCTGACCAACTCGCAGGGACTCAGGAATGAAGATGACAGGCTGAGTTATACATTCTGGCACATCATGAGTTGGCTATCCTTGCTTTAATTACCTCATTCTAAAGCCTTAATTTTCATGAGGAATGTGAAATCCCAGTTGCATTTAATTTGGTTCTCTTATGATTCTTCAGTCATTGCTCTATTTCTCAATTACATTTTGATGTTATTACAGCTTTTTTTTTTTTTTTAATTCCCTTTTTGTGGAAGGAAATGTCCCCTGTTTGTTTTGGCTTTTCTGCAAGATTTAATGATTGCTTCCCCATGGCAATTGTTAATGAACCTGTGACACTCCAAATTACTGCTGCTCCTTCAAGTTTTTTAAGGCAACCCTAGTCATGCTCCTTATAGTCATTCAGCAGATGAGAAGAAATAATCCATGTGTAGAGTTCATTCCCAGGTTTGGGGCTATTTTTTTGGTTTAGTTTTTTAGCCCTCAGGGCAATGTGGGCAGGTCTCTCCTGCCAGCATAATATAGCAGTCTGTAAAATAAAAGTTCTGTTTCTTACAAAAGCCCTCTTATCACATTAACAAATGGTCATATTAAGTCTTAGTAAAAACCTGTTCTTCCTGTGTGGAGAAAGAACATCTTACCCTGGGTAACAGAGTCTTAGTTCTCCTGTTCTGGTAGATCTCAAGCTTGAAATTTTGAGTTATTTCCTTCCCTGGTTTAGGGAGAGCTTCTCTACTTACTAGCCCGTAGGAAGAGCTGGTATTTTCACCCCCTTCTCTCCTGTTTTGTTGTTGTTGTTGTTGTTTTGATTCCCTTTTGGGGGTTTATAATGATGCCAGTGTGAAGTTGTCTGTGCCTAATATTGATGGTGGGTGTTGAACTTGTTCCAGTTCTGTAGGTTAGACTTTTTGCTCCTTTCCTCCCACAGTCCACCTTTTTTTTCCCATGGTAATTGTGTTGGGCGCTGTCTTATCTTCTGGTAGTCAGAGGCTCTTTTCAGTGGGCTGAACTTTCATGGTTTCTATTGAAACTGTTAGTTTTCTACGCCAGCTGCTTAGTTCTCTGTGCTGTGGGAGGGAGCAATGTTTTTGGGTTGCTCCTGACTGAAGCTTTTCTGGGGCATATGATAGGCCACCAGCCCAGCTACGTACCATCTCTGTTTCTTTATGCAAGTGTTATTTTCAAAACTATTGAATTTTAGATCACGAGCATTTTACTGCCTTCTATTGCATCTTCACAGCTTTCAGCCAGGATTCCTTTCGTTTATTACTATCTGAATCTAACTCTAGAATTAATGTAAAATATTGTACTTTTTTTCACAGGCGTTTTACGATGTTCAGTTTGTTTTAGTTCTTTTGGTGGTCAGGGTTGTTTTCAGCAATCTTGGTAGCAGTAAAGTTTGTAGGATAAGGTACCTGTGCCAGCTGGCAAAATGATTTCATATCATTTCTTTCCATGCTGGCCATTGCTGTTTTTTGCCATGTAAACCGTGAGATACTGTTGTGGGTAGCCATACTGCTTTCTTTCATCAGCAGCAAAGAGAAAGTGCAACTGGGAAAGAATGTCTTGAATCGTAAATGTTCGTTAAGAAGAAATTGTCTTTAAAATGAACCAGTGTGGGCTAATCAACTGTATTAGTATTTTTATTATGATGAGTAAACTTCCTCCAAAGTATTCATTTGGAGAACGTCGTGTAAAAATCTTTAAAATTGCTTGTCTTGCTGTCAGCGTTTCTGACTTATCTGAAATTAAAAATATTCAGATAAGACCTTATTTAGCCTAGAAAGTGAGAAAAGAAGAAGAATTAAGCTAAGAGAAAAGAAGAATTAAGCCAATATAAAAACATCTTTTATCTTGAACGATGCTGTGTCCTGATAGTGGCGTTAAGATTCTTCTGATGATTTTACCTCTGAGCTACCAGGAGATGGCACTAAGCACATGAATTATTTGCATCCTTTCAGCTTAGTCTTGAGCTGCAGCAAGTTCATTTTACTGAGTACTTGAGTTTAGACAAGTTTTCGATGTGTTTCTTTGCCAGTTTTTAAAACATGATCCAGAACGAAGGAAATACTTGACCTGAAAGCAGAAAGTAAAAATGATAGTGATAGAAATCAACTGTAGTAAGATTTTTTTTTTAAAGTCTATATGCTTATTTTCCTGCCTAGACTTTGTGAGTTCCAAATTGATTTTCTTCCTCTGAACTATAAATATTTTTGGTTATAGAGGCTGCCTATCTAAGAGATGTAAAAAATGTGTGCATGGAAGCCTTTTTGTCTATGCACGAGCATTTCCCTTTGTAACATGGTTTACCATCTGGTGCATCTGGCGTGTTTAATAATTAAAGTGAGAGCTTCTTCCACAAGGTATCGGTCTTGTTCTGAACGCTAAAAGCTAGGACATAAGTGCAGGTCACTGACAAGCCTTTGAGAAGCCAGGAGGAACATCAGTATATCGTGGGTATAGTTTAAATGTATGTACGTGTTTTCTATACGCCCAAACATTTGTATTTTTGTAAGACTTTTTTCACTGAATGTGATGAAAGACAGGTGTATTTGTAGCACGATGAAAGTTTCATCTCATGGTAAAGCATTTTGTGAAGGTGCACCTACATCGATCATGTCCGAATGTCTGTTGAATCGTGTATATTTATTCAGCAGTTAGCATGGGGCCTTTATGCATGAGCAGAACTTGAATGAGCTTTTCATGCCTTGAAAACCTTGCAGTGCTCAGCAATGTCATGTTACAGTGGTAACGGTTGATGTGAAGCCCACTGAATCCAGCTCCTACTAAATCCCCAATAAAGCACCTGAAGACTGATAATTGGAAAGATGCATCTTAATCCAGTTCATGTTAAGCCCCTGTCATTCTGTCATTTCTGAAGTTCTCGTATTAATAAACTAATGGAAAATGGTGCAGTCCTCAGGTGGCTTAGACTTATTAAGAGATATACCACAGTTTAAATCAAGTGCACATCTTTTCTAAGTAATAGCTGAACAGACTCATCAGCAGAGAATTATACTGTCAGTGTGTCATTGGGTACTGAGGAATCGAAGAATGCTGAGGATGGGTTAGCAGGGTAAATGTGCCTTGATAGTATCATAAAGGCTTTTAATAGGGTACTGTTGCACAGTTACAATGTTTTTGATGATGTTTGTTATTTGTGCTTGCTTTTTATTGTCTTCTCCGATACATAACTGAAATGGACTCGTTCGAGTAGTTGTGTTGCTAGAACTGCCTAAGAGTTAGGATGTCTAAAGAGAGAAACACATTGTGAAATGTATAGTGTTTGCATTAGAAATATTTGAAGCAAAAAACATGAATCATTCCTTCATTTCCCCGTGAAAAGTAGAGTCTTTCTGCATTTTTCTTCATTTAGATCCCTATGCAAGTTTGGTACCCCACTGTCAAAATGATAATTATTACTGAAAACAGGCATGCAAAATTTTCTTATACTTATTGAACAGCTTAAAAAATGGGAAAGAGCTTCTAAATAAGATTATCTGTTCCTGTATGGAAGGAAGAATTCTTAAGCAAATGCAGTAGAATTTGTTGGAACTCTCCCTTGTGCCTCTCCACCTTGGCAGCTGCCCTCATTTCAGATTGCTACCTTGGAACACCTGTCCTCTAGCATGGAGACAATTTCCTGATTTATAAACTTTCTGTTATACTTCCATTGCAACACATCTGCTCTGTTGATTAATAGCAGAAGAGCCATGAACAGTTTGTGAATGAGACTGGTTGTCGAAAACACCTTTATCTAGGCAATACTTGTATACTTACATCAGTAGCTTAAAAGTAAGTAAAGATGTCTTTGCTGAAGAACAGCACTGAACTAGATATGGGCTGTATCAGGGCAAAATCCAGCTTGTACAACTCTACTTCATCCAGTTTATCATATAGGTCACATGGAAAGTGAAATGTATTTCTTAATCATTTTTAAGAACATTCAAAGCAGCAAATAACTATCTTTTTTTTCTTAGAATTTAGTCACTGATCCATTTTCAGTCAGGTTGCCACCATGAGAAGCATGGAAAGAATCTTTGCAATTCTCTTTGCTCTTAAAAACAATAGTAAAAAAATCACTAAATGATAGATCATGGGATCACTTGCAAAGTAGCCAGGAAAATGAGTGAAGAAAGGATTCACCAAAACAATCTCAATAAAATGTTTTTTTATTTTCTAATGAGACCAAAAGGGCATGCTGCTCACTTGTTTGTTGTGTAATGCTGTGCAGGCAAAAAGGAAAAAAGGCAAACAACATTGGAACAATATTTGAAAGTTCAAGTTAGTTATCTGCATCTCCCGCACAATGGATGGCCTCATCCAAACCTCGTGAACCATCAGATGCTGCTAGGAGTGTAAAAATGGAAAACAGATGGCTTAGTAATGTGAGTAGCAGTTTGATGCTAATTGTTCCCTACAGTCTCCCTTCCTGGAAATCTGATTTGAGTGAAAACATGGCATTATTGCTCAAGGTAAGCTATTCCTTCATTGTAATCTGACAGAGTTAGCAGATGGGTAGACCAAGGGTAGGTAGTTACTCTTCAGGTCACTTGTGCTACTGAGAAAAATTCACTGAGCTAAAACAAAGTTTACTTTGTGTTTGCTGAAGGTTTTGCTGTGCCCTTGGTGTGGTAAGGAAGAAAACTGTGAGTTTGGATTTGTAGGTGATGAAGCATCAACCTAAACAATTATCTGATGTATCAAAGAGAGTGAAAAGTAAATAATAAATACTAGGAACATAAAGATTTTCATGTCATGCAGTGTTACTACAGTTGTTGCAGAAGTGCAATGTCATTTGTTAAAACAGAATAGCGAATCTAAAGGCCTTCTGCTAGACGAGAGGGAGCCACTGGGTAGCAACTGGTTGCCTGGCTGCATTGAGGAGTCACATCATTACTTTGTTGCTTAAGCTACAGAGTGGCCCACAGTTTCTGCTTTCTTCACAGGCTCTCTTCAGGGACTGTGCAGTGTCATTTGCAAAGTGACATTGTCTTTTTCAGCTGCTGCAGCTTGGAGCCAGCAGTCTGTGTCACTCCTGTCATGCAAGGGGGTTGGCATGAACTTGTGCTATGGTCACTGCCATACCTGTGTTTTAAAGAACAGAGATTTTCTATTTCTGTTTTTTTTAAATCGTATGTAGAGGAGAAGTGAGAGTGATGATGCTGACTTTTGCTTATTTAATACTGCAATATCAGAACAATCATCTCGCATTGAGGAGACAGGCTCGGTAACTTTTGCAACCAGAAGAGATTCAAACCTTCTGTTCCCTCCCCTGACCAGGGAGGTGTCCTTGGCATCACGCATGAGGCTGGTTTGACTGGGTGATACTTATTATCCCATCTGTTGAAACTGGGCCGCAGAACAAAAGGGAATTGAAAATCCATTTGGAGATAAATGGGAGAAGGAAGAGATTAAGTTTTAATGGTCAGACCTGGCAGAGAGAGTCTAGAACTGCAGTCCAGCTGCCCAGTTATTTTCTTTTTCACATACTACTTTTCCATACATTTTCACTTTGCATAAACTTTTTAAAACAGTAAAATTCAGATGTACCGAGCGGCCTGCTCTAAATTAAACTCATGCCAGAAAATACCTTTTAATCTTTCTTTCTAATGACTGATGCATTTTTTTATGTAAGTTTTCATTGTAAACAATGTTAAAAAAAAGGCAAAATGATACCAATGGGAAATGATAATAAAGACAGTCAAGTCATGATACTAAAATTTAGAAGTATGTGTCGTAGCATGTAATGTTCCCTATTTCTATTACAGAAGTCATTCTCTAAAATGCTCCAGGATGATTCACCATGTCTGCATGTTGCCTGTGCTAATTTGCTAGGTAAAATATCCTGCCTCTTTTTGTGTTTTCATCAACATATCCAAAGTTGCGTGTAGCTCTTTCCCCTCAACAGCATGACCAGATTGCTGAACTGTCTCTGCCAGGGGCTTTATCTCCCTGTGAATGGCTATCTCCAGCTACTGCCACGCGTGCATTTCACATTACACTGATGATGTTTAGATCTCATCTGCATAGCTGCCATAACCTTGCTCTGTCCTTACGTGCATTTTGGCCAGCCAGGTTGCACATAAATTTAGAAGTCATAATAATCTCTCCTCACCTGCAGCCTTTTATACATGATCCTTGCTGATTTTGCATCAAGTTTACAAAGCAAACTGTACTATCATTCATACAGAGGGAAAAATAATCCAGCCAAAGTCTTTGCATACTGTAGATGAGATGCATGTGCCTACTCCATCTCCAGTGACAACCGTGCTGATATTTAATGAAAAACATGAAAATCACTGGCAGTAACAATCCTGGAGCTAGACCTAAACAAAAACCTGAAGGAAAAACAGCAACAGCCACGTTATGTAGATATTCTTCAACTTTAAATGGGGTGTTCTACCACCAAAGGACGTGATCTACTTAGTGGGTGAGTGCAGTAAGCAAAAGCTTTGTGTAACACCTTAAAACATGCAATAAACAAAAATAACTTGGCAGAGATTATCTCCATATGGGTGCGTTCTTACTAGTAAGCAAGTAACAAGAGGTTAGGAAGTGCAGGATTTATTCTCACATTCTCATTTACCCATGGCTTGCTGTGTCATATTCCTTTTTTTTTTTTTTTTTCTTTTCTCTCTAATCCTAACCTCATTCCTCAGTTTCTCATACTTCAAAATGGGGCTGCTGTAGTCACAGTGCCATAAGTAGTAGGGGTTTGTAAAATTTTGTGGTGTTTCTCTGGGCACTGCTCATCAGCTGCGTCTGCTTGAGAGAGTCGTTTTAGTGTGTAGTTGGAATTAGCTGTATAGCACAAGTGCTGATTGCAACTGTAACTGGAAATGAGCGGCTTTATGTTTGCATGGAGAAATAACGTGAGAAAATACCGGCTGCGTAGTATCTTGAGACTTCTTTAAGATTTTGGCAGACTGCTCAGGTATTTTAAAAAGGCCCCATTTCTTGAGATGATAAATCATGATGAAGTATGATTTAGCCAACTTTCACTATGTTAAAAGCTCTTAAAGATCAACTGCAACTGCTATTGGAGAGCAGCTCATGTCTGAGCTGTTGAGACAAGGAGATAACTTGTTTTTGTGCAGATGACAGTGTTTACCTTCGCTGGGCTTCTGAGAAGGGAGAGAGACACTTTTCATCTTCACGATTCAACGATGTGACTTTAAATGCATATTGGAAAATGTCATTAGCTTCTAATTCACAAACTGATCCTGACCCACGTATTAATAGATAATGACTTCAAGTTACTAAAGCCAGGTTTGGATAAAAGCAAGCATGTACTGCTTTGAAACAAAATACCTATACAGTGCAACAACTTTTGTTTTGATACAGAGAACTGCTGTTGTGTCAAATAATTCTTGGTCTTTCTTAAATTGTTTTCCTTCATTTTTAATATTAATTTTCCCAGCATTTCATTCCTACTCAAAACTACTGTGACTTTTTTTTTCTTCTTTTTCCGGTGACAAGTATACTGTTATTATCTTCGAATGGTGGAGAAGGCAATGGTACAAAAGTATGGAATTAGAACTGCAAGTCTCCCTTATTTTCACTTCCAATTTGCAGTGTGCAATTAGCAACATCTTTAAATCATTAAAGTGAGATTTTGCGGAGCTACTCTTTTCTTGTATTTTCTAAAGGTGCTGTTACTTAGTTGTATGCTTGAGGAATGGGCTTTAGTAATTAATGCTCTTCTATCCCATCAACCGTATTAACAAGTGGAACTTTAGAAAGCAGGCTTATGTTAGAATGGGATTGCTTTTTATAACTGGACTCATTTCAGCTGAAGCAAAATCATTGTTCCTAGGAAGAATGTTCCCTTCCCACCAAACCTCCATTCCATTTGACACAGTGATTGTTCACGCTCTGAGAATTTAAGAATCATTTTTAGTGATTTATGGACTGCTGTTGCTAATATTTCCATGATCCTGTTAAAAATGAGTGTTTTTTTTTTCCTCAGTGGCCAAGTTTTGTGTTTCAAATAAGCAAAATGTCAATTAAACAGAAAACAGATCTAAATCATGTATATTCTAAAATTGGCAGCTGTTTGCTGGCAGATTTTATAAATCATCTGAATCTGTCTCTATCAGAGGAAAATTACAAGCAGTGTTCTGAATAATGTAAGAGAGCAGGAAAGGTGTAAATTTATATAGAATGTCAAGTGAAATAATCACAAGTTGAGTTGAAAATATTCCTCATTTGTATTTACAGTGTTAGATGCACTTGTATTATTCTTAGGTATGTTCTTGCATATGAAAGTGCTCTGGTGCAAGCAGTTATTCTGCCCTAGGTGAAGGGCTTTGTCCTTCCACTTCACTCGTTGAACTGCACGAGGTTCCTGTCAGCTCATTTCTCCAGCCTCCCGATGTCCTGGATGGCAGCATGACCCTGGGCTGTGACTGCCATTCCTTCCCATTTTCTGAACAGTTTCGTCTCTGGAGAAGCATCAGCATCCTAATAAATCAATAGGGTCTTTTTATTTTCATCTCCTTTATGTATTTATTTTTCTATGAGCTGTGCAGGGTGGTTTTTTTGTTTGTTTGGTTGGTTTTGGTTTTGGTTTTTTTTGCCATCTCTGGGCTTTGTGCACAAAGCCTTTGGGACTAAAGAATCTCCTTTGTCTTTTGGCAGTACAAGAGTTCACAGCCCCAGCTGCCTCATACACACCATAGAAAGACTTTGAGTTTCTTACTTGGGAAATTTGGCAGAATGGCAAAATGTCAGGCAGAAGAATTAGGCCTGCCAAAAGCATCTGCTTTGCTTGTTTCCTCAGAGACAGACACAGTGCACTCTTGGTCGGTGACGGCATGGCGATTCTGCTGATTCCAGCATGTTACGATGGAAAGGTAAGCAACAAAGTTTGGCATCTTTGTAAAGCAAGGACATCTTTGGTTGCGGTCATCAGCAAACAGCAGTCCTAATCTTTCAGCAGTGGCCAGAATTCTAAGTGTTTTTTTAATGGAATATACGACTGGATGTCTGATAGTGGGATACTGGACTTGGGTCTCTTCTGTCTCTAGTCTCGTCTTTCTCCTGAATGCTGGATGAATTGATGCAGCAAGTATAACATCACGTTATTATGAAGGAGTGAAAGCCTTCAGCCCTCATCATGACAAAAGCCGACATCAGAATACCTTCGGGAATGATGTGTAATGTTCTGTTATTCCCTAGGGCAGTGTTCAGCAAGGCAAGCTCAGTTAAACAAAGAAACTGGTGTAGCTACACCATATCTGCATTCATGTAAACAAGAGCAGGCTTTGGCACAGTACCTTTGAGGCCAGATGTCTGCCTGTAACTCACAAGAAACAACAAGTGTTGAGGATATTTATAACCTGATACTTTTTGCTTCTTAATAAGTGACTCAAACAGAATGCTTTAGTAAATGTATTTATTTTTCTGGTGATCTTACCATTTCTGTTTACAAATGATTGAAAACAGCAGTTTTTCTCAGTAAACAGACCTAGTATGCTGACATGTTTGTTTAAAATGAACACTATAAAAGCTGCAGTATGTGTTCCCTGCAAAGAAGAATTTTTTTTCTTCTCCTTTTTTGCACAGTTGTTCTCAGTGCATATTATAATAGAGGAGATCACTTCTTTATGTTTGGCTATTAATGCTGAAAGGGGACAGAGGAATAAAGGCATTCAGATGGGAAGATCCCCACACTTTTTACTAATGCTGAGCAGTCGTACAAAGTGCTGAGACTGAAACATCCCTCCCCACTGTGAATGTAGATAATTTCATTAATATTCACAAGTCTGAAAGCCTAGCTGCTTTCATGAGTTACTGCTTTTTATTTAAGTTTACTTTTCAAAATACTTCTGGTGTGGTGCTAAAACTGTGTAGTAAAAGATGTGGTTTTGTGCTGGGTGATGTTCACTGTTGAATGTCCGTGTCACCTGATTCTTTCCCTTTCCAAGGAGGCCACCATCTTCATTTGATTGCTGCATATTCCACGAATTCCAGGCTGCTAGTTTTAAAGATTTTTAAAATTCATGTGTACTGTATAGGTATCACTTTCGAAGCAAGTTTCCTGGAATGTATGGTTTTCCTTAAAATTACAAAAACTCATATCCACTGGGAATTTATGTACATGTAATATGATAGATGGTATTGTGTGCCATTTTGATTGGAACATCAGCTGACCTTGGCACTGAAGATTTAAGTTGAGAGTTAAATTATGAGTAGCAGTATTTTGGGTCTGCATTTGTTAGAAATAGTTCTGACTGACACTTATGAAAAAAGCAGTTGTTCCATTAGCGTGTGAGGGAGGTCAGTGCTGTCTAGTAAATGCTACAAGGCTGGTATTTCTAGAACCCCATAGGGAGTGTTTGATGTCAGTATTATTAAAACAGAGGTCATACAATTGAAGTGTATGATTCTGTCTCAAGAGCACAGTACTGCGTTACAATGCACAGACATCAGCAATAGTCTGAGTTGGTACATGTGTCCTGTGAAAAGTTACAGGAAGTTTTATCTATCAGGAGTTACTTCATCAAGGAGGAAATGGGCTGATCAGAAGATTATGAGCTTAAAATACAAAACTCCATAGAATTTTCTGGATTTATCCAGATTTGCTAAACAGAAAAAAGGGCAAAAATATTATACTCCTGTTCAGCTTAAGTTCTTCTTAACTTCTGTTCTACAGGAAGTTAAAATAAAACACACTTTTTAAAATATTATCTCCTGATTTTTTTTAATAGCTAGTTTGTATTATATATAATTTATGTGCTATCATATAAAAATTTACCACGAACCTCTGTGGATTGTTAATTGTGTTGTAGTCACATTAATGGAAATTCATGGAAAACATAGGAGAAAACAGAAAGTAGCTGCTTCTAAGATTGGTTAAGACATAGATTCAGATGAAAATTTTCTAAGTGTGGTTTTGACATTAAATATGATTAAATGAAAATTTCAGTGAGAAAATGAAATTTGAGATTAATAGCATTGAAACTTCATTGCCTTTCATTTTTCATCACAATGTAAAATTTGTTCAGGCTGTAAGAAAGCATTCTGACAAAACCTCTTTTTAATTTAGTTATTTGACATCTCGGTGTATGAGTAGCAACAATTACGTAGGTAGGTAGGTACTGAGTTGAAAGCAAAGAGCTTATTTTCTCACCAGCAGCTGAACAAGACACAAGGACATTCTAAGTAGGGAACATTTTAAGAGCAGGAAAGGTGAAGAGTTGTGTATGCTACCCAGACATGTTGTGTTCTTCATCTCAGTGGGCATTTGCCTGAGAAAGGATCTGCTCAGAGCTCATAGTGTTTCTGTTGCTGACACTGCTGTAGGGGACGTTTTGTCAGAGGAGTGAGAGGCTTCAGAGGTGAGAACTGTGGGAGTGCAGCATTCATGGCTACACAAGATCCAGAGCTGGGAGGCTTTAGTGTGGCACTTAAATAGAATAATTTGCTTTCTGCTAATCCTGTAAGTCTGTATTGGCGTTAAGGACTGAAATATTAACATAACACCCTATCTTCTGTCCATGATTTCACATAGCTTTCAGAGGGCTTGATCTGTTGCCATAGAAAACATGTCTAAGAGTACACTAATAGTTTTCCATTATTATTGTAAGAAGTTTTACTTTTGTTATTTTATTTTTGCTTTGTGCAGGTAAATCTTTAAAGAAAAAACAGCGCTGTGAGTGGAAGCTCATCAGCAATAATAATCATTTTAATGTTGGGAATGTAGAGAAGAAAAAATCTGTGATAAAACAAACTCTAGTGGCTGATGTCCTTTTTGATTAGAAAAGATAAAATATTACCCATGAGAACTCTTCTTCATGCTCTTTTGAGGCTAAAATATTATTTACCCAAAGTGGGGTAAATAAAGCTGTCTTGCAAGTGAAAGACACTTCATTATCTGTCACAGATATGCCAGGTGGTCCCAGCTCAGCACTGACCTTGCCCCTCAGAGTCCCTCTTTCAGTTATGGTTATCCAGGTCTTCCTAGCCCAGTCGCAGCTGTCCACAGCATGCATGGCCTCTCCTCTCCTTCATTGAAGCTTACTTCAAGAATTTTTTCACCGCTCTCAGCTGTGCAGTGCAGCATTTCTTTTGTAACTAAGTGCTGTACTGTTTGGAAGCTTAGTTTTATCATTTACTTGATGGCTGCTATGTAATTTCTGCCTCTGTGTTCAGTCATTCACTATATCCCGAGTGAACATTTGACTTCAATGGGAGTCTGTTGCTGTTCCCCTGCTGTTGGGCGTGCCTGAGAAAGACAGGGTCTTTTCCACACATGCTATGAGGCAGCGTGCTCCACAAAGGAGGTCCCCGCTCCCAGTGTTAATGACTCGCTCGGTGAATGTTAGCGAATTCTCTTGTGTCCATATGTTCAATATATCTTTCTTGCATTGTTTAATTATTTCCTAGTGCCTTCACAACTCATACACAAGGGATAAGACTGCTAAAAGAAAATTAAATTCCAATAAGTGGGATTCTTTCGTTGTTTAGTCACTCTTAATGTTCATTTTGCTATTTTGCTGTGAAAAACTGAATTTTAACATTAACTATAAAAAATTCAGAATGAGAATCATTTGAATTCCCATTAACTATAACTGGTGTTTTTTTGTTTTTTGGGTTTTTGTTTGTTTGTTTGTTTGTTGTTTTTTCTGAATATAAAAACCAGACTGTCTCTAATTAACTTCCAAAGTACTCGTTTTTACACAAAGATTATCCCAGGGGAGACTCGGCAGACCTCCCTGTTGAGCTTTTTTTCCACATTCCTGTAAGAAATGCAGAAATGCAGTGGATGATTAGTGAAAAACCACACCATTTGTATGCCATGAGACTTCCCCTAGATGCGAGTGTTTTCATAAAGATGCCACCCAAGGAAGTGGAACTTCCTGGTCATGCACTGAGGTCTGGAGGGAGAGTTGTGAATATTTGTTGAGATGAACACAGAGGAATGCAGGGTACTTGAAGAGATGTCAATACCTGGGTAATACTAGGGTATTTGTAGGAACTGCTTGCAAAAAGTAAGTTAGTGCAGTGGATCACCTTTGTCACACAAGTAATTAATTTTCCTCTCTTAATTCTTACTGCCTGGGATGCTTTCTCCTGTTTGTCCTGTCCTCTGTCCGTTTCACTGACAGATCTTGGGGTAGTTAATGTGTACTGTAGGCACAGGTTAATCAAACACGGTTTTGAGTTTGAAAGCTGACCCAAGGATCTGCATAAATATAGCTTCAGAAAAAGATAGAGATAGGTCATCTACAGGAACCACAGCTGTGGTTGAATTGCTGTAGTGATATGTTTAAGTTACTATATGTTGCTACACCATATGATAATTAAAGTCATTTTCGAAAGTGACAATACTGAAGCAGTGAGAACTGCATCTGGGGAAGCAGAATGTTTAGGAGAGGAGCATAGGTAGAAATATGAGCTAGAATTGCAAGATTTAAAAAAAAAATAAATCACTGATATGCCCTTAATTGGGTACCTGTATGTTCAGTTAGTTGGTCACTGGTTTCCTTGTCTGTAATGTTTGCATTCACTCTTCCTTGGGCTTAGCATCGCCTTCTGCCATTACTGAGGTTGGCATCCAAGCCTGAGAATCAGTGAGCTTGGCAGTTCTGTAGTTTTTGCTGTTCAGAATGTATTCGTTGATGCTGAGCTGATAGTCTTAGGAAGATCTGTTTAATTCTCATAAGTGGTGGGAGTACTGAGTGATTATACTAAATGGATCTTAGTCATGATGATGTCTGACCAGCTCGTTGATTTTAGTCAGCTAACCCAGGAAAGAAAGTTCACTTACCGATGAGCAGGATTGAAGTTAAAAATGGTTGACAGTAATCATGTTGATGTTTTTAGTATTTTTAGTTCACAAGACACACCGAACAGTTGAGTAGTTTTGCCTTTCTGATATCCAAATATTGTTCCCCCATTACTTACCGTATCCGATACATGCAGCTGGTACCAGTGTTAATACCACTCTTGAATTGCGTGTGTTCAGTTTTGTAGAATTAAATATTTTGTTTCCTACAGGGAAAATTGTTTTATAAATAAACTTCACTGATTTGTTTATGTGGGAGATAGACTATACAATTCTAATGCTTTTTCTATCTTTCCTAAGGAGACAAAATGTCTTATTTTGTATATTTTTGTATGAATGTTTTTCCACTGATGTCTTCTTTTTGTCTAATGCTTCAATACAAAGCTGTGTTAAAAATATAGTTCAAAGAAAAATGATATTAAACTAATCCTTTGAGTCAATTAAATAATACTGTTCTCAGTAGAACATCCATTAGCGTACATGTGATGTTACTGCTAATACAGCATGAATTCATTATAGCTAGGGGTAGCCCAATGAATTCCAGATGAATTCACAATAGCTGGATTCTTAAAATGCTACCAGGTTTACTTCAGGTTTTCTGTTTCCATGTATAATTAATACCAGAACCCCGCACTGCTACCTGCTCCTATATAAAAAATAAAAGTTGGATTATCATTTACATAAAATCAAACTGAAAATTTGAATAGGTGAGTCTGAGTCGTGGCATTAACCATCTGAAATACCAGTTTTGAAGCCAGCTGAAGGCATTAATTTTATCCAACCAAAATTTATTTGCTTATCTCTGTCAGCACAAATCCAAACAGACAAAATGATCCAAACTGTTTTAATGCAACAGATCAGTAGCTTATGTGAAAAATAATTCATTTTGTATTTTGTGATATTGAAGTGCGAAATTGGCTACAAAGCTATACTTCAAAGATGTTTGTGAAAATAAAAAGCATCTTCAGAGATACTAATCCCAGGTAGATACCTAGCAACTTTTTTCTGTAGGAGTGGCAAGATCAGTTCGAGTTGGCACTTCTTTCAAAGAAAGAAAATCATTCAGTTTCACCCTGCAACAGTTTATATTGATAGATTATTAATAATTTTTAGAAATATCTTATGATTTTTGGAAACTTCAGTGAATCACAGAATAGCTTAGGTTGGAGGAGACCTTAAACGTCATCGAGCTTCAACCCCCTGCCATGAGCAGGGCCAACACCTGCCAGCTCAGGCTGCCTGGGCTTGAGTACCTCCAGGGGTGGGACATCCGCAACCTCTCTGGGCAGCCTGTGTAAAGAGTAAAGAATTTCTTCTGGACATCAAATTTAAGTCTACTTTCTTTTAGTTTAAAGCCATTCGCTCTTGTCCTATCAACTGTCAGGCCGTGTAAAAAAGCTGGTCCCCCTCCTGCTTGTGAGCTCCCTTTGAGTACTGGAAGGCTGCAGTGAGGTCTCCATGTAGCCTTCTCTTCTCCAAGCTGAACAAGCCCAACTCCAACTTTTCCTCATAGGAAATGGCTCAGGTCCAGCTTTTCATCCACCAGGACCATCAAGTTCTGCAACACAGGCCTCTCTCAGTGAGTTCTTTTCCCAGTTTGTACACGTATCTGGGATTGCCTCAACCCAAGTGCAGCACCTTGCACTTCGCCTTGTTAAACCTCATTTGTTTATCATTTTTCAAGCATGTCCAGGTCCTCTGGATGGTGTCCCTCTCTTGTATTTTGTCAGCATTTCATGTAGCACGTTACACATCTCACTAGATTCTCCTGCTGTGTTTGGACCCATATATCATCATGCACTTTTAATTACATTATCCCAGCTTGTTACTGGTCATTACCAGAAACAGACTTCCACCTCTGGCTTATGTATTTACATTTGCAGATTTCACTGGTCTCTTTTTCTATCAGCTGTTACCACATGGTTTGCACAATGTCTCCATAACTTAATAGACTGGATGTGTGTTTTGTGCACACTTTGTCAGAAGGCACTGCATCAAGGACATGGCAAAAATAATCTCCAATACCTATTTAATGTGTCAATTATTTGATGATGTAAATCAAATCATGATCCCATGAGGGCTGTTTCTTTTTCTGCAGTGTGGAGAAGATGCACTCATAATATGAATCAGAAAGCAAGCTGCGACTTATGATTCTTATTTATTTTATTTATTTATTTATTTATTTTGGTGGTGCTGCTGCTGCTTATGTGTATGATACAGGTATCCTTCTACCATATTTGTGAAACTAGCTATTTTTAACTTCCAGCTCTTGTCCTGGCTGAACTTTGTAGCACTTGAGTCAGATGTGTCAGATTTATGCCAGCACTCTTTTCTTAAACTTTACTTATCACTGACAGTCAGGAAAGTTTGCCAAGGTCCCCTCAGCTCTATATGATAACAGCTTAGGGAAGGGAATGAGGGTGAATATAAGACATAGGTAAGGTATGAACGGACAGAGGACAATTCCTGCTTTTCCTAAAAGCACATTTGCTACAGTTTGTAACTAATGGTGGAGAGAGTACTGGACATTTTCCTTTCACAAGTGTAATATGAATAGAAATGCCACATGAATGTCTGTGAAGTAGTGCTAAATGACAGAGACTTTGTATTACCATTCTTATCCCTAGGACTCAGTGTTTTCTTTTTTGGTAGAACATACAGACTATAAGCAGATTTCATTTTTCTGCTGTAAAAGAAACCAGAAAACTTATTTTTAATGTGAGACATGTTAAGAAGTGCCATAAAGTCATACTACTTCATGAAAGCAACGGGATGAGATTTGGGTTAAATGAGCAGAAACAAATGTGGCCATGTTGGCTCTTTGTATTAGTAGGCATCAGTTCTCATGTACCTGGGTTACCAGAGTTTGGAGAAGTTATCTCCATCCAAGTAAACCGCTGCCTGGCTTGAGCAAGAAGTATTCTTCCTGGAAGAAGAATACAAAGTAATAGAGCTAAGTACCCACTTGGTTCTCAGGTTGGATATTAGGAAGAATTTCTTCTCCAAAAGAGAGGTCAGGCACTGGAATGGGCTGTCCAAGGGCGGTGGTGGAGTCACCATCCCTGGGGAGGTGTTCAAGAAATGTTTAAATGTTGTACTAAGGGGCAGGGGTTAGTGTGGAAATATTGGTGGTAGGTGAAGGCTGTTGGACAGGATGATCTTGGAGGACTTCTCTAACCTTGGTGATTCTGTGATTCAGTATGCAAGAAGAGATAGTTCCTGCTTTTTACTGCCTTGTTTGGGTTGTACCACCTTGTGTGAAAGCTGAGGACAGAGCTGGGTGGTGTGCTGATGCAGGGCTGTCAAACATCAAGAATATTGCATTAGGATTTGCTGCTGGCACGTCTGTATCAGTAACAGCGATGTTCCTTTAGCATCTATTTAATCACTTCTTTTATGCAGATGTTTCCTTGATTCCCTTGAGAAAAAAGGCAGTGCTCTGGCTTGTTTAGAAGAAATTATTGTGGCTAATGTGTACTTGTGCTGACAGAACAAATACTCCATAATGCTGTTCCTTAGTTTTGCCGTGTACTTTGTGCTGTCCGCATTCAGGAGACTTTCAGAGTCTGGTAACTTTTAAAGTCACGAGAGAGGGGTGGTGAGGAAGCACTGACTAAATAAATTTATGTAAAGTGGCAACATAAAGGAGGCAAAGAAAGAAACAGAGAAGAGAGAAGCCCCCCCCCCCCCCCCCCCCAAATAAATAAATAAGTAAATAAATAAACAGTCAACTAATCCACGAAATTTAGGCCTGATACTGCTGGACGCAAGCGCAATTGGACTAGTGGATTTGTACCTCTGCAGAGCTGCACTGCGAGTAACACACTGTAAAAGACTACAGAATGTCTTTCCACAAGATGAAACAGTGTTATATCGTTAGTTTGTTGCTGTCCCTGTACAGCTGTTTTGGAGTCTGTCTATAAGAAAAGAGAAATACTGCTGCCCAGCACATTCCTTCACAATACTGCTGAAAACGTTTCTTGTTTTAATGTAGAAACCCCTCAGAATTAACTACTGGATATATCATTTGAAAAACCTGTGAGCTAATGATATTCTGTCTTGGGACTTTTTCAGTCAAAACCACATGCACATTAAATTTTCTTGTGAACATTGGACCGCAGAGAGGATTAAACACTCACAAAAATGACTCCAGCAAACACAAAGATAGAAGAAAGCAAAGGCATCTGGGGTTTGCGCCTTTTTCCTGTCACGCTGGAGGAATGAGCTACAGGCTGTTGATTTAATTGCGCTAAGTGCTACAGGCCCTCAGCCACGCTCCCCATGCTCTACGGTGAGCAGCTGTGCTGCTGGCTGGGAGGCCAGCCCCACTGTGGCCTGCCTGTGCTCCCTGGGGCTGAGGCCGCAGGGTCAGGCCAGAGGGCCTTTCAAAGCAGCAGACTTCACCGCCTGGAGGAATGGCCTCGTTTCCTTTAATTTTATACCCGCTGTAAAATCAATTCCAAATAATGATATCTAACCTATTATTGACACTTTATCCTGTGGGGAATAGCGGGTTTTGACTGTTATAAGCAACCACTGATTTTCCCCAGGCCCTCAGGGCCTCCTGTTGCGACTGAGGCAAATGTTGCTAATAAACGCCTCCTTCAAAGTGACTTTTCCAGCTGAATCGGAGGGATTCCAGTCACCCATTTGATGGAACTTTAACCAGAAACGTGTTAGACAAATTAAATACGGGTTAGCCTCTTGCTCTGGACTATATCAAGAGGCTATAAATGCAAAATGTTTGTGTCACAGAAGACTGTGCTCTGTAATTAACTATTGTAACTCTCCTTACAAATCAAAAGCAGCCTAACGTGCAGAGTTCAATATGTCAAGACATGGGTACTAGAATGGTCTAAAGAAAGAAGAGGATAAGGTAAACAAGAGTTTGCATATATGTGTATTGCCGTTAGCTAATATTGTGAGGCTTGGACTTCTCAAATGGTTACAGACAAGCAGAGAGCTCCAGTGCTTTAATGTGCAGACTCACATTTGATATCTAGTTAATCTTACTGAGTCAAAAATGAAAGTTTTCAGACTTATCCACTTGGAAAGTAATGAAAAGCTGGAAAGGTTTTGCAACTGGATGTACTGTTTCTTTCTCTCATTTGGGCTGCTCCTGAAATATTTACACTTCAGTTTAAAATCTGGCAAGTTGAAAATGGCAAGGCCACTGTCGGCAGCTGTGTTGGAGTTAAGCAGGCTGAGGCTGACTCTGTTTTCAGATTTCAATTTGGAAGGAAGGATTTTCTGAAGTTGGTACTTAGTAGCTTTGTTCTGGTTCTAGTCAGGAGTTTAGTGTGTCAAAACATGGGAGAAAAAGGATTTGATGAGCAAACAGAATTGTAGAATGGCCTGTGTTGAAAAGGACCTCAAAGATGACAGTTTCAACCCCCCTGCCATAGGCTGGGTCACCAATTGCTAGATCAAGCTGCCCAGAGGCACATCCAGCCTGTCCTTGAATGCCTCCAGGGATGAGGCATCTACAACCTCTCTGGGCAACCTGTTCCAGGGCATCACCACTCTCTGAGTGAAAAACTTCCTCCTAATATCTAACCTAAATCTCCCATTTAGTTTAAAGCCATTCACTCTTGTCCTGTCACTATCAACCCTTGTAAGCGGTCATTCCCCCTCCTGTTTATATGCTCCCTTCATGTAGTGGAAGGCCACAATGAGGTCTTCCTAGAGCCTTCTCTTCTCCAAGATAAACAAACCCAGTAGTTCCCTCAACCTTTCTTCACAGGAGAGATGCC
The DNA here is from genome assembly GCA_036925125.1 of Oreortyx pictus. Classification (NCBI taxonomy): domain Eukaryota; kingdom Metazoa; phylum Chordata; class Aves; order Galliformes; family Odontophoridae; genus Oreortyx; species Oreortyx pictus. The sequence goes on from JAUPFR010000005.1 coordinate 35,159,886, forward strand.
CTCTGATCACCTTGATGGCCCAATAATACTAAGCCTGATGTTTTAACTGGACCCAAAATATAATTTTAATCCAAGTACAATGGAAGATTTCTTGAAACATTTACTTAAGAACTTCTGTCTTAAATTCTTTCTTTACGCTGTTTGCAAATGTGTTACTATTTCTGCATCCTCACTTGCCAGACACCTAGCAAGCATTTGATGTTGATTTCTTAAGCATAAGTTTCTTGGAAGACCTCTGAAATTGCAACTGTTAGTGATACTCATACATACGTATTTCATCGGCAATTAGTGTGATAGTTTGTGCAGAAAAGCTATTTATCAAAGATGATACTTTGCTTATTGTATAGCAACTGCTGAGTCACAGCCTGATTGAGCACCTGGAGAAAAGACCTGGTCAGTTCTGGGAGCACAGGTGAAGGCAATTCATCTGTGCAACTGGAAGGAGTGGAGTCAGGCTCAACCCCTCTTAGACCCCATTTAGGAGCTGACTGCAATGGAGGAAGGATTTCTTGTTGGACGTCCTTTCTTGGTGGAATTTTTCCCTGAAAGCCTTGATCCTTGGAGACAGGTGACCTTTCCTTTTTCTCCTTTCTTTGTAACATCTTCTCATTGTGCTGATCCTGTTGCCATTATTACCATTTCTCTTATCTGTCTTTCTTAACTTGTAAGTAAAGGTTCAGGTAGTCCTTTGTGATTGTCTAAATCTTTGTGTTGCTTGCAGTGGGGGTGCTGATTCGTGACTGCTGTTCCAGAAAGTAGTTACCTTATCAAGAGCAGTAATACACTTACTGTTTCTGTCGTGTGGTGCATTAGTCTTCAGAGCTTCTCACTTGCTAAAATGGAGGGTGAAAAAGAGTGACTTTGTTTAATCTCCGTTCTTTTTGATAACACTTTCTCTACGTTACTCACACAGTTGTTAGGCCAAAGGGATCAGCTAGCTTAATCTATTGACTTTGTAGATTCAAGCTGCCCACAAGTACAGCAAGCTGAAGAAATATTTTTTTTCTCAGAAGTACAAAAGGAGGAGTATTTTTTTCTATCAGATAACATTTAGGCTTATAATACAGTGGCTCTTCCTTTGAAAGCAAGAAAGGAGCGATAAATATAAAATCAAGGCAAGACCTAAACTGAAAATACTCCTGTTGTCAGGTCATGATTTTTAAACTTTGTTTGTTAGCATTGGTATCTTCAATGGAGAGAAAAGAGAGAAAGCACCTGAGGAAATATAATTACTGTGAGAGGCACACCTGCTTTTTTTCTAAATCTTCCTGGATAGAGACATCAGAATATTTGATGTGGATTTGATATTGGACTGGTAGGTCTTGATGGACGGGGAGTGATGAAGAACTGTGTACTTCCATCTGCCCTCTTCACATCATAGGCTTACAACTAATTAATCAGTTGTAATTTCCAGACAGCCTTCTAAATTTGCCTAAGGCAGTGCAAACTCCAGCAAGGGTGCATGGCAGAGCTCTGTTATCAAAGTCTCTGTTGAAAGGAATACAATGCATTGCTTCCTACTGTATGCAGAATGCTGAGAAACTAGGACCTAGAGCTTTAGAGACATGGAAAGCAATGACATTTGCTATGAAACAAGGTTTTCTGTGATGTGTATACTTTTCATAAATCAAGTATTTTAAAACACACAGAAAAAAGGAAACAGACCTTTCAATATCATGGTAGTGCTAGGAAAGTGTTTATCTTTTTGTCCCCACACTGCACCACGTTGGGGGCAATTTTGAATGAAATGGGTATTCATTGCTTTGATAAGTTCTCATTGCTTTGATGATTGACCACTTGGGTTTTATCACAAGTGTGATAACGTGCTGTTAAAAAGTAAAAATGCTAAATCCTATGCTGCAGTGCAGTTGTAGCTTTTTGAAAATTGAGCATGTGTACCTATAAACTTTGTCTTCGTTCCACCACTCAATGGTGGACGTTACAGTCAAATGTGTTTTGATGTATATTGTTCAGAAACTAGTGTTCATGTTAATTTTTTAACGTCATGTCATACTTAACTTGACTTTTTCATTTGATGATACATATTTAGTCACTCTGAACAGCATTTTTTTCCCTCCATTTTAGAAGGTGGATTTATATGCCAAAGCCAATAAACAAAACTTTAAGTTAATTTTTTTTTGTAGTAATTATTGCCACACAAAGTGTATGTCATTAAATCCTGAGTCATGTGCCGCTTTTAGCTTCAAGGTTCATTATGAACTTAAGGCTGAGCCTGGACAAATGAAAAAAGATTGTTTACGATAAACCTTTTAAATCTTATCCAAATAATGGTGTTAAATCCAACTTAAATTAAACTCAGCACCATGGAAAACTTAGGTGAGATGTAGCTGGGGATGTCTATTATGAGTAAAAGGGTTTGTGTGAATTTCTATCTGAAAATTAGATGTGGGAGATACGGACTCCCAAAGATATGTTTGCACAAGCCCCTGCAAAGAAAAATCACCAACTCTGAGGAACTCTATTGCGTAGTCTGAATATTTCTGTTATCTTCTTGTGCTTGTTATGTTTTTCATGCCATGACTTTTAGGGACATTCATTTATTGCTTGATATAGTTACGAGAAGAAAGAAAATGGGAGGAATTCTGGAAAGTTGCTCTTCCTGTAGCTGTGGACTTGCAAGTAATAAGTGCTTTGAGTTCTGTTGTTATTTTTGGTTTGTTGTTTTTTGTAACCTGAAACTCTTTAAAGAACTGTTGATTTTAGAGTAAATCTACTGCTGAGAAGTAATTTTTCTTGTGTTGTTTAAAGTGAGATCTGGTAAAACTGAGCTTTGCTAAACTGTTGGAAATTTTGAAACTGTAATGCTGACATACAGTGCAGCATGATTCAGGGAAGTGAGGTTTTAGATCTTAAAATACATTGAGTATGTAGACTTTTCTTCACCCATACATATAAACACAGGCTTACTAGGTGAGTAATATCATAAGTTAGTGCCTAGCTGCCATGCAGATAGCACTGATGTGGTGTCAGTTCCTAAAGAAATATATTTGTGCTGATGCTGTAATTGTAGCAAAACTGATATAGTGGTAAACTTGGTGGGAGTACTGTGTCCTGTTCTGGGCTCCTCAGTTCAAGAAAGACGGGGATCTAGAGAGCCCAGTGGAGGGCTACAAGTATGATGAGGGGCCTGGAGCATCTCCCGTGGGTGAAAAGGCTGAGGGACTTAGGACTGTTTGGCCTGGAGAAGATTGAGATGGGATCTTATCAATGCTTATAAGTATCTAATGGTTGGGAGCCAAGTGGATGAGGTCATGCTTTTCTCAGTGGCACCCACCAACAGGAGGGGAGGCAATGGGCGCAAATTGGAACAGAGGAATTTCTGTACAAACATGAGAATGTAACCCTCACAGGAAAGGATTTCTGAGCACTGGAACAGTCTGTTGTTATACAATCTCCTTTTCTGGAGATATTCAAACCTTACTTGGGCATGTTTCTGTGCAACGTACTGTAGGGAGCCTGCTTTAGCAGAGGGGTAGGACTCAATCTCCAGAGGTCCCTTCTGTCCCCTACAAGTCTCAGATTCTGTGAAATCTGAACTCTGTGAATGAGAAACAATGGAATAAAGGTTATGAACATTTGTTTGCTGTTTCTCAGCTCTTATCCAAGCCTGAACTTCCTGCCCTTGTGGTGTGGTAGACCTGACCTAACTGATACTACTTTGAGTTAATTTTCTATTTAGCACAAAAGAAAAGGTGTGAAGGGGCTGAGAGCCAGACCCTCTTCTGATGATGTCAACGGACTAATTTAATAAATTAATCTAGGTAAACTGTCTTGTAAGTTAGCCCTATATGACTTGTAACAGTGACTTCCTTTTAGGACAAAATGCTCAGCATGTGCTGTCTGGAATACTCAATGAATTCATTTATTTTAACAGAGAAATTTACTTTTTACTCTCTAGTTTTGGCGTATGTCTTCTGAAATAGCTGTCAATTTTGAAACCAAATGATATGTTTCATGAGGGCTTTTGAGGAATAAAAATTGGCTTATGATCTTATGGCTGTCTAAGGCAGTATTACAGATTGTGAGAAAATTATGCGTATTGACACAGCTGGTAACACTGTTCCTCAAAAACAGCAGTAATAACTAAATGCGGGTTTATAAAAAATGATATATTTGCATATTTTGTTCTACAGTTGTTGTGCTGGCCTGTGTCATTTTCCTACTATCATTAGTAGGAAAATAAAAGTTAATTCAGTCATCTAATATGCATGGTATACAATATAAAAATGAATTTCCTGGGCAGCTGATACTTATCTGACAAGAGTTTGTATCTTAAATGTGTTTTCTTAATGTAGGCTGTGGCTGTAATAAGAACCTATGTATTGAAATGAAATCTAAATAGCTGGATGAATTTCTATGCATATTTTCTTCTATAATTCTCAACGGAGTATTTTTTTTTTGTTTAAAATTTGATCTGCACTTATAGTGTTTGTTAGATAAAATGTCAGTATCAGACTGGGTGAGGAAAAACATTAAAAACATTTTTGTTCATTTTTGGTTTTATTTGTAATGTTTTGAGATGGCATTCTGCATCAGACCTGGCTGTGGGAAAGTTGCTTATTTGTTCTGGTTGTATATGGTGAAATCCTAATTTCTTTTGGATCAGAACTCAGAATTGTTAAGCATGTGATTAAAAAACTAAGGATGTTGCGTACCTTCAGTCTTATTCAGACTTCTTTTGCATTTCAACCAGGCGTTACGTTGTCTGATGTGATTTTTTTGTAGCTGTTATATTGTGTTTACGCTGATGCTGGTAACGTTGTTCTGCCCAAAAATCTTGACAGTACATGGGGAAAAGTTAACGCTAAAAGTGCATGTTTTTCTTGAACGTGCGTGGTTATACTGACCCCACTGATGTAAGTGGTGAAACTGACACTGGACCTAGTGTAGGTGAAGGTGTTTGTTACGGAATTTGATTTTTTTGTTGTTGTTGTTGATTTATTCTGTGGATAGAAAAGAATAGATTTTGATTTTCTTGATCTCTCATTTCATCCACTCTTAGATCTAAGCAACTGAGATAGGAAAATTATAAGTGTAGGGCAGTGGAATTTTCTAGATGGTGAAATGTTAATCACACTTTTCCTTAAGAATCAAAACAAGAAAATGATGTATTGAATCATCTGGGATAGCTAATACGGATACTGAAAGAGCATTAGTACTATTGCTTATAAAATATTAATATATATAAAGTTCTTCATATGAAGGTGGATTTCATTGAATATAGCTTATAAATTTTGGCTGATCAGGCCTGCAGAACCAATTTTATTCCTCATATTAAAATACTACTATGAGGCATTCTTGTAAACCATAATAATATGCTACAATGAGCGTATTCTCCTTGTAGTATTTTTCAGAGAGCTGGAAACTTCCCAACTGCTTTTTTTTCCTCTTGCTTTTTATGTTACTGTTAATCGATATTTTCCTTTAATGTTTTTTTTTTTTTTTTACGAATGAGACATCTACAGAAATATGCCCAGAGGAAGGGCAGCAGCCAGTAAAGAGACAGACTGATGAAGAAACTAAGTAAATATTTAAGACCATGATGCTGAAGAATAACCATGACAAATAAAACCTGTAGTAGAACCGTCAGCTAATTTGTAGAAATAAAACTGAAGGGAAAAGAAGAATAGAAGAAAACTATTTCTGTCTTACTCGTGGATTTATAAATCATGCAATCAGCAGTGTATTCACCTGTTTATTTCCAGGCCTCAGTGTCTGCTTATACTGAAAAAAAAATTACTAAACTCCATCTAAAGACTGTTTTATCCAAAATCTTTAGCAAAGGAGTCCTACTGTTCACATATGATTTCAATTGCTATGGTCTACAACAGATGGGCCATAAAGCTGTGCAGTACTCAAATCTTTATAACTAAAAATAACAAGAAAAAGAGATGATTATGCTGTGCAGTACCATTCTGTTCCAGTGTGTCTTGATACTTAAATATAGTGCTTACCTGAGCCAAGTCTTTGTTAGTGGCTGTTGCAGCTGCCTCATAACTCAGCATGACTGAAGTTCCATCCAGAGCTTGAGATGTCTCTGATCACTGTCCCTGCTCATCCCCTTTGACCCACCCAACTGCTCTTGTCTGCTTGAGATCATGTCTGGTCTGGCTGCCTTGCCTCTGTCTTCTCCTGATTTCTCTTATACTGCCGTATTTATTTCCTAAGCACATCTTACAGATCCTCTCTGATTTGTCTCCTTGTGTGGGGCACAAAAAGCCCCACAGATTTTGAACTTCTGTGTCTCAACTTTGGCTAATTTCTCAACAAGGAAATACAGTTGTTCCTGTTGGCTCAGACTGAAATCTTTTGTCATTTTCCATTAGCTTCCATTCTTAAATGCTTTACCTCCAACTTGGCTCAACATCTCAGCTCCTCTTCTCTTCTGCAGTTATTGTACAAGCCACACTGCTCTATCATTGCTCTGCTACTTCTGCCAAATATCTCTCATGGATATGAGGATATGTTTTGCTGTTAGATTGCCAAGTAAGCGTCTTGTAATTTCCGCTAAGCTGTCTTTCACGTTTAGGAGGATCTCTCCTTGCGTTAGCAAAACTATTTCAGAGTTCTTCATTAGCCTCTGATATTTCTACTTTGTCAAGATTTCTGTGTAAGTACTGAAAAAAAAAAAAAGTCTGCAGATGGTGCAGTAAAACAACTGGTCATGCTGCTGTCTAATTTTAGTTACTTTGCTTGAAGAAGAGTTTCTATTGTCTATGTACTTGGGCACAGCAGCTATATACTTCACCTTTATTTGTCAACCAGACTCCTCAATCTTAACCGTGTTTTAAGTAACACAAGTAATTATTTAGTGATAAAGATGTTTAATTCTGATGCTGAGTAAATGCAACAGGGGTTACAAATGCTAACCTAGGGTACTGAGTAAATTGTATAACAGAGATATTTATTTTCATCTGTATGAAAATTCAGTGCATGCTGAAGTCTTTCTGTATTCCATGACATCAGACTTTTATCTATGTTATTTCTCATTGGATATTCCTTTTTCTCCACCCTTATATTCTGTACAGTTGGGGATACGCCCTAGAGATTGCGCAGTATTGCTTTCAGATTCTTTTCTAATGTCTTTCATTTGCTTTTCATTGTATTTTAATTCATTGGCTTGTCTCTACCTCTGTTTTTTCTTCATCCTTTTAAGGAAATGTCTGCTCTAGTCTTGTTGTTAAGTTAGTAAGCCAGTCGGACAATGAACTTTGCCAGATCTTCCTTACTGATTTATAGAACAGAAATCTTCCCATCCTCCAGGGCATGCACTTTTTTTTTTTTTAATGTATAATAACCTTATTTACATTGTTCTTTCTTGCTTCTGGCCAAGGAAGCCTCTTATTCTCCCAGATGGAGTGCTATGAGTGCTGGAGCACAGTGTATCTTTTTAGTTGGCTGGCCTTTTGGAGATCTAGGAGTTTGTAATCACAAGGGTTTTCTGAATGATTAACGAACAATGCATCTGTCCTTTGGACTCCTCTGAGTGACGAAGAGCTGCTCTATTTAAATGCATCTGGGTTTCCTCCATCTGCACAAGATTATTCCCATTGAACTTTCTGTATTTTTCCCATCTACTTCATTTCAGCAAGAATGGAATGTGAAAGGAAGTGAAATTTGGACTAGGTTTACAATTAACCTAACAGCTCTGTTGTTATATTTGACATGTTTAGGCATAGTATTCCCCCAGAATGAAAGTTCTGATCCGGGAAGACATGCTAATGAGGACAGGAACAGCAGTGGCATTTGAGAGACTGAAACTGTAACTTCTTGTGAAAAATAAAAAAAAGAACAAAACACTTTAGGAATAAATCCACTGTGGTGCACTACTGCATTCCTACTATGTAGCCCTTAACACAAGATAGGTTTCCTCCATTTATTTGAAGGCTTCACCTCTGTATTTAAATTTTGTTTATCTTATTCTTGTCTTGCTTTCCTGAGGAGGGGACAATGGTAATAAAAGGACTTCATTCCAAAAACAAAAGTCTGCTACCAAAATTCTTGTGAAAAAAAATCTCTTTACCTAGGAAAATGTCATTTATTCTTATGTTGTCATCTAATGACACAAAGAGATTTCAAGAAAAACAGGCATTTGGCGTCTTCACACATTTGCTAGAGTCACCATATGTTTTATCCTCGCATCATCAATGATCTCTGAAAATGCAATAGGAAAAAGATTTCCAACACTTATAATAAGTAAGAGCACAGAAAGCTGTATTTTATGTAAAATATAATGAAGAGGTCCTGAGTCTCAACACTGACAAAAATCCCGGAAATTTGCCTACTGGGGCATATTAAAAAAAGACTGACTGTTTGGTCTGCATATATGCTCACGTATACTTCAGTCTTCCATCATTTTCAGGGACATTTACCATTACTGGTTGCAAGTTTATTGCTGTTTTATCATGAGAATTAACGTAATCATGTGGCTAGTCCTAAAATCTATGAGTAATAGCAGAAAAACTATTTGCAACTGACAACAGGCATTTTGAGCTAAATCTGAGGCTTTGTTAAGCTTACTCAGCAAACAACAAGGGAAATCTTGCATTTCAACAGTTATCGCTCTGTATACTGTTGGCTGTGGAATATGAAGGGTATGCAGTTATTAATCAAATTGATACCGTTTTCCAGTAATGCTTGTCTTGAAACCAGCTGATGGGTGAAGTGGAAGACTGCAACATGGTACTTCTTAGCATGCAGCAATGGGATCACAAATACTAGTGATTCCAGTGTCATTCTTTGTGCAGAGATTTGGAAAATAAGATATTGCTAGAATATAGAACAAAGTACGTGTGCAGTTGCATCTGATCAAATAAAAGGACAGTGTGGTTCTGTTTTTGATGCTTTGGGGGTTTTATCTTACTATGTGAATTCTCCTAACCCATCAGGCTTAGTATCAGTCCTGTCCTGATTCTGACAGACACTGTGCTTCTCCCATTGTAGGAGTGATGAGTATAAAATATGGTCTTTGGTCTTCATATTGCAATTCTCATTTTAATGTTTTCAGTAATTTTATGGCAAGAGTTTTAAGGAGACACCTGAGACACTATATGCTGTTTGCTCTTTAGTCAAATATTCTGCCTGTACTGGTAAAAGGATACCCTGATGTTGTTTTATTGATCTTCTTCCTTACATTCAGTTGGGTGATTAACCTGTGTTCTTTGTGGTTGGACATCTGGGGCAACATTTATGATGAGAAAGCCGTAAATTTTACCTTTTATTAGCTGTCCCTGTTACAAACAGATTCTTATCTGGAGATGTAACCTACACAGGTCACAGAGACATAAATATTTTGGCAAGATTTGCTATCTCACCTTACTCCCAGTTTTCAGTCCACCTCCTTCTCTCTTCAAATATTTGAGCCATCCCAAGCTTTTGTCTTTTATTGTATGGGCCCCACTGTGGTTTGGATGGGGGACGTGAAATTCCCTTCTTCATTTTTTTCTCCTCTGCTATTATCAGACATGGTATCTGGAATGGAGCTTACTATATAACATTGTGTTACCATAAACTCCTAAATTCTACGTGATAGAATGCATTTGTTTGCTTATTGAAGTAAGCAAATTTAGCATCATTCAGCAGACCTGGCTCCCTGTGTACATTATTGTAAGACTGATTCCTTTTAGAATGTTATTAGGTTAAGGATTTTGAGTTCTCACCCATGATAGCCAGAAACATGATAAATATTGATCTGTGATTCCATGAGGAGTCTGTATTTCCTAACCCAAAGGAAGGGTTGCTTGAATAAAATATTATGCCATGTTTTCCAGTGTTGGCTGCCTACTCCATTTGCTTTCTTTTACTGCTCTTGATTTTTGACCTCATCTCAATCTCACACCAGTGCCGTTCCCTTTAAGACTGACTCAGTTAGGTATCAAACCATCTCCTTAGGTGTTCTGTACAATTTGTTGCTCTAGTTGCAGACTGACCAAGTACTATCTCTTTGTATTTGTGCACATTTTTGGCTGCGTTTTACTGCTCTCTCTTGTGCTGTTGTTACCTCTAACTTCTGTCTCCTCTTTCGTGTGTCAGACAGGACAAAGAGAAGTGATGAGAGTTACTTACTAATCCAGCTCAGCTTCAGTCAGAAGAGCAACTGATTACAGCTTGAACATGCTTAAATGTGTGACTGGAATGTCCTGTGTGTTCCAACATCAGCATGATGTTTGTGGTTTTCCACTACTGAAAAGGTTGTATAAATGGGAAAAGTAGCCATGTGGAAAAAAAAAAAACTGATAGAATTTTATTGTACAAACAGGAAAACTGGAGAAACTGTTTAGGAAGCAACAAGAACAGTCTGTTCAACGCATCTGTGAATCTCATTTTGTTCTGATGGTCAGGTGGATTTGTTTTTCTCCCAGCCTCTATATAATTAGCCCTTTTTTTTTTTTTGAAGGTAAATGTCCTTTGTTCATACTGAGAAAATCAATTTGCCTTCTGTCTTCACTGTCAGCCCACACTGCTTGCTTGCTTTCAAGATTAACTTCTCTTTGGCAAACAGTTTCCATTGCTCATGTATATGCTATTAATCTACACTAACAGGAGCCAAAACAAACACATTTACTACCTAGGAGGTATTGGAGTGGTACATCCAATCTGACCTTTATCTTTGCACAGAATTCCTGAGGTAATATTGTGCTAACCCTGATTTCAAGGTGGAAGTATTGTGTTTTTAAGTGCGCACCAGAAAAGTGCTTTCATTCTTCCATTATCTTACTGTGTACATTGTGATGACGTTGTTTTTGAATTTAAATGACTACATCATATTTTTAAAATGTGTTTTTTATCTAGAAGAACAAGTAGTGGACATTGTCCTGAAAATGTATTGGAGGCCCATAATTTACTTTGTACCTGGGTGAGATTGCCAGATGGTTCAAAGTGAAACTTAAAAATACGAAAAGAGTTCTGCTGTTTACGTTGCTGTTTTTCGTGAAGCACTGTAACATGAAGTGCACAATCAAAAACCATCTCATGTTAAAAGTATAATGTTAGTAGTCCCAGGTGCATTAATTCAGAGAAGAATAATGTTTGAAATGTATTGTGTCACTGCAATCCAGAGTGAGGTATGCTTCATTAATGAAAAAGGCATTATGATTTTTTTCAACTTGGTAATTCCCTGAGGGCAATACTGGAGGTGAACGTTGCGTGCCCCAGCTAAAAGGCTGTTTTGTTGTCGTGGCCAAGTGAAAAACAAGAATTGAAAAGCCATATGAAAAACTGGGGTTTGTGTTCTGTGTCTGGAAGTGGAACCCTTTACCCTGCTATGAGCCATCAGTGTGCCCTGGTGGCCAAGAAGGCCAGTGGCATCCTGGTGCTCATTAAGAAGAGTGTGGCCAGCAGGATGGGAGAGGTAAGCCTCCCCCTCTACTCTGCCCTGATGAAGCCAAATCTGGAGTACTGTGTTCTGTTCTGGGCTCCTCAGTTCAAGAAAGACAGGAATCTGGAGAGCCCAGTGGAGGGCTACAAGTATGATGAGGGGCCTGGAGCATCTCCCTTAGGTGAAAAGGCTGAGAGACCTAGGACTGTTTGGCCTGGAGAAGATTGAGAGGGGATCTTATCAATGCTTATAAGTATTTAATGGGCACAAATTGGAACAGAGGAATTTCCATATGAACACAAGAAAGAAATCCTTTCCTGTGAGGGTAACAGAGCACTGGAACAGTCTGTTGTTGTACATTCTCCTTTTCTGGAGGTATTCGCACTTTACCTGGGCACTTTTCTGTGCAATGTACTGTAGGGAGCCTGCTTTAGCAGAGGGGTTGGACTCAATCTCCACAGATCATTACCAGCCTCTGTGTTCTTTTTCTAATCACTTTTCTGGTTTTATTCGGTTGATCTGAATTATATTTTAAGTATTCTTTTACATAATTTGATTTTTCTGTGCTTCTGTATCTGCTGAAATTAATTAATGGATACTTCCTAAGAGAAGCACTAACTTTTAGTGAAGTTCTGTAATTAGTTCTCTTTACAGGATGACCATAATAGGAATAGTAATTCCTACAGTCCTTATTAGTGTCTGGTGCTCACTGTGATGTTGTGGGCAGGTGTCATTTATATGTGGGATTTTTTCTGCTCTCAGGAGCAGCTTGATTATCAGGTGTTGAAGTGCTGTCCTAAAGGTGTTAACAAATAATGCCTGATGGAGACTGTGGGTTGCACTAACTGTTTTACTGCTTGGGTCTATCTTTTGGGAGCTACAGAAGAGCCCATAGGCTACTGCAGCACTATGGTTTTTGCCTTTCCTCTCTACAGGTCTTTTAGTGACATTCTTTGGCTTTTCTTCTTCCTGAAAATGGATGAATAAATTAAATCTGTCCAGTGCTTTCTCCTGATGCGAATGTATAGAGGTCTTGTAATGGTTGTGGGTAATACCTGTTAAGTACGTAAGCTTGAGGATGTTGAGAGATTTTACATGGTGATATTTAAGGTTATAGTGTTTTGTTTTGTGTTGGTTTGAAAGGATACTATGAACTCTTGATTTGTTAACATTTTCAGAACAAATGATTGCCTCATTTCATCCAAGGAGCGCTCTTTATGTTCTTCCTGTTTCTTTTTGCATAAACGAAATAAGTGATATATCTTTGGTCTGTTAGTATAACAGATGCTTTTACACTTTTAAATCCAGCCTTGGGATACATAAAGCAGATCAAAAGATTCACTTTAGATATGACACACTAGAAGAGCACAACAGTTGAAGAGGATATCTTGTTTTCTTCTGTGATCTTTCAGGATTTTAAATCCTGAGATTTTTAACTTCCACTACAGAGCACAGGAAGAGATTATATGCTCCAGCTATTCATAGAAAATACCTGCTGGTGTGGTGCTACATCTCTGGATAGTTGTCCAGGTCTCATAAGTATTTTATAGGCTATGGTCTGTAGACCCCCAAAAGAGGTAAAACAGTATGGATTTTCTTTCTCTGTATTTCTATTGATATAGAAAGTCTAAATAATGGCTGTTGAACTTGTTCTCCCATTAAGTGGCATTGGAAATATTGTCAACGCAGCTCAAAAGAGTGGGAAGAATAAATATATAGAATAAGTATATTTACTTCGATTTTATTTCGTGTTCATTTACATACGGTCAGGATGTTTTTGAGTTTCAATTTGATTTTTGGACTCTATAGAGCAACGGTGGTATTCAAGGATTCAATGGAGATCCTGTGATATAAAAAGTCAGGAACCACTATTCATTCACTCAATCAGGATACATGTACATAGGCAGTATTTAAAAATAATGCATATACTCTTTCCTTTAAAAATGCTTGCATGTTATGCATTATATCCTATAATTTCCACAGGTAGACACTTAGCTATTTCTCTTCTGCTACTTGGAGATTTGGGGTTTATTAACTTTATGAACTTCATGGAAAAATTATTGCTTTTTAGAAGGATTATTCAATTACCCACTTCAGGCAAAATGCAATAAATCTTACAGTATGCTAAAGCCAAGCATTAATCATCAGACCCTGCACACATGATGGCTCTGTTCTTCTCAATGTCCAACAGGCTTAAGCCAATATTCCTTGTCTTCATTTCATTCCTCAGAGGTATAAGAAATGAATTTTTATTATTTTTCAGCATTTATTTCTTTACTAAACTTCATCTTCTGAATTTGCAATAACCCCTTGTTGTCCTTACTGATTTTGCTTGCAGTTTAAATTCTTTGAGTTCTTTCTATATTCTTTTGTATAAATACACAGACAAAGTCAAAATATTACCTATTGTCCCATAAGCTCTTATATTTCTAAAATGCTTGCGTTCTTTAGAAATTCTACCTTTTTTAGTAAACCAAATCCATGTTTGTGACAGAAAGAGATACCCTTACAGTACTTTTCTTGAATACATAAATTCTTGTGGGAGTTTGCTGGTTATGAGATACTTCACATTTGGAGTCATTTTCAATACTGCTGTAGTTGTTTAAAAAAAATTATAGTACTAATGCTGTTTTCTGTTTCAATGCTGTGTTTTAACTGTGGCAAGAATTTACGAAACTCAACTTTCAAGTAACTGTAGCAAATAAGTGTAAATCCGACATTTAAGTTTTTGCTTACAAACATTTTCAATGTAAATGCTAATCCTGGAATACTGTTCTTTATTGTTTATGCTTTTTTTGTTAATGTATGGCAAATACGTTGTGTCTAGAAAGGGAGAATGAAATATTTAGGCTTGATTAAGAAAACTGCTTTCTAAACTTTGTGTGAAGTTTTTTTTCCCCACACATTTTAATGAATTTTGCACTGCTAGGAATGCTCCTGGCAGTTACACTGAAATGGCTTGTTCCTCTTCGATGTCTGTGTGCTGGAAAAACTGCTTGCAAAGTCAGTGCAAGCAACTTTTTGTTTATTTACACTGGTTATCTTACGGACTGGAAGGATCCAGTTACATTATATCATTGCATTCTGTTGAATGTCAGCAGTAATAAGAAGCTAAGAAAATATTTTTCAAGGATGTAAGTGAAAGCCTTCTTCATGATGAGAAAATAGAAGTATTCACACTGCAAGAAGAAATTAGGGCATGTTGTCTCGATTTTGGTCCTCTAGCCAGGCACTTTTATTCACTTTTCAGTAGATGGTGCCAGAGTCAAGGTAACCTCTCACTCTCTTTGAAGGACTTTATTGTGTTTGTCAATGATGTTAAAATGTAATTTCAAAATGCTGTAAAAATGTCTTTAGTGGATACAGATGTGAAAAAATGTTTTCACTGTCAAGGACCTCTTTTGGATAACTTATAGATATTTATTTTATCAACTTTAAACAGTTGATAGCTGAGCATGGAGAGCAAGGGGCTGGTATGTCACTATTTACAAAGATGCTGGTACTGAGCCATCTTAACCTGTTCTCCCCAAATATTACACGGGAGAGCACTGCTGATGGAAAAAGAAGGAAATAATAATTATGAAAAATGAGACTATGAAGGAAAGTGTCTCAGGGAGGTAGAACCCCCTAGCTGTTCTTGGCTTTGAACATCTCACAGCATTCTTGTGGCAACTAATATTTATTTCTAACATTCACACAAAGTTCTCCTGGTTTGTAGAAAAAAAATTCCTTTCTTGCAAGAGGAAGGACAGATCAGCAGCTCTGTGTATTGAGTTGGAGACTGAAGCTCCCCTAATTATGGAAAAAATGGAAAAACTGCTGAGATCTTTGTATTTGATGTGTACACTTCACTTAACAATGTAATAGCTATTTCACCATTTAGCAAGTTTAATATTTTATTTCCTGAGATTTGGAGAGACTGTGATTTTTAGGATAGTGGTTTATGAAAAAAATACATGAGGGTTAAAAAGAATAGGAAAGGAAAAATTTCAATGTTTAAGTATATTTCTAGTAAATTTAAGAACTAGCATACTTAGGCGGCCTAAGGTGAGAAGTACAAACAAGCAATTGCAGCAATAGTCAGGGGACACAACTTTGATATGGTTTTCTAAAGAAAGTTCAACTAGTTTTTTTTTTTTTTTAACTATATATTTAAGAGGAAAAGAGCTGAAAATTCAGAAAATTTGATTTGTCTTGAATCCCACAGTACTGCATGTGGGAGATGTTTAAATGTATTTCTCTACCTAACCTTGTGCTCTAGTTTTCTCCTCAGCAGCTGGACCCTGTGGTTTTTTGTAGTTGCCCTTCTCCTGTTCCCTCTGATATCGCCAAATGATTGAGGTTTACAGGACAGATATTTTAAATTTACCTGCCAGCTAGCTTCTGGCTTGGCTTTACTTTTGGAACATCTGGCGTCCTCAGGATGAAGCCTCTTGAAATGGCATTCTTAAGGCTAGAGCCAGGCCCAGCCCTTCCGGAAGAAATAACTACATCCCTGTGAGAAATATTTCTTTCAGGAGAAACGTGTAATCTGTCAAATATCCTCTAGGGTCTTTTCTAACCAGCTCAAATTAGGAATGTTTCTACAGCTATGTTCTACTGTTATGAACTTCCTGTTCTTCATTCATAGTGTTGTCTATACTACTAGTCTTATTTTGGAGTTTCCTTAGGTATTTGTTTGCTTCTGTCCCTTTACAACACACAGCTCAGCCTTCAGGCTTGCTCAATATTAGACTGAAGATCCCGAATGGGAAGCAGATCTGGATGCAGCACTACAGGTGCAATAGTTCTCATTGAGCTTATCTTGCTGTCATATTCACATAAGTCATTCATCAGCTTTGGTAAAAGTAACTTTCAAATTGTTTGTTTCATGTTATATCAAAGGATTTTTTTTTTTTTTAACTTTAAAACCAGTTGAGGGAAGATAAAATAGCTACCTATTTTGTTTTATACGTGAGAAGGTCAGTACTTATTTTGCAGGGAAGCATAAAATATTTTTAGCATTCATCTGCCCTAAAAGGCTCTTCACAGATGGAGAGAAGCAGTGTCAATAGCATTCACTTCAACATGTTGGCTTTCTGCCGTGCTTGATTACTATTTGTCTGTTTATATAACCTTGGTTCATATCATTAAGGCTGCAACTTCTGCTTTCCAGTTTTTGGACTGAATTAATTCAGGACAAGCAAGGTCTTTCAGATATGCTACATCTTCAGTTAGGTTCTCACATCCTGACAGCATAGGTGTGCTAACTAGGATCCTTTCAGTGTAGTTCCCACAAATTCAGTGCTGTTTGTTCTGCAGTATCTCATCTATTGCTCTATGGTAAACAAGTCTCCTAAATTTTGCCATATTGTTGTTCTAGGTACTGCCTTCAGGATGGGACAAAAGGGATTTATGGATGAATATCTGTGGTCCAGTTTTTATCTAGAACAGGCGATCGTCTTTTGTTACCCACTTTGAAATATAATTAAATGAATGGCCTAGTTTAATATACGTTGTGATTGAAATCTCAGCCTGGGAATTGATTAATGAAATGAGTTACTTGGGCGTTATTCTGTCAGTAGTGAACTAGGTCAACCATCATCAACGTAACCTGGAATGTCTAGAAGATCTCATCACATCCAGATTGTCAGAATTATGTTGTTCATATCTGACTCCCACTAAAAGGCCTATTCAAGTAGGTCAGGTGCTTCTGATTTCACACCTTTTTCAGCAAATAAACTAAAGCTGTGTTTATTTCTGCATATTGTCCCTGAGTGTCCAAATAAGAACTTAGTGTGAGGTACTCAACTACCGGAACTATTCATTGTCATTCCATTCTGACACCTAAAACACTAAGGCAAGTCATGCATTCATCCAGGCATATATGTAGCTGCCTAGATAAAAAAAAAAAATAAAAAATTTAGCCACAATTACATTAAATAAATAGTAAAAGGTAAAAACCAGCTTTGGCCAGTAAAATACTGATATTCCTGCAGTTTAGTGGAGTATGAAAAGTTGAATATTCTTTAATAGAAATTATTTTTTACATATATTTTCATATCCACTCTGTGCTTTGCAAAGAGAAATGGTTAACAGCAGGAGGGAAGTAGCTGATCCATGCTGAGCAGCAGTTCCTGGAATAGAACTCCCTTTCCTAAATGCCATTGTGTTGGCTACAAGGCAGCTTGGAGTTGCTGCTCTAGGCATAACCTGAAAGATTTACAAGAATTTATAAACAGAATATCCATATGTTTATGGATATTAATATTTCAGACCATTTGTCTGTCTGAAGGGATTTGTATACAGCACTCCACATGACTTTGCTTTCAGGCTGCTCTTCTATTATTATTATATATTTTTTCAGAACATTCAAGTGGAAGGAAGAATATGTGGCCTTTTGCCTATAGTTAAAGCATATACTACTTTCCAACTTTCTATTTCAGCAGTCTTCAATTTAAAGAGAAATCTCTCCACACTACCCTGTAAGTTGTGATAAGGAAATAGTATGGCTGTTCAAATATGCTGAGTCCAGTGCTGGTTTTGCGTAGTTTGTTCCCAAGAGCCTAGAAAAGTGTTCCACTAGAAGGGACCACCCAGCTCACTGACTGCAGTCTCCAGTCACTTGCAATCACTCAGGAGCAGAAGTATTTCTAGTACATTCAAACAAAATTTTAACTCTAGTCAAAGGTCAGCAGGCAAGAACTATGGTATCTTGTAGAAAGAACATGAGTCCTAGCAGGAAGAAATCAAGCAACACAGATGATTATGTATGTTTCATCTTGCACTGTGGCATGTGGCCGTGTATTTTTTTTTTTTGTCAAAGTTTTGTGGATAAAATTGGTTGGACTACAGGAAAAGTGACTGAGGAGACATAATTTCCTAAAACCCCTTTAGTTTCCAACCTTTGAAGATGCAGTATTCTGATGGAAAATATTTGAGGACTGGTTAAACTTGTGCCTGTTGTGACTGAAGATAAAAGATATTTAATAATGTGTTCCTGCTGTTGCTGAGCACATTACTGCTTGCATGAAAGCATGTGAAATCCTCTCCACAGACAGTAGAGGTAACCTAGCCCAATGGGATGGGAAATAGGGTGTCACTGGTTATGATTCAATTGTAACAGAGTGCCTGAGGTTATTCTAGCAGACAGTGTGTACAGCTTCAAGATCTGAAAGGGCTTTGGGTGATTTGAAACATGCAATTGCTAAATGCTGGATTTGATTTGTTTGCTGAAAGCTCGGAAGAAAGAGCATAACTTTAAAAGGAGTGCTAATTCCTTAGACAGGAACAGTTGCCATCTCACCAGAGGCACATGTGTGTAAGATTAGCTGATCTGTAATACGAAAGAAGAATGCTGAAACAAGCAGGATCTCTGCTGACCTCCCGAATAAGGGCTAAGACTGGGCACTAACTTTTTAGGTGGTAGAGAAGTTTCCATGAAACATGGGACCGAAACATGGGACCTTCTTTAATAATCTGCATTTGTATCGGTTCCGGTCATATGTGGTTGGTAAGGTCAAAGTGCAGTGTCCCAGCTTCTTTATTACTGCTTTGTTTATTACCACTTATTTATGTAATGTTATTTTGGTATCTAAAAATGAGAACCCTTCCCATGCAGTGTGATTTCAAGTAGAACTGGTATGAAACAGGTTGGAATGAAAGTGTACAAGGCGCTAATCTTATTATCCGTGTCACTGCCATGTTTGTTTGATGGCAACTCTAATTGGGTCACGTGATGCAGAAACAATATTTAAAGCAGAGTCAAAGATGGCCATGTAACATGTGCTCATTTCATCAGGACATGCACTCATCTCAGTGGAGTGATGACTCATCCAGGAAGTGATGAGAACAAAGTCACAGCTCTGACAAACAGATGAGAAACTGTGGTTTCATGAATGTCCATTGCCGCTTCAAAATCCAACACTGTTTACCCATCATTTTAAAATATTAATCTATACTGTTACAAAAGATGCAATCTACAGATGTTCAGTGGGGGTTCAGTTTTCCCCACATCACGATAAGCTTTTAGATGAACTACCTGCATTTGTTATTTTCCATGGTGGAAATGAAAAGTAAAATATTTGAGAGAGATATATATACTAATATAGGATTAAAAGAAAAGTATTCAGACCTTCATCTTCTTAAATGTATGTATGGGCAAACTTATTCTGAATTACTTTGAACCTATGTGAATATTGTAAGTGTAAAATTGTGACCACACGTGTTATATTAACACTTTGCATACGAGACTGGTGTGTATGTGAGAGAAAATCAGATGTGTGTATGAAGTGAAAATAGAACCAGTTGAAAAAGACTGGAAAGAAGAGAGAGAGAAAAAGGACCAAAATAATATCCTGTGTGTTTCTGGCTAACTAGATAATATGAAATGAGTTATCTAGACCATCTTGCCCTAGTCCAGCATTTATGAATACTTCCTTCAGTGGTTTTAGGTATAAGAAATAAACTTATTTCAAAAATTACTGAATTATTATTTTAGTAAAAATACCTTAGGGAAGGCTTTTATTGTACAGGCAGCAGTACTATGATGGACTTCAGGTAGATGGAGAAACATAAAAAGCAGACATTAAGGCTGTCAGAGCTGTGACAGTTTTTCTGTTTTTGTTGCAATAGTAAGCATCAATAATGTAAGCATCCTCTGTAAACGAAGATAAAAGTGAATGTCAGTTATCTTTGACAAATAGATTGTGTGTCTATTAGTTATTGGTTTTAAATATAAATTGCTTCCTCAAAGTGTGTACGTGTAGGAAGAAATATTTCAATGGCATCTTCTTTAGGTTGTGCATTACTTGAATACTTTTCGATTTTGAATGTCATGTCTTTTTGATGTGTTCTTAAAGTTATTTAATTTAACATCTCTTAAAAAACTTACAAACTCAGGCTTTCTGATTATTGCAGCTTGGATTTTGGATGGCTTTTGCTGGTTCTCATACCATATGCACTTTGAAATACTTTCAGTGCTCAGAAATTTACTGAACTCAGTTGTTTCATTTCAGCTCCTAAAATGGCCTTTAAAGCTACATTTTCATTACGGCAATGCTGAGTACATGGTTTGAGTGTTTCCTCATGACATAGTTGTCTTGTTTTGCAAGCTGTCTTGGAGCAGGCTTTGGAAAGCCCTCAAAACTGTAAAACAGAACATCAGGAGATGTTCTGTAAAATCACCAAGAAAGGAGGAAAAAAATATCTGTTAACAGAAGAGGGGAAAAAAAATCTGACAACAGAAGTCAAGACTTGAAGTCCAGTCTTTGGTTTTTGTTTATGTACTGGAAAAAAAAATTGTAAAATGAGCAAAAAATAGCTTTACTCATTTATTTTTTTGGTTTCTGAAGATCACATGGTCTCTTAGTTTTGTTTGTTCTTTCCAAGGCTGTTAAGTAGCTGTCTGAATAATGAAAATGATCGATATTCCTTACAGGGAGTGCAAGCACGTTGAAAATCATTCCTAAGACTTTTCTGGAATTGTGTAAGTTCAAGTGAAGACTCATTTTGATAAGTGGTCTTAATTTGAGGCTATCTTTTGAGGTGTGCAGCTTACAGTGCTGTAGTGGCTTCAAATATACCCATATTTGCTAAAATCATTTCAGTAGTGACCCTAGCAGAGAAATGAAAGCTCCTGGGAAGCATGCACTGCCCCTTTACATTTATTTCTTGAGAAAAATATTCTTTAACCATCAGGCATAGACAGATTCATCCCGGGGACTTTGGTCACCTCACTGGCTTAGGGCAAGTGTGTGGGAGATTTCTGCAGAATCTACTACAACCCAAAGCAAATCACCATATTAGCATGGGTACCACATTTTGATGGAAAGTGCCAACGTTTTAAAGCTTTCCAAATAGGGAATTTTAAAGAAAAGGAGGAACTTTTAGAGGAAGGGCTACCAGCCAGAAATAGTGATATAGGTACAAACGTCTTTCATTGTTTCCTTCCCCTTCGGCATAAAGCAAGGGCAGTGACTGTGATAATAAAGGCAAATGGTAAATGAAAGAAGGAGCACTTCAACATAATCTAGATAACAGGAAAATTTTAAATGGACAATTTAACATGAGAGTCTGCATGGAATTATTTTTCATTAAACAATCAAAGCTTGTGGTAATGCAAATCAAATCCATTTTTAGCTGCAGGAAATTTTGACAATTTCAGAGGAATAAAAAATGAGAATAATAATATCATGATGGTAATTCACAGTAATTACAGAAAAGCATAATTGCACAACACAAGCACTAATCAAAGCTCAGAAGAGTACTTTGGCAGTCATTAGGATTTCAGAGCTGTTAGCATTTACCTTTGTCATTGGGCACCACACAACAAGCATTATTAATTTCATGTCAATCTACAGCGTAATTTCCCTGAGCAGATATCAGTTCATAATAGCCAACCACAAAGATTGGTTTATCTGACATTGTTTTTTGTGAAGCATTTTAGAAAGAAAGCTTTGCTGGTGACTGCTTTGGATGCAGCAGTGCTCTTGTGAACTTGTGCTATTTCTCAAAGTTTTTGGGCTGCCCTATTTGTGTACTACTTTCATCAATTTCATTTGGATGTGCTGGCTTGAAAAACCTCCAGAGCATTGTCTGTACTTTTCTCTTGGTATCTTACAAGTGTAATTTTCTGAACTTCACACATCTGGGAGTGTTAGGAACCAATATATTATTGAACTGTGTGTATATTTTGTGCTGCTGCGTAACTCATAGTTTGTGCTCGTTATAATTTACAGTCTGGTGTGCAGCTAGTCCGAAATTCTTCTGTGCATAGAATTCATGCTGTCTGTTTGCTCTTTTCTGTGTGCTTTGACTCATGCTTGCTTTGACTGCCTTGCATGAAGAGAAGAATGTGTCACAGTTGACACCATATAGAGACAGAGGTGAACGAAACATCTGAAGTAATCAAATTTGAATTTAAGACAGAGGAATATGTTTCTGGAAAACATACTGTAACCAAGGAGAAGTGATCATCAATAAAGAGGGAAAAAGCTGGTTTTTCAGAATCCTCAAGGGAGAAATAAAAGCATGAGTAGATAGTTGAAACTGAGAGCAAGTAATTGAAATTGTCATTTGGATAAAGGATGCCCTGTAGTGATTAAGGTCATGAAGGATGTGTTCTGTTTTTTGTTTTTTTTTTTTTTCTTGGGTAAAGACTTGAAATAATGGAATTAACTAAAACCCAAACAGCTAAAGCAGAGTTTTTAAGCTGTTACTGCTTATTAGTAGTTGGGATGTGCACACTGTTCTCTTACACTCGATAGAAGAACAGTTGGGTTTTGTGCAATAAAAGAAACAGAACAAAACAAGACCCTAAACTTGAAGTGCCAAGTCTCTCAATCTTCTCCTTAAGTATATATTAAGTAATTCTATTCTCGTACCGACATTTATGAGTTTTAAGGATGTAGATATATAGCAGTAGTTTACAGTAGAAAACATTGGCTGGTAGATAAAATCATATTTCAGTTTGGATTTCAGCAAAGATACAGCTTCTCATTGTGCTGGTGAGATCATTTCCCAGTGTCAGAAAGACGAGGCATTTGAGTATCTTCTGTTTCTCAACTGACTCACAGTCACAGAGCTTTTCTTTTGCTTGTGGCAAGATTGTTTTTCTGTTAGCAACTTATTTTTTAACACACCGTTCTGACACCTTGACAGTTCATGTGCTAAATCAAACTTTACAATCACTGGCAGGCAGTTATTAGATGTATTGCACTTAATTAACTTTGCACCTGATTACAAGCAATGCTGGCCGATTACAAAGGGCATAAATATATTAGTGCCCTAGCTGTCACATCATGAACATGGCTGTTTGAACAAGTCAAGCAAAAGCAATTACCACATTGTGTGCATGGTGAAGTGCAGCAGAGTGCAGGAAGAGGAATGAACTGTTTTACTATTCGTCAGAATTTAATTTTGCCCTTTGAGTTTCAGGTGACCCAGATGAGCAAAGGGTATGAAAAAAGATTTCCTTTCATCTGTGTAAACACCTCAGGATTGCTTTGTGTGTAGGGGGAAAGCAACAGTTACATGGTAGGAGCTGACTTAGTTTTTGTTAGGTATCTATTGATTGCATCTACGGATGATAAAGTACAAGGTTTATAGCATTAAGGGAAACAAAACAAAAACCCTCAACTGTCTATAGACGATAAGCAAAATTTGTTATTCAGAATTGCACTGCTCAGCTGTTACTGAAGCAGTAGTTGCTAAAATGAGAACAGAATTTGGTGTCACCTATAGAGGAACAGGTTGTAACGAATAATTGCTGGTGCTTGTCTGGTGTTCTGCATAAATCTGTCTTCCATTAGCACAGGAAGAAAACATCTCTGCTTGAATAGTAAGCTAGAAATGCACAGCAAGTTTCTGAATTTCATAACTGACTTTGTAAGTAGTCTGCATGAGATCTTTCCTTCTGCATAAAGTATATTTTCTAACCCCCACGTGTTGGTTCTCATAGGAGTGAATACAAAGCATGCTACAAGTGTAAATTAATTGTTGCACATACAGCAATTAGAAGGATGTTACCTTCATTTTGCAAGAAACCTAGCTAAGGAGAAAAAATGTTTAAATATATTTAATTCCTTTAGACTTATTCTTCTGCTAAGCAGGCAAATATAGCCTCTGAATTAGGAGTGTTTTGGAACAAAACAAAAGAAAAATGCTTTATTTCCTTTTCAACAAAATTTGGTTCAAGACTTAGTTTATTTGCTAATGCACAGACAACCCATCTTAAGCACAGTCATGGGAATTTCATGGTCAGCAGTCTGTACCATCTGCTTTGTGCAAGGTATTAAATACTTTGCATGAAACAGTGCCTGGGTGACATGAACCAATTTCATTAATATTGGCCAAAAGAAAAGTCTCTAGAACTTGATTTTGCTGCAGGCAGATGGAGGAAAGCAGAAGGAGTCACAATGTGGTGCTAAGTTAGTGGCTGTAGGGCCTGCATGCTGTGATTTAGAAGCTCTGAATAAAGTGAGCTGTGAAAACGTATGTAAAACTTTCACAAGTCTGGAACAACTATTCATTGTCATCCCTTCTAAATGGGCTGTGTTGTTTCTGATAACTCGAGGAAAAAGTAGGTGGCCTTTAACAAAAGCTTTGGATGCTTTTGTGATTGTATGTACATTTAAAAAAGTCAATTGACTCTTTTGTGTGCAACAGCAAAAGTAAGAAGTGGGGAGATAATGTGTTTTCAAATGCAGCATTACATCACTGCTGAAAACATTGATGAATGTGTTAAGAACTTGGGTGGCCAGCAATTTTTACCCAGTTTAAAATTGAAGACATTACTGTAGAAAAATAAACTTGTGCAGGAGAATGGCCTGATGGAGTGATGTCAGGGAAGTATGTGCTGTCAGTCAGTCAGCCTGTGCAAGAACACTTTGGCTGTTTGGCCACTCCTTACTACAAGGGGCGGGAGCCCAGCTAAATGAAGAAGTTAAGTCATTAAAGGGTTTGTGTAAAGCTCGGCGATTAGCCTGCAAGGGCAACATACACGCTACTATGCTTTTCACTGACAAGGAACTGCAGGGTTCAAGGAATTAATATGAAAGAATCTCGACTTTATTCTTGCGTCGTACAAAGGGTACACACAAAGGGTATTGAGTTGTCATCTTCTTACTCGAACGTAGTAGAGCAAGCAAAGTATCAGTAATACTTAAAAGTAAACCTAAAATCATGCTCCATCCAATTGAGCAAAATCAGATAAGACAAGAAGTCATTATGGTAGAGAATTACCATTTCTTATGTGCTTGATGTCTTTTTTTTTTTTTTCTGATGGTTACTCCTTTGTTGTTATATGGCTATTTTTTTCCTATTACTTTTATTTAAAATATTCATGGATCAGTTAATATATTATTTGTTCTGCATTCTGATGTATTATAGTCCCATGGTGGGGGAGTGGGAGGGGGAATGGTGATATATGAAGTACATGCAAGAAATAGTTTCTCGTTTTTGAAGCAGGATATCACTGTGTGTGAGGGGCTGTCTCTCCCTGGGCAAGCTGAGAGTTGCAGTGATAGGCACTGCTCGGCAGGGCTGGGAGCCACTCTGAAGAGTGCAGGGGTCCCTCTGGTCCTCAGGGCTTTCAGGCTGTCAGCAAGAGCTTGAGATCCTGCCTCTTATAGTTGAGATGCAGACCACTACTGGTATCTGGTGCTCTCACAAGGTAGGAACTTCCAATCCTTGTGGTGATACCTCATCACTTGCAACAAAACTGCTCGTTAAGAGCTGGCAATGTGTAATCATTGAACAGTTGCTGTATCTTATTCCTGCTTTCCACTCCATTCACAAATGAGAGTATTAATAGTATGGAAAAAGCTAGAAAGCCACCTGTGGCAATCATTTTCCCTGTTGTGTAGTACTTCACTGGCTACTGTAGAATCTTCAGCTTTTCTGTATGTTTTGTATTTGTCTTAATGGAACATTGACAGAACTGAGCTAGCTAGTTTTTATTCTCTAGATTGAGAAATTCCTTAGCTGTGATTTCTAAATACTTAGAGTCTTACTGCTTTCTGAAGTCATCAGGCCTTCTACAATACAAGAACATTGTCTTTGCTGGCTTTTATCTATTTTTTTTTGAAGTGTCTAAACAAAAACTGGAAACTACAGTGATACATGAAGAAAAATGTTTAAATGCCTCCTGACTAGGTTTTACATTTGTCTGCTTTGTTCATGGAACTGTGTGGCTTATAGTCTGACTCTTATCATCTCTTGTAATGACTCTTTCCATCTGAGTGCATCGTGCTGTAGGAAGCTAATTGACTTTGACTTTTCTGCTGCTGTTCCCAGTGGAATAATGCTAATTGTAATTCTTTTATTGATTGTTTAGAGCAATTAGCAGGAAACAAATTTCACCAAAGAACATATAATTTGGTTTTGTTGCTGTCTACCATTAAAACTGAACGATTTGTTATCTGAAAAAAAAAAAGAAACACATTCCATCTGTTTATTAGCTGAAGAGCGACAGGTTACCTCATCATTAATGTCATCGGTAATTAGCGCTCTTGTGCTGCCACCATCTGTACCAGTGGTTGGCAATCTGTCAGCAGCTTCAGATGCCAGGGCTGATTGTATTTATCTGTGCCAAACTATGGGCAGACCGTGTGAGATCCTGAAATTTGTAAACAGTAGATGGCTAATGTAATTTAACTAGGCAGTTTTGTTATATGTGTGACTGCAGCCTTGGGAAGGACATGAAGGTCTAAACCTCCAGGGCAATTCCCAATCATTGGGTCACCAATTCTAGGCTTGGGATGTCATTCCCAATTAATCAGACCTCTATGTCCGGAATTGTTTTTTGTTTCTACTTGGGATGAGATCTGGAAAAAGGTACTGTGATCAGGGTGGTGGGTCCTGTGCTCACGTTCCATCAGCATCACTGGCCTCCATGACAACCAGCTGATAAACCCTGATGTATTTCGTAGAAGCCTTATTTAATTGGATAGGCCTCTTAGTTGTTATGTAGTTGGGAACTTCTCATTCCATTCCAGACTGGATTGTTTTACCCTGGGTAAAGTTTCATAAAAAATAAAAAATAACAACAGGTAAAGGAAGTAGTTCTCTAACATTTAGGTACTAATCTTTACTCTTTTATTGAATTTTGTTGTTATTTTTGATCTAAAAAAATACGTTAAATTTGATTTTGACTTATTTGGGTGGAAAATAAAATCTGAAAAATTCTGACTGCTTCTTAGAATCACTTCTGAGTGTCAGAGACTCTCAAGGTCATATATAGTGATTTGAAGACTTGTGTAAAAATACATTTGGAGAGCTGATTTCCATGCTTAAACTTGCATCATAGTTACAATAAGTGAATAGATGTGTAAGTAGTTAGTGAATTACTTGGTAAATCATTTTTCATTGGTACTCTCCTGTTCTGTGCAGTCGGTCATAGCAATATATAGAAGTACAGGTAGAAATTAAACAGTTTCAGAGCCTCCTTTAAGTTATTACTTCAGGTATCAAATAATGAAATATCAAGACTAGTGAACATTTGTGAATAGTGCTCATTACTAACACCTAGGCATCCAGTTGACATCCAGAAAAATGCATTTCATATGTGTATACTAGTATGAAATTTACAACAAACTGATAGATATGCATGAAGCGTAAGTTCAGGGAGTGATCTCATTCTGATGTGAGAACACAAATCTGCTATTGAAAACTTTGGATCTCAGTCTAGAGTGAGAGGAATGATTGTTCACATTTATTCAGA
Source organism: Oreortyx pictus (assembly GCA_036925125.1). NCBI lineage: Eukaryota > Metazoa > Chordata > Aves > Galliformes > Odontophoridae > Oreortyx > Oreortyx pictus. The sequence continues at coordinate 35,187,425 of JAUPFR010000005.1, forward strand.
AAATGTAGTTGCACACAGTCTGAACCAAAGCATTGTATTGAACCTATTTTCAGTGGGTTGAGTAAATCTACTTCATACAAATTTTTACAGGATATGCTGTCTTCAGAGGCCACAAGAAGCAGTTTCCAGATATAGGGCTGAATTCTGCTGGAGGTCACTGAAATTTTTGGGAAGACTCATACAGACTTCTTTCAGTGTTAAAATATGGTTGAGCTTGGAAGACAAAATTTCAGTGGAAATAAATTGGGGAGGCAAGTTATGGTTCTCAGTTGTCTTCAAGAAGTTTCTACCAACAAGCATTCAGTTGTGAGTTGCCTGTGTCGCTCTTCTGAGGTACTTCTAAGCGACTGTCCAAACATCAATATGATTTAGCTGTTCTCAGGTATACAAACAATCCTTGTTGTTTTCTTTTTTAACTCTGAAGTAAAAAAAAAGCTTAGTGCTGTCATTGTCACCACGAGGGATGACAGTCATGAGCTGAAGTGCAGAAGGCTGAAGTCGTGATAGGTACTCACCGATATCCTGCGTACATGTTGAGGGACAGTTTTGCTACCTGATGGAATTGAAGATGTTAAATGAGCAGTCCTTTTAGACCTTACTCTCTGCTGTCATCTCTGTGTTACTCGCACTGTAAGGAATATTACTTCATCATTTTAGGAAAAAGTCAGGAAGATAGGAATGTAAATTAGAGGAAGCATTAATGGGGGGGGGGAGGGGGGGGGTTGAAGAAGAGATTTCAGTATTCTGCATTTACATTCTTGAATCACTCAGCTCCAATCACAGAAATTCTGTGTTTTGTTTGTGTAATTTGAAATCAAAGGTTTATATTGCTTTTATATTTTATAAAAGTTACATTTATCAGCTATGAAAATGCCAAAGCTTTGTTTTAGCTAAAATGTATTCACAAGATAAAACTGTAAAAAAAATTTATCTGTTATTGTTTGATTGATTGATATAATCAGAATACTGTGCCTCTGAAATTGAGTCCTTCTTTTTTACCAAAGCCAAATTTTTCTTTTCTTTTTTTTTTTTTTTTTACAATGCCTACTGAATTGGGATAGATGGGAAAAAATGAGCTCATAACATATTTTTTCAGTTAGAAAAATGTAATCATATTAGACTATTATAAACTGTTTCTTGATTGTAAATAATATACATTGAAACAATGAATAATCCCTTCTAGGCAGAGATAAATTAAGAAGTCATCTTAGACTTGTTTCTGTGATCCTTGCTGGCCAAATCATTACGTACTTGTCAAATTGTAGTTCAGGAAAGATGGGTTAAATGTCAATGGAAATAGCAGAAGTATACAGTTCTTAATATTTTTATTTTATGCTTGTTTGTTTGTTTTCTGATGATACAGCTAAAGCTTGAAGCAGTCAGAGATCATTCAAAGCACACTTGAAAACCAATTTAATTTTAGTAAGAATTTGACCAAACTGTAGGAATGGGAATGTCTTATCAGAGTCTATGAAACCTTAAATTTATCCATTTTATGGAAGCGCAAAATAAAACTTAAAAATTCCACTTCATCTTACAAATGAATGAACGGATGTCATATAGCTTCACTGAGGGATCAAGAAAGTTTTCAGGCCTTTCACATTTGTTTTATAGTGGGACAGTTTTACGCAGCTTTTGGCATGCTTCTCCACTCTGAGAAATGTAGCACTTCTGAACTTTCGAATAGTTCAGTTTGAATTTCAACTGCTTCTTTCTTTGCCCAATGGATGTTTTATACAGCACAGTGAGTCAAGAGGAATATCAGGTAGCAGTGTTGTTGAGATTCATATTATGTGTTGCCAAGGATGGGACTCTCAAAGTATGTGGGACGCACACTCACACTGTATGAATTTTTCTTTAGAGAGTGTAGCAGGGTGGGCAGCATTCTGTCTTTGTGTGTGCACAAAGCATGTGCTCAGAATCATCACACCACCAAATAGATGTTAAGGGAAATATCAGAAATATCTGTAGATAGCAGGATTACTTGCCAAATTGCTAGGTATTAGAACATTTGGGTCACATTTTAGTTGACTAATTCTGGGTATGTTCCCCTGCTCTTATAGATACAAGGCTAAGCATATTATCTAGGTCTGCTAGGCTCTTATGAAAATTGACTTTATTTTTTCAATAATGAACATCCGCTCCGCATTTTGTAGCCTCTTTTCCTTCCAACCTTTCTCCTTGCTCTTCACAGCTTTCCTTCATTCTGTGCTGTATTTGATTGCATCTTCAGACTTATAGTGTCAATAATCAAGCTTGGAGATTTTTTTTTTTTTTTGAGTTGTGCTGATGATGACATTTTCAATGAGTAAAGCTGTCCAGAACACTTCAGTATAACCCTCTTCTGGCAGCGCTGTGAGCAGTGCGTCAGTGGTGGGTATCAAATCTGAGCTAATGCATGGTTTTGATGGTATTGAGGGGAATGGAAAAAATAAAATAGATTTGCCCAGTATATTGCAGCCAATTTCAAATGCAAGTAAAGGGGTCATGAATCTGAATCCCTCATCCATCATAACTCTCGGGGGCAGAGGATAGCTGGGACAATGCCAGCCCCATGTGGTCTAAGTCACGAGCTAAGAAAAAGTGAAGTTTAGTAAGAGTGGTTATTGACAGAAGTCCACTGAAGGCAGTAGTTACATATTTGCTCTACTGATATAATCCTGCAGCAGAGTTATTTTTCACCTCCTTCGATCACAGAATGTGAAACGTCACTGTCTGAAGCTTCATTTTCTTTCTTCCCTTTCTATCACAACACATTCCATGATGAAGTAGAGAAACAAGTTATGTCCCACGCTGAAGAGGAAAACGTCTAGAAAAAACATACTAAAATTTCTTTCAGCCTTTTTTCTTCTGAAAAAGATTAACAGGGACACTAGATGTGTCAGTTCATTTCTGTCACCACTAATATTGATGTGTGAGCTGAGGAAATCGCTGTCTCTATGTATTTATATAAATACTTATATCTGCAAATGTTTGGATTGTGGTTCAGTCTTGGGTACAGATCACTCTTTGTTAAAAGGAGTTACACTGAAAATATGCTTATTTTATATAAATCAAAGCTGCATCTTGTTGCAGAATGAACTTGCTTCAATGTCCTGATGGAACTGAATTGACAACAATAAGGCACTCACTCTGCTAATTCAAATTTAGATCACCACATGCACTCTTCAGTGATAAAAAGAATGCTTTATTTTGGCTCATCCTCTGAGACAGAATGAGTTTGGAAAATCAATTTGTGATGTACCGTTTTACAAGTGCAGGTCTTGAGTGGCCATCACCAAATTCTTTGCACAAACATGCATGCTTACTATTGAATGTTAAGTTTAAACTCAGTGTGGACTATTTTCTACTCTGAAAATAGAAAAGTTTTGAGGTTTTTTTTTTTTTGAAATTTTAATCTCATATTGGAAAAGAAGGTAACTATTCCAAAATTGATGCGTAGACTACATTGCAAACAGGAATGGAAATTGCCTAGAGAGCTTTCATGCTTCAAGTATGCTGTGTGATTATTTTTATATTTAGCCATGAACATATTCTGTAGTAGTATTCCACTTCTTGTTTTACAGTATTGAATGAAGACTAAGACATTAAAAGCAGGGTGTAAGAGAAGAAAAAATCTCCGTATAAGCAGCTAATGAAAACCTTATTAAAAAGCCATGCGTGTCAGACTGTTCTTCCTGTAATATGTGTTTTTAATAACAGTTCTGAATTCTGGAGGGACCTGTAAGTTATGAAGAAAATTGGTCAAGCAAAAAAAAAAAAAATTATTTGGAAACTTGAGTGCTGCTGAGCCCCTTAGCATGCAAACTGTACATCTGCATAAAATAAACCTGTGCCCTGCTGATAGCTTTTATTGTTCCCCTTGTATGCATCAATTTGTTAGCTCAGTTGAGCTTACTTGAGTAAATGTTTTATGATTTTGCAGGGAGGCTGTTTACAGTTTCCATGAGAAGTTAGTAAAGAGGCAAAATGTAGAACTGAACAAGACAGGTTGTGTCACCAAGGAGAAGTTTACTCTCTTACCTACAATAGGAATCCTCCAGTCTTAATGTATTTGCCCCATTTGAGGAAGAGAATAACTGGAGTAGAGAGGGGGAATGATCAAAGACTTGTGAGTACTACCTGTGTTACCTAATGTAGGATACCTGCTTGAGCAGCGGGTTGGATTTGATCTCTTGAAGACCCTTCCAACCCCTGCAGTTCTGTGATGGTGTGAAATATTCCAAGGAGGAATCTGTAGTGTGGAAATAAGTCAGAAGATTCCAACATCAAGTGTCAGACTGCACAAAAAAAAAAAAAAAAAATTAAGAAGGAAAGCAAAGTGATAATGAACTTCAGGAAAGGAAACATCTTATTTCTCTACAGAGGCAGAAACGGAAACGGTACGAATAGATTCTGAAGTTTTAAAAGAAACAGAACCTATTGATTTTGCAACAAAGTTGCAGAAAAGCCATTCCCTTTAATGTGACAGAGCATCTGAAATTACTAGCTTGAAGCTCTTAGGTTAATGTAAAGAATTGAAAGGAGAACTGTGTGCTCAGTGAAGTTTTGAGATGGGATAAACATCTCTTAACTGGAAAGCCTTAGGCTCTTTCTTGGTTTTACTCTGTCCGAAAAAGGTTGCTGATCTTAGGTGTGAGGAAACCTGATGATAGTAAGCTGGTAGAAATTATGAAGCTATAGAAGTGAAAGAATGTGAAAAGTTCAGTACTTCTTGCCTTTGAGAATATAGAATAGTAGAAGGCAGGAAGGAAGAGGTGATTAAGACTGCAAAAGATGATGGTTTGTCAGGAAAAAACATCTTGCATTCCCCTAGATGACATGTTTGCCATGATGAATGCAGTGCCTACCAGATGCTTGTAAATGTGGTCTAGGACAGTTGTCCTGGACTTCAGCCATAGACTTTCAAGTAAATACTGTTTTGAAAGCATGGCATTACGGAATCTAATTGCACAGAGTTAGCTTTGCAATAAGTAGAGTTTAAGGGACATGCTCTGGGGGAAGAATATGATTTATGTACTGAATGATCTTTCCTCTTTTGTCCAATGAATAAATCTTCAGACTGACTAGCAGATCCAGAGGCAAGGAAGATGCTGGGCTGCTGCTGGAGAGACGATTTGGTATGTAGGTCGCTCTTCACTGCACACATCATCAGAAGGTAGGAGAGATAATGCTAGGATAGCACATCAGAACAGTGGGGACTGTCTTTTCAGTAGAGCAGATATAGTGTGCACCTCGCACCTCACAAATTAGCATTAATTTGTTTGTTCATAAAGAACAAGAATAAGGAAGAGCCCTTATGTGTCCTCTGTATGTGGTATTAGGGTGTATGCCAGTTATAAAATGTGAAAATTACGTGTTTTTTACTCCTGAGACAAGTAGAATAAATAAAGGAAATCTGCTCCAACACCATACTTGCTCTTTTCACTGTTGTACAAAACCCTATTATACATCAAACAATTAGGATTGTGTTTAATGAGAGAAGAGATTCAGGTTAAGGAAAGTATGGCATAGTGGTTTTGTTTGCGTTCCCTTAACAACTGTAGGGTATGGAGAAACATACAAGTTATTATGTTCAAATAGCTGTTAATGTTATTAGTGACTGCTGATCTGTAATAAGGAAGTAATACCTCAGAATTTTGTAATAAGATGGTACATTACTTTCTCTTTTAGGGAGAATTTTAAGCTGTTAGATGGGATGTGAGGTTTGAGAACAGTTTAAATGGATAGTAGTCCAGGTACAGCAAAAGACAAAATACTTTAAAATAGTGATTCTCACTTTTTTTAGCCAGAACATGTTTTCTACTAATCTGGTGTTATAGTTCTTCTGCTCTTTCCCTCGGCCACACTTCCACCAGACATTCCAGCCAGTGTTGATCTTGTTGACGTGTCTGGGGAGTGGAGGATGAAGACCCTCTGCTTAGTGGGGTCATATCTGAGATGTGCCAAGGCATTCTGGGAAAAATAGTTATCTTAAGGTGAAATATGTAGTGGCACAAATGCAAGAACTTTTAGTCTTCACTCGCTCTCCATAATATCTACAATGTTTGCTGATATTCAACATAAAGCTTTTTGTAAGTTAAATCTTCAATTTTCAGTTCTAAAAATCATAAGGACTGGCAACAGACCTAACATTTAAGAGTTGAAAGTGGCCTTAAAAGAATAATGTGCTTTGACATATTTCTTTGTTCTTTTGAAGTAAATAAAAATTAGTCCAAATGAATTTCCGGAGGAATTTCTCGCCTGCTGACAAATCACGAATAATAATAAAAGAATAGAGTGCAGAAGGGAAGAAGGGGTCATTGGGGCAGATCTATGGTTGAGAAACAAAAGCCAATTTCAGGGACTCTTGAAGTTCTGATGAAATGTTCGGTTTCTATTTCAAAGTGTTCAGTAAGCCAAAAGTGTTACAGTAGACCGTATGAACTTCTGCAAAGTGCTTCATGAACTCATTTTGTTTCTGTCTTAAATAACTGATTATCCTCCAGTTTTGTCTAGAACTCTCACTGCAGATCCTTTTTATCTGCTAGTAGAAAGCATGTTTACTTGCAAGTGTAACTTGAATCATACAAGGGTAAGCTGATCTTTCTGTTTTCTCTTAAAACATATTTACCTAATTTTGCAATTCTGACAGTCTCCTTCATATTTTCATGTTGACTAACCTTTCCGTCCTGCCTGACTACAAATGCTTAGAGCGCAGGCATACTGTTTTTCTAGGTCAAGCTCATTTTATCTGCTAATTTTTTTCACTGAATAGGGCCTTAATTCCTGGGAGTAGTGACAAGACACTGCATGCGTGTGCATTAATTATGTCATGGTACCAGTATTAATATCAATAAGTATCTGTGTAATTTGTATCATCTGATGGGACTTAAGACTCTTCCTGCCAAAGAAATATCTGTCTTCAGATCCTGGGGTTCTAGGAGACAGTTACAGTTGTCTAACTTCAGAAATGAACAATATTTTAAGAAAATAATCTGTATGCTCTGGAAGAAGATTCTGTAATACAATTAGCAATTTAGAGTCATAGAATCCTTATAGTTGAAAAGGACTTTCAAAGGTCATCTAGTCCAGCTCTCCTGCAATGAACAGGAACACAAACAGCTAAATCAGGTGGCCTGGGACTTGATCCAGCCTCATCTTGAAAGTCTCCAGGGACAGGGCAATAACCACAACTCTCGACAGCCTCTTCCAGTGGCTCACCACCCTCTCTGTAAAAGTCTTCTTCCTTATATCCAGCATCCATCTACTCTCTTTGATCTTGAAACCATTTCCCCTTATTCTAGCAACACAGATCCTGTTAAGATTCTGTTTCCTTCTTTCCTGTAGCTCCCCTTTAGATATTGAAGGATCATTATTAGGTCACCTTGGAGACTTTTCTTCTCTAGGCTGAAGAGCCCCAGCTCTCTCAGCCTGTCCTCGTAGGACAGGTACTCCATTCTGTGGATCTTCTCTGGATGCACTCTAACAGGTCCATGTTTCTCATGTGCTGAGTATTCCACATCTGGATGCAGTACTCCAGATGAGGTCTCACCAGCACAGAGTAGGGGGGTCAGGATCGCCTCCCTTGACCTGCTGGCCTTCCTTCTTTGGATGCACCCAGGATATGGTTGGCTTTCTGGGCTATGAGGGCCCGTTGATGACTCATGTCCAGCTTCTCTATGGTCTGGTATGCCAGTCACCCATAAAATGCTGCAGACTGAAACCACTGCTTTTGTAACTCTTTTGACTTCAGTAATTTCCAGGAAGAGAATTTGGTGTTCCATTTTAACTGTTATACAGTGATCTTTGCAACTTCCCAAGTTTGCAATTCCCATAGTCTTTTTTACAGAGTAACGGGGATTAATTTTAGAAGCAGAAGGCTTTACGGATCCCAAGACATTTTTCCTAACCATTATTTTACTTTGAGTAAGTAGGCTCTCTGGCTAGCTTTCACTTGTGGGGAATTATTTCACAGACGTTTTAACAGCTAAACCCAATTTAAATTATGAGCCAATGGGACGTGTCTTCAGGCCCAGTAAGTTTACTATAATTTCCTATCTGAAAGAAAACAATCTCAGCATCCTTAAGAACTTACAGTTGCTAGCAGCTTTCCTGGTGACGGGCAGAAAGCAGGATGTTTTGTTGGAAACTGAGACACATTCTGGGAAGTCTGCAAACCCATTGTTAATTAGATGACTAAGTCTCATTCCTGGCATGGGTGTTTGAAGATGGTCTGTAGACTTTTCTGCCTGAAAGAGATTTCCAGGGACGGAGAAGGTCTGCTGGTTCCTCCCTTGTGGCTTTTAGTAGTCCCTCAGTGCTGGGGAAGTGTGTAACTGTGGTCTGTATCTGTTATGCCCTCCCTGCATGTCCTCAGCAGAGGGCTTGCAGAACTAGGTAATCCTTGCTTTGGAGATGGTTTAGCTAGTGGGAACTCAGGAAATCCTTGATGTTGCAAGAATTCAGGTGGTCTCTAATTAACTGCAATTGTGCTGATTGATATTTTGGAGCAAAATGTTGATAAAATTGACAATGTATTTCCTTTTGAAGTAGGATCTCCACTCTATGCATTTTATTTAAAATAAATACAATTTATTTTAAAATGATAGTGATACTCCTGCAGCTGTTAAGTTAAAAAAAAAAAAAATCTTGCAGTTATTATATGTATTTTTTCCCATGTTCACAATTTTCTCCTCTATAGGCATCTAGCTATTTATGGAAATTAGTGCCCCCCCTGAACCAAAATGGGAGGCTGATAAATGAAGCACAAAAAAAAAAAAAAAAAAAGATAGGAGGATGTAGGTATGAAAATCTGTAAATGAAAGATTTAAGTGATAAAGCAAAAAGGTGATGAACTTCAAAAAGGGTTAAAAGAAGCTTGGAATCTAGTGAAGTACAAGCAGGAAAAACTGTGGAAATGGTTAATGAAATTGCTTTCCAACTTTTCTACCATTTTATCTTGGAAAGCGGAAATATAAAATCATCAGTGTGTTTCTAAGGCTGAGGTTTTAGTGTCTCTTGCACAATCCCATTTCAGTGCTATGGAAGAGAGATCCCAATTTTTATTTCTTTTTTAGACATGTGCCTTGAAATGGAATATGCCTGCTTATGATAAATAGAGAATCAGCTATGTACTTTATTGTTCTTTTCAGCTCTCTCAGCAAGGAAGATTGGACTCTTTACTTTGGAGGACCTTTGTCAGTGCTGTATGCGTTTCAGAGCACTCACCTTCTTTGTACAAGCTTGGTGAAATACGTCAGTGAGTACCGTGATTTTCACATAAGTCACATTATTATTTAGTCAGAAATAATTAAATGTGAATTCACAGTTCAGTTTAAACAAATCTATGGCTATTACTAATCCAGAATTAATAGAAGATTAATTCAACACTTATTAGCTTTTGTATGTTAACAGATGAAATCGTGTTTTGCATATGAAGTATAGTTCTGTTCATAATTAAATGTTTGCCCGCTGTAATACTTTATCAGTAGAGTGAAGAATAGCTTTATGATGAGCCAAATTAGAGTAGAAGTGTACTGTACTAATACAGTCTTTCTCAGACCTTCCTATTCCCAGTGCAGGAACACACTGCTGAGTGCAAGGGCCATCCCACTACATTTTCAGTGTCAGAAAATAAGGTCAAATTATTTATACAGTACAGGATACATTCCAGTGACTTTCTGGTAATACTAAAATTTAAAAGCCCCTTAGGTCATTTTTAAGCCTGCCTACATGGCATAAAAGGAATGTTTTAAGTATGTGTGTATATTTAGTTTCTATATAGACTGATCCAATTAACTTAAATCAATTTGGCATCTTCGCATTAAATAAAAAGAGAAAGCTGGTTTGGGTACTTGAAACCTCAGGCAGAATGATTGTTCTGAAAGAGTACAATTGTAGGCTTTTGTTTTTCATGACATCCTCTAAGTTATAGTTACCATCAGGTGTAAGAGGCCTGCCTCAACTGTGACGTTTTTTCTCCATCTCCACTGTTCATAGTTTTGCAACATACTCCACATATTATTCTTCAGAATATTAGAATGGGAACAGCGCATACCAAAAACGTGAAAAATTTTAATGCCCTGTGCAGCATGATCTTTTTCTGTCATTCATTATCTTGTTATAATAATGAAAAAAAATGTTGGGCTATTCAGGTAATAATCAGTTTAAAGCTCTTAAAGTGCCTGTTTTTATTAGTATTAATTGCTTCCAGTGGGGCTAAGCATTATTAAAGATAAGTCTTCGCATCATCTGGGACTGATGATGGCAAGTACAAAAGAAAGAGAAGTAGAATGGAAATTGTTCATTTAATTGTTCATCTTGCTTAATCATACTATTTGTGTTCTGAGTCTAAGAGCACTCTTCTCTGTTTATGACTTTATGTTACTTTTTACTATTGTAAATGTTACCTAGCTCAGAGGACAATTTTCCTTTATCCATCCTTACTTTTTTGTGTATACATGAAAGCTACAAAATGCTGCTTGGTTTTGATGCAGTTTTCAATTGGAAGCCATACTTAGGAAAATCAACTATCTAAAAGCAGTTTACTGTCCTATTCAAGGGATAAAACCACAGCTGAATAGCCTGAGGTCAATTTTTCCATAGTGAGTTTACAGTGACAGATAAGGGAAAACATGCGACGTGCAGTAGCTGAGGAGGAGGTACTAAAGAGGCAAGTTTTAAAACTTGGAAACTTATTTATGCATTTGTGTTCAGTCTGTCATACAAAAGGATTTTAAAAAAATGTTGTTCTTTGGAAGCTTTTGTGTGGCCTTATTTGTTGCTGTTAATACTGTAATTATAGTACTGTTAGGTACTATATAAGATATTGCAGTTGTATGCCCGCAATGTAGGCAAAGGTAGACTCTCATATTCAGTTTGTCTTGTGTCTCTCTTCCCTCAACCAAGTCTGTAACTGTCATTTAGTCTTGAGCATCTCTCCCACTTTGCTTTTGGGACTGTTGTGTTGAATTGTGCTGAACTTCGTAATGTGACATCAGTTTACATTGCAACCCTTCCCCTGTTTACCAGGCCAGTTGTTAATGAGGGAAAGTAAACTGTGTTAGCATTTGTTCTTAAGTCTTTGCTTTTCAGTTCACAGTGTTGTAGGTGCCTATAAATTGTAGTTTTTCTAAATGCTTTCTCAGGTAAATTAAATTGTTTATACTTTATTTTCCCAGGCTGTTTTTTTTTTTCCTCTTTTGTATTTAAAGGTTGTTTGATCTTCTCCAGTTTTCTGTACCTTCACTGAGTGAAGACTGGAAATAGGGTAGAAGTCCATGCTATGAACAGGAATAAGGAAATAGGAAACATAGGCATAAGGAACCAGAAAAAAAAGTCATGTTTTAATGTGGAACCTCTGTAATTATTATTTTTATGGAGGAAAATTAATGGGAAAGAGCTGTCACTTGAGTCTAGTGATGATACATCTCATTGTAGGAGTGCTTTCTTGTAAACGCACAAAAACTCTGCAAAATAGGACTTTGGAGTTCTCACACTGTCGTGGTTTTATGATTTTTGGTATTGGTATTCCACATCATAACAACATGTACTGCGTTAAGAGTTAAAGAGTTAATACTCCAACTCCATAGATCATTGATATTTCCGGGTATACCTGTCTCAGAAGAGAAGAACTACATTCCCCAGAGGACTTTGCGATGCTTTTCATTTTTACGTATTTTCCGCTCAGAGGGAAAAGATAAAAACTCTCTGCGGTCACAGGACGTTCTCTTTCCTTTGGGATCGACTCAACAGTGGGTGCTCGCTGCCGTATTGCCTTCAGCGTTAGCATAAGGCCTTCGGTTTATCGGGCACTCTCTCTTGCTCATTTCATTTGATTTGTTAGCTTCAATTCCAATTATATTGTATTATATTGTGTTATTTTGCTTTCTGATATCTTATTTAGTAAGTTAGCTTTCCTCCTCAGATCATTGCCGCTGTTTTGTTTCTAGGCCCATCTACCTTTTCCTTTTCCCTTTCCCCCTTCCCCTTTCCTGGGGCGTGGGTCTGAGGGTCCCCCGCACCAATCGTCATGGAACCGGGCCGATCCAGCCCGGTAAACCGTTGACACACACATCTGCTTTGAGTGATTCTAAATCTTCTATCTTGGTCCCTACTGACCAAAACAAGTGTAAAGGACTAGCATCCAGTTCCCTCAGAGCTGTCCCAACTATGTCCAATACCGTGGAATAAGCAGACTCTGGAGCTGTCTTGTCTGCTACTCAGCAGTATCTGAGAATTTTGTAAGAAGGAAGGGTTTATAGGCCATCAGTACCTCTGAGATATCCATGATGAGCATGGATCAGCATGGGAAGGGGATTCCCAGAGGGGAATTTCCTCCTTTGGAATCCTTAACATTCAACAGGACAGTCTCTTAACAGCCTGATCTAAGTTTGAAGTTGACCATCCTGTGAGCAAGAGATTGAACTCAACAATTTCTAGAAGTTAATTGCATCTTAAATTATTCTATAATTTGACTTTAAGTACTAGAAGCTTTACACCTCCTCCATCAGAACTGAGTTAAGAAAAAAATGGAGAATCCTGCTGTCTGCAGAGGTCAGGACCTTAGCTGGTAAATTGGAATATCCTTTTCCCTAGCCTGTGAACTCACTAACTTACGTGTCCACCTGTGTAATAAATGAGTTAGCCTTCTTGTTTGGAAGGTCTTGAAGACCATGTTCACTTCTGAGCTCAGAAGCCAGCTATGACCAGTACTGCCTGACACCTTACCCATTAGCCTAGCTGTGAAAGCATCAAGGATGGCAAGGTGTAGTGTCCGTCCTGATGTTGGAGGATAGTGGAAGTTGAGAGCCATTACTAAGAGCACCTGTCTCAGTGAAAAAAGCTGACATTCACTCCTGACAGCTTCTGCATGTCTTCCTTCTTTTTCAGCTCTTGGAAGATGTGCAGTGTTAACAGTCCCTTCCTTTTCTTTCCACTATCATAATGTAAGGTGTAACCTTGTTAATTCTTTCTGTACAGAACCACAAAATACAAGGGAAAGGAATGTGGGAATCTCTTCTTCTATAGATATAAATGAAAATTGGTGTTTATGCTATTAAATTCTCACTGAGAAAAAGATGAGACGCTGCTTTTGCTGATGTAGTGAAATAATGAAAGTGCTATTTTAAATCTATAAAAGTGCATCTATTGGAGCATGAGCTAATATATGGAGTGAATTTGCCATTTCAATAATCTAAGATACCCCGTGGGTCTTTTTGAACCATGGGAAATGCTGTCTTAGAAAAAACTTTGCTTAATTTTGGGAATGTAGTAATGAAAAGACATCAAAAGCAATGCTTAATATTAATAAAGTAGAAGATTCTCAAAGCTTTTCTTGACTACTTAAAATGAACCTTTCCTGTGCAGCTATGGCAAGGTAAAATCCCAAAGCTGTATGCGTGAGTCTTTCTACCACTACAGTTATTACACTAAGATATCACTTTGTTGAGCCTTCCCGTGGTGCTTTGAAAGGGTACACTTGTGTGCGTTTAAAAATAAAAAATTGTTTCATTGTTTGCGGATTTTCTGGGGAATGTAAATACAAAAAGTATTCCCCCCATAACATACAAGCAGGGTTCATGTACCATAGTCAGTTCCTTCCAAGTCAGATATTTGCTGTACCTGGAAGGAATGCCAGGATCTCAGGTGATAAAAACTTGATTTTTGTTAAGTCGGAAGGTAACCTGAAATCACCGGACGTCCAGACCACATTTAAACCTAGCAGCATGAATGAAGGGAAAGTTCTTATCTATCAAAGGCTAATTAGCTGGAACCTACTGTTTCACAAATCAGATCTCTCCCTGCTGTTCAGAGAATCTTAACAAAAATAAGTCTGTGCCTGAAGTAATTTATGTGTATATGTCTGTACATAGGTCACACCACTGCCCGCTCCCTATGATCCCCTTCCATTTTGTAAGCATCACAACTGATTTAAAAAGGGAATACATGCATCTATACTAAACAGAATTTGTGAAGTTGGATACCATGCTCATTCTTCTGTATTAGGTCATGTGACTTTAAAAGTTTTAAGTGCTCTGTTATTTTGAAAGTCAGTTTAATGACTGCTCACTACAAAAGTTAAAGCAGTTATATATAATGTATAATTAACAGTATGACTTCCAAATGTTTACGTGTAATGCATGTCAGATTTCTACTGAAAAACCAAATTATCTCGAAGCTTCCTGGAAACTTTACAACTATTTAGAATCATAGAATCATAAGATGACCCATTGTGGGTCCCTCCCAACTTAGCATCTTGAGCTCTGACAGCTTGGGGATGCAACCACTGCCCTGGGGAGCCTGTTCCATGCCCACTACTCTCTGGTGCAGATCATAACACCCCACCTGACCCTTCTTTGTTGCAGCTTAATGCCATTCCTTCAAGTCCTGTTGCTGTCACCAAAGAGTAGAGATCAGCACTTCCCCTCAGCTGCCGTGATGCCTCACCTCAGTCTCAAATCTCATCAGGGCTGAACTCACCAAAGGACCTCAGCCATTCCTAATATGCCTTACTCTTTAAACCCTTCTCCATTGTCATAGCCCTCCTTTGGATGCTCTTTAGTAGCTTCTTGCCCTTCTTATATTGTGGTGCCCAAACCTGCGCCCAGTGCAGATAAGGCCAAACTAGTGCAGAGCAAAGTGGGACAATCCCTTGCCAAGCTGGCAGTGCTGGGCCTGGTGCACCTTGGGATGTGATTTGATTCATGTAAGATTCATGTAAGTTTCTTAGGGATATTCCCTTTAAACAGAAAGACAGACCCAAAGAAGGCATTTGATTGTCACATTTGGAAGTAAAGTATTTTATATACAAAAATAAAATTTTGTATAAATTTTTATTTAATAGAACATTGTGTTTTTTGGTGAAAGTGTCCAACAAGGCCAAGTGATGCTTGAAGAAGTTTTTATTCTACTTATTTGCTTATACTGTGGTTGGAATAAAATGCTTTTGTTAGTTTAATAACAAAGGTGAGAAGAGGTCAAACACTGGGAGATTCAGTTAAAACTAGCTCAAGTCACAGGAGAGCAACCTCAGGGTGTCTGGCATGTATCAGCATTTTGTTTCATTGTAACCAAAATATTGTATATGTATTCATAAAACACACTGAGGTTTTTTTCTTTTAAGTTTCTTGTTTGTTTGTTTGTTTTTTAATTTGTGGTGAGTCAGAATTAATGGTGGCAATTTCCTTCACTAATGACCTGAAATATATTATTTTTAAACGCTGATAAATGCCTTTTTTAAGAAAGGGCTCTTCTGACAGCATCAAGATAAAGCATGAAGTAGCACTTGTAAATTAGGTATCTACACTTGGTTTACTATAGTTTTTAATACTTGAGGTTTTTTTTTTAAACCACTACAAAATGTGTTTGTTGTCATAGGTAAAGCTTTATATGTTTAAGAGGAAATATTCTGTACAATGATACTAATGTTCATCTGAAAGCTGTATGTGAGATTATAGCCATTGTGTTTTTTATAGAAATGTAACAGAAGCTGAATCAGATTTTTTTTTGTAATATTATCACAATTTCCTGTAAGTCTGTCTTTATTTGGAGAGAGGAAGAAACATCAAAATCCTTTTTTGTTGTTGTTGTTTTTAGGTATTATTTTGTATTAACTGTTTGCTTTCTTTTTGTATTCTAAAGTGTCCAGAAGAGTAGGTGAATAATTTGTCATCATTGTTCATATAAAGTTAGTGGGTGTGTGTATAGAGGACATATCTCTGTACAAAGCTTTTTTATTTGTGAGCAGCTTTGAGAGCATTTTCATAGTATAAAATTTTGCTACTGGAGATCTTGTATCTGTTTATGTCACAGTTTAGAATCTGCAGTCTAGTTATTTTTTTGTAGTTTATTTTTTAGCATTTAGTGGTTATGATCATTATTAATTCAATTCAGACTAAGCACAAATAAGTGTCACAGACCTAAGATATACTGAGTAACTTTGTCCCACGTGGATGGATGAAATAAGCTCCTAACTTATATTGTGCAGATTCAGACTTTGATTCCATAACTGATAATATAGAATCTTTACTGATGAACACAAAAACACAGCTGTAATCTGGATCAGGTACAGGAATATAATTGCACTTCAGTTGGATAAGCCAGCATGTTTACTACAGTCTTTAAGCCATCTTTATGCTTTTAGGTACTCTTGAAAAGCACACACCCCAACGCGCCTTTGAGTATGGAGTGAACTTCTGTCCAATCAGTAGTTGGCATTGTGTGGCTACAGCAATTTTTGAGCCTGCAGTACATTCATGAAGTATAGCTTCTTGTGTGGTCCTTGATTTAAGTGGGAAACAAGTGCCTGAGAAGGTGACTCTGTTAGTAGATAACTTATTCCTCAGTGACTAGATACAACCATGGACATATTTATTATTTATCTCCAGTAATAGGGGAGATACTAAGTTCTGTCTCTGGCTGACACATACCAGTGACCTTCTGCTAGCTCAGCAGAAGGCCAGGAAACCTGATTTTGAAGGTGGAGGAGAGAGATCCACTCAGTTAAGAATCTCATATGAGAGGTTGTGAGAGTGAGCCTCTACAAGCAGCTTATTCAGGCAGTCTGTGTCCTACAAAATAAGTATTTTTCTTTGCACATAAAGGGAGTCTCAATGATAGGTTTACTTTGGTGATGAAAGTGCTTTGTTCTCCCTTCCCCCCTCCCCCCCTTCCAAATGACAGCTTCACATGTCATCAAGGTCACAGCAACACTTCACCTTTTCTAATATAGATTAATAGTGTGCCATGAAGTTTCCCTTTCCCCCGTGTGTGTATGTCTGTGTCTGTCTGAGGAGCCTTTAAAACCTTATCTTCCTAACAGGCTTTTTTTTTTTTTTTTTTTTTTAATACAGCAGCAGGAGCTTGCCCCAGTGACCTGACCTAGTACCTGTCTGCTTTCCACAGTTGCAGTGGTTTGTTTTCTGAGTGTATGCAGCACTGCATTTCAGAGGTGACTGCCCTTTATTTTGGTGCTGTTTGTGGAAAAAAAAAGGGTAAAAGTACACCATATTGGTGCAATTTCTTTACATCAGGGTGATCCCAGCATTGAGCTGTTCCCCAAACGAAATCTGCACGGCAACAATATATTGCTTTTTATCGCAAGAAGTAACTGATAATCAAACTAGATTATCAGTTCTATCAAACTAGAAGTCAATCAGTTACAGGTTTTAAGAAGAGTTGAGGCAGGACATCAGTAGATATCTATGACAAATGCATTGCTGCACTGTTGGGCTGTCTTAGTATAAATGGGAAACAAATGTGTCTTCCTTTTGTTTCCCTCTTTTTTTTTTCCCTCTTCCCTCTACAGTGTTTTCTAGTTAACTGTGGCTGGAAAGAAATGATTCACCTCTCCGTTTTCCAGCCATGGAAGCATCAATGGATTCTTTCCTTTCTGTGGGTGCTGCTAACAGATGGAGTTGCTTGTTTCTACTTTGTATCTATGGCGGGTTGGATTCCAGCATGTATACAAAGCCATGCTGTTCATTTAAAGGTGCTGTTTACATAGTTCCACTAGAACTTAGACATTATGGTCCATTTTGGTTTCTCTAAAAAACCTTATCTTCTCATCTGTCAGTGCAATTGACTTGAAATGGTTGAAAATTGAAATATAAATACTTTTGTCTTCCTTTTGCTGCTGCCATTTCACTGAACTGTGTTCTTAAAGGAATGGTGAGATTTTTCACACATTTCTTTGTAGTTCCAGACATTTGTCTTTTTATTTAAATACATTTGCAGTCAACTGTTGTGTTTATCCTGACGGAGCTTGTTTTAGGACAGTTTTGTAGTGTGAGAAAAGTGCTACTGCAGCACCTGCAAACTAAGCCCAGCTCTGATTTCAGAAGTTCATGATCATTTGTTGGTGGCTTCTTGTTCTCAAGTGCAGCACATACTCCACCTTATCATCCTAAATAAAGTTATTGCACAGGCTGCATAGAACAGAGTATCTAAAGGTAGATCCAGATGACTTTAAAAATATATTTTTTTAATTAAGTTCACTATTACTGATGGTGGCCTGATCCTAATCCTAGAAACTTGTTTCTCTTTATTTGCCCTCTAAACCTGGAGTTAACATAAATAGGTGTTGAGCAGGAGGGGGTTTGTACTGCCTTGTGTGCTTGCACAGGAGCAGTGTGGTAGCCACTATCTGCACTGTCCCAGGTCTTCCAACCTTCCTCTCTCTGCAGTGTCTCATGCTTTGATTATTGAAGTAATTTCCTCAAAGAGGAAAAAAATGCACAGGCAGTAGCTTTTGTGTGAGCAACCTCTGATGCTTTGGGTATTTGCAGTTCACAGCAGAAATTAGTCTTCTATCACAGTCTCCTCAAACTGAGCCAGTGCACTGGCGCCATAGCCCTCATGGAGATGCTCCATAGATTGGTTGCCTGTGCCCCACAAAGGCCTGAACGCTCACAGTGAGCAACTGGGTAGAGCAAAGCAGGGACTGAGCAGAACATCAAAGGGTCCTTTTTGTGAGAATGTGGACAACGCTATAAAACTAACCTTGTGTTAACCCACTGAGGAACAGAGTGCAAGAATTCTGAATGCCAAAACATAAGGAGGTGCATGAAAGGGAAAACTTATACAAAAGTAGACTGACTGAATAAAACTATTTATCTTTAAGCCACACAAGTCATGGTAATTAAATTAGGTCAGGCTGGCTATAAAGCTACAAAAAGCAGGCTGTAACTAATTTAGAAAGAGACAGAGAAGACTTGAAAAGAAAACAGATTGACGGGCCTCTATTTTTTTATCTAATCAAGGCAACAAAGCTTAAAGAGGAAAAGAAAAAAAAATAGCCCTGATTTATCAAGGTTTTCTCTCAAGCCATTAGGATAGACAAAAGCACGTAGTCACATATTTGATGTGTGAAGGTTTTCACATTGTCATTAGTGTTAAATGAGGGGTACATGCATATAGATTTTATTCCTGAGAGAGACAGAATAATTGGAAGCCTTAAAGTTTAGAAAGTGGTGGAAAGTATAAGAAAGTTTAAAGCTGACTGGAGCTTTATCATTATAGTATCATTTCACTGAACCATTTAGAGAATCCTTATCATCTGCTTCTACGTGAACAGAAATCCTACACACTTGCAAAAAGAGGACAATTCAGATTTCATTTAAAACCACTTCTTTGTGAAAACCACCTGCTAGTTCTGATTAAAACAAACCTTTGGAAATATTTTTGAATTTTTGCTTTGAATTTTAATTTGTTAGGACGTACAGAGTGTGCAAGTGACATTATTGGAAGAACAGAAGGATTTGAAGTTTATTTACAGGTGTGAATCCAGGCTCATTAAACAAGGTTTAAAATAATATTTTGGTTAATTTCTACGGCAGTTTTCAGTCCCAAAGTGATTAGGAAAATTAGCATTCCTACGCTGTCTGAAGGGTGATAAGGACTGTGTGAACGAAATGGGGGAAGGGAGTAGACAAAAGGCCCAGCTTGGTTTGTGTTCATGTTTAATAGCAAACAACCCTTTCCCACCCTGCTTCTCTTTTATGCCTGTTTTTATTTTAAGTAACTTCTAAAGGTTTTCTGGCAGCTGATGATGCTCAGCCACCACATTCATCTGAAATAAGATACGAACTTTGCCCTGCGAAGAAAATATTTGAGGTTTGCAGCATAATTAAATGGTTGCAAATTCTCTGTGAAAATAGAAATTCTGTCCCATTCCTACTGATAGGTCCTTGAGGGTGAAGTTTTGACCCTGGTAAAGTCAATGGAAACTCCATTCTTTTTCATTAACATAAGTCATCCTTCATAATCGTACTTGCAATGATGAAGTGGATAGCAAAGCAGACTCTGGCTAGCTGGATATTGCTGTTCAGTAACACTTCTTCTAGACACCAAGAGAGAGACTTTAAGAGTTGCTCAGAACAGATAAGCAAAAATGCATCTAGTCAACAGGGAGGGCAAAAGCAGCATGAAGCGTTTCTCTTTGCAGGACCTGACAGAGACACAAAAAAGAGTAGTCCTCTGGAAAGGGCTCCAAGAGGAAGAGAGTGCTCTCATCACTGTGGTGAAGTGTGTTACAGAGAATATGCATAGTCTGAACTGCCTTGTTCCAGCTTCAAAGCTGAGTTGACTCCAACCAGTAGCATTTAATTCTGCTTTAGGAAAGAAGGGAAATAAGAAACCCAAAGGCTATGACTGGAATTGAAGGACCAGACTGCATGTGGAATGTGGCTGAGAAAAATCTAAGAAAATTTCAGAGAAGTAATTATTAAAAGAGCTAGAATGAGCAGGAAAATGTATACTTCTGAGAAGTTTGGAAAGTGAAAATATTAATTCTGAATGAGTTGTGGATTGGCAAAAGAGTATCCATTTTCTTTACCTTTCCCTCCATCTAGTCTTCTTTCTTTTGGAGGAAGAAATTGATTTGAAAGAATGAATCAAAAGACATTGTATCTAAATTAGGGTTTGAGGTCCCCAGCAGCATTAATTCCCATGAGGGCTAAATATATGTTTTTGTGATAACTGCTTATTCTTGTGTTGCATCTTTCATCAATAATTCTCTATATATTTCAGACATGCACGATATCTCTGGTGGTAGAGAAATATTGTAGATTAAGGGCATGACAGCGGAAGCCCTCATAGTTCAAGCTGAAGAGCACTCAAAGCTTCTCATCACTAGGCAGAAATTTTTGCAAGCAGTTAAAAAATGAATTAACAGAACGTAGGAGTGTTGGCCCAGAGCTTGTCCCAAACACAAGCTCAGAGATTCTCAGTGTTTTTGTACCAGAACTTGTTGGCAAGACTTTCTCATCCTCGCCCCCCCCACCCCCCCCCCCCCTCTGTCTACTCCATCTTCTTCCTACCCATCACTTCCTGCTGCTGACTCCACACTGCTTTGTACCTCTGCTTCTTCCCTGCATATCTGCTGTCTCTGGCAAAGGCTCCAGGGGTGGCCTCCCAGCCCCCCAAGCCAAGCTCTGAGCTCCTTCACATCTCTACAAGAGCGCAGCTATTAACACTGCGAGATGCTTTGTCCTCATCTATCACTTAAAGTCATTGGGGCATAAAGAATGGCTAGCAGACTGGGTCAGCTCTAAGGACGCTGACATTTCCTCTGATTTGTGCAATACTGAATTAATATTGTTATGTTGTGAGGTCAATATCAAGCCCTTTTCATTCTCATTTCTTTTGCTTTGAGAACAAAGCACATTTGAGGGCACATACTGTGGTACTTGTAACCAGATGAGGAGCAGACGTAGAGCTGCTCTATCTTCTGACTGAACTTTCAGTTTTGCCTTGGTGTACCTTGGTTTTAGGAATCTTAAAGCCACTGATGATTGTTAAGTGTAGGTCAGACGTGCTGCTGTACTCCTCTGCTTCACTTAAGTAACCTGTTTGTGTGTCTAATGTTTATGGAATGCTGTGGAACTCTCAATATATCTGAAACTGCCAGTGGAGATGGGCTGAGACACCGAGATCAGACAGAACTGTTACATCTGTAGGCAAAAGACCATGACTACCCAGAGAGCAACATAGAGCTGGTCTGTTCAAGATAAGCCACATGAACAGGTCTGAACTCCTTGATTTCAGTGTAGCAGTTTACTGCTCTGTGCAGTGTTTTACATGAAGCCAGTATGAACCAAAGGACTGAATTAAACCTCCTTGTTTTAACAGATAGGCTATTACTCTGTTGCTTATTGATAAAAAGGGACCTGCCAACCTGTCATAGATTCTGGATCTGCAGAATATGGACCATAACATCTCATGTTCTATTGTGTTGTTTTTTTGTTTTTAATTGCCTGTCCTATTTAACTAGAAGCTGTAGTTTCTATTTTGTGCATAAGATGAATTGGAGATGGCATAGAGCAGTGGAAGAGCTAAAGCCTTTAGAAACACTCTCCAAAATTAGAGTTTGTGAAATACTTTCCAAACATCTGCATGAGCAGTACTATATCAGCCTTCCAGCTGACTGCTTTAAAAAGTGTCCTTTAATCTAAACCATGTTCCTTTGGATTTCCTAATGTAATTAATTCTTCATCTTCTTTTTATATTTTGCCAGTGAGAAATGGACTAGTGGTAGTTATCGTTGAATCCTTTCCACTGTTTCTTGGCATGATGTTGTAGGTTTTCATTGCATGGGGATCTCCTCAAACAAAGGAAAATTGTGAAACTGTCAGATTGGATTTCATATATTACTCTTGGCATTACATTCACTAGACCCAGTACACAGTGAATTTTGAAAGCCTCTGATCTTTTATAACCATTTCCATTCTTGAACATACATTTTAAGTTCCTCATCAGCAGACACTGGGAATATGATTTTTAAAGATGGGGTAATTTGGATATTTTCTTTCTGTAAAGATATATAGAGTGATTCAGTATGCCATTAATCATAGTGAAACCAATATTTCATTAACCTTTCTGCTACGTTTCTCATTGTTTCATTAATATTGTCTTGGAGTTTGTTCTTTTTTTAAAATTTCTGCTATGGTTATGTAATACTGTAAAGCTTACAATTGAAGTTCTTAGATGTAGGAATAGGATAATTTAATTTTTTTCATCAACTTCAGTTTTTAAGACAGATTAATGCTTCCTTTTATTATTTTTACTCTGTGGTTTTCTAAAGTGTTATTTTATCTCCAAGAATCTTTGGTTTAATACATGTACATGCTTATGTAAATGGAAAAAAAAGTTGAAAGCTATTTCAACAAAAAAGAACATCGCACTTTTGTATATCTCTGACACATATGATGGGGTATATCAGTGTTTTTTGTGACTCCTTTGAAGGGCAAAGCTAAGGCTTCTCAAGTATTGAACAGAAAGTGTGCTTAAGGGAATGAACACTAACAGTGGGTTAGAGTTTTGAGCTCCTCCTAGGACTTCTTGGCACAGTAAAAGACAGATAAAAGGCAAAAAATCTTTTTTTTTTTTTTTTTTCTTCCCAAACTGCTGTGTTAATCTGAAGGCCTAACAATCATACATTAGCACCTGAATTTTTACCATCTTATGGACTGGGATACCTGTGATTTCTCTGCACCATAGTGTTTTTCATGAATGCAAAGAAACCAGTCCAACTAAAGATATGTTGACATTGTGAGGCTTGACAAAATTCTCAAAGTGTATTACTGTAGTGATTCCCTTGGCCAACTCAATAGGCTAAACAAGGGATTTCAAGAGCTGAAAGAATGTGTCCTGACAACCTGGGCTATGGTCTAGATTAAGTGAAAAGGCTATCCTTGCTGGAGAACCTTAACAGACAAAAATCCCTTGTTATTGTGGGATCATAGCTCAGCTGTTTGTTTGAGAAAGCAATCACACATGACTTCTTTAGGAAAGAAGAATAGGTTTTCTGGAACAATTTGCTGAGATGATAGATTATTCAGATGTCTTTTCAGAATTCAAACAAAACAATCATATTATCTTCAATGCTTATGATGTAAACAACTTGCGCTCACTTCCAAGACCACTCCCTTATTTCTGTCATGCTTACAAGCACTTTGATTTTTAAATGAATTTTGTAAGCCTGCCTCAAACTTTTGATCGTACTTGCGTTCTTATCCTATTGCCCATAGACAAGTCAGCGCAGAATATCTGTGCCTGTTTGTTGTGAATACAGTGAGCGGCTTGATTGCAGCAGTCACTGTTTGTAAAATCATTTCCTATTATTCTATCTGTCCTATTTACGAATTTAGTAACTTTCTTAGAATGGTTGTTTGTATTCCGTTTTTTAATTCCTTCCTGGTTTCAGTGGCTGCCTACTTGCCTATTTATTTAAATCCGTTCCCCAATACTGTATGAAACAGTTTGTTTCTGTTTTTCTGCACTTTGTTTCTGTTGTGCTATTCAAGATCCATTTGTTTTTTCTAGCTGAGATGGAAGGCCATCCTTGTCATCATTCCAAATGTTGGTCTCCTACCTCTGTGTGCCTTTTGACTGATCTTGCTATCAGTGCTGTATCCCAATCTTATGAAAACAAAACAAAAAAAAACCCTGCTCTAACACAGTTGTACCTCAAGAGTATGGTTGGGTTGAACTGGAACATGTCAGAAACAAATTCTTCCCAAGCCATCAGGGAATAATTCCTCATGGATTCTTGTCTTAGCTTAGAGTCTCTTTCTTACTTCAGAGAAATCCCAAATTTAGCTCAGCTATTTTTTTTCCTGCAAAGGGAAGATGTGTAATGTCTCTGAGAGCAGAACATTGAGACATTTTCCCTTAATGAGGTCTGTGGAGAGTGTTGCCCTTGCTGGTCTTAACAACAAGCATGTTGTTAAACTCTGCAATTCATTAACTAATTTTATCTTGCTTTCAAAGAAGGCATTAAAAAAAAAATTGAACAAAAAATCTGATCAGTTTGTCCATGCAACAGTATCTAAAAAGAAACTGTTCATCAGCCATATCATTCTCTGTTGTAAAAACAACAACAAACAAAGGGAACTCATGCATTAACTTTTTGATTCTCAAAGAAGAAAGTCTACGATCTAAGAAATATTTTAACTTTAGAAAATTTATATAGAACAAAAGTAAATGCTCAGAGAGGTTTTCCATGGTATGCATCTGTCATCTTCAGCACTCTCCATTAAATTTTTGCATCTGAAAAGCAGTTTTTGGAAGCAAATATCAGAACACTAAATAAAGAGCAGTGCACAGAAGTGAATGAGAAATTTGAGATTGTCAGTTAGTATAGCCTGAAGGGAAAGTACTCCTTAGTAGGTAGAAAGGAAGGTGTTTTAGGTCGGAGTTCCTGTGTTTGACAGAACCCTAAACTTTAAGTGATTTGAGCAGAAAATCTGTGAGGTTGTCTCAGAGTGGTTCACCTTGTGACCAAGCACATTAGGGAAGCTGCTATACAACATCAAGTTCAGCATGGAGATTATTACACCACTTAACCCTATCCTTAGGTCAGGCTCTCCTAGGTCCATTTGCTGTCACTTGGTTTCCTCTGGCTTCCAAAAGCCCTTGGGATAGTCTGAAAATAAAGTGCCTGTTTTACTTCAATCATTTAGCATGGACCTAGTTTTGATCTTGTAACCATTATAGCAAAACAGGAGCATTGCAACATTACTGTGGTACTGAGTAAGCAACTTTGTGTGACACTGGTAACCCTAGCATCTGAGATACCATTTCCTATTATCAAGACTTCAATCATGTTGCTAGCCATTAGAGTCAATAATTTCAGCTCCTGGAAGTGAGTATGATTCTCACAGAATAATGACTGAACTTAATTCTGTCTCATAGTTAACATTTCTTGAGATTTGTTCACCTAAAAGAAAAGTGAGGTGAAGCTATTGGGCTGGACAGTAAGGCAAATGAGAAGGCATGGCAAGCACATGTCACACTCCAGTTGTTCTCAGCTGGAAGGTGGTCCTATGAAGGCCACTGATGGTCTCTCACCTTACTCCAGGGGCCTGACAGAGAATTTGTAATTTGGCCTTAGGCAAAAAGTCATAATCATGGTTCTACTATGTATAAAACTGAACCCGTAGGTCTTGTTTAACTAGGAGGATTAAACTGTTTTTAATTTGTAGATGCATGAATCATTTAGATTGAAGACGGTATGCCACATGTAGTACGTTAACGTATTATCTTACTAGCTAAATTAATTGATTAGTCTTTCTGAAGTGAATAATGAATGGAAATAAAGCTTTTGTTTTAGTAAAATATTCGCTTATTTTGCTATGATTAATGTGAACTATTGCTAGAGGTGGTCTTAATAGGAGTGTCATAGCATCCTTAAGCTGTAACTCTTGGGGCCAGCTCCTTTCTGACAACCTCTCTCTGAGGGAGAGTGCTGCGTGCCCTGTTTAGAGAGTAGCTTATTCAGCAGCCTGGGTCTGTGGATCTGGTGGGAACTTAGGCAGGTAGAGGAATGCTTTGGAAATCTGTGGGAATGCTGATGACCTGACAATGATTTATAATATTGCCTTAGAAAAATAAATGCCTATATAATACAGCAGAACCTGTCAGGATAGATAAAACAAAGATTGGCTGTTAACCATACTGTACAGTTTTCTAACCCCTTGATCCTGCTGGTTAGCTGAGGCCTTTATATCCTCCAAACCCTCATATGAATTTATTACAGATGGGTACTAGAGAGCCACAGGAAAAGCCTTCACTGTTCTGACGTCATCTCTGCCTTATAATAGTCATGGAGCACTCTTTTTCCCTTTCCTAGCAGGAGAGATTCTCTCCAGCCCTACAAGGTTTAATCTTCTCTTACAAATGGCAAAGAAAAAAAAAAAATTGGTCTATCTGGGATAACCAAGGGATATATTGCCAGAAAGCTGCATATTGAACAAGAGAGGCTTAAATCACACTTGCAATTGCCAGCATGATTTCAGCTGCTGTGTGAGGAGCTTTGGCAGCTCAGGTATTGTTTTGCTCAGGAGATTAAATGTAACTAACTGTCTGATACATCAGAATGAGACAGTTTTGTGTGATTTGGCTTCTCTTCTATGTATTCATCAAGACATCAGGAGCAAAGGGAAAGCCAGCCTGGAGATAGTGAGATTTGGAGCTGAGAGAAAGCTTGCACAATGGGGATTCTCCCTGGCACATGTTGTGGTCTTTTGCACCACTCTGTGAGCGGAGACGGTGTAAGCTCAGCTTCCAGATCCAGTTGGACATGCTATCATGATGAAACAGGAAATAGATAAAGAAATTAGTCAAGTAGTGGATTCTGTTATGCTGTGAAAGCAGTAGTTTGCAGAGTCACGGTCCTAATGCCCTGATTTGTCCCTTTGAACCTGATACAAGCATGATCCTGCTTTTTATATGTGAAGATGATCTAATTCTCACTGACTTAAAAAGGCCTACTCCAGAACTTCACAATGTGCACCTGAGCAGTTTATTTACAGGACCATGTCTTGTCAAGTGAGACATTTGAAAACAGATCCTCTGTCATCACAGAGGTAAGAGTTCAAGGTTGAAAGGGTACATTAGCCTATGACAATGTTTTTTTTTTATTTTCCCAAAGGGAAAGCATACTTCACCTAGATTTGCAAGTTACTAATGTAGTAGGTGCGTTTGCAAAATGTTTCTCTGTGCATATACTTCTTACAAAAGTGAACATTTATACATCTTTCTTGCCACTTATTATAAGGCGCTGGTCATTCTATTGGGAAATGTCACCTCTGTGGGTTTGGGATTTCATTCCTTACCCAGTTAAGTCTGAGAACTTAATGCAGCATTTGCTGAAAATATCAGGAGCACCTGGAATTATGTTGACATGTGGAATTGCACCAAGTACCAAATACTAGTAAACAGAAATCTATTCAGGCTGTATTATTTTTTTTCCAAATAGTGACTGGTACAGTCTGACTGCATATATCAAATTTATTTCATTGTTAACCACTACCTTTTGTCATGAAAATACACAAAATTTAAACTCATCCTGTAGATTCTTGTTAAATAAAAGAATTAAGTGCTGAAAAATTCAAAATAGAGAACTTTTTACATGTGAGGAAGCAAATGTGTACAAGGATTTTGAGAACCGACTGGCATTCCATAATGAATAGCATGTGAATAAATTCTCACAAACCAAAATCTTATTAAAAGGACACTGAGAAGCATAAATCTTGCTTATTAAAAAGAGAACAATAAGATAAGTGCAAGAGTTAATCAAGTATGTGGTTCAGCTACACATGCCCTGAATTTGGATTAGATGTTGAAATGTGTAACTATGATTTTAATTTTATTATTGTAACTATTTTCATGCATTAAGAGGTTATAAATATAAGAATATAATCTCTTCCATCACAAGAGAATGCTTCTTGCTCTATTATTAAGACTACAGATCTGACTACATTTTACACAGAACATGAAGTGTCCTTTGTGTGTTCCTGGCAACAGTAGGTTAAGTCTCTAGATAACCACTTCAGACTGGCTGCATACTTCATTATTTTTTCCCCTTTACAGTTGTTAAAACTTTATAGAGCCTCAAAACATATCCAGATGGACAGTAACTGTGACTGCCACTTATGAAACCAGTATAATCTAGCACAGTACACAGAGTAGGGTAAGTGTGAAAGGAAAACAAGTTCTGAATAGAGGACCTCCTTGGAATATTGGATCAGCCATCAGACACACCAATTCTGTTTAGACAGGCCTGTTATACACACCCAAATGTTCCACAAAACAAAGCCAACCCCCAGCCTTTCACCACTTTCCTCCTGAACACGCTGCCCAGGGGTGGTCTTCACCCTTCTTGATGCAGTATTTGTGCCTACATCTTTATTCACAAAATGAAGCTCTCGTTTCCGTAGTTATTGACAAAGCTGAGATGCATAAACCATTTTCTTCCTCTTAGAGGAATATCGTATCTTGGCAGTTTTGAGTTTGACCTTTCCAAATATGCAACTGCATAAGGTGAACAAATAGATTACTGTTCGGATGTGTTGCCATGCTTTTGCCAGTGGAATCCCCTACACACCTCCTTCAGCCTGCTTGCATGAAACTAGGATTATCACAAATACTGTAAGCAGAGAATTTGGTCAAGATAAAAGCAAAGTTTTCTGTAAATATAATCTTTGTTCTCTTGCTGGATGATTGCTTCTAAGCAAATGAAAGTATCAGTGTATAGTAACTTCTATAGATTTCTTTTGTGATGGGTACAAAAATAAAACTTTTTTTTTGTATACAAGTATCTCAACAGGATCATTCTGGATGGAATCCAGAAATGAGAAAAAAGCAAGTTTACATGATCTTTACAGCAACTAAATCTATGGCTTCATTCCTTACTCTAGTCAAAATAGGTGCTTATTTCAACAATTCTGACACCTATGTCTATTTCTTTGTGTGTTGGTGGAGACACATCTCAGTGCAGCAAGCATTCTCAGTTACTTTTTTATTCGTTGCATTCCACAATTTTCCAACTTACAAGTTAACTATTAAGAAAATTGTTTGGGAAATCACAGTTTTAATTCATGGAATTTCATATCCTTTTTTGCCTTTTCATTTCTATTCCTTGTAGTCAAATTACACGTTACAATCCTGGTGCTGCAGTTCAAGTTGTATACTGGTTGCTTCTAGAGATGCTTTTAGATGCATCGTGTAAAAAAGACAGTATCTTTTAACACATGATATTAGAGCTGTGTTTTAATTTTTACAAAAAAAAGATCACTTGTCGTATGTCTTAACAGAGCCTTTTCTTTTCCAAGAAATTTTCTAAGGATGTTAAGAGGCTTTTTTTTTTTTTTTGGTGTGTGTTACGATTAAAGATTGATTTTGAAGTATTTAATTAAGCTATGACTATTGCCATGTGTTGCAAAATTAAATGCTGTTGTTCAGCTATATTTCCAACTAACTTAATGAAATACAGAAAAAGTTAGATAAAACCTAAATAATCTTGGAGCCTTTTAACCATCTGTATCTATATAACCCTATCCCATCTTGGAAGGAATTTATCTTTTAAGGTTTTTTTCTCAAAGAAAATTAATTAATTATAGATATGTATTGATATAAATATTCTATAATTGTATATATGTATATGGATGTATTTGTTCTGATATTTCAGTTTGTTTGTCTGTTTTTTCCATGTTGAAAAAAAAGCTCTTATCCCTAGTGCTTCAGTTCACCTCCATTTCATACCAGAGGTGAGCATACAACTTGAGCAGTTAGCTGCATGTGTGTATCAAGAACCAGATCATAAACAGAAGCACATTTGGGCTTTAATAGAATATTAACCACAAACCCAGCCTAGGTAAAAAAAAAAAAAAAAAAAAAAAAAAAAAAAAGAAAAAACTTCATCTTGGTCATGCCATATGACAAGGTTTCATGCCTCTCTCACTTTCTGGTATGTCTGGTGCCAGACTCAGGAGTCTGATTTCATTCAGATGCCTGCTTCTTAAAGTGCTGATGATCAGAGGAAGGGCTATTTGCTGACACATTGCTGGGTTACACCTTTATCGCGATTTTCTCTCACAGTAGTTCATTAAATAGAAAACTCATTCAATCAAGCTTCTGTTTCCAGAACAGAATTACAAGAATATTCATGCAGCCAACATTTGGACTTTGTGATTTCCTCATTTATCAGCAGAGTTTGAATACACGTTGAATATACATTGAATACTTAACCACTCAAGTTGGTTAAGAACTAATTAGAGATTCTAGGGTACATTAGAAAATATGCTGTGTTGTTAATCAACGCTGTCATTAACCAGTGCTGTTTTAAACAGTACATAAAAAAAAAGTGATAGAAGTGACTTAAAATTACTTTACTCACTTCACACCTTGTGGCTGTATCTACTTTACACCTTTTAATTTTTCAGCCTTCTGCCTTTGAATTTGAGGAACCATAACAACATAGAGTTTATTTGTCCTGATATATTTCCTTCAGAAATTCTCCAAACTCTCCTTTAGGGAATTATGTCTGAGTAATACTTGAGAAGGGAGTGACTGAAGCCCTTCAAGGACAAAAGAGACAACAAAGACTTGGCTCCTCCTCCCTGTATGCCTCTTGATTTTGCAAGTCTTGACTTTGAGCAGAAAATAGGATGCATTTTGTTTAGCTAGAAGGAATGCTTTTCTAAATTTCATAGAGTCATTTGTTAACCTGGGGAGCTAGATTACATATAAACAATATTCTTGTCCTAGATAAACCAGTTGAAAACTTAGCAGTCTCCGTTGATTTTGCTTAAATTTAATTCATAGAATTTGAAATTGCTCAAATTTAATTCATAGAAATTGGAACTGGAGATGGTCTACATAATGAACTGTGCATAACATCATTAAAAATAATGTAAAAAGGCTTGGCTTGACAGAATATAACTGAAGAAAAATAGCATATTTCTGTATGCAGATGCTGTTCTTTAGCAAGGTTCTATGCCAGAAAAATGTAAATCCAATGTAATAATTAGTGTATTTTTTCTAGAAGGAGAGGGAGTCAAGATTAGTGAAAAGGTGAGTTAGTTTTGTCTCCATCAGCAGATTGTAAAAATACAAAAATTGAAAACAGAGGGAGAGAATGTTTCCTGAACCATTTCTCTGAACTCTCCTATCTCCTCCCATCTTTTCTTTTCAAGACCATTTGGACAAACATCAGTCAGCCTTGTTACTTTAGACCTTGTCGCTGATATTCTGTGGGTTTCCACTTTATTTCTGTGTAACCTGAAAAAATCACATTTGCATCACAAGCTGACCAAAATGTTCTTTAATTACTTCCCAGGAGCTTTGCTTCATTTTGTGAGTGGGTACCACTTTGTTGCTACAGTGAGGAGCTTGTCAACGCTCCCATTAGAGATGTCTAATTTTACAGGATACTGTAACCCAGCCAACATGTGTGGAGCTACAACTCATTTTACAAGTTTTCAGGAAAGATGCCAGTTATTTAACATGCTTATACTTAAATAACTTGGGTTTTTTTTTTTTTTCTTTTTCTTTTTACTCAGATGTGATGGAAATAATCACAAACCACAGCAGACCCAAAACGTGCCAGGTCTTTTCTTGTCAAGGTGGCCCTTTACTCTTGGCTCTTTGCTGCCTTTCTCAGACACTGTCTTTCAGACTTGAATTTCTGTCACTTCTAATACCTTCCTTGGGAGCTCACTGTTCAGCTGCTTTTTGTGTGATGTCTTTATTTGTCTCACTTTTAATCCTTACTTGACCCTGTGGATTCTGTTCCCAAAATCGGGTCATCAAATATTTGATGACATGTTAGAAATGTAGAAGTTTCCAAAATAAGATGTTGAGGGACACCCGCTGCTTTAGCGGGCACCACGAACTATCTGTAGCCCCATGTTGCGTCTGTTATAATGAGTAGGCACGTAGTAATTGGTTATCAATTTATTTAGCCCTGGGATGGCTTCTGCCAGTGGGTAGGGAGAACATGTTAGGGAGAACATGAGACCACCACCCAGAGTTGTCCCCTCCTTCACAGGAAGGGTAAGAAGACTTTGCATACACAAAGCCTTCAGAAATTTTCAGAGCGGTTGGATCAGGTTCACATAAAATTCTGGCTTTCTCACTTTTTACACATGAAAAATCTGTGAATGATTTGAAAATTGTCAGTAATGCCTTCTGTATTTGTTCTGCCCAGGGGGATTTTAAAAATTCAAATTGGAGCAGCTGAGGGTGAATGAAAGTTCAGCCTTTATCAGTCACCCTTTGCCGAGTCACTTTCATAAAAGCAGTGAAGTAAATGCAGGAACAAAAACTGGGGATTGCTTGATAATGCTGTAAGTCAAAAACAAGGTAAAAAAAAAAAAAAGCAGACATGTCTAGTACATGTTACATTGTTTGTGTTTCAAATAAAAGGATACAGTCGATATGAAAACTGTGGGTGAGGTAGGTGGACACATTACACTGGAGATACAAGGTCAAACGCGAAAATGTGTGTCCAGGGAATTGCCAATGAAACCTAGCCCACTTGGAGCAAGTGAAAACACGATGGTGAGGGGCCTGATGGTAATCCTTGGACAAATGCTGCTCTCCTCAAGCCTGGAGTGAACTCAGAAATCTTCTGCTGAGCTGGGACCACTTTGTGTTGCCATTAAGTGAAACTGGAGCAGAGTTGAGCCCTGTATCACAGCTCACTTATCCCCAAGGTGAACACGTGCATCTGTTTTAATATTCAAGTGTTTTCTTATATGCTTTGATATTTCCTTGCTGGTTACCTTAGGGGTATTTAAACAGGGTGAACCTTTTTACCTGTAAGACCATAAAAAGGGAAGAGCTAACAAGGAGATATGAGGTGTTACAGCAGAGGTGATGAGGTGTCTTTATTGGACCTCTGCAAAGTACTATGTACACTGGGTATAAAATCTCTGTTTCATCAATTTGTTGGAGAAGGTGGGAAATGGAGCTTTTCCCAGTGATAGCCATGCTGCCTGCATACCTATAGGCAGCCTGTGATATGTGGCATGCTGGATGCTTAGGAAGGGGTCTGTATCCCTGGCTGCAAACAAGTGGGAATCCTTCGGCCACAAGTTTTAGCCATCTTTATGCTCTAGTAATGGTAGTAATAATCTAGTAATGGTCTTAATAAGGAAAATCTCTGCACCGGTTTCAATTACCTTCTAAATGGTGTAATGACATCAACTGCTATACTGCAAAAATTGAAATTTCTCACCAGTGGGAGGGCACTGGCATATTCTTCACAGCCAATTTTTATACACGATGGATGCATTAGCTTCTTTTCTTGCCAAGGAAAGCCTAGGATCTTGGCTTTCAGGCTCCTGAAATTTGGCATAGCCAGATAGTACAGCATTGAAGTCTCAGTGAGAAGCAGACTGCAGCCTCTGTGGTATACCCTTGGAGTCCGACACCAGAGAGATTCCCCTTTTTCAAGGCTGCAGCATCAAAAGTAAAGGTGACTTTTTCTGCTCAGCTGATGCACCTCAGTTCTGTCCGGGGGATGCCCACTGCCTTCCCTAAGAAAAGATTCTTCTGAGACTTCAGCCTGCAGAACACTGATCATATGTTTTGTGTGCAAAGTTTTTTGGGCTTCCTTTGACAGTTTTTGCCCAAAGAAAGAAGTGATTTGATACTATCGCAAGGAAAATAATGAAACATAATCATCTTGGGAATCAGTTTATTGGAGCTGGAGGGAAGAAGGAAATGGGAGCATTTCACTTAACCACATTTTGGAATTTCAAAGTTTTGATCAGCTCATGAGAAAAATTACTTCATTCCAAGGTCAGATTTTATTTAAAAAATAATAAATTAGAATTTAAAGGAATTAAGATTATGAATTAAGTTGTAACTTTAAAAAACTATGAGAAAGTTTGCTAGACTTTTTAAAAGGATACATGTAATAACAGGATGATCAGTGCGAGGTGCAGAAGTATGGCTGAAACTCTTACAGCTACTTTCAGGGTTTTGTTATCCTGTGAATACTGGCTATGTTGCTGGTTTTGTAATTAAAAACTAACTTCTGCTGGGATTGGAGCTTGCACCTCTTCTAAATTATGGTCCTAACCCACTTGAGTGAATAGCATAGATCAGAGCTTTACACTAGTCCCTGCAATTCATTATGTACTATATTATCCAGTTTTTATAAAATCATTCTATAACTTATCATACAAATATTTTCATATGTTTTCTCTAAAGTGGGAGGGGAAAATTAGATCCCAGAGCATGAAATATTTGTTGAATAAACAGCAGTTAACTGTGAACTAAAGTGGCTAAAGTCCTGCCGAGGGAGGGCTTTGACCACGTGCAGAATGTTAAGCCAGGTTTGCAAAGTGGTTTCTGCCATTGTGGTACTTCTTGGTCTTCTGATTTGCTTTGCAACAATCTGTCAGTGTTAATCTGAATTATACATAACATAAAAAAAAAAAAAAAGGTAAATCAAGACTTGAGTCCCCATCACTGTCCTGTGTGTGATATGAAGTATGAGTGATGGACAGGAAATTTGTCCTGTCTGTCACACAGCTCTACTCTAGAACATACGTGGCATTTGGCCACGGTGAACACTCAATGGCTGTAATTCTGAGATGTGCGGATGAAAGGGTCATAGAAAACTTTCCTTGTTCTTTCTTTTTTGAAGTGAGTGTAGACGCATCTAAGATAAAATGTACTGACCATTTATATTATGTTGCTTGAAACTAGGTATTCTATTTCCCAAAGATAATGCAACAGTTAATTTTCTGCTTTAGTTACAGTGCTTTTCTTCAGCATCAGTTGCTACTAAATAAGTCATCATCATTTTTCAAGGGCGTAAGTTGCAACAGGCAGCAATAACAATTACATATTGTTTTCAGATAAGATGCCATTTTCCTTTCTGGCAGACAGCAGTGTTTTTTTAATGCGCAGCATTTGTTTAATAAAACTCACAGATGCTTCCTTGACAGTTGCAAAGGAAGAAAAGAGAGGAAAACAAAACTAAAGAAAAGGCAGAAAATATAAAGAGCAAATGAAAGATTAAGCTTCCATCACAACTGTTCACATTGTGTACAAGAAAAAATGGATACTTTTGTTCAATCAGATATCTGCTGAACTGAGTTTGCATAGCAGGGATGTCCTATAGCTTGATTCCATGCTTTACTGCAGCATTACCTTGTTTCTCTGCAAATGAAGGAATACAAGGACTATCCACATGTTATCAGGAGGCACAAACTTCATGAAGATCATAGCATTTTGGCTTTTGTGATTCGTAAGGCAATTCAGCTGAGCAGGACAGATTTTCCTTTTGATTACTCAAGGCTGCCATATCTCCATGAGCTGCCTATCCTTTCTAGTTAACAGAGCTCACTAATTTCTAATTTCTTCACTTTCTCTGGAGTAAGAGGTAATGTGTTAAAATTTTTCACCAATTGACTTTTTGTTGTTGTTGTTTTGGTAAACTGAAAGAAATCGTATCCTGCTCTCAAGTTTTCTAATCTTCAAACAAACAAACACAAAAGGAAACTTCACTTTGATTCCAGAGCTCTTTTAAACATAACCAACACATCTTAGCTATTAGATTCACAGCTATGAAAGGATGTGAGACCAAGAGAGTAGTTTCCCTGTGCTCTTCCAGCAGGCTGCAGAGCTCTTGTGAGATCTTTGTCTCCCAACTTGTGCAGCAACTTAAGCTTTTCAAGTGTGTGCTACGAAACACTATGGGAAATATTGGAAGAGGTTTATGGTGCAGAGAGGGTCAGTGTGGTGAAAGCAAACATTTACAGTGAATAGAAAAGCCAACATGAACTGAAGAGGAAGGTTAGTAGTCCTGGCTGTTTGTTGCTCCATTTCTCTTTCTGAGTCCTTCATGATATCTGGAGTGTGGTGGTCAGACACAAACTGTGAAATGAATGTAAGCAAGGTCTAATAGGTGATGCCTTGAAGGAGAAGCTGGTTGACTGTGAGCGTTGTGATTGAAGTGGCTGGACAAAATACAGGGGTCTCTATATCCTGTGTTAAAAAGATAAATAGATGTTTGTATGGGTATCTGTGAAGCAATCCTACTTAGATGTAGCAGGACTTCTGCGTAGATCTGAGAAGAATCTCTCCAGGGAAGATGGTATCATGCTTGTTGTTTCAGGACTTGCTCCACCAGAACGGAGCACTCAGCTGTAAACAGCTCCTTACATGGAGTTGAGTGTCTGAATCTCATATTAAACAGGTTCAGTGAGTTTTCCCTCATCACAGTCCTTTAATTTCAACAAACATCTATACAGTACAGTATCTTCAATGACCCAAGGAATATGGCAGTGAAAACACTGTTTCCCAAGCTTAGGTGATCTGCTAAAGTTTGCAAGTCCAATTTGTGTCACAGCACGACTAGTAACCATTATAATTTTTAATTAAAAACAGTATTCTTACATAATGTCTTCAGCTCTTTCAGATGGCTGTCAGAAAGCAACATAAGTCAGGCTCCACAGGGAATGGGGCATCACATCCTGACTTTGGTGCAAGACACTTTTATTTCAGTCATCACACTGCAAAAAGCAGTGGGCAGGCATTGCCTAGTAATAGATGGCAGGCTGGAGAGGGAGCAGTTCCCAATTCACAGAGCTGCCATGTTTTACCAGATCAGCCTGTAACTTGTGACAATATTGTGCTCAAAATCTCCACTGGAAAAGGGATTCCCCAGACAGCTACAGATCAGGAGATACTTTCTCATTACCCAACAGAAACTATGAGCAAACTTGCTGGGAAAAAATCAAAACAAAGCCCAGAAACGCATCTAGTTTGTATGCCACAGCAAGTGCATGTATTTTTCTTTTCTCCTGAAAGAAAGAGATAAATGCATTGCTTTTGTGTCTCATTTCCTGTCTGTACCTATTAGAGCTAGATATTAGAAATAACTAAATAACTGTAAAACAAGAGGAGACTGCAATTTTTATTTTATTTTATTTAGCAGAATTTCAAAGAAGATGTATCTAGTAATAATCAGATTCCAACTTGCAGAACTGTCAAAATCATGTCCTTGAAAGTCTGAAGAATTGTTAAGGGATCATTTTCTGGGGATGAGACAGAAAAATATCAGCCAGATTCACTGTCCCCTGATGGCTTAATGTTATTTTAAGCTGT
Organism: Oreortyx pictus; assembly: GCA_036925125.1. Lineage (NCBI taxonomy): Eukaryota > Metazoa > Chordata > Aves > Galliformes > Odontophoridae > Oreortyx > Oreortyx pictus. The sequence goes on from JAUPFR010000005.1 coordinate 35,224,316, forward strand.
AAAATTCCCATTATTTTTAATGGAAATAGGAACAGCTTTTAATACAGGACAGCTGCATGTTCCATGTAGATTTCCACGTTCAATGTACCTGCATCATTGCAAATGTCTGAGCAATAGTTCGTGGCTATGCCCCATTCCTGCACTTCTGCAGCCAACCCAGGCTGTTCCCCAGGCATGTCTTTCCTGAAGCTTTGCTGAAGCAACTGTGATTCTTTAGACCCTGGGACTCCATCGCTCACTTTCCTTAGGAGATTGTACCACAGTTTAGTAGATATTGCTAAGACATTGTTTTACCTCCAGCGCTCATCCAAAATTTCATTTACATTAATTTAATTCTGTTCTTTTCAAATTCTTTTTTTTTTTTTCATTGGGTATGAAGGTGTTCCTTTTTTATCCCAGATAAGGTCAAACTTTTATTTGCAATTGGAACACTGTATTATTCCTTCGCTGGAAGGAGCTCATCTGAAACAGGAATAGGTAATTACATACTGTGCTTAGGGGTCTGCTAAAACTTTCTGCTTGATTAACTATCCCTGCTGGGATGAGAATTGATATTAGGCATGAAAGCATCCAGTGTCATGCAGAGACATGACCCCCCAGCAGCTTGTGGGGCTTCTGATCTCCTTGTACCCCAGCAGAGACTTGGTGCAATGTGACTATTCAAAGTTACTAGAAAAGGAAGGAATGGGTTGTATTCTGGTTTCATGTTGGCTGAAACCAAGAGCTGTTCTAACAAGACCAAGAAATGAGGCGGGTCTGTGCAGCCAAAGTAACAGGCAGCTCAATCAGACAAGGGTATGCTGCTTGCTTTTACTTATTTAATTACTTTCCCACTAGTGATACTCAAAAATCAATCAGTGACAGGTCTCCAGTAGCCCTTCCCAGCTGTTTTGGGCTGTATCCCCCAAAGATTGCCTCCCATAATATAGTTCTAGCCTTAGGCACTTTAAAGTTAATAGACTCATTTGAGCAAATGGCTTATTTGAAATCTATGTTGGAAAAACGTAAGCATAAATGTGCTCGTGCCAAGCTATAAACACATTTATACAGTGCAGTAAATCAGTGCTGCTGCCTTTTTGTGGAGCAACCAGGCCAATTGTGTTGCATGTACAGGACAAGAGGATGGAAGTGGTTCAGCTGATTATGGATCCATTAGCAGAAGCTGCAGCCATATCACCCCACTGGTTCTCATTTTGGTATTCCCCATGTGGACAAATTTTGGCCAACTTACTCTAAGCTTTTCATGTATAAAGATATTTTGGAAATTATCTGAAAAAAGTGATGGAGTGTAGGAAAGGGACCAAGGCAGGTAACAGGTCATTGCTTCACTGCCTGACAAACTTGCATAAATGTTTTTTTCTTGGAAAGGCTGTTCAAGTATGGGCTAGGCTGGGAACACCAAGGAGTTTTCCTATAGACGCTATTCAGCACTATACTGCTTATATTTAAGCTTGTATGTGATCAGTTGCATCTATTGAAATGTTTGTGGATTGACTGTCATTCTTTTGACCTCAGATCCCATCCTCTCTGAGCAAAAAGATCACAGAGAAAAAGATAAAACTCTTATGGATGAGTTGTGGACTGGAAAGCGATGCCTGTCTGGCTGTCTCTGTAGGATGTGTCAGTTCTGTTATTGCCCTCAACGTGGTACGGCATGGCATTTAATCTTTCAACTGAAGTACTTGTATTTTCTTAGTAATTTACCTGCTTCTCCTAGTACACAAAACATACACTCTTGCTTTTATAGCTAGAATTTCTCATCAGCTTTATTTGTCTTTGATGTTTTGAAGACACTTAGAAAGGCACCTCGGAAACTTCCATATCTATCTGTTTCCAATTGTAGTGCATTGTTACAGTGTCTGTTACATTAAGTTTGTGTTGTCCTTACTACCTACAGGGTCTGGAACATTTCATTCTTTGCACATCCATTATGATTGCCAAATTTCTTGGATGGACTGGCAGTAGATTTCATTGCTGATGCACCTGCTTTTTAAAGCTGCCAGAGACTTCATACAGTACCAGTCTGGTGTAGCTCCAAATTTGGCTTTTTTTCAGACTCACATTTAGCCTTTGCAGAACAAACATTGTATAGACATTTACAATAAATAACTTTTAAAATAATAACAACATTGAAAATGGCTTTAGAGATTTCAGAAAAAATCTTTGCATAGAAAATAGTAATTTACAGTATGTACATTTACTTATTTTCACCATAATTGCTACATCTGCTTTACTGACACTAATTAATTTAGACTAATTTAATTAGTTGTGCTCTCTGGGGAAGGTGGTGTTGGTTTTTGCAGCTTATGATCAAGGCCAAGCTGAGGAACACAGTGTTCCTAGCAATAACTTACACGAAGCCCTTCAACTCCATACCCATGTTTAGGCCAGATTGGGCCAGGAAACTGGAGCACACAGGACCTGCTCTCAGTATTCCTGAATTGACGAGATCTAGAAACTGATAAAATAAAACTTATAGTGGGGAAGTTACATTCCACATGGTGAGCTTAATAAACCCCAAACCTAGAAATATACATGCAGATACTATGCCCTGAGTTTCCCTTCGGTACCCTCAGTGAGATTCCCTCCTCTATCTATTTGATCATTTAAAGTTATTTAAACTTGCTTGAATAAAACACAGCTGCAATAGGACAGATCTGTTGTTTTGGATCAGTGGCACAGCCCCCAGGCCTGCCTTGCACATCACTCCTGTGTGTGGCTGCATGCTGTATTCTACACAGATGGGCAATAAAGCATGCAAATGCTCCTACAGTTTACCCCAGAGTCGCTGAGGTGTTTACACAGGCAACTTTCCATCTATCCCTCACGCTCCATATCCTACAGAGGTGTTTTCTCTTGTTCCCAAAATATTATTCCTCAGTAATTAAATTTTAGTAAAACAGCTATATCTTCGAGAACTGGAGGCTCTTAATCTTCTAATAGGCTCTTTGTTGTCAAGGAAGGAAAAGATTCTCGTATTTCCCATGCCATAATATTGCCTGTTAATTTCTTATCAGTCTGATACGTTTGCCAATTCTACTTTATTCTCTGATTTGAGCTTGGACATGAAATCTTTGTGAGCAATCAGTGTACAAGCAAAAACTGTACCTTTCCCTTTGAATGCTATTTCCAGGAACACTGCTATTAATGAGAAGCCCTTCTATAATTGCACATCTTGTGAGTCCTACTCTCAGCCTGGCGTTGCTGACTGCTGCACCATTGCACCAGGCTCGAACGTGGTTCTCCTGATTGTTTCCTGTGGCAGGATGTCACATGCATTGACCATATCCCTGGCAACAGGGGGGCTGCCGTATGGCCACTTCAGAAGAAAGAAATAAAGTGAATCCGAATAAGCCATAGTCCCTGCAAAAAAGGAGGAAGAAGAAAAGAAAGAAAGGAACAGCCTCAGAGTGGGGTCTGGGAACATCAGGCACTGGTTTGACAACAACAAGGCAATGAACTGAATGGTTGTCTACTTTCCAGCTGCACCAATAGCTATTTCTTTGCTAATTACCGTCCCTTTTGTGGAGGTGGTGCCATTAGCAGTATTATGGCAGTGACGCTGCTGTACTCATGGCAGTCTCCAGGTGAGCATGAGGCAAAGCTTACACAGCGTGGTTAGGGACGTGCTTTGGGATCAGCCACCAGGTGGGTTTCAGGATTGAGCCTAAATGCCTGGGTTTACTTTATGTTGCTTGCAAAAATCTTAACTCTTGATTTTGGCCAAAGGAAGAAAACAAAACAAAATAGTATACTGCTTGTAGCTCTCTATAAGGCTCCTGGTAAAAATCCTGCCAGTGGCTTATGAGGGGCAGCTCAGTTGTTTTCCCAGCTTTGAGATCTCTCCTGCTCCTGCTGCTCAGTCAGGTGGAGAGTTTCTCTGAACAAAGCTGGGTACAGGGCTGTGTGAATTCTCCTCTAGCCCTTCAGGCTGTGGATATTCATCTCACTTTCTGCTGTCGGCCGATCTGTCTTTGAAAGGCATAACCAGAGGCTTGTTTAAAGCACAGCAGAACCCCTCTCTCCATGCTCTGTCACTCTGTCCTGCCTGCAGAGCAAGCTATCAGCAAACACTTGCATCACTTGATTGCAGGTGATTACAAGAAACAAGAAATATTTGGTTTATTTGAATGGGTTCTGTCTCAGTCCTTACCCAGGCTGCCACTTCTACTTGGAAATATTTTTCACCGCTGTTATCTGAAGCCAGCAGATTATAACAGAAAGGGCTGATTATGCAAAAACAAAGTGACATTGGGCTGTCAAAGCAAAATCTCCTCACCACAAATCACAGCCTGGGCCCTGTGCCCACAGCTGCCTGGCAGAGCAGCAGGAATGCCTTTGTGGGGCCTGCGCAGGGACTCGTCCTGCCCAGCGGCACATCCCAGTGGGAACACTGGGATGGGTGTTAGGGCAGGTCAGCACCTTCACACTGCCTTCACGTGGCCTTTGTACATCACTCACTTCTCGATCTGAAAAGACATGGGAGAGAGTTGATGAGCACGGGTAGAATATCTACAACATTAATGTAAACAATCTGGAGCAAAGCACTGCCCTTTGAAACATGTTTGATTTGTAATAGAAGCCATATTCCTCTGCAGTGCTAAATAAAATGCAGCACAGCAAAAAACATGAGGTTTTGCAGAGTTTGAATTTTGTACATTGGCTCTGTTTCATAGGTCGTGTTTTTATATATATATATAAAAGAACGTGATTAAGTGGATTCTTTTTCTTTACATGAACATAAGCGTGCTGCCGATAGCCACAAGCTTCATTTTACACTGTGTCAAAGGTAGCTGTCTTCAGTCCTTTGCCTTATATCCCAGTTTAGTGCTGATACTTCCACTTATAATTTCAGTGCAAATTACTATTCAAAAAGTGCCACAGAACCAGGGCAGGATTCAGCTCACCTAACATTAACTTGGGTACTTGTTAACTTGCTCGTTTTGACTTTCTCTACTGAATGGAAAGTAAAATATTTCTCCCCTGTGCAAATGTTCTTTTCTTATCATGGGGAGCTCTCTAGATGTACTTGTTTTTCTGCTTATTTCATTGGAGGGAAGTAGCTAATTCTTGCTTCTTAATCTGCTGAGGCTGGTTCATTATGATCTTACATTACTATAACATCTTAATCTGATGTTTTAATGAGTTATTTGCTGAAAATCCTTCCCCCAACGTAGTATAAGACTGTTTAAAAATGTGTAAAACTCTCCCCTATTGCAGGATAAGGTTTTAATTTTAATTTTGACATCATTAGTAACAAAAACTACAACTTCTGAAAGGCTGCTATTATAGTCAGCATAAAGTCAGCAGTCACTGTTGAGTTGGGGTTTGGTTTTACGTAGAGGTTATTTCTAGAATGAAGAAGTGGCTTTCCTAAATCAGTAACATGCCCAAATTACAAGTCAGAGATTTGAACTTCCAAAAATCTCCTCCTTGGCATTCAGTCATCTCTCTTCTTTTTCTCTACTTAATTTTTTTTAGAACTGGCAATTTCTATACTAGCTGTGCTACCTAAGGCCAATGGCATCAGTAGGAATACTGCCATAAGGGAAAAAAAAAAGACTAACTTCAGAGAAGGCCTGCTATGAAAGGGATCTGGAAAGTTCATTGCCCTGGGGTAAAGTAAATGACGTGAAAAGAGCTGGGAAATGTAATTCAAAGCCAAGATACTCATACTCTTGGGCAAAATGGGAGCTCTGGAAGGTCATAGAAAACTGAGTTCATGGAAAAGGTGGTTTTATATATATATATATATATATATATATATATATATATATATATATTTAAAAATGGAGAATGAATAAGTTTTGCTAAACTGCAGAATAAATAGAATTTCCTCATGGAAAATTCTAAGGAGAACAACAAAAAAAAAAATCTGAAATGATTTTGGTGCTGCTATGTAAGCATTCACTGTAGAGGGTGGGTTCGATGTACCTGCACTACTACTGAGAAGCACTATGTTACTGCAGAAGGCTTCTCCTTACCTCTCTGCTATCTGTCTGTGGTTTCCAGTTGGATGGGAGTGCATGGCTGCATGAGAGCTTAGAGCTGGCCTGGGCAGAGGCAAGAAAGTTTATCCAACCCACTTACACTGATAGCTTCCTCTCTGATGGGGCTCCAGAAGCACTTCTGTGGGCATCCACATCCTGCAGACTGCTCATGTGGATGTGATCTCTCTTCTGTTGGCCAGTTTCATCTGCTTCTCCAGAAAATATCAGGCAACTGCTCTGGGATGTTGGAAACCTCATGCTGTGGTCCTGTCTGGACTGCTTGGTCTTGTAAATTGTTGTGAATTATGCAATCAGAAACCCATGTATTCTGCAGTTAGGCAATTAGGTTTATATTTACATCTCATAATTGCAAACTGTGAAGAATGGGCTTGTTTTAAAATGGAATGGAAATTGTCAGTATCTTAAAACCTTTTCTGAATCTGACAATCTTTTCTGAAGCTTTGCTGTCTTCAAAAAGCACTTGTTCCTTGTAATTATGTGAAGAGCGAACTGTTTTTGTAAGCAAATGCCATGTAAGATTGAGGTTTGTATTCTTTAATTGCCCGTTAGTAAAGAAAGGGCACTAGGACATCTGATAGAGAAAACAAACCACATTATGGTCTTATACCCTGTGATTCACCAGGGCCAGAAGGAAATAATGCCCTGGGGGTTTAAGCTAAAGAAGAAAATGAAAAGTATGTGAAACTCATAGCAGATGCACCATGTTATGAGTAAGCGTCATGCTGAAGGATGCTGCTATCCAGACAGATCTGAGAACATAAATGCAGTAGTGCATTACAAAAGCACTGCCAAGTGTGAGCTCAAAAAAAAAAAAAAAAAAAAGTCCCACCCAATAACTTGTAGGCCTGAAAATACCTGTTTTTCTGTGACCCCTGAAATTAAGTCTGACTGGTGACTTGGAAGAAGTAGCAGCATATCTAAAGTCTTGCTTTCTTTATTCCTAGAGTTATTTGCTGAATACAGTAAATACTGGATTGATCCCTTTTCCAGTAGTGTCTGACTGCTTTCCATGCCCAATTTACTTTAAAAAAGATGATCTTTTCACTTCCAGTTTTCCCTGTCTCCTTCAAGACTCACAGATCACTGTCACCTTGTTTCTGGCCAACACCAACCACTTTCCGTTTTTCAAGCAGAGATACAGCAGAGTCACTCAGTGAACATATTTGCTTTTCAGCAGCCTGGTAACATGTTTCTTGTAAACAGGTGACATTGTGTGCATCCTCCTCAGAGTCTTGTATTACACACAGACATTAAAGAGAAACGTGATGCTTGCTGTATATTTTCTCTACTTTGTCATTTATGGTATGACACACTAGAGCTGCTCCTTTGTCTATTTTAGCTGTAAGTTGTGGGATGAAATTTGTTTAGAAGCTTTTCAGGAGCTTGGATGCACTTTCCTTAAAACTGATGGATGCTCGTGTCTCCTGCTTTGCTGTGGAAGTTTCATCTGTAAATCACAAATGTGGTAGGTCTCCTAAAATGGGGAGGGAGGATGTACAAAGTGCTCCTATTTGTTTCAACTTATTTGTCTCTGCCTTTTTTTCTATTAAGAAAAATCAGTATTCTCTTATCCCTGTTCAGCACTAGATCTCAAACCAAATCATTTCTCAAAAACAGTTTGCTATTTATGATCTGGTATGACCGTTGCCTAAGTAACCCCCAGTCCTGTTCCTCCCCCTCCCCGTGCAGCCCTTCTTGTGATGGATCCCATATGGGATGCCGCTGGCAGAGCAAGGCTTAACACCGCGGACCACTGAATGGGCCTTTACAGCACTGCCAGCCTTCCCTGTGTGTCAGCAGACCTGGGAGCTGTAAAGGATAGGGGATTGAATTGTTTTGCCCATACAAAGCCCTTATCAGTGACCTGTGTCTTAGCTGTTACAGTTACAACTGTAACTCCTAGTTACTGAACAAGAAGTGTTCTAACTTAACTGTCCTAACACATACTGGATTTCCTAAACTCTTCCTTTTTAATGTTCTCCTAAATTATAAACAAAATGAACAACAACAACAAAATGTCGGTGAAAGAAAAACAAAGAAATGACTGAAGATTTGACAGGAAGAAGGCAGAATTGTAGGTAGAGTATCTCCCTGTTTATATACTGGAACCTTAACAAAGTTTACTCAATATTTTTACCATGGAATAGCTTTGTAGAGAGCAATATGAAGCAAAACAGGAAGAAAGTGGAAGATTAGACTCTGTCATGTGCAAAGGTATGCACAAAACACAGGGCTCCAGGAGTGATGTTTTCCCTTGAGGAATTCTCGGTGCATCTGTTGTTGGCAAAGTTGAAAAAAGAAACAGGAAAGCTCAGACTACAATTGTGACTAGCATGTGCCTCAACACAAACTATTTCTAAGGAGATACATGATATTCGACTGTGGAATGAGCTGTGCTACCAATATTCTTTTAATTTCAGAAAAATGTGAAAGCCACAAAGCCGAAGAAACTACTGTTCACTTTAATATGTCAGCATAGATCAGCACAAATGGTAATAGTGATAGCACCTTTACTGTGAGACGAGTTTTTTGCTTCACATTCTGAAATTATTTTTTGTAGAATTGAGACATGGGTTGGTAGGTAGCAGTCAGCTGCAGTTAGGTTATACTACAGTGATTACTTAATCTTCTTGATATCTTTTGGCTCAGTAGGTGCAGGATGAAGAGTAGTGCAGTGGGTAGACCTTTGAGGCAGGGACCTGCTAAGTTCAGGAGGGTGAAGAGCAGCACAACATAGCACTGTGCAGATGTTACTTCTGTAGAGACTCCACTTCCATGTCCACATCTCTGATGCAGAGAAACAGACCAGATTTTTCCACCTCATGGCTGAGTCAACCTGTTGAAAGGAAAATATGCATGAATTTGCTACTTGCAAACAGTCTCTTGCTAATAGGAAACAATTTGTGATGTCTCTGGCTCTAGAGAAGTGCCAGGCATGATTAGTGTTGTTTAACAGAGCATCTGGCTTGCCTCTGATGAACAAGAAAGGTCAGAGACTAGAGATCTATGTTGCAAGCTAATTGCTGAAATTATTTATTTGGTTTGTATTAGATGCTTGGCTCCTGCTATACGTTAGAAGTGCAGAGTGCCCTCAGTGCAGTATTTTAAGTGCTTATAGTACAAGAAACTACTCACTGATCATCTCATTATAGGCTTAGCTGTTTACATCTGGACAGATTTTCATCTTTGATCTCATAAGAAAAATGAATGGAAGTTTAAGACATTTATTTTCCTTTGTAAAAACCTGGATCCAAGCAAAACACAGTTTTATCTGAGAAATAACAAGAGGTTCGAAATGTACAAAATACCTTTGACTGGCTCTAGATACCAAAACAGAAATTTCCATGGTTAAAAATTCAAGAGCGCTGACTCCTGGTTTCCATTTGACTCCCATTGCAAACCTAATTTCCATGCTACTAAACTAAACAAAATACTTCTACCTGTGGATACATGAATTAGCTATATGTTCGTTGTTTGATTTTATTTATTTATTTGCCCTTCTAGTTTTCAAAAAACTACAAGCAGTGTAGCCTCAAAATTTCATGAGCAGAGAAATCTCTGGTCCCATCTATTGGTGAGCAGGAGAGAAATGCCCAGAAAACTAGTCAATCTGTTCAGTTGTTCACCTAGATGGACATATAATCCAGATAGGTAGAGCCTCATTGATACCATCTGTTGGTTACCGAAAAAAAAAAAAAAAAAGGTCTTTCACTCCTCCAGTGGCATTTTGGGAAATTAACTATATGAATCATAGAATCATAGACTCCTCCAGTGGCATTTTGGGAAATTAACTATATGAATCATAGAATCATAGAATCCTTAGCATTGGAAGGGATCTCTGAAGGCCATCTAGTCTAGCTCCCCTGCAATGAACAGCAACACCATAGCTAGATAAGGTTGGCCAGGGCCTTATCCAGCCTCCCCTTGACAGTGTCCAGGGACAGGGCATCAACTAAAACAATAGGTAACCTGTTCCAGTGCTTCACTACCTTCATTGTAAAATATGTTTTCCTTGTATCTAACCGTATCAGTTACAATTAAATGATTGACAATGTCCTACCACTCTTCCTGGCCTTTTATGCTGGGAGGACTTTTCTGTAAGAGATCTGGCAAAGGATTTTGCATGTAGATAATGATGGAGAAATATGATTGTGATGGAGCTGAACAAAAGGAAGTTTTTTTTCACTCAAACCATTGGTAATAGCAGGACAACTGAGATATCTTCACTGAAAACTCCTTTACTGAGCCAGGAAACAGAAATTAAACCTTTAGATAGAGCTTTAGGAAGCTAATCTAGAATACAGCGGAATACTAATTAGTCTGCGTGAGCAGGATTAAGAGCTCTGGAACTGTAGTGTCCAAATACCTCTAAACTATAGGGAAATTTAGCAGATAAAGAAGGAAAAATGATTCTCAGAAAGAATGCATGCCTACGGGAAATTCTCAGCATCAACTGGCAACAATGTCAAGGGACAGTTGCCAAAGGAACTGAGTGAAGTAGATGATTTTATTTATTCTGAATGGTTTCCCCAAAGTTAATTATATCTTTGCTTTGCCATTAATGAAGACCTCTTTGTTCAGAAAGCTTCATGCTTGCACGCAGTGAACGCCTGCCTGAAGGTGCTTGGAAAACATTGTGGTTTGGAAGTGAGACAGTGCTGTATACCAGTTTTGAAGGAGGAGACAGGGCCTCAACGCTAGCAGGAGCTCTAGCTGGATATCCAGCAGTTATATGTGATGGCAACATCCCAGCTAGATGAAGCAGAAAACAGTCAAAAGAAAGTAAATTACTGGATTCATATGGAAGGGCTGAATTTCTGAGCTCATCGGCTTCTTCACTTGAATTTTCTCAGCATCTTAATCTTAAATGAAGCCTCACTGCTTTTGTTAGAAACAACATTCAGTTCTTGCCATACTCTCATCGGTGGTCATTGCTATTCTGAGATCATTAGGAAGAAGTGCAAGCATGGTAAGGAATGTAAAAGAGCTTTGTAGGGAAAAGATGCTGCTGAATAAATCAATACTGGGATGAATACAATTCTGAGACAGAATATTATTCAGCAGAATGGTTTATCACCAAAAAGTGGCATGCTGCATTTGAACTAAGATTTTCTAAAGAAAAGTGCATCTGCAGACAGCTGACTGATGAGTTCACATTATAAAAGCCTGTTCAGGAGTTCATCCACTGAAAGGGCATTTATAGGCTTTACTTTCTCACGGTCCTCCTCTGGAAAGAGTTACTCTGCTTGTAGGAGTTGCACAGCCCATGCATATCCTCCCATTGTTTCAAGTTAAGAGAACATCAGCTGTTTTTTCTATTGTGAACAGGGGCAAGGATGAAGGGCTAATTGGTTCTGTTTTATGAGGCCAGACTATTGCATGCACCCATGCTGGACAATGGGACAACAGTCTGAATCTATGATCTCAGTTAGACAATGAGCATTTAGGTCTCTTCTGAGGGATTTGGTTAAAAAAAATCCTTGTTTCTTTTTCCACACAATTAAAAAAAAAAAATTAGGTAATTCGTAGTGGATAATGTTAATCCATAGTTTGGAATGAATTTCTGTCTGACAAAAACTCCTTTACATCTGTAGTACAAACTAAGTCTACTAGACGCTTGCTATCAGTCTGAGGAAGAAGTTTATGACACATTTTTAGGGGTGTGAGGTATTTATTAGTTTGTCAATATTAGATACAGGCAAAGATGCATAAAGGCCATTGCTAGCAAATCAAAATTGCAGTCTTGCTAAAGAAAATCCACATATCTCTACCACATGATGACACTACTATGTTGAAACACCTTGCTATTTTAATGACAAAAATTAAAGTAGCCCAGTGGCTGTTGCAATGTGGACAAAAGTCTATTCAGAGTAATACTATCCCTGGAAAAGAGGAGTGGGAAGGTGGCTCAGGTCACATCTGAGCACCTGTATCTGAGGTCGATGATTCTGAGGATTAAGTCTTGCTCTTAATGAAGAGCCCCAGAAAGAATAACATAAGTTTTTCAGAACAGTGAAAACAGAGGATACTTTACCAATATGCTGTCATGAGACAGTGTTATTGGTTAACAGAAATTTTTCTTTAGCTTGAAAGGGAAGTGATTAGTGATCTGTACAGCTGGGTGTTTGAAGACAGTGGTTTTTAATTTTTGTAGATGTAGGTCACTGGAGGAGTAGGTGCTTTGTTGTTTTGTTTTGTTTTACAGGGGTAAAATTTAATAAACTTGGAAAAATGTTAGAAAACAAAGGACAGGGTTGGAGGATTATTTTATGTAACATATTTCATGAAGCCCCTTTTCTGGGAAGGAACTTAGTGCATCATGGTTCATTATACAAGGTTCCTCTAATATATTTTTTTTTCCTCCTGTATAGTATACAAATCTGGTCATTTAATCACCAGAGACTTCACAATATTTGTCATGTAGTTTATCACTTCTGTTCACAAATGCTTGTGTCCCTTTAGAAATGAAATAAACCTTAACATCAGCTGAATATGTTCACTGATAAATATATTATTTTTACCAGATTCTTTCAATTCCATGTGCCATGCTGTGCATAAGCATTTAAGTTGTTGACATGTACTTGGTTAAATCCAGTCTGAATGAAAAGTATTGAGATAAGATGATTATTTAAGTCTACTGACAGTTGACATTGAAAATAATAACTAACTACATAACTACACTTAGTGGCTTCATTTCACTAAATTTGATGTGTAGCTATTTGAAAAAATTAGCATAGCAATTGTACACAAATGCAGTACGATGTGAAACACCACTGCTTTCTACAAACACAGGTCGCTTCTCTTTTCAAACTTGCGTATGAGGTCAAGCTTATATTTCTGCCCATTAACTGTAAGGACTTCCCTGTCCTTACCACTTTTGAAAGGAGAAGAGAATAGCTAGCGACTACTCACCAAATCATCTGAAAACCATGCATCCAAAATGGATGCAACCAGAGGGGCTAAATATCTTCCTTTGTAGAGAATCCGGGGATGAACAGAATGCATTGTGAGAGGATTATGAAGTACAAACTAAGTATTAAAAAGTTTGATAACATTGTTGACAGTAGGAAGAGGGAGGCAGAGAAGAGCTTGATTTTCATTTTAATTTGTAACTTGAATTTACACCAAATCTAGTTCTAGAAGAGCAGTAGTATTGTTTGGAAACACTCTTTCCTCAAAGGTCTCTGTCTTCCTCTCTTCATAAATAACTTCTGTAAAGGCTTAAAAACATCAGGTGGAAGGAAAAAAGTCTGGTTTTAAAGCTTGAGCCAAGCAGATTGCACTGAGGTCTGGTTTAGAATCAGCTTAAACACTAACCATACTGCTGCTGAAGTTTAATTTCTTTGGAGAAGAGAGTGCTTGCAGTAATTAGTACAATTTCTGAGATGTCTGTTTTGGAGATTCCCAGAATAAATTAAAAATATTAAAGAGGAAGCAAGAATCAGCATTTCAAAAATGTGTGAATAGAATTTTATTAGGCACTCTAAATGCAATGGAAAGTGTTAGGTGAAGCCTAAATAACAGGTAAATCCTACTGCAAGAATCTGAAAATGGTGCTTGCACCTAGTTATAATAACAAGTTATCGATGGTGATCTTTGACTTTCTTAACGATTTATCCATTAAACCGCTGTAACACATAATAGTTTTAACAGTGGCTCATTCCAGACACTTTGCTCTTTTGAAAAAAGGGAGTGCATCAAACTGCTATAGATCACACCAGTGTGGTGAAAGAGAACTTTATCCATCAGAGGGAGGGTGGCTCAGCAAAGGAAAACCAGTGATACTTACTGGATTTATGTCAATATATCCAACTACCTAAAAGGCACCAGAGAGATGAGGGAAGGCAGCCATCCCCGCAGTTGGGTGCTTTATATAAAAAGGCAGAATGTAGTTAGAAGCCTGAAGGCCTTTTGTGTAATTGCACAAGTTACAGAATATAAAAAACATCCTAAAAAGAATGCTACAAGATCCACAGAAGATTGCTACATCTCACTTTGCATTTGAGAAAGGCAGGGACTGCAACAAAACAGAACTTCTTAATGGAGTATGAATATATATATATAAATATATATATATATTTATTTATTTATTTATTTTCCAGATTATAGCCTCTAACATTACCCATGTGGTCCACAGTAGTTAGGCTGCAGGTAGTCTAAATTGCAGATTTTCCATAAAACTATGTAATGCTATCCCTGTAGACCATAGCAGAATTTGAGGTTTTTGCCCATTTGCAGACTATGTTGATAGAATTAGTGCAATATTTAGAGATGTATTGAAAATTTTTTTTCTTTCCAACTGTTGCATAAGTTTCAAACAGAAATGGCATTACTTAGCAAATGTCACATTATCCACTGGCACACTCTAATAGGTTTCTCACTGAAAGACAACCTAATCAGGTCTGGATGTCTAAATATGAAAAATGGTTCCCACGGGTGGCTTACAGATGGCTGACGGCTTTGCTGCAACTTCATTCATTACATATACGTGAAAGCTAGTTTAAATAAACTATTCCAGATAGAAATGACATTCCTTGTTGATGACTGACCTGGTCTTGATGAACTTTAAGTCACGTAGCCTTAAACTAGCAGCTGACAAATTCAGCAAGGCTAATTTCAATTTAGCAGTATTAGCTGTCATACTATCCCCACAGAGTGAGAATCACCATGATTTGCATAGAACCTGCTTCAGAAATTTGCTGCATGGTTTGGGGAGAGCTCTAGAACTAAGTGACTTTTAGTCCCTTCACAGGTAGTTTAAATCTCAGGGTACCCCATTTAGCTGCAGTCACATTGGGTAATCTGTGAGGCTCCTTCTGAAGAAAACTGTGATCTGATTATTCCTACAGGTGGTTTCAATAACTTTTTAGAATGTTTTATTTAGCCATAGGAGAAACAGGAGGTCGTTTTCCTGAATTTGTCTTATTCTCAGCTTGATTTTATTTGAATTTCAAATATTTTCACTTTCCTGTTTCAAATCAAAATATCTGGACTAACGAAAATAATTAGAGAAAAGTATTTTATCTAACTTCTTGTGGTAGAAGTTAATATTTTCAGAAAACAGCATGAATTTTACAAATGAAGTTGAAATGGCAAAATCTTTGTTCTGTCTACTCATTGCTAATGGAGTCAACCCAGTAATAAATAGAAGGAGGAAAATTAAATCCAGCAGAAAAAAAACAGATGTGCTTTTTGTCTTGTATTATACCTGTGGCTTGATATACAGCTACATTGTGCACTTAACGAAAAAGCAATGAAAGCATTGCAAGAAGTACCACGAATGAGTCAGCATTACCCCCTGAAGATCAGCTATGTTACTGAAATCTTTCTGGTGGAAATACTTTTTTATTTCTCATAGTCAGCTTTGTTACCAGTTGTCCACATCCAGAAGTTCCCAGTTTGCTGGTATTGAAGTAAAGAGCTACCAAAGGGACTAGTCTGAGGTAATGAGCAAGATCAGTCAAGTCCTGACATTTCAGAAGTGCGTAAGCACCACATAGAAGGTAAACTCAGAGTATGTCGGCACAGCAGTAGCAACTCAAACACATTGTCTTAACCGTGGATTTTGAAGTTAAGAATTGTCTAGAACTGGAAAAATGATGAAGGCAATAAGGTGAAAACAAGAAAAATGGTTGCAATGCAAAGAAAACAGCAGTGATTATGTACATATCCTACAACATTTTACTATGAAAAATTTTGACACTTGCAAAATATTACACATTCTTGAGATACCTATGTTTCTCCTGTCTCTCCAAGGTCTCAGGACTTGGTCACTTATAACTGTTTTAAGTTGAGAGGCAGTCCCCTGAAGGCAGGGTGATGCATTAAAAACACTGCAAGATTGCTCTGCACAGGAATTCCAGCTTAAGTATCAGAAAAAATAGGTTATAAGACTGAGTCTGGTACTCAGTACATTGATCTTGTTCTAATCTTCCCTATTTGAATTTGCTTTAGACCAGACCTGATCTGACCTGAAATTCCTTGTTATAATTTTCCTGTTGTCATTTGGACATAGGTGTTGCAATGAAATGTTATCAACTAAATAATAATTCATTCAGTAAACAGTCAGGAATGATAAATTAGCAAATATGTTCAAAGATTTTCAGTCGCTTAGGTTTCAATATTTAACTTATATAATAAGTTAAGCAGTACTTAAGTCATATTTTCACCAGTGTGTTTGTGGAAAATGGTTGAGTAAGACTGAAAGAAAGTGGTAAGTCTGGGAAAGGTAGAATAATCATTTAGTGGCAACTGCACAATTTGAAAAAAACCTGATCATTTTTAAGGAACAGTATAATTTTGGAAATAAATAAACAAATCAACCCCCAAAATCCCCAGCAACTTTAGCAAAGCCTGTCTTCTTGGGATGACCGGATAACTACTGTGCACGTGGAAGGCACAGCCTTTCTCTTTCCCTCCATCTGAAAGATACTGAGTATCTCTCCTATAATGTTTTGTACTATGAATACATCTAGCAACACAGATTCAAGATCAGTTCCTGTAGGTAGGTGATCTCTGAATATATTAATGCACTGTTTTTTGTTGCATCCTTCATTAGCCAGAGTCGTAAGTTCTTGGGTTCCTTCTGTGACTTTGGAAACATTGGGTTTCCGGTCTGGATTTAAACACCTTTTTTCTACAGAGATTTTACTGGCTGATGATCCATCCTGGTGTTACCATAGAATAGCAAACAGATGGAGTAAGTTTACTTTCTCTGAAAGCAACTGGATAATTTCTGTTATTGGCAAAAGATAAAACCAAAAGCTAAAAATTATATTCAGAAAGTTCACTGTGAACATGGAGTGCTACAGGAAGCAGCAAGCTTATCAGAGATCTCTGTGTTGCCTATAATATCAAGTGTTTTGTTCACAGAGAGACCAGACAAACAAATTGGCAAGATATGTCATTATAGTCTAGACTGAAAAGGATCCCCTGAGAAATTAATGTCCAAATCTTTAATGTATCACATTTTATGTATTTTATCTACAGTAGTGCAGCTTTTCACATCTCTAAGAAATATGTAGTTAAAACATGTTGAAAATTGAAGGAAATAAAAGGAATTACTGTGCTCTTTTTTTTTTTTTAATCTAACTGCACACTTTCCCAAATGCAACTTGAAGCCCCATTCAGCAGAATATTTACACGTGTACCCATGTCACTCTGCCCACACACTTCCCGTACTCACCAGAGTTCATCTAAGGCTTTAAACTAGGTGCTGAATTGCTCTACTGTATCAGAGTCATAAGTTAGACTTCATTTTTTTTGAGGTGGAGCATGAAGATCTAGCTGTTCCTCTTGGAATCAGCCGAAGATCGTAAGAAAAAAGAATGGGGAATTTTGTTCCTCCCTTCTTGTGGGTGTTGCCAGACACATCACCAGAGCTGATGAATCAAAAGTACCCTGGACAGTGAGGTGTGACATGGCAGGCAGCTTCTTCATGACTATTTCAAGCATTCTGAGATCGTTGGCTTTGCATGCATGTGTTGAAAAAACATGCATGAAAATGTCACACATTGAATTAAAGACGTATGAAGGAAATCTTACATTGCAAGGGAGGCTTTCTTTTTTTCCTTAATTCTTTCAAGGAAAACAGAAACCAATCCACTTCAGCCGACTGGGGTAGAACATAGGTACTACAAATTGTTTTGAATTGTTTGTATGCTGTGTGCATTTGTGGACATTCTTCATGTTGAACAAATATAGCTGCCATTGCATGTGTATCAAAAGAAAAAAGGAAAAAAGCACAATCTCTGAAAAGATTTAATTCCAAAAATAGGGTAATTTCTTGGAATTTTTTTCCCTTTCCTGGAGAAGCATATCAGATTGTTCTAGGAGGGATGCTGTATCTGTGACTCTTTGGACGTGCAAGGCCTCACCAGGGCAGAGTATCCTTTCATCAAAGCGTAAACAGATGATTCTCAACTGCAGAGATTTTGTACTGCAATAAAACATGTCATATTGAAGGAATACATATAATGCCTTACTGTTCTTTCATTAGCGAATAGAATCTCTATTAAACAGCAGTGGTAACATTATTCAAAACTTGTAGTCTTAGCTCTTTACTTTTATGCTTTAGCTTGCTCCAATGTCACTTCTGTACCCCAATGCCTCCTACCTCACTTTTCTCTCTGAGCTGTGTCAATTCTATCGAAGTGTTGTGGAAACCATAGCCAGATCTAGTCAGCCTGCCTGAAAGCATGTCAGGCAATAGTTTTCTGATAGCAAAACACTGTTTTAAATACAGCTCTTTGCATCTACTGAAGTTGTGCATTTAAGGAGAATTCTTGTAAGACTTTTTTGCCATTCTTGTGAATCGAAAGCAGTGTTGGTGTTCTGCTGGCTGCTGCTGTGTAATTTCAATAGAAATTGGAGGAACAGGAGGTTTTCTGGATGTTTGATTATGCATGCACTGGATACCCACTCCTCTCTACTTGAATAATGCATGGGAACCAAGAATTGTTTACTTTAAAATATCAAAATGAGAAATGACCATGTTCTGAAAATAAAACCTGTGACTCTGCCATCTCTAGCAAAGCCCAGTGGGAGGGATTGGATTGCTGAAGCCAGGGAGGCCTCCTTTTCCTTATTTGTTATCATTTAACAAAATCTGAAGGCATCTTCCCTTGCAGAGAGCAGGAAATAATTCCTATGCTGCTCCAAGGCCACACAGAGGTTACGGTGCCCATTTTGCTTGTGGTGTTAAACAGCACTGTGCTTCGGGATCCTGCTTGAGCTGCACTGAGTCACTCAACACCAGGCAAGGGAAACCAGAGTGCACATGGATCCCTTCCAACACAGGATGTTCTATGATTCT
This sequence comes from Oreortyx pictus, assembly GCA_036925125.1. Lineage (NCBI taxonomy): Eukaryota > Metazoa > Chordata > Aves > Galliformes > Odontophoridae > Oreortyx > Oreortyx pictus. The sequence continues at coordinate 35,243,141 of JAUPFR010000005.1, forward strand.
ATGTAGGGTGGAGTGTTTCTGACCTAGTAACAGTTGGAAACACAGTTCTCATTAGCCGCCAGCCATATCTGAATAGTGCTGTTTTCTGCTACTGGGAAGATTGCCTATGGGCGAATTTCAGAAGGCATAAGGCAGCAGACCAAAAGTTCCCGCCAAAGTGTTCCTGTTAATTGGTGATTGTTTTGGACACCTGAACATGAGCATTGTGAATCAGTGTTGTATTTCCAGCCTCTGCTCTGAGCCTGCTTGAAATTAGTGGCCTGAACTCTTACAGCGATAAATGACAGTACCCCATTGAGAAGGACTAGTATACATGTTGTCTGCATGTTAATAAATGAAACAAGGGTTCTCCTAAAAACAAGAACAGGCCACATGACATTTATGTAATGCAGTGTTCAAACATCAACATCTGGAAGATAGAATACAGCTGCCACTCCTGCTGTGGGATGAGACAGTTTGGAGGTGTCAATAGCTGACAAGTCTTTGCCTTATATAGAGCAAAATGTGGCATTACAGACCTCAACAGCAACATTCTCAAAGGCTTTTGTGCTTTCTCTAGGGTTCATCTTTATTCTCCGTATATGGAATCAAATATTTTGAGACAAGTGCAATTTTTGCTAATCAAAGTATATCTAATCTTTTGAACAATTTATAACATTTAAAGAATGCACATCTCAGATTTATCTTACACAGATCTTATTTATCTAACCAAAATTGATTGTTATGCAGACTGAGGATTTAAATATAAATATAGTAAATATAATAACTTTTATACAGTATTATAAACAGTGAAAGGACTTTGAAGTGGATCTGGCTACAACCTTAGGGCAAACCTCCCAAAATAATACAAGTCCGTAGGTCTGCACTGATATGGAAGAATTGTATTTCTTCATGTTAGCTTACTGTAATCAATATGTGGCTTTCCTTGTATGGATCCCATTTCATACCTTGAACCTCTGTGAGCTTTGGATGTTTTACCCTCCTCCATTTTCTGCCTTGTTAGTACAGAAGAAACATATGGCATATCAGATACCAAATGGCCAGCAATGTGCTCTTTGCCTTACCAAGTATAACTACAGCTAGAGCAATAAGCTAAACACTCTGCTCGTTTTGACCCCCTTACCACCCACACTTTGCAGAGTTCCTGTCTCACTTTTGCAGGTTTGCAGTCTTTTCCCAGCTTGTTGTCTCCAGGTGTGCATTTGCAACGTTCTCAGTAATGCAAGAGAGATGGGAATTGGGCTGTGACGCTGGGCTGAAGTCCCCAGCAGCCTCAAGCTCTGTCCATAGCCACTTCTGCCCAGGTGTTTCACCCTTGCCTAGGTTTTAAGTGTCAAAGAATGTGCACCAGGACAGATTTCAACCCACAAGGGATATGCAGAAGGGATGGGCATGTCACTGCATTTATTAAGGGAGCACTGAACTGGTGGAAAAAAAAACAGAAATTTCCAAAGCCCATTATATTCCTTTTCACATCTTTGGCTTAACTCATGCTGGGTGAAATTCTTTGCAGTTTTAACCTCTCCTGATCCACACTTTTAATACAGTTGTTAGAGTCAACTGAGTAAGATAGACCTCTTGGAGCACATTCAGAGGGCTACAAAAATGATCCAATGGAACACCTCTCCTATGAGGACAGACTGAGAGAGCTGGGGCTCTTCCACCTGGAGAAGAGAAGGTTTTGAGAGGACTTTATAGTGTCTTTTCAATATATAACGGGGATCTACAGGGAAGAAGGGAACAGACTCTTGAGCAGGATCTGTTGGGAACAAGGGAAAATGGTTTCAAGCTTAAAGAAGGGAGACTTAAGTTAAATATAAAGAAAAAGTCTTTTATAGTGGGGGTGGTGAGGCACAGGAACAGGTTGCCCAGAGATGTGGTGGATTCTCTGTCCCTGACGACTTCCATGGCAGGGTTGGATCCGGCCCTGGGCAACCTGATCTAGCTGTGATGTTCCTGTTCATTGCAGGGGAGTTGGACTGGATGACCTTTGAAGGTCCCTTTCAACTCTAAGGATTCTATGATTCTGTTCTATGACTCCAATATGTTCTCTCCCATTGCTACATTACCAAGAGTGTTCCAAGGAAATCACAATCCTTTTGATGTTAGTTATTTGGGAGCTTTTCTTCCACAGCTTGTATTTCAGCAGAAAACCTAGCAATCTGTTTGTGCTTACTGGAGGAAAAGATATGCCAACATAATTACATTGGTCAGTTAGGGAATAACAAGTGAGTACAGATGAAATATTTAGATCTAAATAGTCTGTTTTCATGTGCTGTGATTGTTGCTAATAAGTCAAGAGCGTGTGGTTTGTGGTTCGTGGACAGGATGAGGAACCAGGACATCTGGGTTCCTTTTCTAGGCTTGCCACAGTGAATTGAAGGAGTCATCAAGCTTTTTTATACCTCACGGGTTGGAAGCGGATAACAACACTCTGGGGGCTAATTCTTTAAAGCTGTAGTTTACAGATGTGCAGAAGGGAAGAGCAATGCAAGTGGTATGCAGAAACTCTGTCCACCTATAACTTTAAATCTAGATATCCAGAGAGTCTCTCAAGAAATGTGTCCTATCTTGGCTTAAAGAAACTGACAAATTCATAGCAATGACAAAAATAAAAGGAAAATTAAAAACAAATTTTTTGAGCAAAAATTCCACATGAAAGTATGTGATCTTAAATTTTATGACAAGCTTTTTGGGTTTTTCATTCAAGTGTTTATTTTTCCCACATTTTAGTTTCCCATTTGCTTTGAAAGGTGAATCACTAGGGTGAATTCACATGCTTTGCTATACAAGGAACAGAACAAGCAGTGTAAATTCTGGTCGGACATGCTGTTTTACATCACCATAATTTCTTTCACATTAATTTCCCTAAAAAGGCATCCTAACCCTCACCATGCACACATCTGTGTATTGATGGATGTGGAATCATTTAAATAACTATATGGTGAGACAAAGCAGCTTGAACAACCAGAAGATTTAGCAACAAAAATTCTTTTCCTATGGCATAAATTTCACTAGTAGTAATTTCAACTTGAAATGGAAAGCATAGCATTACAGTATTTGAGCACAAAGGCCAGATTTCCCTAGTAGCCAGTTAGACCCCATGGTCGCATGAACACAGCAGGAGAAACCTAAAATGATTTTGTTTCCTAGAGATACTAATTCCATTGCTGGAGAAAATGTAATTATATTTATATTGACATTATAATGATAACTTTGCAGGCCAGATTGCGATCTGTCTGTTAGGCCAGATAAAAACACAGCACCAGCAGAGACCTCAGGAATTTCTATTGCTCTGTGGTAGGGCTGGCAGACCAGCTAGTAATTTCAGAAGTAAAAAAAAAAAAAAAAAAAAGTTCATTCTGTGAAAAATTTAGTTAAAATTAATTTTGTGTTAACTATAAAACCTCTCAATTTTGTATTGATCATCGCATCCACAAATGAGCTCCGTCTAGAGTTTGCAATTTGCAAACTGGCGTTTTTTTTCTGAATATCTGCAAAACCTGGTCAACGTTGATTTTACCATTCTTCAGCCAACAATTTATAGTCCACTTTAATTCATGCTTTTTCTACATGGCCTTTTCTACATGATCCGCTTAAAACATTTTACTCTGACAAACTCAGATATGAGTATTAAGAAAGGAACAGCATCCTTTGTACAACATTTTTAAAGAAATTATTCTGTGTATCCATTCAGGGTATTGTCTTCAGTGTTTTCTTCAGCTCTCAAATTGAAGCAGTTTCCATTTTCTAAAATAATTACCTAAAGATATTTGCATTTTTTGTTAAAATCATCCAGATTTTCAGACTGAGATTCACTGAAACAATTCCCTTTTTCTTTTATCAAACAGTACTGAAAAAGAAAGAAAAAAAATGGAAGAAGGAATGAAATGATTTTTTACTTTTAAATTATATCTGTACTGCTACAGGAGTGAAATAAAGGATATAAAAGTGAAATAACGAACAGTAAAAAATATTTAAGTTCAGCATAATACTTTGTACAAAACAAGTTCCCACAAAACCATCCACAAAAATCTCTCAGTGGGGGATTAAGATACAAGAGAGTGCATATGACCTCAGAAACAAGTGCACGTTTTTAGATGTTGAGCTGAAGATAGGTCCTTTGCAGGTCCAATATCCCTTAGAAGGGCTTCACAGAAGTTAAACAGCAAGAAACTCTCATGCTGAAATATAAAGGCGGAGAAATTGTAAGGACTGCTGATAAGAAGTAACATGTGAACTCTGAAAAATAGGTGGCATTGAGGTTGGTTTGAAAACTGGCTGACTGGCAGAGCTCAGAGAGTTGTGATCAGCCGTGCAGAGTCCAGGTGGAGGCCTGTACTTAGTTTTCCTCAGGGGTCAGTGCTGGGCTCAGTCTTGTTCAACATCGTCAGTGACCTTGATGAGGGGATAGCATCCACCCTCAGCAAGTTTGTCAATAAGAAGCTGGAAGGAATGGCTGACACACCGGAAGTCTGTGCTGCCATTCAGAGGGACCTGGATAGGCTGAAGAATTGGGTAGAAAGGAATCAGATGAGGTTTAACAAGAACAAGTGTAGAGTTTTGCAGCTAGGGAGAAATAACTGTACGCACCAGTACAGGCTGGGGGATGACCTGCTGGAGAGGAGCTCTGAGGAGAGGGACCTGCGGCTCCTGGTGAACAGCAGGTTGGCCATAAGCCAGCAGTGTGCCCTAGTGGCCAAAAAGGCCAGTGGCATTCTGGGGTGTCCTGGCCAAGAGGACGAGGGAGGTGATGCTCCCCTTCTGCTCTGCCCTGGTGAGGCCTCACCTGGTGTCCAGTTCTGGTCTTCCTGGTGCAAAAAAGACCGAGATCTCCAGGAAAGAGTCCAGCAGAGAGCCACAAAGATGATAAAGGGCCTGGAGCACCTCTCGTATGAGAGAAAATCTGTGCAACCTGGATCTGTTCAGCCTTGAAAATACTTAGAAGGGATCTGATCCACATCTATAGATATCTAAAGTGTGGAAGGCAAAGGGATGAGGCCAGACCTTTTTCAGCAGTATGTGGTGATGGGACAAGGGGAAATGACCACAAACTGAAGCGTAGGAAGTTCCACAATAGTGTGTAAGAACTTCCTCACAGTAAGGCTGATGGAGCGCTGGAACAGGCTGCCCAGGGAGGCTGTGGAGTCTCCTTCTCTGGAGATGTTCAAGACTTGACTGGATGCCTAACTGTGCAACCTGGTCTAGGGAAATGCTTTGGCAGGGGGGTTGGACTAGATAATCTCCAGAGGTCCCTTCCAATCAATTCTGTGATTCTGTATTAATTTTGTCATTAAAAATCAGTATATAAAAAACAGAGAGAGATAAGGAAGGTCACTAGGAAGCAATGAAACCAACATCCAGAAATAAATACATAAAACTTAACTTTTTAAACAAAGTGATTCCTCAGGGGGAAAAAACAACCAAACAATTTTAGATTTAGACTCAAAATCCATACCACATTTTGCGTTTGGATGTCAGCTACCCTCTGAGTTGAGTACAGGCTTATTTATTCCTAAAAGAATAAACCCATAATAGTGCAAAGTAGGTGTAGGGTCCCATGACACTGTAGTCAAATATACACCTTGTAACCTGGTTTGTTTTGCCCAGCAGGAAGACAATGACTGGCACATTTCACTACCACAGATCAACTGCACCAAAACAATTTATTGAATGTATTCATGTATTCTGAGCAAACTGTTGCACATACAATCTATAATCACATATTGTAAGCAAACAATGTATTAGTCTAAGAGTAATCATTATTCCAGGGAGGAGTTGGTAAATTAGGGCAAGTAAGGGTAAATTAGGTTGGGTAAGGTTACACATATTCTAAGGGAGGTAAATTAGGGTAGGAAAGGTTAGATGACCGTTGGCTCCTTGAGACCTCATTTTCAGTTCCCAAAAATGTGAGGGATTGTTTTATATGTTAATCATCATATGGTTTTATGGCCTGTGTTTTTTGCCAAAGGCAACACACTTTACTGACAACTTCCCGTCATAGTTCAAGCCCTTGACACAAGTAATAGGCCATGTGTGGTTAGTCACAGTTAAGGCAAGGGGGGTGACAGAGGCATAGCTATGGCCTTATCAGGCCTGCATGGCTAAGGCCAGTTCACATTATTGCCTCATACCCCTCTCCAGTCACGTACCACCTCTGTCCTCCAGCAGGCTATGCTTGGGCCATACTCCACACACATGCATGATACAGTGCAGTTTTAAGAAAACAGTACTGTACGAAAGATCAAAGGATACTTAGTATAACAATAAAAAGGTCACCACTGTGATTTTATCTTTTTTCAGTGAAAATTGCCACTTCATTATAATAGACCTTGTAACTTTCTCCAGTGTGGTGTACACTAACATGTAGTCAGAACATATTAACACAATACATGCTTAAGCATTTATAAAAAACAGCAACAAGTACGTATAGATATGTATATATATATATATATATATATATGTATATGAAAGAAAAGTTGTTACATGCTGCAAGAAATTTGTACAAGGTTCTTCATTTACTTCTGTTGTAATACAGGGAAGGCTTCTTCCGTCTTATGTGCACAGTGCATGTTATTAAGGCAAAATGGCAAAAAAAGTTTGTGAGATGTGGACAGCAGAACCCTTCCACAACAAAACACAAGTTTAGGCCTGGTGTTGCTTTTCAGAGAAACCAAAATGAATACAAATTCTGGTTAAGTGATTAATTTTTCAATATGGAGCTGATACATGTTCACACAGCAGTTTGAGGCTGTCAGGATTACATACTGAATATTCAGACTAGAGTCTGACATCACTTGACTTGTGGATTTGCTTGCTCATTTATCAATACCAGTTGCCCCAGTACTAAGAGAGAAGCCCTTCATGAAATGAAATTCAAGGACTGTGGAACTGCAACCATTCGCAGTTGATAAATTAATGTATTGCAGAGTGCCATTTTTCAGTATTTATCCTGGCTGTGTTAGCTTAGTATGTTGTGGTACAGGTACACTATCCCACTGTTTTCATGAGACACTATCAGTGTGAGATACTGCTAATTCTAACGTTAAGGTCATCTGAATTGGGGGCTGTAAGCTTGCTTTTTCTTATTTAATTCATTAGGAAAACAACTCCAGAAGGAAATTTATTTGCAAGCTGGAACAGAACTAAGTTAAACAAATAAAAGGCAAAAAGATCTAAAAAGCCTTAACATTTTTTAAGTTTGTTTTTTGTTGAGAAAGATTTTCCAGGATAGTCAGAATGTCTGTTTTTTTTTAGAGGTTAAAAAGAAAAATTTGTTTGGGTCAACTGAACTTCAACTTATCTGCTGTTTTTTTTTTGTTGTTTGTTTGTTTTTTGCATTCTTATATTAAGATAAAACAAATAAAAATCTGATATGATATCTGTAATTAGGATACCAGCTTGAATTAGTCATTGCTCCACTGCCACAGTTGACTGTTAAGCTAAGAAAGTTAGCTAAGTTAGAATTGTTTCTCCTAATTTAACTATGTGAAAGAGAGGCGCCTTTTTTAATATACTATCCCACATACCTTTGCTTTTAATGAGGCAAGAAAAGAAAGAAATTAGAACTTGGCCTGTAATCAGTCACTTGGTTGTGGTGCCTCCTCCCATTCCTGGTAAGAAAGTGCTGCCATACCTGGAACTCAGATTTCTGTTAAACTGAAATTTTATCACTCCTCTAGCACACAAAGGAGATGACTGTGGGACACATATTAGGGCAGAAGGAGGCACATAAGAGCCACTGAAAGACCGTGTACTTAATGAACTCCCTGGCCATTGCAGCTGGGCACAGTGGTGAGAGTTCATCAGTCTGTGTGGAACACAAATTTGGCTGAGCTTGCTTTTTCCATTTTCGTCAATATTGAAAATACATCCTCTATATGTTACTTCTCTGGCATTCACCACAGAAGGGCCTTCACAAACTGAGTTCAACACCACAGCATTTTTATAAATGCTTCATAGAAGTGTACAGATTTCACAGGCTTACACTGGCTTAAACAGGAAGAATTTTATGCGCTTTACCCACATTACCTGAGGAAATATAGCTCCCAAATAGTGATTTTTTCCAGAATACTATTATAATATGAGTGGATGAATATTGGCACTGGGTCAAACTCTCTTAAAGGACAGTTAAACTGTTTTATATATGAAACTTTCACAACTCGCTTGTTCTAAAAGTTTTTTGTTTTGCTGAACTCTTCAAACTCAATTAGAGGATATAGTCAATTTAAAATTCGAAGACTAAATTCAGTATTGTATTAAATATCTTGTATATTATTCATGACCACAGTACCTTCACTGGAATCAGTTTGAACACACAGTGCAAAGGTGAATTTTGAATGGTAACAGCTTTATGAAGTTGAATAAAAATGTTCAAAGCAGTTACATAAACGGTATAGAAAACAGGCTTTTCACAGTAATATATACATTTATAATTTTAAATTTATACAAATATTTGAGAAGAATGGCAGAATTCCCCTGCTTATGGATGGAAACTTGCAGAGCATTAATAATTGTTCATTGTTTTGCAAAGTGCTGGATTACCTTTCTGTTCCTGAAAATACTACCTTCAGTTCCCAGAATTTTAGAGATGCCTGAATTGGTTAGTGAGAAATAGAGTTTTTCTGGCAGTGGAACTTCGTTCTTCATAGCGGTGTTAGATTCTTTCTTTCTTCCTCTTTTTTGCCATTCTAATTTATCCATATATATTTGAAACAAAATACAATTATGTCAACAGCATAATTCTGAAATTAATAGAATGAAATCACCATAAAACCATGGATGTTAAGATCACTTTTACTTGCTATCAGCTTGTTTTACTGAGACAGGTTTAAGTGGTCAATTTTTAAGCCATACATTCAATTGACAATAAATATAATAGGAACTAATAAATTTTATGCATAACCGGTGGCATGGAATACTCTTAGACATAAACATAATGTCACTTGAACTAGCACATCCTGATCTTACTACATGAGGTCTAAAAGGAAGCTTGCATAAAGCATTCAGATTTAACTGTATGGGTCACCTCTGCCTAACTTCATTTGGAATTAGAACTATCTGCTTCTAGATTGAACTCGATCCATAGTATGCAAAAGTACAAACTACAAGTTGGAAACGTACATCAGCATGAGCAGAATAGTGGACAATGTAAACATTAAATGTGAATCACAAAATCCATTCATCAGCTTTAAAAAATATATATTTTGTAGGCTATTTTGAAACAATTTGCCCTATTTTTTAAGCACCTCACTGGAGATGGGGTAACACCAACCCTGAAGCAGAACTTCAGTGTAAGGGGCAGCATTCTTACCCTGTCTAGAGCACTGGAGGTTTCACAGCAGTTTGACTGGAAGAGTCTCAGTTCCTTTTCTAGATGTGATACAAGTAACACCTGTGCCTTTGGATGATGATCTAAATTAATCCGAGTATGATAGAAACTTCCTTTGTAGTTTGCCTGTTGCTAAAATAAATGAGAGGGTGATTTTTATTTTGAAGTCCAATTGTAGGGTGAGTATTGAGCAGCCAAACATCAAGTCCAGTGCAAAGTAAAACACAAACTGGACCTATCTCAATGTTGATTGTTTTTGTCTCTTACAGCTCCATACTTCAGCGTTGTACCATGTCAGATATACAGCACTGTGTTTTTGAACCAGAGAACTGATAGTCCATTCAAATTATAAATCAAACTTCTGAAGGAAAATGTATTAAATCCTTTCCAAACTCCTAGTAATTCTGAAATACATATTCATAAATTGCAGCACCAGTTGTGATTTTCTTGTTCTCTTGAACTTTTTCAAATTATCTGGCCTGCATGAGCTATCTTATTAATTCAAGAACTGCTACATCATTAAGACTTATAATCTAAGATTAATTAAGCATAAAACAATGAATTATTGAACTAATAGATTGACATTGCAGACTATCCGAACTAGAATTCTTTCCTTTTTCCTGAACACTGATATCCTTAAAAAGATCTGCTGGGACAATGATTTGCCTTCTATCAAGTCTGTATCTCCTTTAAGTCCTTTATCAGCTACATGAGTGTGTATACCTTCTTTAAGTTACTTACAAACATTGAATGCTGGATGCTAGTTGTGTGTTGGGATGTCCTTGATAAATTAGGCTATTAGAAAAGCTATCAGGAAAAATGGAGAATGGCTTCAGATGAGCCATCTCACAGCAAACTCTCTTAATATAAAGCCTGAGCTTTATATTTCAACCCCTTGAAAAGTTATTTTGCCAAGGTTGAGGGCCAGAAAACAGAAGGGGTTGTGGCTGATTGAGAAGTATTTCCAAAGAGCTAGAAAATGAGGTCACCCTTGGGGAACCATTCAAAGCCTGTGTCAGCCATGTCAGTATTGCCCTATGAAGCTACCTTCTACACCAAGTTCACCAGTTGTCAGCTGTTTGCTTAGACCAGCTCACAAGAGGCTGAGTTTATGTTCAGTGAAAAAACATGGGAAGGGCTCAGCTTTCTTTGGGTTTCCTCCAAAGGCAGCCTGGACAACCCAGCTCCCCATGAGCCCCTTGGCTGAAAGCTGCCCCACAAAGCAGTGCTAGGAAGGGAAACAGATGCCGTCCCCTCTGCTTCTCACCCTACACTTCTGCCCTGATCAGAGAGGGCAAGTGAGAAAACCAGTTAAAACAAGCAGTTTCCACTATTCACAGCACATGCCGGATGCTTTACTACACTACAGCAGCTTCATCCTCTCTCTCTGGCTTGCCCAACCAGCTATGATGTTTCTAATGATATCAGCACTACCCACATGAATATGGAAATACAGATACTGGCAAAGCCAGGTGGTACCTAGCTGACCCATAAAAACAAAAGAAAACTTGGCTTGTGTGGAACTGCAATGTAACGGCAACAGGACCAACACAATGAGGTGGTGTTACAACAAAAGAAGAAAACAGCATGCTCACCCATCTCTAAGGAGCTAGACTCACAGGAAAAACTCTTCAGTGGTAGTCTAAATGAGGTCTAAGAGGGGTGGAACCAGACTGTTGCCTCGACCTGTACTCCCAGGGCTGAGTGGTCCTTTTCTTCAGGTGCTCAATCAGTGGTTCAGACCGTGACTCAGCAGTTACCATATATGCAGCATATTGGAAGAGATTTGTAGTGTTTTGAGTTTCAGAGTTTATCTACCCTGCAGAAGGACTGTTTTCTGTATCACATTGTTATAAATAGGATAAGCTTCCAGAAGTTCACACTGTGCTGAACTGAAATTAGTGCTATAAATCAGTTGGCTCGATAATTTCTGAAGAGCCAAGTCATGTTGTGTCAGTAATAAGTTTACAAATATTTGTGTATGAATACACAAAACAGTTATGTATGAAATCAGAACAGTAACATCATGGCCATTTTGCATAAAGAAAGATGACTATAATAATGCTAAAGACAAGGGGAATTAGGTCTCATGAGTACAAATTTTGAGCTAAGGAATTAAACTATATGTGTTTGAAAGAGATCAGTGAGGCATAAATACATTCAGGAATGTTTAATCCTAAAGGGAATGAGATCTGTCAAAGCAATTTGAAAGGATAATACATTCATTTCTGGTTCTTCAGGCAAAGGAAAGCCAAAGAGTCCTAAGCATCATCCACTCAGAAGCTATTTTTCATGCTGACAACTTAGAAGTTATTTTTCATGCTGATGTCGTTATCAAAGTTTGATGCTATAATGAAAAGCAAATCTTGTTCTGGTAAGCAATTATTAACTTGTGATAAGCATTAGTTTTAGATTTAAAGATCAAAGCAAACGTACGTAAACAATTTGTAATACATACATATCCTCTGCTTTATGCTCTCACTCATGGTTTTATATTCAGTCAAGTTCAGTGTGTTTCCCACTCATATTAACAAGTCCAAGAGCACTGGATGAGTAAATACAATCTGTATGGAAAAGAAAATGGAGTTTATTTAGTTCACAGATAATATGTAATGGATGGAAAAAAAATAAAATAAAAAACAGGCAGAGATTATCTCAGTTAATGAACTAAACTAGAAAAGCTGACACTATTTACCTCATTAGGGAGACTATAAAGCACTTTCCTGATTGTGTTATTGTCTTCCCTTCTGAAAATTGCTATCAACCGAAAGATCAAAACATTATTAATAAATTCTTATAAAAAAAAATGCATCTGGTCAATCCTAAGAATAGAGTTCACCTAAGTAGCATTACTATTCAGTCCTTTTTGTGTAATGAAAGGGAAGGAAGTTGGCAGTTTTCTACACCAGACAAAAAAGGGCTGTTAATGTTACAGTTTCCACCTAATTTTTCCAGAAGTGAATTCAGACTGTATCTACACAATCGGTAGATCATCACTCTCATCAGATTCTGGTGTCCTTACATAACTTAATTCCACTTGGGTTCTGTGTTGTTATATGTTTTAATGCTTGAATAAATATGGCCCTTCGTCTTCCATTCAGTTTAAGCTTTCAAACTTTCCAATGATAACATAATTTTGAAAGCCCTTACTGAAAAGTTGAGTTTCTAAGCATTTCAGGAAGAACTAAAGTCTGCTTTGTTTCATTTGGGAATAGACTGCTAGATACGTATTCTATATCATATTCTTAAAAGGCAATTCACAAATTATTTTAAAGCATGTATGACAGTAAATACAAACAAGCAAATAAACAGTAGATTTACAGTCATTTTGCAGGCAGTACTTAATGTACCTGTCAAAAATATCTAAGTCTATTCTACATGTAGTAAACTGCTGATAAAAGAATACTTGAACATTTGTAAGAAAACAAGTTCATTTGCCTAAATGCTTGAGAACCATCTGATAATTAAACAGACCTATACCTTCAAGAGCTCTGACTGTGTGGTGGTATCATGGTCACATTAGACTCACTACTGTGTACTTGTATTGATGTTCTCATGTGACATCAAAGGCTATTTCTAGATACTGATTGTTTATAGTTCCACAACACAGCGAAGCTGTGATATTGGAAATGCCTACTGGAAATGCCTAAAGCCAACTTTCTTCTGCTCTGTGTGTCTGCTGCATGATCAGGGTTCTTTAGCTCTTAGCTCTGTTCTCTAGACTTCACTACTAACTGGCTAATACAGAAGATACAATTCTTCTGTGCCACAGCGTGACAAATGTAGGCAGTTACAACAATTCACAGGATTTACAGAAGATCTTGATAACTTCCTGCTAGTTCCCAGCCACTCTTGACACTTCTCCTGGAAGTTCAATACCATAGCAATCTATCTTCTGACCCTCAGGTTATTTATAGATTGAATTAATTTCGGGGGGGAAAATTGTAATATGAAAATGTGGAGGATTTTTTTTTTCAAAGTACCTGTAGAGTTTTAGTTTTGGTTTCTAACGCACATAAATAGAAATCTTTATCATTTATATAGTCCAGTGTTCTCTTTCTTAATGGTCTTAAGCATACCATTAGTTTTACATGTTCTTTTACACTGCTTTGACTTAAAACCAATCTAACTCCTTTGTTACAAATGGTTTTAGTTTACAAGTAAACTAGGTGGCAGAACAACTCAAATAATATCGAATTAATTTAAAATATTAAAATCCACAACTGATTGGAAAAATACTCTAGACCTAGTTAGTTTTATTTCTGACAGTTCTTATTTGTAAAACATATTACATATATTCACATAGTTTAAATAGCTAATCAGCAACATAGAGATTAGCACAATCTTTTTTTTTTTCCTTTTTTTCCTAGCTTCTAAAACATATTTTATGCAAAAAAAAAGAACACTAAAGAAAAAAACAACACCTGATTTATTTTCCTTTCGATGCAAAAATAATCCTGTAAATGCACTTTTCATGTCACAATGTGTAGCCACTTTGTTGAACTTTTAGATTCTGCAATTAGGTAAATCAGATTTCCTAGTGAAGATCTAAAGCTGCAAGCGCAATCTATCTTCAGTTCACCAGTGATAGGGGCTAGGGGCAGTTACTATCTTGGGGCCAGATCCTGTAAGTATGCACATGAATGCTTCACCCATCACAGCTGATCCTGTGATGACCATTACGCTATCCATGTGAGTTAGCGTGTATCAGATGTTCCCTGACGTGGAAGACGTTTGCAGAGTACTAGTCCTGACACTGTAACAGGAGATGGTAAAACCGAGTCATCAAATAAAGTCATGAATGAGATCCCACTGAGAAATAAATTATAGGCAGGAATATCAAATCATCACCTTTTTAAATCATGTTTTCCCGTTATATTAAAGATGTCCCATAGTTCTAAGAAGGATCAACTTAGAGCTCTTAATAGTTGCCATCTACAAACTACATCTACAAAAATACAGGTTATTTTGCAACTGATATAAACAGTGGAGTGAGGCAGAATAGCACAGATGAGGCATTTTACAAAACAGCTAGCTCTGCAAACAACCTCTGCTGAGCTGGAGGTTCAGCATGGCCCTTCTGCCTCCGCCCCTGAGGAGAACAGCCGTGAAGACTGGTGTCCCCTCAACACTTGGGCCAAAACAGCAACAGCGGGTCCCAAAGTCCCCTTTTGGTGACCTTGGCTTACAGAGATGTAGAGTACCTGCAGTGCAATGCTTGCACTCTCATTGTTAGGTCTGAGAGAACACACCAGGAGACTGTACTGGTTGCCTGTAGGCCAGTCAGCAAACTCATACACAGTAGTTATTCAGTTTCCTGTGTTATTTTGCCACTGCCTCAATATCTTGTTATTTTCCACCGTGCCTTTACAGATGTAACATCTCCAAGATTTGATCCATGTGCAGGATACTCCCACAGTTTGTGCTGGTGACCCTTCCGGGAGTGCTAATGATTTAATGGTAATGGTAATGGCTACCCACTTCAGAAAGGGTCATGGAAACTGAGGCATAAGAGGTCATTATTGTTTAAATATATTTGTTTTGCCTTTCTTCTGAGAAACTTTAAGTCAGAAGAGATTTCCTTAAGCAGACGGCCCAAACTGACAGCTTTAAGATGGGTGAGAAAGACAGAGTTAATTTAGTGCAAAAGATAAGACATTTCCTTGGGGAAATACTAATTCCAGGCCTATTACCCCTCAGTGTCGTTTCATGTTAGCACACTGCATAGAAAGGGATGTTAAATCTTTTTAATTGAACAATATTTGTCTTTTGCTTACTAAAATAAGTTTTTGCCTGGAGGTTAAGGAGTTTTAAAATTGTTTCTGAACTACATCAAATTTCTGGACAGTTTATCAGAAAGTGTGAAGTGAAGCCAGTCTGTTGCCTTACTAATTTATAACAGACCAGAGAAAGGAGAAGGACTTCTCCTTGTTGACCCAAATAGAATATTTATATAAAAAAAGATGATTAGGATTACAAAGTGCAGGCATGTATAGCATGTTAAGATTTGCCAGCTGTCACAGACACATCTGTGTGTGTGAATACGTGTACATACATGCCATAATTAAGCATGCCAAGCAATGAGGTAACTAAACTTGGTGGTTGAAACTAACGCAGATTCCCTCTCCCTTTTTTATCGCCAAAAGTTCTAAAAGTATCAAAACTACTGATTTTAACCTAATAATTTTATTTGCTTATTTGTTTATTTATAAATCTCAAAATGACCTCACACAAAGAAGAAAATGAAAATATCTTTTAAACTTTAACATGTTCTGTGCAGGGATATACAAATACTGTGATCTTGCTGTGCTCAGACTTCAACCCATTACAAAAAGAATTGCACACAGCCACAGTCTTGTTCCCATTTTCTTCAAACTAAAGAACCAGGTTTGCAGAATGTCCTCACTTTGACTGGCATATGCACTAACCTGAGAGAATGCAAGGAGTGTCCTGGAGGGTACAGTTCTCTTCAGTGTGCTTGGCGTACTAGAAGTTTTAAAAAGATCTTAAAGATATTTAGCTAGTATACTTAGGTGGTCTTCTAATTCAAATGGTGCCATGTTATTTATTTTTTAGGTCTCAGTACAAAGGCTTAAATACACTCTGATTGGGGGAGCAGCATATTTAAATTGGCACTCTGCAGGTCGATGCTTCTACGGAGACACCATCAGCACTCACTCTCCAGGTAACTGCACTGCTTGCAGAACACATTTGTTATTTTTTGTTTTGTTTTTCCTTGAAAATCCTTCCAGCCAACTGTACTCTTTCCACTTCTCCTCATGCTTACATAACTGCCTCCTCTGATCGTTACTGAAGAAACAATATTTTCCTTTTCTAATTCAGTCCTTACCATTGTTTTCCCAGCCTCTAGTTCTCAAGGAATATGATTTCTTAATTTAAAAAAAAAGTCTAATTAAGCTATTAATCAAGCTTTTCTAAGTGGGTAGAGTGACAAATTAGTCTTGTCTTCCACCAACAATCTGATGGATGGCAAAATAAAGATGCAGAGGCTGTTATTTTAGCTGGAAGCTCTCTACCATATCAGTTGTTTGGCCCAAAGCCAAAAGACCATAAGAAATGATGAGAGCTACCAGTGGGTTTATGAAGTATATTCCTTGTGAGGCCTGACATCAAAGGAGTGTGTCTTTATAAGCAAGATCTATATGCCTTCTGCAAAAGCACTCATTTTGTCTTCAAACTGGTATGAGGCCTGATGTTCTCATGTTGCAAGAGAAGGGTTGTCTTCTTCTCTGCCCTGACTCTGAAAGTTCTAGCCAGAGTCAGCATCACAATGTAGCAGTCAGAGGTGATGGTTTGTCCCGATTCCAGGAAATCCAGAAGTATCACCTCTTTCCTATCCCAAAAGGCAGTGCTTTACCTGCTCAGGGCTGCATCTTGAGCTATTTTTTCTATTGGGAACTCACATGTTGCCCCTCCATGGACTGCTGCTTTGACTCTGGCTTGTAGTGCTGACTCCACAGCTCATCTCCAGTAATGTTGTAATCCAGGAAACTGCCACCTTCAGTCTCATATTGGTTCAGTAGGTCCTGACAAACTTATGTACAGCATCCTTTCTGTTCTTGTGTGAGCATTTGTTGGAACCACCTGGTGCAGACTTCACAATATTCCAATGCTGTTACTGTAGTTTCCAATGCACTGCAGGCAATATTCAGCTCTGTACAGTTCACTAGTCATAATCCATCAATTTGCACAGATGAGTTGATTGAGATGCTTTTCAGTTTGTGGTGTGACAGATGTGCATGGCCATCCAGAACACGGCTCTCCTATAATAATTTACTTTTGCTTTTCAGTCTGAACTTAACGCTACGTGTAGAACCTTAACTGCAAAACTAGAGTATGTAATCAGTCTCGAACTTTCCTATGCGTCAGTAAAATGCCCTGTATTCTTCCCTCTTCTGTAGCCACCTGTCCATCAAGTACCTTACTCTAAAAGTAAAAGCCAAGTGGCTTTGCATTCATGGAGATTTTCTTTCGTGACAATTTTCAGTGAAGAGCATGCCATTTAATATGCTGTAATGCTTTTTAGGTTGAGATATAAAGGCAGTCGACATTGCTTTATCAGCTATAGGACTACCCCCAAACCCTGATGTTTTGGGTGGAACTAATAAAAGAGCTTGAAGTTTGTGAGGTTCAACCCAAACACTTATGGAAAGAGCAAAAGAGAGCTTCTTAACACTGAAATTTTACCAGGCAACTTCAAAATAATGAATCAGAATTCTGGTTGAGAATCTAATGTGAATCTTGCAGTGCCACAATAACTCAGCTTCCCTCTTCCTTCTGGTGCAGCTGACATCATTATGTACACATCCTTAAGTAAGCTCATTCTTAGCTGTTATTGATAGTAGGGCTACTTATGAATTGTATCATGTGTTTTTTTTATTTACCATTCACTTGCAGCTCTTCATATGAAGCTGTAAGGACAACACTGTGGCTGAAGTTTTCTACTTACGTGGTATTTTTCCAATAAAAATTAAGCATAAGTATTACAGCAATACAGTTAAATGTTCAAAAGTCATTGCTTCTAACTCAGCAAGACAAGTCCTTGAACGAACAAGTATAAATGCTGTTTGGCTGGAAATCAAATGTTATTCAGCAAAAGAGCAGTACTGAAATTGCAGATGAACCAAATTGTTTACTTATGATTAGCAACATGACCATTGTCTGGCTACCAGGCATACTGTAAATAAGTCTGTGCAATCTGTATGATTTAAGATTATTTGGAAGAAAGTCTCAAGAGAGAGGTAAACCAGCTCCTTTCTTAGTCACTCAGTCAGCCTGCCTCAGTGAGGTTGTGGCTACAATTGTGTCCTATTTAACCCTTTTTAGTAGACTGAAGAAATGTCTTTTCCTTTCTTTAAATATTTCTCCAATTGCTCTGTGTAGCAAGGTCATTTAGAATTAAATGAATTGGATTTTTCAGTTTCCCAAATTTCTCAAACTTTTTCGCAAGCAGTATTAAAAAATGTTGCTCTGTAATTTACACTTTACAACACAGTTCCATGGAGAACTTTGATCAACATTTGTATCCAGAAGAAATACTAGGCATAGACTTATACCCTATATTGTCCTTCGGTGGCTAGATGACCAGTTTGTCTCACTCTGTACAATACTTTTTCATATTCTAGTTTAGTCTCTCAGCTCGAGCTTGGCTGATGTCTAGGACAAAATTTTCAAAAGCAAACACTTCTCCTCAGTGCCAGTAGTAGACAGTTTAGAGAAAATATGAATAATTTACTGTGACTGCTCACAATCCTCAACCAGTAGTTTGCATCCAGGATTTGTTGGACCACTCTAAATAACTTTCAGACAAGAACAAAAAACTGCTTTAGGTTGATTCAGCAGGTGGATTGGACCAGCTGACCTCCAAAAGATCCCTTCCAACCTCAACTATCCTCTGATCTCTTTCTCACAACTCCAGACAGTGCAGTGAATCCTTGCACTTAGTTTCTGTCTAAAAGCAGGTATTGACAGTTAACCCTGATTCAAAGTGTAAATTAAGTGCTCTTTTATTTCTATTTGGACATAATATTTCATCAGTTAGGACTGAAGGATACACATCCAAACTTTGCCATTAAATGCTGCCTAGCAGATTTTGTGAAAAATAACAAGTTTAGTAGGACAAAACTGAAAATAAAAAGACAAGGCATAACCCTGCTATTAAAGACAGATGCAAGCATACAGAATTAACCTTGTAAGAGCTTATACTTTTCCATTCTATCTGTGCAAGTGAAATTGAGATCTAGAGAATGAGTCAAAGTCTATAGATCGTGCTCAGCTATGGCAATGGAAGTAGAAATTTCAGCCAGAGAAGGGGTTATTTTTGACTTGATTTGTCCTCTTCTAAATTGTGGTACTATTAAGTATGTTTTCAACTTAAATTAGTTTTAGTCTCTTGTGTCAGGAACAGTTTCTGATTTTAGGAAGACATTCATGGGAGCATTAAGATGGAGATTTTGCTCACTGAATGATACATGAAGAGGGTAATGATTTCAGCACTGCATGTCCTATTTTAGCAGTTTTAACTATCAGGAAAAGATGAGCTGACCTACTTGCAAGTAACAAAAATAGCCAAGGATCTTTAAACAAAATCAATCTCATTGAGTAGAACAGAAATGGAGAAGTATAATTGTTCCATTTGCAGGTTATGCGCTGCTCATAGCATAACCTGGGGACATGCACATCCAGGCACTGGAAGCAGTAAAACAGAGCACCCTCACTGTGTATACTGCCAACACTGATCAGGGATTATTGAAAATCCCAACAGATTGTTTTTCATAGAATTGTAAAAACACCTAAAAGACCTCTAAGATCATCCAGTCCAGCCATCCACCTATCAACAATATTTCCCACTAAACCATGTCCCTCTACAACATCTAGATGTTTCTTGAACACCTCCAGGGATGGTGACTCCACCACCTCCCTGGGCAGCCTGTGACAGTGCCTGATTCCTCTCTTGGAGAAGAAATATTTTCTAACATCCAAACTGAATCTCCCCTAATGCAACTTGAAGCCCTCTAATCCTATTGCTAGTTACATGAGAGAAGAGGCCAACTCACATGTCTCCAGAGCCTCCCTTCATGAAGATGTAGAGAGTGATAAGGTCTTCCCTGAGCTTCCTATTCTCCAGGCTGAACAATCCCAGCTCCCTCAGCCGCTCCTCACAAGACTTGTGCTCCAGACCTCTCAGCAGCTTTGCTGCCCTTCTCTGAACACGCTCCAGAGCCTCCATGTCTTTCTTGCAGTGAGTGGCCCAAAACTGAACACAGTACTCAAGGTGCAGCTTCACCAGGGCTGAATACAGGATGATCACTTCCTTGCTCCTGCTGGCAACACTATTTTTGATGCAAGCTAGGATGCCATTGGTCTTCTTGGCCATCTGGGCACACTGCTGGCTCATGTTCAGCTGAGCGTCAAAGAACATCCCCAGGTCCATTTCCTCTACACAGTCTTCCAACCACTCTGCCTCAGGACTGTAAGAGTTGCCTGAGGTTGTTGTGGCCAAAGTGCTTTTCCTTCATCCACCAGGAGATTCACTCAATCATAGGAGATCAGGTTGGTCAGGCGGGACCTTGCCTTTCAAGAACCCATTCCAGCTGTCCCACATATGCAGTATGATCTCCCTGAAGAGCATACTGGCTGCAGGATCGAATCCACTGGCTACAGGATTGAGTCCAGAGAGTGGTGGTCAGTGGCTCAGTGTCTGGATGGAGATTGGTAATGAGTGGTGTCCCCCATGGGTAGGTGCTCGGGCCAGTACTCTATGATATCTATAATGCCATTGGTAACGTTGACAGTGGGGTCATGTGCACCCTCAGCAAGTTTGCTGATGACACCAAGCTATGGGATGAGATTGACATGCCAGAGGAATGGGATGCCATCCACAGGCACTTTGACAGGCTTGAGCCGTGGGCCCAGGTGAACGTCATGAATTTCAACAAATCCAAGTGCAAGGTCTTGCCCCTGGGTCGAGGCAACTTCCATTACCAATACAAATTGTGAGATGAAGGGACTCAATGCAGCCCTGCTGAAAAAGACCTGGGAGTACTGGTGGATGGGAAGCTGGACATGAGCCGGCAATGTGCCCTCGCAGGCTGCATCAAAAGAAGCACGGCCGGTGGGTAGGAGGTGATCCTGCACCTTTGCTTTGTGCTGGTGAGGCTGCATCTAGATGTGGAATGGGTCCAGAGAAGGGTCACAAAAATGATCCACAGAATGGAGCACCTCTCCTACAAGGACAGGCTGAGAGAGCTGGGGCTCTTCAGCGTGGAGAAGAGAAGGCTGTAAGATGACTTGATAGCAGCCTTTTTGGACAACACCAACTTGGGTGGAAGTGTTGATCTGCCAGAGGGTGGAAAGGCACTACAGAGGAACCTGGTTAGACTGGATGAATGAGCCAAAGTAAACTGTATGAGTTTCAATAGGGCCAAGTGTCGGCTCCTGCATTTTGGTCACAACAACCCCAGGCAACCCTACAGGCTTGGGAGGAGTGGGTGGAAAGCTGCCTGACAGAAAGGGACCTTGGTGAACTGATGGACAGTCAGCCGAATATGAGCCAGCAGTGTGCCCAGGTGGCCGAGAAGGCCAATGACATCCTGGCCTGTATCAGGAATGGTCTGGTGAGCAGGACTAGGGAAGTAATCCTGCTTCTGTACTTGGCACTGGTGGGGCCCCACCTCGAGTACTGTGTTCAGTTTTGGGCACCAGTATAGAACGGACATTGAGGTGCTGGAGTGGGTCCAAAGAAGGGCAACAAAGCTTGTTAAGGGTTTGAAAGTATGCCCTATGGGGAGTGACTTAAGGAACTGGGGCTGTTTAGTCTGGAGAAGAGGAGGCTGAGGGAGGACATTATTGCTTTCTTCACTTTTCTTACTTGAAAGGTAATTACAGTGAGAGCGAGGTTGGTCTCTTCTTACCGGTGACAGGACAAGGGGAAATAACCTCAAGTTGCACCAGGGCAGGTTTAGGTTAGATATCAGGAAAAACTTCTTTACAGAAGGGGCTGTTAAGCACTGGAACGGGCTTCCCAGGGTGGTGGCTGTGTCACAATCCCTGAACATGTTTAAAAACCATTTGGATGTGGTGCTCTGGGACATGATTTAGCAGTGAGTTGTTAGTTAGGGTAGTATGGTTAGGTTGAGGTTGGACTTGCTGGTCTCGAAGGTCTTTTCCAGCCTGAGTAATTCTATGATTCTATGTATGATTCAGTATCTAAAGAGGAGCTACAGGAAAGAAGGGGACAGTCTCCTGAGTAGGGTCTTTGGTAATGTAACAAAAGTAAATGTCTTCAAGCTCAGGGAGGGGAGATTTAAGTTAGGTATAAGGAAAAAATATTTTACATTGAGAGTGGTGAGGCACTGGAACATGCTGTAGGGAGTTAGTTGCCTAGGGATCAGGTTGATGCCTTGTCCCTGGAGACTTTCAAGGCAAAGCTGGATAAGGCCCTGGGCAACCTGATCTAGCTGTGGTCTCCCTGTTCATTGCAGAGGATTTGGAATAGATGGCCTTCAGAGGTCCCTTCCACCTCTAAGGATTTTGTAATTCTGTGCTGAGATGATCTGTTCCATAACCTTCCCTGGCACCGAGGTCAGGCTGATAGGCCTGTAGTTCCCTGGATCCTCCTTACAACCCTTCTTGTATATGGGAGTCACACTGGCAAGCATCCAGTCCTCTGGGACCTCTCCAATCGACCACAGCCACTGACAGGCTGGCTTTATTATCACCTCTGCCAGCTCCCTCAGCACCCTCAGGTGGATCCCATTCAGCCCCATGGACTTGTGTCAGTCCAGGTAGAGTAGTAGGTCTCTGTCTCCACCTGAATTGTGGGGAGTTTATTCTGCTCCCCATTTGAGAGTCAGAGGATAGAGTACCCTGAGGATACCTGGTCTGACTTTTAAGGACAATTGCAAAGAAGGCATTGAGAACCTCAAGCCTTTTCCTTTTCCTCAGTGGTCATGTTCCCCACTGCATCCAGTTAAGGATGGAGATTCTCCTTAGCCCTTCTCTTATTGTTAATATGTTTGCAAAAAAATTTTTTTCTCTTTTACCCCAGTGACCAAGTTGAGTTTAAGGTGCTCTTTTGCCTTTCTAATTTTCTCCCTGCACAATTACTTTGGTTTTGCCTTGATTTGCCTGTCCCTTCTTCCACAGGAGGTAGATTCTTTTTTTTTTCCTGGAGCCTCTGGAAAGGCTCCCTGATCATCCATGCCAGTCTTCTTGCCCACCAGCTCATCTTTTGGCACAGGGGCAACATAACATATGTTTTTAGAACATATTGTTTAAGATATAGGCCAAGGAACTTCAGTGAGGATTTTGATAAGCATCACTCTGTGTACATGAAGATATAAACTTGCCATAGAAGATGCAGGCTGACAAATGAGACAAAAAAGGTGGATCAGGAAAGATCAAAGGCTGGAGATTGTTGATTGTTTTTTTTTTTGAAGAGATGGAATGGAGTAATTATGAGCTTGATTTGGTGCAGAGCAATGTATAAAGGATCTCTGAGGTCCCATTCAGACCTGAATGAAAGGATGATCTGTATGAAGATCAATCTGCAAGATTCCAGAAGTAACAGCAACTAAATCTGAAGTTTGAAATCTTTTAGGATGGTTCACAAAACAGAAAGCATACAATTGCCAGAAGAGTTATATTTCTATTTCTGAACTTATGCTGTTTTCATCTGTGGGAAATCTATTTTCTTTCCACAAAAATATAATAGCTTGAATTCAAATCACTGCCAGCCTGCATATGTTTGATCCCTGCTTTATTCAAAACCCTTTTTACTTATAACCACTGTTAGAATTCTGTGATTAGATCTAATCTACCTAGTTTATGTTGTTCCATTTGCTGTTATCCTAAGGATATTACCCACATTACATTCAAACTCTATTTCCTGCACAAAGTCTCGTACTCCACTAAGATATGGTTAGCTGTTTCAAAGCTCAGTTGACAGTGTCAAAGCCTTTATGCAGCATGATAATTTCACTAGATGGCAGTGGAGAGAAATACTAGTTCATACAATCATATAAGTTCCCTTTTTTTATTTTCTTCCCAAAGGGCAGGGAAACATTCCAGTATGTAGTACAGTTTATTAGTATCATCCATGTTAAGTCCAGACCACAAGACATCAATGTTTTTACCCACACAAGAGTCTAGAGGTTTCTGCCCTCCCAGTACAATCTACATGCAGGCATTTGCAGGAGCACTGTCACATTATCTTCCAATCCTAACACGGAGGTGCTCTAGTCAAACTGACAAATAATATATGTCTGTCATAGAGTTCCACTTGTTGCATAAAGCAACCTGATAAAAATAAGTCACTGCCCTCAAGCATCAAGTGAGTTATACAGATTTGTAGGAAAAACACACTTCAGATTAGCATGCTGGGTTTCCCTAAATGTATGTATTGTCTGTAGATAGTTAGAATTCAGTGTTTGTGGAACTAAGTACACTCAGCAGTAACACTAAACAAAAGACCTACGTGACAAAAGAGTGATGCATCATATCCTCACTCCAGCCTCAGTCACAGGGAAGTTTTATTATTTTATCATTGCTATTAGCATTGTGCTGTAGTTTCCCAGATAACTTCAGTACACAGTGAAACAGTTTGGTTCTCTGGTACCGAGCTAAAGCTCATCTCAAGCATCCCAGATACTGACAAAATTTACATTTGAGTATTTTATTTCTTTGACTGCAATCACACACCCTTTTATGAAAAAAAATCTCAATCACAAAACTGGGATACCTTATCCTTGCCCCTTTCTCTCAGACCCACTCACAAATCATAGAATCATAGTTTGGTTTGGAAGTGCCCTCAAAGATCTCAGAGCTTCAAGCCCCTGCCATGGGCAGGGTTGCCAATCAGGCACTAGTTCAGGCTACACAGGGCCCTATCCAACCTGGCCTTGAACACCTCCAGGGATGGGGCATCCACAGCTCTGGGCAGCCCACGCCAGGGCTTCACCGCTGCTTGAGTAAAAGATTTTTTACGTAACATGTAACCTAAATCTCCCTTCTTTTAGTTTAAAGTCATTCCCCCTTGTCCTATCACTATCAGTCTGTATAGAAAATCAGTTTCCCTCCTGTTTGCAAGCTCCCTTCAAGTACTGGAAGGCCACAGTGAGGTCTCCCCAGAGCTGTTTATTCTCCAAGCTAAACAAGCTCAGCTTCCTCAACCTTATTTCATAGCAGAGGTGCTCCAGCCCTTTGATCATCTTAGTGGCCCTTGTCTGGACTCGCTCCACCAGCTCTGCATCCTCTCTGTACTGGGGGCCCCAGGCCTGGACACAGTACTCCAGATGGAGCCTCACAAGGGCAGAGTAAAGGAGGGCAGTGCTCTCCCTTTCCCTGCTGCCACCCCTCTGTTGATGCAGCCAGGCTGCAGTCAGCCTTCTGGGCTGCAAGCACACTCTGCTGGCTCATGTCCATCTTTCCACCCACCAGGAGCCCCAAGTCCTTCTTCTGCATGGCTGCTCTCAGTGAGTTCTTCTTCGTCTGGGATTGCTCCGGCCCAAGGGGAACACCTTGCTCTTGGCCTTCTTGAATCTTTCTAGGTTCTCATGGGCCCACTTTTTGAATGTGTCCAGGTCCTTCTGGATGGTATCCCTTCCTTCTTTTGTGTCAACCATGCCACTCTGTTCCATGTATCAACGAACTTGATGGGAGTGCAGTTGATCCCATCATCGATGTCATTAATAAAGATGTTGAAGAGTACCAGTCCCAAGATGGGACCCCTGGGAGACACTGTTTGCAACCAGCCTCCATCTGGACACAGAGCCATTGACAAAAACCCTCTGGCTATGACCATTTAACCTTTATCCACTTAACCTTCAAATCCATATCTCCAATTTAGAGAGAATGATGTAGTGTGGGAATATGTCAAAGGCCTTGCACAAGCCCATTGCCCTTCCTTTGTCCACCAGTGTGTTCACTCCATCATAGAAGGCCACCACATTGGTCAGGCACATTATGCCCTTTCCTCAGCCCTGGTGAGGCAGCACCTTGAGTGCTGTGTTCTGTTTTGGGTTCCTCACTGCAAGAAAGACATCAAGTCCTTGGAGTGTGTCCAGAGAAGGACAAGGAAGCTGTGAAGAGTCTGGAGCACAAGGCTGATGGAGAGCAGCTGAGGTAATGGGTTGTTCCATCTGGAGATGAGGACGCTCAGGAGAGACCTTAAGGCTCTCCACCACTGCCTGAAAGGAGGTTGTAACAAGGCAGGGGTTGGCCTCTTCTCCCAGGTAACAGTGGTAGGATGAAAGGCAATGGCCTCAAGTTGTGCCAGAGGATGTTCACATTGGATATTAGGAAAAACTTCTCTGAAAGAGTGGTTGAGCACTGGAACAGGATGCCCAGGGAGGTGGTGCAGTCACTGTCCCTCAATAACTGTGGAAATGTGGCACTGAGGGACATGGTTGAAATCAGTATTGATGGTAGGTAGATGGTTAGACTGGATGATCTTAAGAGGTCTTTTCCAACCATAATGATTCTGTGAAGCTGTTCTGGTTGTCAGTGTTTTCGACCCACAGTCACGCAAGGCCACTCCTTCTGAACTCTTATCCCATATTACACAGTTTGTATAAAATGAACAGGACCACTCCAAATCCTTCACCCTCCCTTTGCCTGCTGTTTCATCCTGCATTCTTTATTTTTGATCCTTCATCCCACCCCTGCCACCATGTCCTGCACAGAGAGGTGACATCTATCACCATCTGAGCTTGCAGTGGGACATCCCTGAGGGCATCACTGTCTGGGTGAGCCAAGCCCTAAAGTCTTTGGGTGGCTGTCAGAGCTGGCTTGCCCTAATGAGGCTTGGCTGTGCTAACGAAGCAATGACCTCCATATGCTGTGAAGCTGGGGCTGCCCAGGCACAGCTGTGCATTGTTTGAAGCTCAGGGCAGGGCCAGCCCCAAAGCCTCTTACACCCTACTGGAGGCTACTAGGAACTATTGAGGGCTCCTGCGGAGTTCCTGGGGCTTGCTGCTCACAGTAGGAGGCTATGAAGTTTGCAGCCATTTTGGAGGCTAGCATAGAGATAGTTTTAGTCTCTACTTTTGTAGCTGGTTTGTGCTAGGCTCCCCTGTTCTGTTGGTTGTTTTTTGGTTTGTTTTTTTTTTTTTTTTTTTTTGAGTGGCTGAAAGGGTTGCTGCTGCTGTATTCCTCTGATTTGTGGGGTTGGTACAGTAGCTGTTGCTGCTTCCATCAGGCTCCCACCCTACTTTTTCTGAGGATCTAGAGGGTTCTGAAGGTGCTACAACCCCTTGTGCTTGGAGGGACAGAGGTAAGGTGGGGCTATGCCCCTTAGCCTAGCTCTAGTACTCTTGAGTAAGAAGCAGTGCAAGCAGTTTAGGAGCTGTTGCTGTGGAATGCTATGCACTGAGGGGCTCTTGGTGCCTCCCTGCCTGTGGCCAGAGGCTGCTTGGCTCCTACAGCTTTTCCTGGGGCTGGTGCAGGGCTACTGCTGGGCTCTTACTGCTTCTTGGGGGCAGTATGGTGCTGCAACTGGGTTTTCCCCTACCTCTTATTTTTTTCACTCTTTTCCATTCTTTTGTAGGAGAACTGGTATGTCGTGGCCTGAACTGAGGACTTCAAAAAGGTGCAGCCAGTGGGGAGAGAAAGGTGAGTGTCCCCCTCTATTCAGCTCTTGTGAGGCCCCGTCTGGAGTACTGTGTCCAGGCCTGGGGCCCCCAGCACAAGAAAGATGCAGAGCTCTTGGAATGGATCCAGAGGAGGGCCACTAAGGTGATCAGAGGGCTGGAGCACCTCTCCTATGAAAAGCGGTTGAGGGAACTACTGGGCTTCTTTCTCTTGGAGAAGAGAAGGTTCTGGGGAGACCTTATTGGGGCCTTTCAGTACTTGAAGGGGGCATATCAACAGGAAAGGGAATGACTGTGTACATGGGTTGATAGTGATAGGACAAGGGGGAATTTTTCTAAACTAAGACAGGGGAGGTTTACGTTAGACGTTAGGAGAAAGTTTTTCGCTCAGAGAGTGGTGTTGCACTGGAACAGGCTGTTTGGAGAGGTCGTGGCTGCCCCACCCCTGGAGGCATTCAAGGCAAGGCTGGACATGGCTCTAGGCAGCCTGGTCTAGCAGTTGGTGACCCTGTCCATGGCAGGGGCATTGAAACTAGATGATCTTTGAGGCCCTTTTCAACCCAGGCCATTGTGTAGTTCTGTGAGGAGGGGAGTGGCTGGCCCAGGAAGTACAGGTGCAAGCAAGTTCACCTGTGCTTCCCATGAGACTCAGGGCCCACCCCTCCCTGGGCTCATTTAAGGGCTAGCCTCTGAAGGGAGAATATCTCCTGGGTGAAAGCTGCTTCCTGAGGTGGAGTGGTCTATAGCATGAGACCCCTTGGGTGAGTCAACTTTTCCTATGTATGATTATTGATGTTCCTAATAACACTTTGCTTATGTTAAGTTCTTCACAATACCAGGCAATTTCACTGCTTCTGGGGACCAACATCTCCGTGATCCTCTTGTGGATGGGAGTAAGAAAGAACAAATGGGTCTGTTTTTTTTCTTTAGGGAAAAAAAAAAAGCCTGAAACTTGTTTTTTCAGTTCTTTTATATGTATAATATCTATGTATAATAATTATATATTTATATATATATATATATATATGTATTTTGCCTCCTGTTGCAGGGTCAGGGCTGTAACTGAACCTCTTCTAAGCCCTAGACTGTGAGCAGTTCCACTGGTGACTGGACTGTGAAGACGGTGAGTGCCTGGGAGCCATTGGTGTCACCCTACCCTCCTTGCTCTTCTTGGGCTGGTACACTGAGGCAAAGCATGGCCCAGAGGGGCCCTTTGCCCCCCAGATGGGGTTTAGTGGGTGATGCAGTCCTTCCTGCAAGTGCTGATGGAGGTAAGTAGAATGGGGCTATGTTCCTTTGGCTCTGTTGCTGTTAGAGCTGAGAAGCAATACAAAAGGCAGTGCAATGAAATCTCTGGAATGAGCTTTATTTCTATGTTGTCTACTTATTTTTACCTCCTGTTGCAGGGTCAGAGCTGCAGCTGAGCCCCTTGTAAGCCCTGGCCTGTGAGCCATTGGTGTCTTTCTCCTTGGTCCCCCAGATGGGGTTTTGTGGGTGATGCATGTAAGTAGAATTAGGCTGAGAAGCAATACAAAAGGCAGGTGCAGTGAAATCTCTGTATGGGATGAGCTTTATTTCACTGTCGTCTATTTGTTTTGCATCCTGTTGCAGGGTAAGTGCTGCAGTGAGGCATAGCTCATCCTGTGAGTAGTTGTAGTATTGATGGGACTGTGGGTACCCCTCATCCTACGTGCTGCCTTGGTGCAGGGACTCCCAGTCTGACAGCTCCTTTGATGTGGTTTGCAGTTGTGAAGATCTTTGTTCTGCAGGACCAGGGCTGGTGTGAGGATTCTGGTGGTGTGATGTGAGCCCTGCACAAGCTCTGCTTGGGATGGAGCTGGGTGCTCTCTTCAGGTGAGTTTCCATTCTGCAGTTTTGTGGTTTGCTTTCAGTACTGAGTGTGTGTGCTGTTGACTTGAGGCTGTTATTGTGATGGTGGTACTTCAGCAGTCTTTTCCTGTTGGAGTGTTTTTGTTTTGGTTTTTTTGTTTGTTTGTTTTTTGTGTGTGTGCTGGGGTGCCCTAATTCTGTGGAAGAGGAGCATGGCATCTCAGAAGCTTTTTCCTCTTCAGGTCTTTAATGTGAAGAGGAGAGCCAGCTATGTCCTGCCTTTATGGACAGCACCATCCTCGCAAGTTCATTTAGTGGCAGAAGCTGTACCAAGTGGATTTTTATTCTTCTGGTGAGTGCTCTGGGCTGCTGGTGTTTTGGCTCTGTTGGGATCCAAGTACCCTTAGCCTGCTGTTGGTTCTCTTGTCTTGGTGTCTGTTCATGTGATCTTGTGGGTGCAGAAAGGTGCTGGGTTTGTTTGGTGGACTCTAATGTGAGGGTTAATGATTGTTTAGTTGGTGTTGCAGGATCATAGGGACTTCTGAGGATCATTTAGATGTTGGCTGATGCTTTTGGGGGAGGAGTATTGTATTTTTTTTTTTGGGTGCTAGAGGGTGGGTTTTGCACATCTCAAAGAGGTTATTTATGTTTTTGGGTGGGAGGGTGGGTTCTGTCATTTGTTAGTGACCCCTTACTGGGGCCCTCCCCCTGGGTGGTGGCTGAGAAGAAGCCTCTTCTGGGGGTGGCTCCCTCTGCCCTGGGGGACTGGGGTGATGTGGGTGGTTCCCCCTCGGCTATGGGGACCCCTGCAAAGGTGGCTGTTCTTTGTCAGTGCTCTCATTCCTAGGCTGGAAGGTGTGAGGCAGGGCTTGGAGATGTGTTCTGTCACTTGTGCTGAGATCCTGTGGTGCTCCTCCTACTGCTGGGCCTGGGGTGATCCTCTTTGCAGAACCACGTTCCCTCTTGGCCACTGTGGGTGTCCTGGCTCTTCTCTAGGGCTGACTGAGGGTGGAGGAATTCCTCCCCTGGTGAGCTGGAAGGAGAACACACTTGCTTATCTGCTTTAAGGAAGGTCTTGAGCTGTAGTGCCTGCATGTCTTGAGATGCTAGAAGAGCTTGTAGGTCCCATCTTTTTTTTAGATGAAGCTGTACGTGATCTCTGGCAGCTGTAGTGGCTCCTACAGGTAGAGTACTGCCCTTATGCACCAGTGCATTATCAATAAGGGAAGAAGAGGTTGCATGGTGATTTCACTTTTTCCTTAGAAGTGAAGGAGCTGGGAGTGGCATTGGTGTGGGTGTGTGGCTGTGGCTGCCCAGTATGAGAGCCCACTTAGTCAGGAGAACATACAGCATGAAGGAAAACTTATACCCTTCTGATGATATATGCAAGTAGAATAGTTGTTGTGTCTTGATCTGGCTCTCTAGTCGAAGCAACAGCGACCTGAAATTGAAGACTGAGTGCCAACTTGCAAATTAAACTGAAGTTTCATATGTAGGTAAGTTCTTCACTAAAATTATTGTAACTTAAGATCTTGACACTTAAGTACACCATAAGCAGTACAGTAATGCAGAACTTTTGTGAATGAAACCAACTGTCTCAGAAGATACTTAATACTATGGCCTCTTACTCCTGCTTGGGGTTGTATTCTTGTCTCCAGCTGGTGTTCTAAAGAAATAATTTTCTTTGAGTTACAAGTAGCTTACTTTCAGTTTCTGTCTTCCTTCAAAAGCTAAGTGGAGTTCTAGTGCTCTGTTACTTGCTGTTGTCCACAGATGTGAGTTCACAGCTTGTACTGTCATGCTCTACTTGTTTACTATATGAAGCAGCTGTAACAGTATGTAGAACTGGAAAGCCATCAGTCTGGGTGGGAATTGAATGACTTGTATAAATTTTACTTCTGACTTGCTCTGGGAACTTGCAACTCTTACATGATTAAGAAACTTGTTCAGATGTCTTTCCAGTCTATTTTTTTTTTCTTTCATCTTTGATGCATTTGCCACTGGTTTTTTATGCACAATATTAAGTTTCCCATTTGGTTTTATTTACATTCCTAAAACCAGAGACCTAGCTTTCTGTTGTGTCTCAATTGTAGGTCACGGCCAGGGGATGGACAGAAAATGAACAAGCTGCAGCACCTCTCTGGCAGTCCCTGCTGATTAATTACTATAGTAGCATAATTTTGCAGTATGGATGTTGATTAGCCATGGAAAACCACCAGCATCAAGCTGTCAGAACCAAGAAATGGCTTTAATTATTTTCTCCCTGGAGCAGCAACAGCCATTGCTTAGTTATGTCATGAGCAGGAGTGCATTTGCGTGGCTGACTTCTTAGCACGTGTAAATGAATATAGCTTACCTGCACACACCAGCCCTGCTGGTGCTGAAGGTTTGCTCCTGGTTGGTGGAAAGGTAGATTGGATCCATTGTTCCAGCAAGAGCTGGGTTGCCTGAAGGCTGGCGTTGTGAGCTTAGTTACTTTCCATGGCTGCTGAAGACTTATTTACATTGTTCATTAAGAACTGAAAATAGAAAACGAATAAATCAGGCCTTGGAAATACCGGTGCAGGAAAAATTTTCTCTGGAGAAAAAAAAAAAAAATAATCAGCAGCCATGGGAAGCTTGCTAGGAAACCACACTTAGAAGGAAGGGAGGGTACAAGTTCAGTAAAGTGTCTGGCTTGCTGCTAATTAAAGCTCTTTCTATTAAGTAAGTCTTCTCTAGCTGTAGGTTACAAGTTTCTTTGGTTGTATATCATCACTGGTAAGGTAAGGATCCAGAGCCCTTCCGGACCTAGGCCTAAAGCCTCTTCTTCATAATAAAAAGCAAGATGACTCGCTTCCTGTCCTATTCTTCTAACAAAGAGCTGTTTTTCTACTATGTGTTCTTCAAACACAGCTACTGAATGCAGTGATAAAATAGGAGCTTAAAAATAAATGGGGAGCAGATCAAGATTGTTCCAATTTCATTTGAGTTTTTACGCTGTTCTGTCTTCCTTGAACTTCTTCTAAAACCTAGAAATACGGCATGCTGCTGTTAGTGTGAAGGCTTCCACAAGAGCCTGCAACTAGCTTTGGCTCATCTTTCAAAAGAGTAGCTACATGCCCTTGAAAGTAACTCTGTAATAATGCTGTATCTAGTTGGAAAACGGTCCAACCTCCTGCTTATCTAATGACTTTGAGATTCAGTCACAGGCTTTTTGTTACTGAAAAAAGATTATAATACAGGTAGAGTTCTATTTGATAGCTATTTATTAACATTTTGCTATTACTCCTCCACAATGGCTGTGAGTTGTTTAAATAATAGTGAGTTATGAAATACTCTGTCTGTGCATAGGCATGAGCTGTTTTGATTATAGCAGGTGTGTCTCATGTGTGGTGTATCTCAACCACAGAACTGATGCTTAAGTATGGAGCTTGGTGCCACTGACATCCGATTCACAGCTGAACATATCTTGGAGTTTTGTTAAGAACAGTTGCATCGGATGAATGGAGATGAATGATTACAATATTTACTTAGGCTGAAGTAAGTAAGTCTTCAAAGAGATTTATTGTTGTTCCTAGCAGCTGAATATCTCAAGCCTGCTGTTCCTGAGGGAGTCCCAGAGACCTACTTGACAATGGGAGAATTTCACAGCTGTAAGAGATGTGGGTTGTTAAACAATGACTTGAGCTAAAACATATTTTAGTGGACAGACTCTTACAACCCTGAGGTTTTCTAATTGCCTACAGCCCATCCACTTATTGTTGAAAACCTGGGAGCTCCCATGTTGTAACGTGAGATAGCAAAAGCCTGTCTTTAATTATACCAGAAAAGAAAAATACTTACTGAATTCTACTCCATTTTATGCTGGCAGTGGTGAAGGTGGGCTGAAACAGGCAAGATGAGGCAATTCCTGGTGGACCAGAGTGAGGTCTGAGGACCACATGGAAATGCACAAAAGCTAAGGAAACCTGCAGTGAGAATAGTGGATAAGTGGCATGTGCTGATTTCTACACAAAACTAATCAGGAAAGGACAGAAATTGTTCTTTGACTCACAAAGTCCTTACCCAGGAGGTAGGGAGGTATTAGCCTGTTGTCAGTGCAGAGTGGTGACCTAGTGGTACCAGAAACCAGAGCTGTAAGCTCAGATCCTGTATCACCTCTGCAGAGAAGGAAATGCTGTGATGAATCTCATGTATCGTGTCATTCTAGGCATAATGGCAACAGTAGTATTAAAGGGCTTCACGATCTGCAGGAGAATATTCCTTCTAACTATCACTCACACGACAAAAGTGGCGTGAAAACTGTTTTTTGTATATACAAACAATATTTATCAGGTCACTATTCACTTAACAAACATGTTTTGAACTTGAAAAAAAATTTTTCTTGGACAGTACCCAAGAAACATGCCTGAAGGCATGATGACAGGAACAGAGCTGTGGTAAAGCACTTTTTACATTCTGCATGCACACGTAAAAATCACTTTGAGTTTCAAAGATTTAATTACAGGCTCTGTAATGATCTATATTGCCAGACCTTGATTATTTTTTCAAAATATGCTATGTTAACTTATGTATGACAGAGTTGTAGATTTAAATACCTTTAAAAGTATTATAATTGAAGTTAAATGACCATCAACAACATTAATGAATAACATTTTCTGGTTCGTAGCCCTAGTTTTTATGAACTCCATTGACTTGCTGATTAGTTTGCTGAAAGTAGTCATTTTCTATCATGCAATCATAACTCTGAACGGCTGCATTTGTTGATAGAATTCTACACAAAACAGAAATGGTAGAAGACCAAAATACATGCATTTCCAGAAGTGGAGGTCCTGACTTGAAATAATAATAGTAAATCTAACAATAAACACTTAGATGTTGTAGAACGTGGTGATAACTGTTCATAGGATGCCCAAAATCCCTCACTAAAGTTCACCTGTTCCTAATAATCTGTTGAAATCTTCAAGAGATATCAATTTCTTGTACTGTCTGGGTTTTTATTCTGGGGTATGACATTATTGGGTTTTTCATTTGTGTAACTTGTGTTAAGAACGTCATTTAGAAAAATCGAATTTGTTTCCTGGGAAATTCATCTTTCTTAAACCTCATATTTAATCACAATATGATAAAATACAGTGCAACAATGCAGCTCAGCATGAAGCAGTGTTGCTTTTGACACAAATTTATTATTGCCACTCTATTTTAACACACTTTTAATAATTTTCAGTGATGATCATGCTGCCTTGCCTGTCACATATGGCATCGTGTCACAAAACACTTCTAAGTTCCACTTTCATTTTTTCTTTAGGCTAAAGTCTAGACTGTGCATTGCCATATAAATAATAATACAAACAGCGCCAGTCAGTTTCCAGGTACTATTATGTTTTAAAGACAGAAAAATGCAGTAATTTTGGATTAAAACAATCCATTAATACTGATTTTGAAGATACTGTCTCCTCACACACTAGACCATAGCAGCCAGCCACACAAGGATGCTCGAAGCCCATCTTCCTTTCTCCTTCCTACTACCTCAAGTGACCACAAGAGCAAAAGCTTAAGGAAAGAACTTTCCTCTATTTGGCGTAGGACAAATTTGGGCCAGATTTTCCTTAGGGCAGATGAGCAGCTATTGCACATTCCAGTAACTGACTGCTGACTTTGAGGCATTTTTCCCCTTAAGTAAGTGGTTAAGTAAAAATAGACACAGATAATAATTAATTTAATTCCCACCTGAAGCTTTTACCCAATCAGGTCTATAGGGAAATAGATTTCCAGCATGTCCTCAGCTGCAGAAGGAGAGACAGGTGCAGGCTCAAAAAAAAAAAAAAAAGAAAAAAGCTTGTTGTAATCACTCCCCTTCAGTGCAGCTGGTTTAACAAGAGCACAGAGGTTTATTTGGACCATGTTTGGAAAATGGGAATTTCCATCTTTTTGTTCCATTCTTAATATACTATGCAAAAAGGTCACTTGTTCTGGCAGTGGCTAATACGTGACATCTGAGCAGGCCCTTAACCCGGCTAAATCGCTGTAGTTCAGCAGTATAAATCACTGACACAGCGCTCACTGGCCAAGAAGCCACTCTAAAAATGCTTCTGATTAATTTCCTGTTTCTGAGTTGGTCTTCAAACGCCTCTAGATAACTTCCTGGCAGTGCAATAAGCCCAATTTTCAGAGTGGTATTTCCATAGGTTTTTCCTTTGATTCACAAGCCAGAACTTGATGCTTCCTATTTACCACATTTACTCACCTCTGCCGGTGGCCCTGGCAGGAGGCTGACTGGAGAACTCTTCTGGTGTGGTGTAATCTGTACTGACACAGCACAGATAAACAGCAGCACCAAAGCCTACCACCCACCACCTGGGGGGGTTTCCATCATGTACTGACCCCTCTGCAAAGACCCCATTTTGTGTAGGAAGACTACTTGTCCTCCTTCTTCTGGCACGTAGAAGCTGGATGACACCAATATCCTAAGCCATCACTTCCCAGAATAAATTCATGGTTCTTAACTTTTTTGAAGTTCTCATGATTCAGTTATGGCGATGGCCACTTTTCAGTTATTTCTGTGTGCCCACCTGCATGAATGGAGGTAGAAAAGAACCATTTCTCCATTGCTTCACAAACAGCTCAATAAATTCATAGCAGCATGAAAGCAGAAGGGAGGAGATGTTCTCTGGGCTGTTCTCTCAAGTCCCAGTGATCATTCCAACGGAGGTGGACCAGAGACAGCCACAAACAGCAGTTTACAAGCAGTTCCTGCAGCTCCATTTCCCTGCTGTTACTTCCATCCAACACACTGGAAAAGTAACTGAAAAGCACAGGGAGAAAAAGGAAAATATAGCATTTTTTTGTCAGCTATCAGGCCGCACAGTAATAGTGGGGAGATGGAAAAGAAAAGCGTTCACATCCCAACCTGCCTGTGCTCCATCTGTTTGCAACAAGATACTTAGTCCCTGTGTAAGCAGAGGGGAAAAAAGATGGGTTATTTTATTGCACACTCACATAGATTTTGAAAGGAGGAAACCACACAAACTAAAATTAAATATAATTTTCTCGTTTTCCCCATAGACTCAGTCTGGATGAATGCCAAACCACATTTCTGAGGGGTGAGAAAGGCCCAACATCTGCTTCTGGTGTAACTGTTTGTATCTTCACTCTAGGAAAATTAGGTTTGAAATAATCTCAAATTGTCTGACACCTGTATCCTATTAGAAGCGACACATGGAAACACCTTCAGCATACTGAATTCAGCACCATGTCAACAGTTTAAAGTTAACGGGAAAAAATAGTAAAAATCATTGCTTCCCACTTCTGGCTGAAACAGACCTGGTGTCTTTTCACAAGATCACAGCACAAGCTTGGTCCATAAACGTTATGGGCTTTGAGCCCATAATAACAACACAGCTTGTGTCCCCAGCTGTGACTGGAATTAAGTGAGCACCTCAGGGTGACCAGTGCTCTGTATTGGAGCTGAGGCTCATTGGAATGCCCCTCAGGGCTGGGTGCCAGCCAGAACATGGGTGCACAGAAGCTTCAAGGGCAGAGTAATGCTATAAGAAGATGGAAAGCATAGCGATAATAGCAAGGAGGCAAAGCCTTTGACTGCAGTAAATGAGGACAAGCCCAACTGCAGCAGCCTTAATTGCAAAAACAAAGGAAAAAAGCCACTTACCCTTAGGAGGTTTCAGGCAGGCAGAGATCTCCAGTGAGATCTTCTTACACCCACTGCCAGCCCTTAAATGAGGTCTGGGAAGAGGTGGGTCCTGGCTCCACTACGTTCCAGTCACTCAGGTACATTGCTTGCACCTGAGCTCCCCTGAGTTGGCCCTGCCTTCCCACCAGGTGCTCAATCACTGGTTCAGGCCATGACTTTGCCTTTCAGCTACAGACTGATTCTCTGAGGTTCACTTAGAATCTTAATTTTCACAACAAATTCCAGCAAATTCCTCTCATTTAGGAATGGATCTGATGACCTTCTGCCAGATAATTCACTGATAAGAAGACACCAGTTCTGCTGAGAGGGACATCTGTTAAATTCATCAAACATTATGACTTTCATAAAAATGATCCTACCTAAAAATAGAATTTTCAAATACATTCCTTTTCTTGGGAACTTTGAATCAAGTTTTTTGAGAGGGTCTTTTTAAATATTTGAGAGTAAGAAGAAATTGATTTCTTTCTTTTCAGATAGCACTGTTTGTCAGCAGTTCTGCTGAAAAATAGGGAGTACTGCCCAGAGTCAAGAAAACAGGACAAATGCCGTTCTTGATCATTTTTCTCTCACCTTCTGACCATTCATTGACACTGAGCGAGCAGTCACTTTTTCATCAAGTAACTTTTTTCATCACAGTAACTGTGACAAGCAAAAGCAATATTTACAGAAACACAGGCAGGTCACAGAGGTCATTAAGAGCTGGAAAACTGCAACTTAACTTTTGGAAGTGTAAGCAGAAGGCCCGCAGTACAGTTCGTATGCTGCACTGCACGGCGCAGTGCAGAAGAGGGGTCCTGTCTCAACAGCACCGAGACTATGGGTGGTCAGAGAGGGAGGAGTCAACTTGGGTAAAGGGAGATGTCTCACTGCTGCGCGCTGCAAGAAGTAGCATTTCTGGACAATAAAAGACACGAACAAAGTAGAAAAATTGGGTAATAATGGAAGGAGAGCTGGATAACATGGAACCATTTCCTAGAGAGGGAAGTACATTGGACAGTGTTCAAAGACAAGAGTATTGCTACATGTTTAGGTTTTATTTTTTTTTAAGTCCAGCCAAGTGGACTTCCAAAGTGGAGCAGCTGCAGTGGCGCTGAGCAAAAGAGAATGTCTAATTTTAGCATACACCTACAGCTAAGAATATCAAGGAAAATCTTACAATACAACCTACAATACAGTACAACCTAGCTGAGGTGGAGTTTATTCTGAGAAAACAGCATCAGTGGCACAAGACCCATTTTGGAACCCAAGGCCTTCCTTGGAGTTATAACCTTCAGCTTACAAGAGGAAACTGATCCCTGCAAGTTCCCCAAGAAAGAAGACAATAAATTGCTGTAAGTGGAACGTGTGTGCATTGGAGGAATAGACTCATGGCAAAATTTTGGAAATAGCCTTCCAAAAAAGGATGTTAGATAGTAGGACACTTTCCCAAAAAGGATGCTACAAATCACATGCTTGAGTTAATAAATGACAGCAACTGTCCGAGGGGAAAATATGGGACAGGCAATAATACTTTATTATGAATGCTTGATTAGATGATTTCTCTTTCTAAACTATTCTTGCCTCTTACTGAAAAAATGTGAGAAAACAAGGGTGCCTTGTAAACAGCTGCTTCGGGTCCACAAAAACCTTCAAAATGACAAGGTGCCAACATAAATTTAATAAGCCCTCTTTTCCTATATTTTGGTCATGTCCCAGATGAGGCTCAGCTGGGATACGGATGCAGAGTGCTGCTATTTGCAAGTGCAAATATTGCTCCCATCCAAATATCTGGATAAACTGTCCTCTACCCTGTGGGCAGCTTGGCTTCTGAGACAGACTTCAGCTGTGCACCATGCTACCCCTTTATCAGACTGTGGGCTCTGCAAAGAGCAGAACTGACAGATACACATTTGGAGTGCAAACATGGGCTGTTGAACTCCAAGCAAAAATGCCAGCACAGCCTTCCCATGTATAGCAGTTCCTGCCTTTGAACATTCAGAAGTTAGCTTTCTGGTACTTATTATTTCAAATGTGTGAGCCCTCGTCAAGGCTTAGCAACTTTTTTCCTCCACACTATAGCCAGTCTTGGTTATTTTGTGGTTGCTATCATATTTAACACATGAAGCAAAGTAGCAGGTAATAAATTCAGATGAAAATTGCACATTCTCCCATGGGGAAGTAAACCATTCCTAAAAGATGGGCAATGTGGTCTTAAATCAGTATTTGTGTCTCATTTTTAGGACAAAAATAACACAAGGATAATTTTCTGGAGTACAGAAATAGTACTTCCTGCAAGAGCCTGACTAGCAGGTGATAACATCACCTAACCCGAACAAAAACAGCACTGAGGCTGTGTCATCAGAAAGGAAAACACACCATCTGGAGATGTCTGCATGGGAGGCATCAGCTTCAGCAACCTTCATCAGCCATGCCAGCTTTCCTCATGATCACCAAGGGAACATGCCAAACAGAGGAAATAGAAAGATACAGGAGAATGCAGATTTTATCATTATTTCACATACCTCAAAGACAAGAGGTTCTTGCTTCAGATGGGCTTCAGGGGTAAAGAGCTGCCTCCTGGCCTCAAAGCGGCCCAAATCTCTGCCAAGTGACGCTGGCCAGAACAGCTAGGGCACGTGGTGGTGTCATCCTTGGCCATGTGAGTGGCTTGAAGCAAAAACATAGGTACAGCAGTGGTAGGCCGAGCCAGAGCATCCTCCACTTCGAAATTTCTCTGAAGGTCAGTGTGGTACTAGGTACAATAACATGGAAAAATCCATAATGCTTTTCCCAAGATGAATCCCTCTCTCATATTTCTAAAAATTTGTCCTTGTGTATCAACTGTAGTTGTTTGGCTGTACAATCATTAACAACTAGGACAAGAGCTAATGGCCTTCAGTTGTGCCAGGGGAGGTTCAGGTTGGATATCAGGAAACATTTCTTCTGAGGTAGAGTGGTGATGAACTGGCACAGGCTGCCCTGGAGGTGGTGGAGTCACCGTCCCTGGAGCATTCAAGAAACGTGGAGATGTGGCACTGAGAAACATGGTCTGAAGCGGCCACAGGCATGGGTTGGTGGTTGGACTTGACCTGAGTGGTTTTTCCAACCTTAAAGATTCTCTAATTCTCTAACTAGAAGAACACGCTGACAAGCAGGAAACAGTAGGCTTAAAAATATGACAGACTGTTTCGCCAGTACTCCAGTATGCATGCGTGGGACTCAAAATCATAATGAGAAATAGAAGGACATCAAAATAATCTTTTAAACCATAAACAGAACTTCACAATTAGGTAGACTTCCCCAAAAAAGGAATCAGATTCCTTTGGAAATACTTGCTAATAGCAAGTCCTATGAAGTAGGATTCTACAACATATGTATTACGAAAAACTCTTGGATATCTACGAAAGAAAGCCGTGAATTTTCCTGATTCGTTGAGTAACAGTGTTGCATTTCTCAAGCTTAGCAACTGCTCAAGAAATAACACTGATGAGCCAGGGTCTTGATACTGCTCACTTCAATCCCTAAAAGACTCACAACAAAGCAGGTTAATACTGTCTGCACCACAGAGTAGAAGGCAAAAACCCAAATCAGATGCAACAAATTTTATAACGTTGAAGAACTAACTGATTGCTGTTTCAATCAAGTCCATCATTACTTAACATTATTTATTAATGTTTTGGCATAAGCTGTGAGGAAGGCTGGCCTGCAGGATGACCTGCTTTTAATGTCTGTAGAGCATCCCTGAGGAACTGAAGGAATTTCACAAAAATTCAGTGTGTCCACAAAAGCATCACAGCCTTCAGTAAGTTCTCTACAGCAACTAAATCATTAATTTAGAGCCTATGGTACGTTATGTTGCTTTTATCATCACACAGTCCATGTATTGGCTTGTTTAATCTCAAGGTTATAACACACTTAAGAAAACAACCTCCCCCAGAAAACCAACCAACCAACCAACAGGGAGTCTGCCATGTGGTATCATAGCTGAGAAATGGAATGAGTCAGCTCATCCCAATTGCTCCATTGCCACAGCAGTGTCAGACCCAAATGATTTGCTGGGGGTTGCTTGCTAGCATCATGACTGTTTTTCATGCAAGGTTGTGTTGTAAACCTCATTGCTCTTCAAAATATGATACAAACTGCTCTTTATACAGCTTCTGAATAAAGCTGTTCTTTCATATCTTGCAAAAAGTGACCCAAAGCCTGATTCAGCAGAAGAGCCATGGACTTGCTGCCTGCAACCTGCCACCCTTTTTGAAGGGCCCTTCACACAACCAGATGATGTGGGACTGCAGCCACAAAAAACTGCTCAGCTGCTCGCCCCAGTTTGCCCTTCCCCAGCGATCCTGCCACTGCTGCTCCTTGTACATGAGAGTGCATCTCATGCATGAGCAAGCCGCAGCCATGGACCAGATGCATGCAGCTGTGCTGTCGCAACTGCTGCCACGCATCCCCCATTCCCTGGTGATCACAAAAATCAGCTGTCCTCCATGCAAAGGAGCAGATATCCCTGCTGGATGTGCTGCTGATTATGTGAGGGCTGTGGGGCTGGAGTGCAGGATCTCCCCTGGCCTCATTAATTGGTTATACAAATAATCCTCTCCGATTTGGAAAAATACAAGAGAAAGTACTGCAGCAAAATTTCACTAGTATGCATAGTAAATCTGAACAGGCGTTCTACAGACATTTAAGCCTACTTATATTTTGTATTAATAGAAAGTAGACTGTCACTTCTGATTTATTGGCTTGACAAGAAGTAGACTGCAAAGGTCAAAGTCATCTTAAATGTTTTAAATCAAGTATTGACTATTCTTCTCAACCCTATTAACTACCTCATACGTCTGTACTGCTTTTAAATGCTTTCACAGATGGTCCAAGTGCACAAAACCACAATTTAGAGAAAGAACTTTCTAACAGAGTAAAATCTGCCAAACTGAAGCAAGTTTCCTCATCCCTGGTGCCATGATGCTTTCTGATTTATGGAAATGCTATGCAGTTCATCTCGCTCAAAATTCATCAAACTGGAAAAGTAAAAGGGTTGTTCACTCCATACTATCAATGGAAAATGACTGTGGAGCAAAATGCAAGCAGACCAAAGTGCAGGAATAATGGACGTTTTCAACAGCATTGACTGATTTTGTGTAATTTGCTTTCTGAAAAGCTCAAATTAAAACAACCAGTCCTGCTCAGTAACCCAGTAAATGCTCGGTTCCACGCAAAGCAGTGCCAGTTTGAACTCACTGAGCTGGAATTTCGAGAGCCGTTCCCCTTGGAGAATAAGCATGTCTGAGTACAGTTATGCTTTACCAGCCAAACACATGCTGAGTTTTCATACAGGGTATTCAGCATGTATTTGTCTGGCATAAGTTACTCAGCAATTCTAAAAAACCTGACCGCAACACATTACTGCCAGTGCAAGTTTTTCTCCACGGTACATGCAAATGCAACCTTTTTTTTTTTTTCTGAGAAAACATGGTGTTGTGGCTTTCAGACACAATTTGAGGACAGATTGCTCATATGCTGACTACGTGACCAAATATTGATTTTCATCTTATTTGGATAGCAGCTCCCAAACATATTACACGTACCAAACAATTACCTTGTCACTAGCCCTTGAAGCTCTCCAAATACATATATGCACTAGCAGCTTTGTTGATGCGTCATTCCCTATGCAGATATCATGCAGCTGGGAAAATAGCCTCATCTGTACCTTTTGGGGCAACAAGATGCTCTGACAAGTCTTTGTGCAGATGAAATTCAGAGTTCAGAATGGTATTTTTGCTTATTCTCTGTGTCTCTTAGCAGATTTTTAATTGCCCTCCAAACCAAGGCCAGCATTCCTGAATCGCTACTGTCGAAATCATTGTAAGTTTTGCTGTTGCCCTCAGATTAAATGAAGGACTGAGCTTAAATTCAGCATGTAACTGGCTGCTTAAGAATGTCTCCAGCCCTATTTGGTTGAAACCCTAGATGAAGTCCTCTCTTTGCTATATCTAATCTGCATGGACTTCTACAGCATAAAAAAAGCACTCAGGAAACGGATTTGCACATTTTACAATAAACAGGGTTTTGTTGTTTTTTTTTTTTATTTTCTAAAGAAATTAAGAAAAAAAATGCACCCTCTTTTTGCCCTGTCTCTTTTTTTCTAGAATGTATTTTGAACCATTTCAAGTATATTATGATCACTGTTTTTCCTGTGCATACCTGCATTCCTAGCACAGACTAGAATCAGAAATCTCTCCTAAGATTTGTTTGTAGGACAGATCAAAATATCTCAAAAATGAATTGAAAGAAAATTATCCACTGAAAAGCTAACATCTCTAAATTTCTCACTTTAAATCCTGTCATAACCACTCACCTAAACTGTGAACAGATCAAAGTGAAGCCTCAGAGCTGTGCTGTGGGAGACAGTGAGTCAAGGTTTGCAGATGGTGGTCAAGCAGTGACATGGAGATTCTTGGAAACACTGCAGACAGAATTGTATCAGTTCCACTTACAAATAAAATCACAGAACCACTGAGGTTGGAAAAAACCACTCAGATCATCTAGTCCAATTGTAACCTTGAGCCTTGCCCAAAACACTCAGCCCTGTCCTTGAGGCCACTTGTGCACCTTGAAAAGCCTATATAATTACTGAAGAAAAACTCCAGCATGAGATTCACCTCCCACATCTCTCTATCTTTCTCTTTACTTTCTGTAGCCTGAAGGTCTAGACACCTTATTCTAAAACAGAAGGGCTCATTTTTTATTATTGTCATATAGAAATTCACAAGTAATGTCACCGCAATAAAAAAATCAAGAGCTGAGCAAGAGAAATCCACCAGTGGCATGAAGCGTTCCTTCACTTCTACTCTTTCGTTTATTAAATGATAATATTCAGAAGAAGGATTATACTCCTCAGTAACCTGTGAATTAGCTAACATTAATGTGCTGTTGTAGTTATCAAATAGCATTGCAGTTCACTGACTTGTAGAATCACCACAGTTGGAAAAGATCTGTAAGAGCATCCAGTCCAACCATGCACTTACCACCAATATTTCCTCACTAAATCACGTCCCTCAGTGCCACATCTTCACATCTGAACACCTCCAGGGACAGTGACTATACCACCTCCCTTGGCCGCCTGTGCCAGTGCCTCATCACTCTTTCTGAGAATAAATGTTTCCTAATGTCCAACCTGAACCTCCCCTGGAGAAATGTGAGGCCATTGCCTCTCCTTCTACAGCTAGTTACCTGCGGTGATAATGAGTAAAAGTAAGTTAATAACAGTAAAGAATAACAGCTAAATTGTTAGGAACTGCAAAATGTAATTTGTTATACTATGGTGCATTTGGAGAGAGACTATATATTTGCTGTTTTCTACAACTTTTTGGGATTTAAAAATGAAAATATAACTTTTTACTGCATTTATTACCACACCAAGAACAACAGCATTCCCGTGATTCACTCTGATTTTGATACTAGGGAGATTGACACCCT
Source organism: Oreortyx pictus (assembly GCA_036925125.1). Classification (NCBI taxonomy): domain Eukaryota; kingdom Metazoa; phylum Chordata; class Aves; order Galliformes; family Odontophoridae; genus Oreortyx; species Oreortyx pictus. The sequence goes on from JAUPFR010000005.1 coordinate 35,287,563, forward strand.
CTTCACTTTACTGCCTTTTTTTATGAAAGAGAATGAAGTTGGAGAGCTTTCTGAAGCCTATTAACATGGACATTTTCTAACATTGCAGCAACTTCACCAGTCAGTATAGATGCATTTTTAAACTCAAGCAGTTAGAAACTGCTCCAGAGCCTCCAGTCTGCAAGCCTTTATCCAGTAGCTTGTTGGACTGCACTGGGAGGTAACAGACTGACATTATTCCCTGCCTTGGCCAAGTGCTGTTGCTACAGTGCTCAAGATCATTCATGGCTTACCTCAGTGTGTGCTGGGTGATCTACAGCAGCGCTCAGCCACGCTGATGTGTTCATCGTTCTCTGAAGGCAGTGACCAATGTTGAGCAGCTGGCTGTTTGATCTTCCCACTGCTTTGCAGGCAGTACCGCACTGCTCAGAAAAATAAAAGGGAAAAAACACCACTGAAAAGATTTATCAGCAAATGTCATAGAATCACTCTTGACCTCCGTATCTTCTCTTGTTCCCCAAAGGCAACACATGTAAAGTATTTCCTGTCTTTCATGTTACTGACTGGAATACTTCATGAGGTCCAAATGTACTACCTGCTGTCTGTTTTAGTCATTAGGCATGATTTTCTTTGTCTCTTGATTAGAGCTTCAGCCAACAACTGTTCACTGTTGTAATGTGTAACTCTTTTATTGTTCCCTCCTTGAACAAATAACTAACTAGCCAGGCTGAAAGCTGAAGTTCACTCAAGGCTGCTGTGTCCTACAGTGTCTTTTTTTTCCACATCAGTACATCCCCCTTTGCTCTGGACCACCAAAACAGAGCAAATAGCCTCCACCTTTTATTCAAGGGCCAAAGACAAATGTGATTGAAAAACAATTAAAAGCAACTCCTAGATTTCAAGAGATGTTCAGCTACCATATCTATCTGCTTGAGCAATGTAGTTGGATTTACTAGCTGCAACTTGGCTCTATATTTGTGGATTTATCAGTGCCATTGAAGGTGTATTTTTCTAGAATGAGACATGAGCAGAGACATGAGCAGGAATTAAGAAATTAAGCTTGTGTTATCTTCTCCAGCTGCAGTATGCTGAAAGATTGCTCACAAAATTGTTACTTGGTATTTTAACTTCTGACCATCTTCAAAGTCAACTGACAGCTTCTTAGGAGGGTCATAAAACATACATAAGGACAGTAAAACACCAGCCTGGCTATGTTTTGATCTCAGTAGGCAATACACATGTGCTGGCTATGCCCTCACTCCACTAACATCATGTAAATACATGCAATAAATGTTTTTACATGAAAGAAAACCCTGGAATCCTTGATCAGACTTAAGATAATAAATCCGCCGCAGTGATCTTAGGTCAGAAAAAAATAAAAAGAACTAAATATTGTGCACAGGCCAAACTGATATCTCATTTGAAAACTAGATCAAGTGTAAGGAATTTTGCCCTGAAAGTGCCTGTTTTTGCCCTTTGTCTTCTAAATCTCCACTCAGTGCAATATCCCGACCATGTGCTCTCCCTTTGCACCAACCCTGGCTGCAGATACCTGCAGTGGTCAGTCTGGAGCTAGAGGCCTGGCCCCGCAGCTCCCATCAAACCCTTGTTGTAACTGATGGTTTCTGACAGTGCTGCTGTGCACAAGGGCACTACTGCGAATCTTTTCCTTCCAACCAGCTTTCAGTGCTCATAGAGCTGATAGGAAATTAAGACCGATCACAGTTTCAGCTGGAACCGCTGATCCATCTCCATTGCTGATGAAGGAGAGAGTGGCCAGCAGGTCAGATGCAGAGGACTGGTCGTGAAGTTACAAGCAGCCCATTCAGCACAAACAGACAAACTCTCAGCATTACGAGTAGAACAGTCATTGACCATGTTACATCAACAGTTTAACAGCTATTCTGTAAATTATAATGCGATTCCATATTTTCTTGTTTGCTGCTTGGTATCAGCCACAGCGAGCAAGTTGAAAGACTCCAGGTTACCTCACCTGCTCTTCTGCAAACGCAGTTGTGTCACTCTTCTGTGTCCCATCTTGAAACTCACGGACTAGTCTTGTTTTGTTTAGAATTACAAGGCAGAAAACGGACAGAAGCACATTCCAAATGCTAGGAACATCTTTCAGTTTTCTCTTTCAGTTACAAACCTTGTCCTGAAGGGAGGGAAAACACTGAATTCAATTATTCTACAGCAGCAGGAGTTTCAGCCTTTCCAAGAAAAGTTGCAGGATTCCAGGCATATGTCACTTCTTTGGAAGTATGGGATGTTACAACTATTTTTGCCCAATGACTTCAACAAGAGACAGCAGACTTTAACAGAAAGTGCCTGCTCAAGCCAAGCACCTCTCAGCTCCCTTTTCCCAGCCTTTGCCTGACCATACCCCATATACTTGCAAGGTGTGAGCTTCGGCGGAGTACAGGTGTAAATTATTCCATTGGCAGTTACTTTCCTTATAGCTCAAAGTAAGAAATTGATTCTCACTATCCATTTCCTTGTCAAATAGATACTAAACATATCATCCTGGGGAAGCTGTCACAGTAAAATTACAAAAGTCTTTAAAGCAAGAAGACACTGCCAACAAGACGTCTTCCTCTAATTCAGTCCGTCAAGAAAAGTCTGAATAAAACAACAGAGCTTGACTGATAGACAATTTCTCTACTAATAGAAAATACTTAGTTACTTTATCATTTATAGAAATCTGCACCACCATTTGTTATTTATAAAGCTTTGTGCACAGTTAAAACAAAAGAAAATGCAAATAAACTTAAAAGCTCATTTCCAATACTTCAGACCATGGCAAATCATCATCCTCTTCCAACAGCAGAAAGGCTATGGCAGGTTGGAGACACGGTGTTTGGCGCTGGCATTGCCACCAGATATATTCATGCCGTCCCTTAAGCATTGCTTATTTACTTATTTATTTACTTATTCTTGCAAAGTCCTATCAAATCACATGTCCTTTTCTTTAATGCCAGTTTTATTTTCTGTGACTTGTATCTCATGGTTGGTTCCAAATAACAATTTTGATATCACATCCAAATGGGATCTGAAATACCACATAAGACAGGTATTGAATACTTCACATGACCATATCTAATTTCAGTAAGCATCTCTACATAGTCCAGATACTGTACTGAAGCAACAGCAAGTCTTGTTCACTGAGACAGGGAATACAGCTTTTCCATATTTTGAGGTTGATTTACCAAATCCTCACGTGTTGAGCCTCAAGCACAGACATTAGTCTTTTTCCTTCTTTTTTTTTTTTTTGGTCAGTTTAGATAAATTAACTGTGCCATCCATAACTCTGCTATCATACCCAACCCAATGTAAACTTTGGAGAGTTTTCAAGGGTCATGGTATAAAAAACACAAACCCTTAACTACTTCCACGACATTCTTATGTCACAAACTGACTTACTGAGAAAGGCTAGACATTGTGTTTCAACTCTACCTGCCCATTTTGAACATGTGCATACTTCTGCAAACAAATATCATGATCACTGTAAGTTACAGCCCAAAATCTACAGTTTATTTTTTTTCAAATTAACAGATATCCAAAGAGCAGAGCTAGGAATGCAACTTAACCCAGCGATGTCCAGGCCTCTTTAAAAATACAGACCTACCAAAAACTGTGCAGCTAAGTCACTCTGCTTATTAATGGGCAAGCAATCGTCACTCCAGATAAACATCTGACAGTCGAGATGGACGGCTGTGAAAAATAACTAAGAGCAGTTCAACAAAACCAAATCAGGCAGAAGACAGAGCAGCAGCTCAACAGAAGAGAAAAACTATGGAGGATAACTGATAGCGTCAATTTAATTTAAGCAGGTCTTACAGAGCCATCTGGCTACATTTTGTTGTTGCTTTTTTGGGAGAACCTGGAACAAAAGTAATACCTATCTTCTATAAACTGCCTACCTTCTTTAAACTGCCCATCTACAAGAAGGGTCATAAGAAGGATCTGGGGAACTATAGGCCTACCAACCTGACCTCAGTGCCAGGGAAGCTTATGGAACAGATAGTCTTGAGGGAGATCACGTGGCAAGTGCAGGACAACTGTGTGATCAGGCCAAGCCAGCATGGATTTATGAAGGGCAGGGAGGGAATGGCTTCAAGTTAAGCCAGGGAAGATTCAGACTGGATGTTAGGAAATAATTCTTCTTTGAAAGAGTGGTCAGGCACTGGAATGGGCTGCCCAGGGGTGCAGTGGAGTCACCAACCCTGAAGGTGTTCAAGGAACATTTAGACATTGTACTGAGGGACGTGGTTTAGTGAGAACTATTGGTGGACAGTTGGACTGGATGATCTTTTAAGTCTTTTGCCAACCTTGGTGATTCTGTGATTCTCTAACTTGTATGAATTACTCAGTGCCACAGATTAAAATATATTTGCTAAAGGATAAAGAAAGTATTCCTATTTTTATTTTGGTCACTGAAAGAAACGGGACTGTGCTAAGGGAAATGTGAGGCTGGCACATTAAAAATCCTTGCTAAGGAAAGCACTGCTGGTCAGATCACACTCGTGTGATTCAGTCAACTGTCTGCAACTGTGCAACTGGAACTGTTTAAATTCAAAGCTTTTCAGAATGATGAAGCTTTCTCCCTATTCATCTTTGCCACCATATGAAGAATGAGTGGCTGGCGATGAAGACGTTAATCATGTTTATTGTGACAACCACGACTGTTATAAAACAGATTCTCTTACAACACATGCTAACTTCCCCTGACACTTTTTTTCCTCATTCAAAACCTGTTGAATATTCAGTTCAAGCCCACTGAGACATATCTCTAGAAAATCAGTAATGCAAGGAAGAAATTTGTTTCAGGTATGCACAACAGAAGCTGCTTGTAGTACGCTCGTGGTATTTATTGTCTGGATGTAGCTTTGTTCTCAAATCTGAAGTCATGCAAGTATTTCTCAAAAAATGCCTTTGAACAGTCTGCAGGAACAACCAGCTGTGAGGCAAAATATTTATCTGAAAGATATTTGCCTTTGATTTAGCTCTAGATTTTATTCTTACCTGTATATTTACTCTTTACAGTGGAAAGTGATAAGGAAATTTTTGAACCAAGCTCAGCTCAAACACACTGAATGTGAAATTATTGTCAAAGCTAATATTTAAAGTTTTCAAATGTGCTTAGCAAAGACTACAGAAGCAATGTCTGTGGAATAATGTGGATGGACAGAAATAAGAATGCTTTGGGAACACTTTGGTCTAAGAAGAATTCCTGACAGACAGACTCTTCTCCTAAAAGGAAACACCTTGCTGGACATTGTGAAGTGTTATAACCTTCATCTGAAAAGGCATTAATGGAAGAAGGGCCACTCATTACTTTCCCTGGCCCTACAGAATGCATGAGAGGGCTTGCTGCAGAACACCCAGCCTACAGCCTCCACTCTGAGCTGATGGCTTTCCTGCTCCATCACTTGCTAAATTTCCAGTCTTTTCATGCTGCCATTGAGCCACATGTCTGTTATGTTAAATGGAAAATAGTTGTGCAACTCACACATGTTGCACATTCAGACATTTTAAGAAATGTTGGTAATTTAATCCTGACTGCTGCAGTTGGTCATTCAAAATATCTTCTACAGCCGCCATACAATTATATAATTATTTGCCTGCTCAGTCATTGCAGGCAGGAAAGTGAATATAAATTTTGGGAGTGAGAAAGCAGAGCCATTATAGAAAACCAAGTGCTGTAAACTGGGCTCATAAGGCTAAATTACATCTGTGTCTTTGCTGCCATTGCACTTCATGCCAGGGATCCAGACTCCTAGCTATTCTTGCCCCGCTCTGCTCAGGGAGTTGCTGAACCCCTTTTACAGCTGAGGGTGGAAGCAGTAATTCTCAAATAAGGATAACAGTTTTACTGGAGCAGAGTGTACTGTAGCTTTGATGAAGACTTGAAGGGATGGAGACAACGGATGAAAAGATGGTGCAGAGGAGAATCTCTTCCTAAGTCCATCAATAGGCTCTATGATAAGAAGTACAGTAAATTCAATTTTTCCACCAATATTAGCATAAATATTGCCTTCAGGCAAACATTCTACAAAAGAGAAAAATAAAGACATAAGAAAAAAGAAGGTACTTTAAAACAGAAAAAGAAGCTTCATGAAGCAAGGACTCTCTTCTGAGAGTCTACTCTCTACTGTTGTAGATGCACCTTGCTGCTCAAGATACTAGAACAGAATGTTGGGAAGCAATGAAGCATTGAAGCAAAGCAACTGAAGAAAATTATCTCTAAATGTTAAAATCTAATAATTCTCTCTGGCATGGAGGAAAAGAGTCAGGGATCTAAAGTAAATATCTGAACCATCTGATCCACATTCAGTAGCAGCAAATCATTAGGTATCAGCTAAGTACAGCTTTGAAAGATGCCGCAAGGCAGTACTGGATGTATTTGGTTAGTTTTACAACTGAAGAGCCTGAGAAACCCTTGGGTTCTTTAGGAGTCAACAGCTTCAGCAAAGAGCCTCTACATTAATTGCAACCACATCGTGTTCTTTTAGTGTGTGAGAAACACCACAATCCTTACAAAGACTATAAGACATTATTATTTGTGAATGCTATTAATCAAGGCATTCGCATGTGTTTTGCCTGCGCAGCTCCCTTGCCTAGATTTCAGTGTAACAGCTCATTGGGTTTTAACTAAAAGCAGAATGGCCATATACAGCCATGCAAGAGGCTCAGGGTTATGACTTCCAGCACTCTCAATGCTTAGCTCCAATCCCTCCTACCAAAGGGAGACCCTGACATATCTGCAGGCATTACTGGCACTAAAATGGTCAATCCAACAAAAGGGATTGGAAATATCTCCTTTGTTCTGAAAGCACCTTCTATTCCAAGATACTCCCCACACTGCTGCTTTTCTCCTCTCCCAGAAAATCAGTGCAACAAGAGGAAAGAAGCTGAACCCAAATAGGTTGTTTTTCTTTAAAGAACAAGGCCTAGCTCCTAGGCAGTAGAAAACAAGTAGGAAGAGAGAGATGGATAGTGTCTGGCAGTGCTGGTACAGGCTAAACTACTTTGTACTACTTTGGTTCCTTAGAAATTAATACACAGGTTGTAGTGGACCACAGACTGGACAGTTATGAACAGTATCACATTGCAAAAAGCTTCAGATACCACACTGAGCTGTATAAATGGGAGCCCAACTTGCAAGGGAAGCTATCTCCACATTCATCTCAGCAGCCTCAGTAAAACCCTCAGCTACAGTACTGTGTCCACTTTCACACACTGTACTGCAAAGATTGCAGACTATCCCAAGTTGGAAAGGATCCATAAAAATCATCAAGTCCAACTCCTGGCTCCACACAGGACCAAAGATGTGGTTTAATAGTAGTAGTAGTAGTAGTAGTAGTGTAGTAGTAGTAGTAGTAGTAGTAGTAATAAAATCACTGGACAATACAAACTCTGAGGAAAGGCTGACTAAATCAGAGATTTTCAGCCTCAAGAAGAGTGGACAAGTGAGGGTGGATAAGTCTTGAAGAATCTAAAATGCTGCTCCAAAAAAAAAGAACATCTTTATGTTCTCTGTGCCCACCAGGGAGTAAGACCAGCCTGGAATACTTACACTCAATATTAAGGTAAATCTTTTGGCATAAAGAGCAAGCAGTTACCTAATAAAGCTGTGCTGTTGTTTTCAATGCTTAAACAAGTTGGGTTTGGTTTATTTGTTTATGTAATGTCAGTACAAATCTACTTTAGGGCAGGAAAACAGATTTAATGCCATCTTAAAATCCTTTCTGCTTGTCTGACTGTACAACTCAGCAATCTTCACTCCTAGATTTCCCACTCACCATTTTAATAGTCTTCTGTATCAGCTTAAAGTCCTTCACAAATCTCCCAGGAATGCTGTGCGGATACACTTGCACCCCCAAGATACTCCCTGAGGAAGACAGGAATATTAGCTAATTAGTTGTTAAAAAAAAAAAAAAAGGAAAATGTAAAACAAACAAACCCCCACACAAAACAGAGAACAATAGTGAACAAATAGGATTGTTATCTCATTGAGAAGTAAAACATGAGACAGAAAACACACTTGATAAAATAAGGTACTGGCAGGGACTACAGTACTAAATAACTAAGAGTTAGAATGGGAATAGATATTCTGGTAGCACATTGGCAGAAAGCTGACATTTTCCATTTCTCCATAAAGTTTGTTATATACCCTTAGCATAGTAGAGAAGTAAAAAACATTCTGCCACCTTGAATCTCAGTAACAGGGCTGCTGTTTAGTCCATGCTGGACATCTTCAACATTGCACTGGCTGATTTAGTGCTGCAGTACTTTGCAGCATCAGTAGGTGAAACATTTTTCTATACACCTAGAAAGCAACATAGTGCTAGAGAATAACTTTGGACTGCTTTCTATATCCATTTTATCTTATATTTTATTTTATATTTTATTTTATTTTATTTATTTTATTTCCTTTTCCTGATAAGTAAAGTAGGAATTACTTAGTTCAGGATCACTTCTTACAGCCCAGTCTGTTAGAGAAGTCCTCTGAGTCTAGCAGCCCACACATCTGGGACACCAGTGCTCTTATCACAGAACCAATTGGAAGAGGATCAAAAAGACCTCAGACATCCCCCCACCCAAAAATCAGGTCCATGGGAAAGCTGAGTCCAAGAATATAGATTAGCTATACATTAATACTACAATTAGAGAGCATAAATACCAGAAAAAAAGGAACTTGCAAAAAGAAGGCAATGAATAGGAAGAAGGTATCAGACACAGACTTAAAACACAGAACAAAAGATGTAACAATAAGGGATATTAGGGGGATTAAGGGATGTAACAACCCAGGATAGCAGGTGAGCAGGGACTGCGGGCACTGTGCCCCTGAATGGAAACACAAAGAGCCTCACAGCTGAGATGGGAAGGCTAAGATCCATGCTGCAGAACAGACACTTGCTCATAAAGAGACCACTGAAGCTGGTCCAACAAGGAGCAAGAGAACAGAAGCAAGGTGGCCTTAGAACAGGAGAAATGTCGCAGTAAATATGCACAATTGCAAGCAGAAGCAGCATACTCCATACAACAGCTCTTGCTTTAAAACATAGGGTACTACTAACAAGAAAATTGTTTGATATATTTTTCTTCATTGTTCATTATTACTTCATGTAGTCATTAATGTAAAATATTTGTGAGCAGAACCTGTTGATATTTGTAGGATCAGTAACAGCGTTTTTCTCTGTGGAGGCATTGGATGTTTGTGAAACGTGACTGTTCTGGGGAACCTCGGACTACTTTCTGTAAACTGATGCCAGTTGTCTGCCCACTGACAGAGATGTTTTGATCCTGTATACCTGTTCTAAACTTCATTTAAACCTTAAAGCTAAAAAGATATCAAACAATCCTAAACCATGTGACAAACAGATGCCAAAGTTTTCTAACTCTTCTGTTCATTCTCTGCAATAAAAAGCAAAAGCTATGGTTGATTTACTGTGCACTCAAACGTTGGGAGAATCCAGGAACATGTGGGATCAGTTTAGGTCAGGATCAAAACCCCATAATTTAGCAGGAGAGCAGCTTCCAAACTAAACTCATGTTTTTTCAGCCTGTATTTTTTGTGCAGTTACTATGTGCCCATACATCATTAAATGTCCTAAGAACTGAAACAACCCTATTCTTTATTGGTAGCAGCTTTTGTTCCCCCCAACTTAGAAATATCCATTGTAGCGTGATTCCACACCAGCAGCCCTTGCTGTTGTTCAGTTCTGAGCTGACCTCCAGGTCTGATGGCTGCTGAGCTAATAACAGACTTTCCTCGTTGCCAGTAAGAAATCTGAATCTTCCATTTTTCATTCCTGCCTAACATCCACCTCAGCCCAGCTAAGACCCCTGCTGCCCTGTAGAACTGGCCAAAAGAGATGAAGATCTCTGAGATAAGAGTGAGACTCTAGTTCCACCAGGAGTACATGAGAGAGAGTGGTAAGCTACAAAATCTGCTAAAATCTCTCTCGTGGGGTGCTTCGTCTGTGTAACACAGATAATAACGCACTCTTGAAATGTTCTGGTTTCTATACTGTGTGCTCATCCACATGGTGCTGTTAAAGTCTGGTTATTTTCGATCTCACTGCATTAAAACAGCAAAGTAAGAAGTGTGTTGTGCAGGAGACAAATTGGACACGCATCAGAGACCCGACTTGAAGATATTTGTTAGAGGAATGGTGCTTTTTGATGAATACTGAGAGCCAAAAACTTGTCTTTATCGCAGAAGTTGCTGTCTGCAGGGGGAGGCATGGCTGAGAGCAGGGCTGGGGAAGAGCAGCCAGCTGACTGGTATCTTGCTCACACAACACAGGGACATGCTGAGCACAGGAGGCAGTGGAAGAATGAGCAAAATCACACCACAGACTGAATCAAGGGAGACTTCTGCTTTGCTTTGCACAGTCTACAGCTGTCGCGACACCCACAGACTTATTTGAAACGTAAAATGTGAGTTGAAAATGAGCTGCTGGAAGGGTTTTTTTTTTTGTTGTTTTCTTTCTTTTTACCATTTGAATGTGTGCAGAAGATATACTCTGTGTACTGAATGGTTTCCTAAGAAGAAAATTACAGAGGCAGGAAAAGTACCCTGGGATTTATGCAGACAGTGCATTTTCAGTGGAAGGAAACTTTGCCAAGTTGTTATACACACTCACAAAATGGTCTCTGGAAACATCTGAGTGGGGAGCACCATGATATTCAGTGGGATGCACTGAAAGGCAGCCAACATGGCAAGTATCCTGGGTGCTTCTCTGACAATAATGAGCTTTATCAAACTTTGGCTAGTGATGTCAAAATATTTTCAGCTTGTAGTCATGAAATGGGCAACAAGCATACAAGCTCATTGCTCCGTGCTAACATATGTTAAGTCTCAAGAGATTAAGTACTCATCTGTTTCCAAACTGTGTTAAAAAGAAAAAAACATACCTTTTCTTCCTGTCCATGCTTTTGAAGTGCAGTAGCCTGGACACAAGTTACAGCTTCACAGGACTTCCGCTCTCAGATACTTCTCACTACATAATGGCTTCAGTGTAGACCTGTAGAGGAAATCATAGTCAGTTTCCAGTGTGTATAGCAAAACTGAGCCTTCAGTCAATGTGGATTTGTTGACATGAGCAGAAGAGCTTTGACAGACTGATAACTGAGAAGTTCAGACTGTTGTAACAGGGACTGCATAACTAAAGCAGTTTGTGCTTCCCTGAAATAAGCTGGGCAGAAAAATACCAGATTTGACCTACATTTTCCAGGCCTGTCTTTGGACCTGGTACAACCAAATACAATGTAAATTATTCACTGATGACGGGCAAAGTTGAAGTAAAGCACAAACCTCTCAGTGATACTGATTTAAAGAAGGAGCAGTGCAACACTTCTGATAGCCCACCACAGTCCTAATGACATTCATGGCATTGTCAGGTATTTTGTGAGTGTGGCTTTTCAATCTCAGAACTGAGAAAATCTATAAATTGAATAAGCTGGATCTACCAGTGATTCCTACAGCACTTATGGCTGCTTTTAGTAACAACAAAACAAAACAAAACCCCGAACCATTCAACCCTCAATCATTTTTCTAATGAGCTATAATGTATTAAATCACAGGCATGAGTCAACAATATCATGCTGCTGGGAAAAAATGGAAACCCATTCTGGGAAAAATAAACAAATAAAAGGCAGTATCATCTGTAAAGCACATGGCACGTCACTGGCATTCAGCTCAGTGATGGGAAGCACATGACTTGGCTGCAGGCACCAGAAATCCAGGAGGATACGATACACACAGGGTGGAAAAGAACAGGAACAAGGATGCTGAGAGGTCTTGGGAAGGTGGCTTGTTAGAAAAGGCTGAAGGATGAGGGCTGTTCACTCTGGGAAGATAAAAAGTAACCCTCAAAGTGCTTTACAGAGGTTTGCAGATGTGTGAGAAGCAGTTAAAAAAAAAGGAGTAGTTTGTTCCACATCCCTCAGCCCTATGGACAACATTTAGCTCAATGAAGACCAAGTGCCAGAGCCACATATGAGCTAGCACCCCTGCAGAGACTTCTATTGTATCAGGAATTACGAATTTGTGCAATAAGATTTGGCTACTTTCTGACAAAATCATCACAATCTGATAGCCATACATTCCTCATACACATGTATGTATTTGCTCTGAAGTTGCCTTCCCTCATGGCCGAAGGAAGAGAGTGCTCAGTACTTCCTTCTGGTGCCCACCTGGCTTCAAGCTGCTTCACTCTGATCTTCCTCTTTTCTGTTTGCTGTTAAGAGCTCATTAGTGGTTTGCCTGTCTTTGTCTCAGCCTGCTTCTCCAGCTGTTGGGAAATATGCTGGGTTCCCACCCCTGACCCAGAAATGTTCTCTGCTCAGCACAGCTGAAATAAAAGAGAGACTTGATGGTTTCCATGGACCGATCAGCTCTCACATTAGAATCACAGAATCATTAAGGTTGGAAAGAACACTGAGATAATCCAGTTCAACCACGAACCCACTGTGAAAGCTCTAGACCATGTTCTTCAGTGCCACATCCACCCTTTTCTTGAACACATCAAGGGACAGTGACTCCACCACCTCTCTGAGCAGCCTGTACCAGTGCCTTATCACCCTTTCTGAGTAAAAATTCTTCCTAATATCCAACCTGAACCTCCTCTGGCATAACTTAAGGCCATTCCCTCTCATCCTATTGCTGACCTCAGATAGATCACTTGCTTTGGAAACATAGATGAAATACACTGAATAGGAATGTAAAGTATCCAGTGTTTATGTAAACATGGAGCAGCAAAATGCAAAATACAAGGCATCCAGTTTGCATTCTAGTGGGAAATACAGTAACATTTTTAGAGATAAAAGCAAAGGAACGAAGAGGAAGAAAAGAAATGAAGGAATTTGTGAAAGCATCTAGGTCATTTCTCTAGGGATGGACCTACAGGTGTCCAGACCAACACAGGCGTCCAACAGTTGTGGACATGACCACATTCCCATTCGTGGAACACACACAGGTGACTGCATACAGCGTGTGTCTGCTAGCACAGCAGGAGCTAAATCTGCAGAACAAGTGAGAATCAAGTAAATGACACTTTTTACAAGCATTAAGTCAGTCACCCTGGAGAGTGGGGCTAGGGCTTCAGATCTATGGAAATCACTGTAAATCCTATTAGACGAAGTAAATTTGTTCTGCTCAAGGGATAAGGACCTACAAAAAATTAAGATGTGAAATAATCTAGGAGAAATTATAACTCGGTGCACGGTTTATTCTTGGTGCCCTTGATTCACCATCTTCTGCAAGGGCTCCAAGTCCTGGCAGATGTCCCTATAGCCCCCACAATTTCTAGTTCTTTTCCCACTACCACAGCCCATTTACAGAGTGAGACACGGAATACTTCCATACACAGAAACAGCACAGATGTTGGAGCTAAATGGAAACAAGTGAGTCAGAAAGATCCTGGCACTCCTCCTTCAGTTACCCAAGTGCAGTCCTTGTGCATGTTTACAATACAGCTGAACCATCTTAAACAGCTTAACATTTATTCCTGTTATGTGGTGTGGTTCAGTGTTGGCTGTTGCAGGGACCATTAGCTCCTAGGGAGAATATCCTGAGCATGCAAACATAGATGACAGCTAAAAATTATAGAAGTTCTGTCTTCTATTTCTACTTGAAATGTTGATTGACTTATTTTAAAATACATTCCCTTTTTTCTTCAATCAGCATCCATATCAACAGTGCTTAAATATATATATGTACAATTCATAGAATCATAGAATCATTAAGGTTGGAACAGGCTGCTAACATCACCCAGTCCAACTGTCAACCCATCCCCACCATGCCCACTAACCATGTCCCTCAGTGCCACATCTCTGCATTTCTTGAACACCTCCAGGGACAGTGACTCCATCACCTCCCTGGGCAGCCTGTGCCAGTGCATCGCCACTCTTTCTGAGAATAAATGTTTCCTAATACTCAGCTCCTGGCATAGCGTAAACCCCCTTTTTTTTCCCCCTGATGCAGAGGAGGTAAGCCAAGCAAATATCCTTAACTGAGCAAAAGCCTCCTACTGATTGGGAACAGCAGGATGGTAGGGACTCAAAGAGAACTACACCCATGGGAGGTTGCTCTCATCATATGGTAGTTGAAAAGATCCAGAACAGCAGCCTGAGCAAGCTGGTTCAGCTGAAAAGACAGCTAATACCTTTGGCTTCACGCTCACTGGTATTTTGAGGATCGATAATAATGCAAAACTTTCTAACTGTAATAAGCCAAGAGAATCATTGACAATTGTTCAAGTTTTCCTCTGACCACACTGCATTTATTTTCCTAAGAGTTTTTTCGCCCTGAATTTCTTCAGAAAGAGGCTGTCTTCCTTTTCCCAGACTCAAATCATAAGCCTTTCATGAACTGTCCCCCAGAAAGCTATTGGCAGCAACTGAAAGGATTTTATTCTTGTATAAAAGCATAGCAGTGCTATTTCCACAGGAGTATTTTTTTAATTTATTTTTAGAAGTAGCAATTTTTCATTTAAATGTCCTTCTACCACGTTAAAATGTTTCCAAGCATCTTAAGGCAGCATAATTCCATTTGAAATTTTGGAGAAACAGAAAAATGGAGCAGGTAAGGAGAGAAATGATTGAAAAAAAAAATCTTTTTCAGAACCATGTACTGATAAACAAAAAATGGAAATGTATTTCAAATTTTTCTATGTGCAAGAACCCCAGGTTCCCAGGAAATCTGTCAATGACACAATGGACAGGGAGCTTTCTGGAGTCCATTCCTGACTCTATGTTGGCACTTGGCAAACCATTTCATTGATACTTCCATTCCACTTTAACATGAAGATTATTCTTGTATTCCCCACCTCCCACCCCCCCCAAAAAATAAATTGTTTTTAACTGCTAATCTTCCAGTACTTTCTGTATCATAAGAACTTGCAGGAATTTGTTTAGATATTTTCCTGAAATGAAAACATTTTATGTAGGCTGAGTTTCTTCTGTGTTTTAAATGACTGGCACTACTTTTAATGGCATGAATTTAACAGTTTTTAATACCCAGAGCCCTTTATTTTAAACAAAAAAGGTAGGTGATAACATTCTTGTACTCATAATAGGATGCCCAGGGAGGTGTTGGAGTCATCGTCCCCAGAAGCGTTCAAGAAAAGGGTGGATGAGGCACTGAGGGACATGGTCTAGAGCTGGTCATAGGCATGGCTTGACAGTTAAACTGGATGATCTTAGTGGCCGTTCCAACTTTAATGATTCTGTGATTACAACAGATAGAAATTTTCTTCAGTGTATTTTCAATTTATATACCAACTGCATGCTGATTCTTGAGGTGCATCCACAATTTCTTATAAGGGGCGCATTATCCAAGTTTCTTCTAATTGATCCATTTGTGACATTTTAACATAATGGAGCTATTCATATCAGGGAACCATACTCTGATTGAGCTGGATCTTAAAAATAAATATACAGCTAATGTGAATGTCAGTGTTTCTCTGGAACTTTTTAATACAAATTCATCCAGGCAAATCCTTCATCACAGCTTCATCAGCCTTTTGGGGAGATCAGAGATTCCTGTGGGATGTTTACACCCACCCAGGTAAGTCAAAATCCATCTCTTCCTAAAGTCACCTGCAAAATTTTTCACTACTTAACCCTACATGCCTTTCCCCACTGAAATGAAAAACGCACACCAAGATAGTCTTGCCTTGGAACCTTGGAAATAAAAACAGCTTTGCAGAATGCAAAGCAGCAAAAAGTAGGTTTCAGTGGGACTTCTCATGGGCTGTGAATTACACTAATGCTTAATTAAATGACCTTGCTGAATTAGATCCTATATTAAAATGAGATACTCTTCTGTGCTTATTTTGTTTGGATAATTAAAGACAGTAACAAAATCTGTCTTTAGAGCTAAGGTAAATTGAAGTTTTAACAATTAAGTATATCTGTGTTCAAGCACCCAGCACGGCTCTTTGGTGCACAGCAAATGATCAAGGTGAATGCAGTTCTTCAGCTGCTCCTCTCTTCTATGAAAATAAAAGCAGAAATTGAGAACCAGTCTTAACCTCATCCAGATTAATTTGGGAATACTTCTTTCAGGCCATTAAATGGTCTGTGTCCCCCTTGTACCCCTTTCCTGGGCCCTCTGAAGCCAACAAGCAGGAGTATAAGCTATTTGCTTATTTACTTTAAGTTCAAGAAGAAACTCTGAAGAGGATGCTCTTTCTCAGGAGGGGGATGAAATTTCAAATGGGCTCTTCTTGAAACCAGTTTTCATCTCTTCGGCCCTTACTGATTGTGTCAGTCAGTTTTGAAGCTTTTCTATACCAGATTCTTTCTAATGTGTCTTTCCTGACACCTATATTTATCATCCACTACATATATATATATTTCTGCAACCCTCCTCTGCATGACAGTACCTTGCCTATTTTTCTGATAGGATACCAGTGAGGATCCCCATGAAGACTGCTTTAATGAAGCAGCCTCTGCTCTTCCAAAGGACACACATAAACCATTTAAAGGAAATATTGCAGCAGCAATAAACATACCTGGCTGTTTGAAGGGCTTCTCGAAGTTTCCTGCATGGTGGTACCAAGGAGCTTACATATCCCCTGAAGGAACAGTTTCTTGTACTACCACAGTCATTCAACCTTCCTACGAGTAGCAGATTAAATGGCAGTAAATAAACTACAGATATGGAAAAATACAGGGCTCTTTCAAACTAGCAGCCTCGCAAGATCAGGGAGAAGAAAAATCACAACAGAGGGATTGTTGTCTACTGTACCTTAGCCTTACAAAAAATTATTGGAAAAACACAGTTGTTCAAGAGATGGTTGAGATGAAAAAAACTTGGTCCCAAGGATTGCTTTTATGGCTTGATATTTCTAGTACTTTGTGGTCAAACTTCTCACCAGTGTCCCCAAGTTTTCTGAAACTGCAGTGACCCAACACCTTCTGATTATCACACACACAGTGCACAGTCTCAGGATTACTTTTCTTGATAAGTGCATTGATTTCCCTTCTTTTCCCATCAAAGGCACTCCTTTTTCCCCAGGTGAGGAATGCTGATTACCTTGGACATTTCAATCACAAGTTCCTAAAAGGCAATTCATGCTGTGAGTATGAACAGTGCCTTAGCCTCTTTGGTTTTGTTGTACTACAGGTAGAAGTAGAAGACACTGAGAAATACCACCAATATTCAAAGTGATTGAATTTATAGGAAAACAGGGTGATTGTTTATTTAACAAAAAGGAAATATTTACTATTTTTTACTATATTTTTTACATATTACTATGTTGTTTACTGCATTATCTTCTTGATCATTTTACCACAGTACTCACAACACAGAAGGAAATGAGACTTCATTAATTTTAAAATCTACGTACTGCATTTTTTGTGAAGATTAACCAGATGACTCAAAGTGCTGGTTAATTTCAAGGTTAGAGCAGTACAAGCAATGAGCAATTATAAAAAGATATTCAATGTATCTATAGAATACAGTGTTTTTAAGAGAGCGCTATTTCATCCAGATTTTTTCACTTCAGTAACTTTTCAGAACTGATTTGGGTGTTAACCCAGGAGAAGAAGTAGTTAGCACATTACTGTGCAATCTATGTTTACCACTTTATCAGAAAAATGCTTGTTTTTGCATCTACAGTGACGAATATACTTTTCATGTTTGTCAATAAGAGTAGCAATTTCCAAAATGCATATTTATCCAGTTCCCTATTTTCCTCACACCATACCAATGTGAGAGCAACTTTTGGAAGTTTTGGTCTCTGCTTCCAATATGTGCTATAGAGATATTCAGAGCAGTACAAGGGTGGAAGGTGCATGGATGGGTGCCTATTAATACTGTTCTTTCTAAACATTTTTCTGGAAATAAAATGCCTGCTCTAAAATACTGGAAAAGCATTATGCTGACTAATAAGCCTTGCTGTTACAAGGCTCTCTGAACTTAAAACTCTAAAAAAAACCTTAAACACATTTTATATTTGCTGTCCACTCTAAGAGTGTGAATTGTACCTTAGATCAGAAAGAAACAGATCAGACGGTCGAGCTACATTGTTTTGTCTCACAGCTCCTGGAGAAAAACACATTTTTGTCAAAGAAATCATACTGCCTGAGGTCAGGGGCAGAAAAAAATTTCCAGGAATCTTTACCTGAACCCAGGACTTCCAATCTTGTCTAATCACTAGGAGGCATTGCAAATTATTCAAATTAATATGGGTCACAAATCTGCCAAAACCTCACCAAACTCAATTTACATGCAATATAAAATCTTTCCAAAGTCTTGTGGAAAAAATGACTTTTCCTGTTAAAAACATTTCTAACATGGAAACGGTTTGTGAATCATATTTGCCAGCATGCCTCTTTTAGATGGCCAGTGATGTTTCCATTTGCACTACATAAATATTGCTCATGAGTAGGGACCCAAAACTTGAAATAATCTCTTAAACTGCTGATTGCAGTCTTCTGCTGCCATGGGTAGACAATCTTAGCATTTGTTGGACAGAAATCTCATTTTAGCCAAGGGCTAAAACAATTGACTAATACTTTGGTTTTTATACGGTCGGCTAACCATGTTATCTACCATCCATCCTTTTCTTTCTTACAAGTCACCAAGAAAAATGGCACAGTCATCCAAGCATACACTTCCCAAAGACTGCTGTGTTGCATACAAGGGGGTACTTCTGCATAACACACCCTTGTATCACTCAAGCTTTGTATATATATATAAATTGTGTTTCTAGAAGAAAACAATTATTTTTTCAACACACTTTGATAAAGTATTTTAAGCAATTCTAAGCCATTATGAACCCCATCATCCATGCCTTTGTACTGCTAATATTGCCATTTACGCAAAAGTCATAACTGCACTCCTAATGTAATTTCTGAGTATTTGCCCCCAGTGCATTAAATCTAACCATGGTTTTACCTTTCTGTAGCTGGAGCACAGCAGCAGCATATGGCATGCATGCTTTTCAGAGAACCAGAGAAGTTCTAGAAAGCAGGAGTCTCTTCTGACACTAGATGGGAACAGCTTGCATCATTACACAGGAGAGAGGCGTAGCAGAAATGTCTTTCTTTTGAAGGATTACTCCTGGATCTGGAGAGGTCTGTTATTTTTGGCAGGCTTCAGGTGTGCTGTACACAGGGAGAAGACATCCCCCTTCAACTCCACAGCAGTCATGGAAGCCTGGTCAGAACGTGTCTCTTTGTGAAAAGTACAGATGTACCCTGTAGGACCAAGAGAAAAAAGAAACATGTTCCTCTGCATTTAATACACTGGCATATAACCATAATGCAAGCTACTATCCTATATACTATATATAAAATGAAATCATTTAAAAAGGATGGGATCCTTTGTGGATTTTCTCAGTGGATCGGCATGAAGCTATTTAGGCCAGATGTTCTAATAATTCTGATGCATTAGGAGATGCACAGCACCGTGGCCAAGTGTTAGTGCACTGAACTATAATCTAAAATATGTAAAGACACTGACTTCCAAAATTATTAGAAGTTTTCACTCTAACACTTTTCTCCCTTAGTAGCTATGTTTTTGTTTGTTTGTTTGTTTTACAAAAAACACTTATTCTTTAGAGCACAAAGGAGAACAACTTAACAACCCTTCCCATCCCATCAAAACATAACTCTGCATTCCCTGAAAGAACACAGGGGGGCCAACTCAGGACTGATATGGGAGTCTTGCAGAAATGGAAATCTCATCTCTGAACAGCAAATTGCATACTCAAGGAGGACAAGAGGCCAACAAGCCACAGCTGGGTACCACATGAGCAGGTGAAATAGTGATGGTGAGATGTTTGATGACACCAAGACAGAGTGTCTCACTGCTTGGTAATCAAGTGCATCTGTAATGGATTTAAGTATTTGCAGAGGTTGTTTTAAAGATATTTAAGCAGGTGTAATATCTACATTGGAATGGTCTAATAAAGAGAAGTAACAGTAAAGGAAATATCATAGAATGGCTTAGGTGGGAGGGGACCTCAAAATCACCGTGTTCCAACTCCCTGCCATGGGCAGGGCTACTGATCACTGGATCAGGCATCCCAGGGCCCCATCCAACCTGGCCCTGAATGTCTCCAGGGATGGGACATCCACAGCTTCTCTGGGTAGAACAAAAAAAAAGGCAGGAGCATGCCCTTAGAAGGATGCAAGAAACAGAGCGTGAAGAAATTGCTGGGTACTCTACAGAAGGATAATGCAGTGGAATACATTGCACTGAGAGCCTGTTCAGAAAAATCCCTGTCACTATAGTTAATTACTCAAGAGCCGAATATATTTCAAAGCTCATCTGTGCACTACTTGCCAGGGTGCTAGCTGAGAGTTCTGTGACTCTTCAAGACACTGTCAGCCTTAGAGGATAAAATGTGATTGAAAATTAACAAATTCCTGTGGCTAAGAACTTGTCATTACATCTCTTAATGCAAGTATTTCCAGAACTGAGAGTTGCAATAACTTCTATTGCTTCACGTGGGGTTTGATCTATTTCTTTTTATTTTTTTTTTCCCTTAACAGAAGATGCCAAAGTTTCAGTTAGGTCTGAGCTTTCTGATGCTTTTTATAAGGTAAGCAAACATTTCTGGAGTTACGTATCAAGGCCATATGCAGTGTGCTGTTGCAGTCTGCCATGGCAATCACTTCAGCTGTTGATACTCTGATTATCCTCTACAGTAAATGGAGGGTTTGTTTCACTTCTACAAGACAAATGCCTGGTAATTAGATTTCCTGCATGCCACTTGCCAACTATTCTGCTCCTTTTTCTCCTCATGGCTACACAAAAAACTTGTCATTAAACTGCATTAGACTGTGTAATTACTTCAATTCCATTTTTGTCTGTTACTTTTACTTTAAAATATTATGTGAGTTTAAATTATTCAGATGATAAACTTGTATTTTTAAAAAAAAGAGTCTGTAAAGATAAAGCAGGTGGCAGAATTCATCCTCCAATGTTATGGAGCTAATCCCAAACCTTGCATTATTCACAGATAATTTAAACTACTCTATTCTTTTTAAGTTGGTTACAGACCTTGATAGCTGTTGGACAAAAGCTGATGACATCCATAACTGCTAGATAGTTCTCCTCTCTTTAGCAGCCAAAGAGTTATAACTCATTTATGAAAAAAATAAAATCAAGCATTGGCATGTACTAGATCATTCTGTGTTGTTTCTAAATTGCTGCTCTACAATTTAAAGTCTGGTTCTTGCATCATCCATTTCATGCTTATCTATTCGGCAGCTCAAAGGTTAAACAAAGCAACAATCTTGTAACATTCTTTAAATCACAGTAACATACGTGATAATGAAAAAGCTTAGTCTCAAACTCTCGAACCATGAAAATACTGTCAAATTGCTATTACTGTCGTGCTCATTTGTGAACCCCAAACTTGCAGACAATTAATGACTCATGTACTGTAACAACTCTAAAATGCTTTTGAAATCTTTGACTTGACTGGAATAAGAAAGATTAATAATAGAAATTTGCACATTTGCCATTTCCTTCCTTATCACTTCTTGTCTTGTATGAGCTCTAATACAGAAGTCCCTAAATGACTCTTTCAGAAACAGAAAGCTCCACTAGAAAGCATGCCAAAAATCACGGCCAGAGGCAGGCTTCTGTTGAGAATTCCATATTAATGGACAGAAAAAAAACAGCTCTACCTGCAAAGGCTACCTAATCTCAGTCCTTAAAATCCTGTCCATGCTACTTCAGTGGCAGTAGTTCTTGTCTGAAACGTCCTTTGAGAAAAGAGGCTGAATCATTTATCCCCTGACAACAAAGCCACTATCCTGCACCTAAATGCTTCATGCAGAAATTCCGTGCATCATTGTTACTAAACAAAAGCATTTGATCTCCATTTCAAATAAACCCCTTAATAGCGAAATAATAGCTTTAAAATTGCAATTATTACTTGCTGAGATTCTGCAGATGCTGAAGTTCCTTTCTCCATGGAGCCATTAACTAGGCATTGTCTTTCTCTACCCAAAGAATAGACAGTAAGAACCTTGTCAGAAACTATCGCTTGCATTATCCAATTCCTACACTTCATTTTGCAGAATTGCTCTTTTCCTATATAATTTTCACTGATGTTTAGATAGCTTTCAAATGGCTCAGAGTCCACTTTGCTCAAGTAACTTCAGTTTCTTCCAGAATTCAATTGTTACAGAGACAAAACAGAACAAAATCCTGATATTCTCTTCTCTTTTTTGGCTTTGTATGTGAAACATGAGGAATGAAGTACAACATTTATGACTACGCACAGTGAGAGAGGCATAGCAAAATGCCTGCAGAGGAGAAAAAACAGCTCCAGTGGCCGAGCAGGGAGAAGCTAACAGAGTAATCCTTCAAGAATAAGTCACCCAAAAATAAATAAATAAATCACCACATCTAATATACCTCTTCTATGGCTCTGTCCATTCCTTGTACAAAGATCTCTTTTCTCAAAATTCTTTCATAAGGAATGTAACAAAATTTAGTGTGACTCAAACACATTTACATCTGAGGGCAACATTATCTGCAGGCTTTAAACTTCCTGTTCTTTGTTTGTTTTTTTTTTAATCAGGAGGACTATGACTGGTTAGTCCAGAGCCAAATATATTTTTGTGTCAGTAGCTCTTAGGTTACTGCAGTATTTCTTGAAACAAAATTTATCCCTATTTTACTTGTTTTTAAGTGCTGGAATTTACTGTTGAATTGATGCAAAACTCATTCTGCAAAACTTCTTGCTTTGTTCATAAAAATCAAAGAAAAAAAGGATAGCACTGAGTTTTGTATAAAAAAGGACTCCCTCAATGCACATGAAAGGAATTCCTTTTATCATTGCAAAAACAAGCAAAATTGAACACTTCATGAAGAGATGGGAATAACTACAGGAACCCAGTTTCAGTGTATTTGTAGTGGTTGAGGCATAGCTGATCCTGTCCTGAGTAGGGTTACCTCTGTTCCTATTTTATGGATATCTGACTTTTTCAGTGTGAGGAACAGCAACATTGGAGAGGCGGAGTGCTCACCATGTGTCAATGGGGATATCTTCCCACAAACTATTGATCTGCTTTGTCCACTCTCGGGACTTCAACAGAACCATTTTTCTATTCAGCAAGGCAATGGTAGCATTCATTATAAGTGTTTACACTGCCAGCAGTTATTTTTGAGAGACTTCAAGATCAATTTTTGATGAATTAGTTGCAATATTAGATCCGATGTAGAGTGGTTAAAGTTCCAAAATACTATTCCACTGCGGTTTCACAATACATTGTAACAATACACTGCTGCAATTATTTCCCTCAAATTCTGTTAGGGATGCGGGTTATGAAATATTTTGAACAGAAATGGGAATATATGTCAGAGACAGAGTATTTAGCCAGTTCCTTTTCTCTCAGAAACACCAGCAGAGAGGATTGACTTGATATAGCAGCCTCTCCTCATTACGAATCCATGCTTATCATACCGTGAAAGACAGATTTGGCAGCTAAACGCCACGTTATGACATGTCTTCATTTCCTCTTCCTTGTCCCTGCCCACTTAGGGATTTGGCAGATCCAGTAGGAGATTGCTCACCTGCAATATGAAATCCAGGGCTGCCCCCGTGACTGCTCTGAGGGCAGTCGTTTATACTCCATCCCCATCACTAATTTCTTCTTTGTATTCTTATTTTATCCTAGGTAGTGTCACTACTTTTCCTGGCTTTCCAAGCTGCCTTTCTTGACTCTTGCTTCTGCGCTCCCAAGCATTTCACGAGCACAAGCAGCCAGCCTTGCTCAGCATTTGATCCTGTCCCCTCCCATTCAAAACCCATCTACCAGATGCTCCATCTGCTATCACATATAATTCATCGTACTTCAACATCTGACAGTTTTCCACAACTATTGATCTACAAGCTCTGCACTGCCCCATCCTTCCCATCCCTAAGTTTCTTCCCATGCATCTGTTTGACACTGTGCCATGACATGTTATCATGACATTTGTCTTTCCCCTCACAGCTCATGCAAGACACACAAGCGTTCTTAAGGGTCTCATCTCTGCCTTATGCCAAGCAATAACTAAAATGGGCTTGTCATCTGCATCTCTTATTCCTTCTAAGATGATCTCTCTTCCTCACTCTATCCTGAGTGGACACACCTCAGAGCCAACACCAGCATGAGGATGACTCCACTGACCCTCACTGAGGCTGCTGCACTGTGCAGAATCAGTCATATACACAAATGTACTTCTCCAAACACATTTTCAAGATCAAAACTTATTCTTTGGCATTTGGCCCAGCAAAATATTGCCTTTTCATAATATTCCTTCGGTTCTTATGGGTTTTCCAAGGGTACAGTATATTCTGTGTACACACAAGCTCTACGGAAGATGACGAATTCACATGACATTCACACATCACATCTGCTGAGACCTGCCAGTACCTGCATGAAAGAACCATGTCACAGAGTCATAGAATCATCTGAGTTGGAAGGGACCGCTCACGATCATCTAGTCAACTGCCAAACAAAAGAAACTGAAGTCAAAACTCTGTCTCATGTGATACTTCCTTTCAAAACACAGTACAAATCATATATTAGCGTGGCACATCAGCTACAACTTAGTTTGATTCCCTGGTTTACTTTCTCTGAAAGAGGAAAGACAAGAAAAAATATTTATTGACTTCTAATTATTGTGGCCTTCAAAAAAATAAAGGCTACATTTAAAAACAAACAGGAAAAAAGGCAACAAGCTGAATGAAGTAAAATTCTGCTCCCACAATAAACTATGGGACATGAGCCCAGTAGATGTCATGATGTGTAACTGCTATCATCATGGAAGCCATGCAGTTGGGTGCCATCCCCCTGGTAGAAAAGTACTAAAGCCACATGTGCTGTGCAGCTTTCCAGTGCAACAGATAAGCACTATGAAGATCAGATTCACACAACAAAGAACAAACTTCAAAACAAATACAAACAGTGCTTATTTGCTGTTGAACATTCAATACAATTCAGTATTGTACCTATTAGGCAGAAGCAATCTGTGTGGTACTTTCAACAAGGAAAAAAATGCAGTATCTTATGATCACAGAATCATTAAGTTTGAAAAGACCACTAAGATTATCAGTTCCAAGCACCAATCCATCATCACCATGTCCAAGTTAATAGTGGTAAGCAAACAAAATGTAGAACATGCCACTGTACTGAATAAATTGCTTTCATCATCCAATGTATAAAGGAATTCAATTTCTTTAAATTTAAATTAAGCTGTCACAAAACGTTTCTGTTACAGTGCCTGAGATACAAAGAATTCAGTGACCTAAGGAACTGGGACCTACCTGGTGCTGAAATAAAGCTGTTGGAGTTAGAGGGGACTCACCTTTCTAGTGGGCAGCAAGTGCTGGCTTTGGTTAAGGAGATGATACAGAGCTACTCCAATAGCTGATATGGCTGCCTAGTACAGGATGAGACTGAGAATGCAAGTAGATGGAAGTGAGCTGAGGTTACAGGTGTTCAGCATCTGGACAAAACCAGCAACTTTCAAACTTGAGAGCTGCAGAACTGTCATGTGTCTTTTAGTCTCCTGGAAAATAAAAAATCTCATTTTAAACAATGGAACCCATAATGGATTTTTTGAAAGAAATCCACAGGGGAGAGTTAAAGAACATACTTCACACCTACAACTAACAGAGTTAGCTTTTACCAAATCTGATATAACTTAGTTCCCTCTGACTGAAGCATTCACATCTTTCAAGTGTATGCAGGTTATGTTCATATTTCATTGTCTGGGAAATATTTATCCTTTTCCCAATTGTTTTCATCAATCAGGTCTACAACACAGATTTTTCCAAAGCAATTTTGAAAACAGTGAACTAGTAAAATGTTGAAAATACACAAAAATGTTTTCTTTTTCCTCTGCTGCAGTCGCAAGTGAAAATCAACACACAGTACTTACTGCAAGTCTTAAAAAAAAAAAAAAAAAGTGAATTTCATTTGCAAGTCATGAACCAGTTTGGTTTTCTAACAATAAAACGATGATCAAGAAACTAGAGTTATCATATCAGAAGAGCCACTAAATACCCATTACTAAATTCATTGAATTATATCAGCAAGGCCTCCTTAAACATAGACCTTAGCCCAACCAGAGCAGTGTTTTGCATTGTCTGCAAGTCTGTCATCTCTGATCTCAGAAACTACACAAGTCTGTGTCTGAAGAAAATTGGAAAATTTCAGACCAGCTTTATAAAGTATAAAAAAAAGGAGGACATAGGGAACTACAGACTTCAACAAAACAGTCTCTCATAAGTTTGACAAATAAGTGAGGAACTCTGGAATATATTTGAACCAAACAGCTGAAATAGATGACCACCTGAAGACATCACAGCCCTCTCTTTCACCTTTGCAGAAATCTGACCATCTGTTGATGAGGAAGAGAAGCTAGATGACTGTGATTTGAGTATTAAAAGCATACTGCGTAGGTAAGACAACAGATACTGAATGGTACTCATTCATGTGCAAAAGGATCCTGAAAGCTCACATCTCAATTTTCAAAAGTCTGACTGAGATTTACTCTGTCCCTTTAATGAACTCAAAATTCACATAGAAGAAACAGATTAAGGCCTTCAACCACTTCTCTGTGTCCCTTCAAACAATGAGTTTGGCAATATTTGTTGAAGTCACCTGACTTCCAGGCCCTTGCTTATTGTCTCACCTCTTCCAGCTTAGCTCTGGGGAAACCGTACATGGGAAAGGACTGACAAACAAATTGGTACTCATTGCAGAAAAAAAAAAACAATACATTTGTTTGTTCTCAGTTTGCTGACATCATCATTGTGAACATCCCCTTCCTTCTGAGGAAACTCAAAACATTGCACTGAGGGACTTGCATTTCAGAGGGACTCTGAAATGGTGAATATAACACCAGAGAAAAGGGCAAGAAAGGAAAGCTTTCTTCTGTAACATTTTTACCATATGATTTATGAGGTTTATTGTATTAAATAGGTAAGTTTAACTGGAGAGACAGAGTAACTTGGCTAATGGAAAGCTCTCGGTTCAATGCTTGCAGCATATTGACTTTGACCAGTGGCAAGATTTTGACTGTGACACCACAGAGGAGTGCTACGGCTACCTACTAAGAAAACAGACATGTCAAAAAGCAACACGTCTCTTCACAGCTAAAAATTGGAAAGGTTAATTTCTAACATCGCTCTCTCCCTTTTTCACTCAGCATCTTCTGGCAATCAAATCCAAGTGCCTCACACCACTGAAAGTTTTACAACAATTTCAGGACAGCTGCGGCTGACATACAAATTTCTCATCATATCAAAGTAGGTGCAAGAAAGCTCATTTGGCACAGTTCGTCATCTGAGAATGTGAAAATAGATCATGTTAATAAAAGAAAGTGTGAGATCTTTACCACACGATCTGTCAGCCAGCAACTTGTACGAACCACCCCCCTCCCTCCATAAATGCAATGTGAGCACATCCAGATACATAACTGTGGGGCAATGGGACGGCAGCTATCAATTATTTAAAGGAAATCTGCCTGGAGACAGTCATGCCAAGCACCTGAATCCACTTTAATGGTGGAAGTGGATGCATATGCTTGGAGACCTTAAATCCTTTATGAGTAACACTTCTGTTATGATGTATGAACAGAGAGTAAACTTTAAGGAAGACCGTAGTGAGTGTGTGGTGTGTGGCTGATGTCGTTCAGAGATGCCCAGGATCTCAGTTCAGTTTGTTGATGCACAGATGAAAAGTTAGGATTTTCAAGTGATCTTGTGTAAACAAACGTTTCGATATCACAGCTGCTTGCTTTAATGGTGCTTACATTAAAAGGATTAATGAAAAATTAAGTGAATGATGCTGCATGCTGAAAAAGTTTTGCTTTTGACAAACTGATTAACTAGAAAGCCTCCGCTAGCATTTCTTGGATGCATTCCCAGAAAAATCTCTTGTGCTCAGGCTATTCCTCATCCTAGATAAATAAAAGAATACAAAACATTACTCAACTATGGAGAAAGTTGTTTTCAACAACCAATAGGAAGCATTTTGATAATACTGTACTTGGTGCTAAAATACACATATCAGCATTTACAGAGCAGACACCATTTCTCATGCTAAGCTTTCTCTCCGCTTAATGTAGTACTTCAAAGTCCCCTATGTGTTTGTTAAAAGCGGCAGAACATAATACTGCAGAAAACTCCACTCCACAAATCTTTCTTTTCCCTCCACTGAAATACAAAAACTCGTGCAGTTCATGGAAGATAATTTAATTTTGAATAAACAGTTTGAAAACATTCAAATCATTTCACAGCTCTGTGCTTTTACAGAATCAAAATCCTTGGAGTTTCTGTTTGGTGAGGTTTTATGCAAGCTACCTGGAAGCACAGATTGCATCAACATTTGCTCTGAAAGGCAATCAGGACCAGTCAAAGCAATGAGCAATTGGGGAGCAAAGTGTTAGACCAGAGGAAGTATCAGACATGCATTAGCAGAAATTTTAATTACAAAAACTTGTAGGCAATAGCTGCACAAAATGGCAATAGAAATATATATATATATGTACATATACATGTATATATTTTTTCAGTACATTTCAGTTCAAGTCAAGGGGGAAGAGAAAAGGAGAAGAAAGAAAAGTGAACACTTTGAAGAAAAGAGAGTGCTCTGGCAATGTATAAGCAGAATGCCTGGCAGGAGAGAAATTTGGCAGAGAAACTCAAAAGAAATGCCCAGTGGGAATGAGCCTGGGAGGAGGGAAGGAAAGAGAGAAGGAGATGGAGAGTGAGAGGCAGAGAAGTTGTTCTGTTGTCTGGCTGCAATACAAAAACCTTACCAGCTACATGTGTTGTCATGGCCAACAGGCAAACAACTCCTGAAGACTTGTCCGGGCAACATGCTTTGTGGGATGAAAGCATCTGCCATTCTTCCTGGAGAACCTAAATTAAGTTAGAATGTGAGGTTTCTATTATGATTACGTCTCTGATTTTAGTTTTAACAATGGTCTGGGTCTGTATGATAGTTCTGCTCTTGCTCGGGTACAATTTTAATGTCATGATTTTTCACCACTTCCTGCTCTTGTGTTTATCACCAGTATGGTGAAGTAGCCAGATGCAGACTCTCCACTGTATCATTAACTCGTTCAGTGTGCAGGGTCCTAACATGCCTTCTTACATAAAATGATACAGTGTCATGCTAATGCATTGCAGCAAAAACGTATCACAT
Source organism: Oreortyx pictus (assembly GCA_036925125.1). NCBI lineage: Eukaryota > Metazoa > Chordata > Aves > Galliformes > Odontophoridae > Oreortyx > Oreortyx pictus. The sequence continues at coordinate 35,316,729 of JAUPFR010000005.1, forward strand.
CATATCATATCATATCATATCATATCATATCACATCGTACCATGGAATGGCCTGGGTTGAAAAGAACCTAGAAAATCATCTAATTTCAACACCCCTGCCATAGGCAGGGTCGCCAACTGCTAGACCAGGCTGCCCAGAGCCACATCCAGCCTTGCCTTGAATGCCTCCAAGGATGGGGCATCCACAACCTCTCTGGGCATCCTGTTCCAGTGCATCACCACTCTCTGAGTGAAAAAATTCCTCCTAATATCTAACCTAAATCTCTCCTGTCTTAGTTTAAAATCATTCTCCCTTGTCCTATCACTATCAACCCATTTAAACAGGCATTCCCTATCCTGTTGATACATTCACTTCAAGTACTGGAAGGCCACAGTGAGGTCTCCCTGGAGCCTTCTCTTCTCGCCTGGAAAAGGTGGAGAATGCCATGATTTGTATTACTTTGCTACATAATTAAAAAACACACATTCCAGTCAGTGTGTGAAGTACATAAAGTGACTGAGCTAAACTATCAGGGCCTAATCTGTGGGATTCTGGTAGCAGTTGGCTTCCTATGGTTCTCTTCAGGTACACTGAAACACCTACGGTGAGGAGATCTGTAAGGTTGCGGGTGTTTAGGAAAACACTTCCACTGTTACGACTCGTGATCTTTTCTGGTGTTTCTGTTACTGCTGAAAGCAATCTCATCTTGAAATGCATCTTTCTTGCAAAATGTTGAGGATTATCCTGAGAACACTTCTGAAGAACATTCTTCTCAGCTTGTAATGGACAATGTTGCCACGTGCTGCATGGGTGCCTTTGGAGGATTTTATTCCTAACTACTTTTTTCTTGTGTGCAGTTCAGTAGCCCCTATTCTGTGATCTTAGGACATGCTGTTTCTCTTCAGCACAGCATTATAGGGGAAATCACATTTCCTTCTGTGTTCATAGTTTGCTAGAGCTCATAAAAATATAGACATATTATGAGCAGAGTATTCTTGTAACTCCATGAGAAATAATTGTTTTCTTCCTGGCTCCCCTTCAGCACTCAATGGTTAACAGGACCATGCTGCTTCTTCTGAGCCCATGAAATATTAACAGAGCTCTTGGACAAGTACCACAAGAACTTCTGCACAATCTGTTTCAAGCAATGTACTGTCTTTTGTGGGGTAGCAGGGAAGAAACATTATGGTAAAGTCTCATTTGGCTCTTTTCAGCAGAGATGACAATATGTTGTGGGCTGAGTGACTGTAGGCTGAATAAGTTGGCAAGATCTGTTCTTGAAGCTTGACTCTGGAGCCAAGACTGATGGGTAGTATAACATACTGTATAGCCTCCAGTCAGAATGAAATCCATATAATGAAAATAAATAAATAAATAAATACAGCATGCAGTCATCAAATCTATTCATAAGTTCATGACTGGCTGTATAATCAAAGGAAAATTACTTCATTGGGCATACTGCCCAGTAATGAGCTGGAAAGGGTGAGACTTCTATTTCTCAGATTTAATTGTAGGCAACAGGGATGACAACTGTAACCTCACAAACCTCATGTTCCTTGAACAATTTATTATGACCTTTATGTTTACCACAGTCCTGGAAATATGAGACAACACAAAGTAAAGGCAGAAAGCAAACAATGCTGCCATCGTGTAGAAACTGATCATTCAAGCAGGAAGAATTTCCCTGATCTGAAACACAGCCAACACTCTGCATTTGTACAATTATTTTCTGTTTTGCAATGTCTGTACTAGCTCAGCATGGATCCATGTTTTAAGCCACGTGTCCTATCACCTTAAGACTATTAGATTGCTTTGGGACTCCTTGGCTGAGGCAATACCTTGATACAAATGCCCTCCTTATGACTGCCCACTGCCTTTCTCCATACTCCATTAGTACTCTGGAAGAAAACAGAAAACGTGGGCAGAAGGAAATCACTGAAAAGTTTCCTCAGTCTGGGAGATATTTCATTGCCCTGTTCTTGAAAATCTCCAAAGGAAAAGACTTCATAGCCACCTTGAATAACTGTCTGTTTTGGGATATTAGTTATTTCAGACATCAAAATATTTTTGCTGCACATTAACCAAACTACTTCTCGCCCTATCCCTAGCAGGAATAGAATCGGCCAGGCCATTCTTCTCCCCGCCAGGTTTTTTGAAAAAGAAAAGTTGGACCAAATCTTCTATCCTCTCCATAACAAATCAAAATCCTCCAGTTTTTTTATTGGCCTTCCTCTGAAGTGTTACCTTAAATGTGCTTATACATCATATTCCCAATAAGCTTCTGCAGTATTCAGTGTAGATGGATATACAATCTAACAAATGTACAAACATAATCCAGAATTATTTCTTTCTTTTTGCAACAGTATTGTTGACTCATTTTTGGACCCATTAAAATTTCCTTTCCATTATTTTACACAGCATTATTGCCTGCTTACATGGTCACTTCTTTATACTTGTATGTGAGGTTTTTCCTTCCCCACTGTCATAATTTGTATTCTTGCATTTAATTTCATGTGCTTACTTAAGACCATTTCACCAGTTTGTCCAGAGTCTTCACTCTCATTAATGAATATACTGAAAAGAACTAACAGGTCCCTCTGAAAGTAATGCCTCCTATCTTTTTCCATGGGAACTACAACAGATACAAAGACTACCATAACACTATTTGACAGAGCAAATTCTCAGCTACAAAGCACTATTCCACAACATAGATACCACCATTAGCTATGCATTTTTGTTCAGCAATGAACAGCCTGCATTCTGTGCTTGTAAGACTCTGCACCAGTGGAACTGACCCGCTGTCAGTGTTGCCATTGCTGAAGTACAGCACTTGCCACCTGACATCACACTCATAACCACAACCTCCATCAACGCTCAGCAAGCTTCAATGAATGTTACTGGGTGCAATTCAGTGTCACACTTCTGCTACATAAGCACATCCATGTCAGACACTATTTTGTTGGTCTACCCTTCTGCTGTCATCTGTTGCATAGTAACAATATGTAATAGAATATTGGTGGGAAGGTTCAGCCTCTACTGCTATCCCACCATTATCAGCTTCTGAAGTCATGGGCCAACACCACAAACAAGGAGGCTTTACTTTTGGAGCGGCTCTCATACATTTAAAATGCTTCCCTACGTCCCAGTTTTAAATAGCATTCCAATTGAGCTCTAGATTAGTTACACAGTCTTGCTGCCTACACATATTCTACTAGCCCTTGGTAAAAAGTTCTAGATGCCAAAGCAGGTGCATCCAGTACAGGCATGTAGACAATGTGCTAGGCAAAACAATGTGTAATTATTTTGATGTGCAAAGGAACACGAATAGGTGACGTTATGATTCCCAAAGCAGGACTTTCTTGAAGAGGAATGGAAAGCACTCAGTTCTTTGATGACTACAGCTCCCCTGGCCCTCCCTTTTTCCCCTTAAAAGTACTTCCTCAATTCTTTTCTCAAACCTCCCCACACTGTATTAGGACTACTCATTATGTTCTTGGAGACAAAATTAATTTCTAACAGGGACTGCCTCAGCTCATTCCTCAGTTGCTACATATTTATTGTACACCTAAATTGCTACATATTCTTACCTTTCTTTGTATTTAGTTTTCACTCTTGACTGTTGGTCATCAAAAGAGGGTGAAGGATTTTACTTATTTGCATGGTGCCAGATAAGATCAAATGTATTTAAATGAACATTTGTAACATGCAACAGTTCTTAAAAAATAAAATATGATGCTGGGACCAAAACAATACTGATAAACAAAAACTATCATGTTATTATCTCCTAATGAGAACTACTGATCATTTTTTACATTTCATTTGACAGTCTTCGTCTCAATTAATTCTACATGGCAAAGTTAAATTATTCAGGTTGATAAAGATTATCCTGACTCCAAAGTATACTTATTAAAAGAAATTAGAGCCTGGTGCTAATCAGGGAAATGAGCGTGTGTTACTAAGCAAACACAAAAATCCTAACAATGAGATAATGACAGGTAGGATGACAGATACAAAGCATTGCTATTTAAAGGTAGTAAAACGCTTTGAGCTTCCTGAAGGGAACAGGCACTGTTGATGAATCTTCTGAAAGAACATCCTTTGCTTTTTAAATTGTGTTTCTTTCAGATATAAACACATCTGCACTGAAAAGTGACTGAAGATGATAAAAGTAGTACTTTGAGAAGCTGTACCAGAGCCAGGAAAAAGTCACCGAATGACAAGCAGGGCTTGCTGTTACATAGCACAGGGGCAGTTTTCCACAAATGACTGAAGTATTCTCAGTCTTGGCACATCTATCCAGAAAGTTATTTCAAAGTGAACCGGGAAACCTGGATTCAGCGCTGATTTCCACTGACCTGTATATCTATCAGGATAGGTTTGTTAGACCTGGAGTCAAGACAATGCTAATGTATTTGTGTGTCTATGAGTAACGCTACATAGGTAAGCAGACTCAGCAAAGCTTGCATTTTGATGGGATGAAAATTCCTGAATTAGTCTCAAAAGCCTTGTTTTACTCCATGACAAGTGAGATGATTAACATAAGCATGATTTGCTTTCATTTGCATGGAACACATGGTTCTCTGGTTGAGAAAATTATCTATAATTTTTCCTGGCAACCCTTATTGTTTTGGGACGCAGCCTGACATAGTAACCTCACTCTGGTAAAAGAGATTTCTGGTTGTAATGTAGGTCTGAGAAGTCAGAAAGGTTTTTGTGTTGGCAAGCTCTTGGCCTCAAGGGATCAGTTCTGCCCAGCATGGGCGGAAGGATGCACAGTCCCGTGCAGCCCTGCAGTGAGCGTGGGCTTCATGCTCCAGAAAGAGCAGCCTGGAGATTGCCCACAAAGAACAGATTCATGCTGCAGGGTTTGATGAAATTACAGAAAAATTATTTCACAGCTCAGGAAACCTTGTCTGGCCTGAGTGCCCAGGAGCTTGGCCTGCTGGCCAAGGTGGTTATGTGATCCACAGGCAGTCACTGGCTGCATGCTGTACCCCAGCCATTTTGGAAAACATATTTTTCAGAGTGCTGCATGTATGTTCAAGGACTCCCACAGTTTAAGTTAATTTCTCACGTAGCTTTTCCAAGACAAGACATAAGCACTACAGAAGTGCCATGTGGCCTGACATACTGAGAATTAAACACCTGAATATAATTACAACTTTTGCACACCAATTACTCACAGGTTCTCAGGGGAGAGGAAGAAGAGCCAGCTTATGTTTCAGAGAATTTCAAGTCCTGCGCTTCTCCAAATATACAAGAGGAAATTCACCCAAATATTTTGCTCCTCAAAGTATGCTCCTATCTGCTGTTTCCTATTTTGCATGGGTTGTCCACGGATGTTATTAAACCCAGATATCACCTTTCAGAAACAAACACAAATTATATGTAAGTAAAAAGGTCATCAGGGAAATGGAAGAGTTGTTTGCAGCATATCACTGTCCAGTACCTTCAGGCTCTATTATTGGTCTTTAGATGTATGCACTGAACTGTGGCATAACAAAGTGTGTTAACTGATATTAAGCTCTTTCTACTCCATCAAAATGAGAACCTGAAATAAATGATACACAAAAGGACAAAAGACGGACACAGATTATTTCCATTATTTAAACCTGAAATCCTGTGCTCAGCAGACTCTTGTACAATAACTTGCATCTATTTTTTGCACCAATTAGAGCCTGCATTTTTGGGTCAGCAGTTGAAAGTCAGAGACAAGGTGCAAACAGAGGAATGTATAACTAATTCTTTAGACAGAGGGAGTAAAATCATGCCATGTCACTGTGAGAGTGCATTTCCATTTGCAGAAGTCACTTGGGTACAAAACAATAGATCTGATTTTGTTTATTCTTCCCATATAATGGGGAATGCAGAATAAAAGGAGTATATTCCAACATGGATATAATTTTCAATAAACTGTTTCAGGTTACCCTCGTCTGTTTACAACCAGCACTGAATTGCCATGTGCCCTCTTCAGACTTCTCAGTCTGAAATCGTACAGATAGTGACTAAAAAACCAACAGCATTAAAGAAATCAGTGTTGGCATAGGACTTGGATTTGATTCAAATTACAATAAAAAAAAATTATAATCTCAGAGAATATCAGAAATTGAATTTTTATATGCACATCTTAAAAAGCTTATCTAACATCTATCAGTGATGCATGTGCATTTTGTCACACCATGATGGGCTTTTCAGGAGTTCACATCCATCCTACTTATAAATCAATGATGAGCATGGGTCACCCTGCAACCCCTGAATACAATTAAGTGTATTTTGAACCTAGGGACTGGAATTTATTGTTGTTAACATATTTTAAGAGCCCACTAAATCTTAAGGTCGAGAAATACTTTTGCCTGATTTTTAACTGTAAATACATCTGATTTTTGAAGTTGGTTACATACAACCATGAGACCCTGTGTTATACCTGATTTTTTTTTCCAGTTTCTAACTGTATCACAACTGGCAGATATGATTGTAACATTCAAGATAGAAAGATGACACAGAGATGCAATGCATCATCTTGGTGCTTAGCGCAACATATGATATACAGAGCTCTACATTTTTGTAGCTAACACTGATCTACTCTGCCACAATGCTAAGTTATTCAACAAACACAGTGCTTCAGACTAACAGCATTTGTTGGGAATATATTATTTGGGTAGATTGTTTTTCTCAGGAGTGCCTTACTAAATGTAGGTGCTCAAAATGAAGTTCAGGTATGAACTGCAAGTGTAACACAAACCTTCATTAAAAACAGTTAGTGTTGGGTGCTCAGGAATGCAGGACATTTTATATAAGTCCTTACAGACAAGAATCATATTACTAATAAGCAGCATTCCAAAATAAATTTGGAACAAGGACATTGCTGAATTAAAAGAAGAAATCTTACTCAAAATGCAAGCCCAGCTTTTTCTTGAAGTTTGAAAATCCAGCTGACCAGTAATTCTTATGCACATGCCAAACCCTCCTTTCTTGTGCAACTAGCAATGATGAGCTGTTTTCCAACCTTCCAGGTACACGTGATAGGTTTTGCTTATTTGTTTGCCTGATGACAACAGTTAAGTTGCATAGATGAAGCTCCACAGTCTTGACCTGGCAGAAAAACCCCAAGCTGTCTTTCTTCCCAGAGTTGTTCTCCTCTAACAGTTCTACTGTTGTAAAAGAGAGAACAGTCCAGAGGGACTTCTGTTGAACTGTAGAGTTAATTGTCATTTTGTAAGTTCTCCAGAAACAGTCTCTTTTGTATTATTTTTTTTCAATGCCAAATCTTCAATATTCTTTTTACACTCCATTCTTAACAATAACAAATGTGGTCACTTATCATTTGCTACTTCTATGGGCACAGCAAGTTGTTGCCTTCTATCAGATACACAACATTATATGTAAACCTTTTGTTCCAATAGAAAATTAGACTTCTCCTTTTCACTCCAGAGAATAAAAAGAAGATGAAATTACAATTCATAATTCAATGACATGTTAAAATAAAGCCTTCTCCAACACTGCTGCCATCCTTTCACAACACTTCATACTTTACCCACAAATCCCTACTTCCCTTGACCTCACTTCCTCCTGGGAGTCCTTCAGAAAAAGGAATCAGCATCAAGTCACTGCAAGCCTACATTCCCTTCTCTTAAGGGCAGAGAAACAAAGATGTTCTGAAGTTATGGCTAAATGTTTAAAGACACAAATGACTCCTGCGTAGCTGTCACTGGTGGGTTAGCTCCAGCAGCACAGTTTGGATGATCCGTTATGCCAAGAAGCCTCTTTTACACCTTTCTGGTGCAGCTGTAAAACTGCCCAAGGCACAGGAGAGCAGCAAACCCTACAGTACATTTCATATGAACATACAACAATAGGAAAAGCTGAAAATGGGAGGCAAAAAGTCAGGCAGAAATGTAAGTGCCAAACCCTGGCAAATGCAGCTCAAAGCAGTGTGTGCCTGGCTCCATGCACTTAAACTGAAGCATTCTTGGCTGGAGAGGTAACTTGTCCTGGAGAGAGGACGTGGAACCATTTCAATGTGAGAGAAAGATCCTATCTGTAAAGCCCTGTTATCTTGTAAAGAAAAAATGTTGTGTTATCAAAGATAAATCATATGAAAAATGGGCAGCAGCACACAGACTGTTCAGTGGTATACGATCTTCCAAGGTTTTGCCAAGTTAAAGGGAAGATATGCCAACAAAAACAGTTCTTCCTCCCAACAGGAGACCAATTACACATCCATTGTGTTCAAGGCCAACAGCTTCTGCTTTCCCCTGAGTTCTGAGCTGGCAAGGTGTGGGGGGCACTGCCTTTCAAAGTCACTTCCTTCAAGTGCTCCCAGCTTCTGGCCAGAACAGCCTTGTGCCAGGCAATTTGAGATCTTCCCCTGTGTGAGCTTTGGCACTGCATCACACAGTTGATTTGGTGCAACACACTTGTTCGATTGAGAAACTAGTTTCTAAACAGTTTGCCTTATCTCGTACTATGGTTAAATGGAGCATGTATCCGCAGCTTAAACAATTCTTGTTTATATCTAATCTGTGCCTTTTCTATGCAAGATTAAGCATAAGGAATATTGTACCTTAAGAATCTATACTGAATAATAACATGTTTAATGCATGTATACGAAGAAAGTATTACTTAGGATTACCATGGCACAGCATATAACCAGATTAGAAACAGCAGGCATTATATATTGGTTTTAATTTTCTATTTTTTTTCTAATATACTTGCCAGGATATCTCATCCATCCAGGCATGCAAGCTGAAGAATTTACTTGAAAAAAACTTTATCTAGACACCATGCATCACCCACAACATGAATTACATTATACTTTTTTCTAGTTAAGAATATGCAACAACTGATATACATCAATGAAGCTTTCTTGATTTCAGTGCAGTGGTGTCAATTCACAGCATTCAAGGATTTAGCTGTAATTTTCCTGCTAGAAGACAGGGTTTATTTCAAGCTGTCCAAATAAATATACTTCTGACTCATAAGTAAATAAACAAAAAGAAGTGAGACAGACTTTTGACCATTCAATAAGACTCCCTTCTTTCCCACAACTGCATATTAATGCAGCACTGACAAAGCCCCAGGCCTCACCCTTCTTAGTATTTTCTCTGTCTCAGTAATTGTACAAAACAGTCTTCTCACACCTGCACAGCATTCCTGTCTCTCCTCAGTTCCTTCCCCCACCTCAGATATTTCCCTGTGATATTTCAGCACACACACGAATACAAACTTAGAAAAAAGAGGCCTGCCACCTGCAATAGTTAGAAGGCACTTATTTACAAAGAGGGAAAAAATACCACTTAGCAAAAATCTGTGTGTGATTTCAAAGAAGCAGACAAATACGTACATTACCAGTTCTTGGAGTCCTCCCTTCTTAGCCAGAGCTGCATGCACATTTGTGTGTGTGCATCCTTGATCCAAGTAGTACAGGAGGCCTTCTTGTTCCATGCTGTCCTGGACTCTTGAAACAAAAACTCTTTCTGATAACTGTTTGGTTGTATTCTGAAAAGTTTTTCTGACTGTGGGCCTTCCTTATTCAACATGACTGTGAGGACTGGACTGCTTGGAGATGAGAAGCCCTTTCTCTTCCACACTGAAACACAGAGCATGCATGCATTTGACATGGCTTTGTACAAACTTTGCTCCTGAATAATGTGCTACTTTATCACTTAGTACATTTTCTACCATATGTACAGCATCTCTGGAAAAATAAAGATGATTACAAGTCTTAGCAGCAACCTTAAAGTAAGAGGCTGAGTGCCCCAGGTTCTCTGCAGGCAACAATACCATTTTGAGAGCACAAATTTGAAGTCAAGAACTGAGATTAGGAGAGTTGTGGATGAAAAGCTTAAAGGAACTATGCAAAATTCTACCTACATTATCCTAAAAGTATTATATTTTAGGCTAAATTTTGTTTAATATTTTTGTTCCCCAACAGAAGACTACATTTAGGGAGAAAGAAGATAAATTCAGAGATAAACTCAGATCTACTCACAGTAAATAAATATATTTCCTATGATCATCGAATAAATACATTATGTAGATAACATAGCTTGTGTCAGTGGTCAGATATGGATAAAGTAGTACATTTGTGTGATCAGGAATGTGTTTCAAAAAAGTTAAGTTTTTCACAGTTTATTTTTTTTCTCTGTGAAAAATTTTACAACACTTAATTTAAATTAATAGCCACAAAAGCCAGCATCACACGACTTTATCCTGTTTGAATTAACAGAAAGTATCACCACTGCAGAACTACTAGAAAAATACTTAGAAACTTAAGAGCATCACATCACATATTCAAGAGAAATTTACTGATTACTTTCTTTAGAGAAGCACTAAGACAGTGAACTTGCAGAGGCACATCTCTTGCTTAACTGTAATTAGATGATCATACTTGGGTTTAAAAAACTTAGCCACATTAGTATAATCTGTACCTGCCATAGTTTTTTGCTTTAGAACATAAATAGTATACTGTAAAGTTATTAGCATACAAACTAAATTACTTTTAGAAAGAACTGACCCTTCAGGTGTTGTACTGTCATATTTATATGTAGCTATCATACACAGTTTGAATTCTGCTGCTCCTTTTTATCTTTTTGCTTTTTTTGTTAACAAGCAAACAAAACCTTTTTGATATTTGCTGTTTCCTTTTGACTTTAGAGGCAAAAAAATCCAAACACCTTTGCATGAACTTGCTAACTTGCTAGCTTGCTAACTGCTCCAACACTTTAAACACAAGATTAGCAATAATTTTGAGGGGCAACAGGTGGCTGTCATTGTCATCTTCATCATCATATCACTACTGATATCAGTGAACTTGTAATCAGGTAATGAATCCTGTTTCCACGTCCATTTAGACTCCAAATTAATAAGCAGTCTATTAATGCTCTATAGAAAGTAGCAAAAATCAGACCTGTGCTCCTAATATTTACCCTAAGTACAAACAATGGGACATATAAAAAACACAAATGCCTTTTTTTATTTTTTTTTTTGTAATGGAATTCTGTATTAGAAAAAAAAGATTATTATTCAGCAACAATGGTTTCACTAGCTTAAATCAAGTAGAAATAAGATTAGAGTCAAGTCCAGGTGTTGCTGGAAAAAATGGAAATGACTTAAGAAGAAAACTTAAGACTTAATTTTCCCTTGCTGAAGTTGCCAGATGAGAATCACTTCATTCCTACAACATTATGAGTTATGAGAATATGATGCATTAACTTATTGGCCCTACACATTCTCTTAAAAACAGACAGATTTTATGTGTAATATTTCATAGAAACTGAATTATCGAGAGCTTGCTTTCCCTGTGTGCTCTCGGAACATGTGCAAAGAGTAAAATATCACCGGAAATAACATTCATACACTGATCACTCTGAGAGTAATGCCTCCTATTTATTTCCACTGGAACTACAACAGATACAAAGAGCACCATTAACACTATTTGAGAACAAATTCTCAGCTACAAAACACTGTTCCATAACATAGACACTACCATTAGCTATGCATTTTTGCCAGTAATGAACAAGAGCCTGCATGCTGTGTTTGTAAGAATCTGCACTGGTGGAGATGACCTGCTGCCACTGCTGATGCACACCACCCACCACCTCACTGTGCTCACATCCACTGTTTGGCCTCCATTGATGCTCAGCAACTGTTGATGAATGGTAGAGGGTGCAATCTTTTTCTCAGAAGGAATTCAACGTCACACTTTTGCTCCATATGCACTTCCACATCAGACACCACTCTGTCAAACTGCCTCTCTGCTGCCATCCGTCACACAGCAACAGCATGTGATGGGATACTGGTTTGAAGGTTCACGTTCTACTGCCATACCACCAGCATCCACCTCTACATTGTGGCCAACATCATAAAACGGGAAGCATTACTTTCAGAGCAGCTCTCCTACTTCTTTCAAAAGACTTGCACTATTTCACTTCCTACAACCGTTTGATAGCTGAATTTCAAGTTGTAATTAAAGGGAAAAAAAATCACAAATTCTAGTATCAGAGTTTTATATATATATATAATATATATATATATATATATATATATATATATATATATATATATACACACCCTTTATATATATATATACACATAAATATACATACACCATTTAAAATAAATTGCCTTAACAAGCTCTACCTCAAGAACCACAGGAACACTGTTGTCCCTGACCTCAACTCAACAAAGCATGTAAGCCATTGTTTCATTCCTGAATCAGCTATAAGACAAATATTATTAATTTTTTTTAATCTCTGGAAGTGATTTCAGTGGCATTTATGCAAAACCAGTAAGCCTACACTTAAATGACCTGCCAAATCAGGCCTATGCTTAGTTAAAAGTAAAATCCCTACCTAATTCCTGCTCTCATTCTGAAGACAAGATTTATAAAACATTATGCTGACAGCTGATCAGTGGTGTTTTTCAGATTATGTGGCATTGAACACGACATGTATTTTTTAAGCCAGCTCCAAATCTCTGACTATGAAAGAGAAAATAATGGCTGACTTCAGCAGCAAAGAAATACATTTTTCAATTTGAAAAATGAACTTTTACCTCATAACTAGTGCAGAATATGTGGAGTTTTCTGAGGCATAGAAGGCACATATTGCACAATCGTTTTTAATCAGACATTGTATTTTCTGTGATATTTTCAGCAAATTGCCCCTTCTTCCTACTACATACATATAAATCATATACACGCTGTCTTAATTATTGTAGGGAGTGGCATGATAAATCTCTCCTTTTCCCAAGATCTACAACCTCCTAAACTCAGTACAATGTACATCATCTCTTATGCGTAGCTCCTGGCACATCATTTTATTCTCCTTCCGGCACAGTTGACTACTCTGTGGGATATTTGTAGTAACAGTCATCAGTCTCTCTAATGAAAGACGCATGGAAAAAATATGGTAGTTTAACTACTAGATGCTATTTTATAACAGTAAATCCTAAGGTTTTCCAAATATATATCATTTTCTTAACATTGCTGAATTTGACTATGCCATTTGTAACACTTGTATACTGAGCCAGTGACACTGAAAATAAGACTATTCCGAGAAAGCAAGTACAGTTAGTTAACTTTAGGAAAACTCTGCTATTATAGATAGAAAGAGCAAATTAATTGCCTCCCATCAGAACAGTGTCCCATCATCTCTCAGAAAAGGGAAGACAGAGTGACTTTGGACTTTCATGGTCACTCAGTTAACTGAAAGTGCATTAGGGCAATACTCCTTCCTGGTGTCAACAAGTCAGCCCTTCCAAGGGTCAACAACAGGACAGACTGACAGACCCTGTGCTGTGAGGAAGAAGTCCAGGTTACTACCATTAACACTTCCAGGATTATGCAGTTATGAGACCCTAAACTAAAAGGCCTTTTTATGTGTACATCACTCCTACAAGAGCCTCTTCTGTAAGACAACAATTTAAATGTGGTATTTTCTCTCAAATACCTTGGACATCATTCTTATATCTACCGTCCTCATGCTGCCGTTACTCTCACAGCTACAGAGTATTTCAACAGAGCAATGATTCTAACTGTGATATTAAAAGCATGAAAATAAAGCCTTGCTGGTAAGCAGATGTTAACAAAAGCCCAAAAAGATCCGTCTGGATTTTTCAGGGACTTACTGGCTTCTTTGACCATAATTTTTTATTTTTCATTAATCAATGACAAATTTCTTACCTTTACAGATGTCAAATAACCAAAGATGAAAGACTTCAGTCTAATGGTCTAATGGCAATTCCTTACTTCATATTGCCGGTTTCACAATTTTGCAATTACATTCTTGCTTCTGAACTTCATCCACTCTTGCGCACTGATCTGTTCACCTCCTCTGCAAAGCCAATCAGTGAGACTTACAGAGTTCAAAGGCTAAATTTCATTCTCTGTTTTCTGAAACTCCAGTTCTAGAATAAAAATAGAAAGTAATAAGTATTGCCTAATAAACCTAAGCTGTAAATCCACAGCACATAAACTTGTAATGCTAGATGGTATACAAGCAAGCCTGTTGATTAAGTCATATTTAACATGGATAAATGTCTATTTGTTATGAACAAAATTTAGAAGTCTGAAAGTTAACGTGCTTCCTTGGTGGTTTTTTTGTGTGTTTGTTGTTTTTTTTTTCTTTTTTCCCTCTGGTTAACAAGTATTTTATTGATATTTTGCGTAATTCCAGACAAGTAATGCTTAAGTTTCTGAAAGTTGCTATTAGTTAAGCTTAAGTTTCTACCTGAAGATCTACTGCTTTTATAGAGGTTTTCTTATTATGGAAGCTATAGGGGAAAAAAAGCTATTTACATAACATGGTAGTAGGCAAAAAAAGAAATCCTGGGAGCTAAGACAAACAGTGTAATATAAATTTGATTGTCGTTTGCCAGAGATGTTGCCACATCAGAATTAGCAGAGTAATTCTGTCTTCCACCAGAAAACAAAAGAACCAAAGCTCCCTGTTTTGCATAGCAGATAACTTCTACAAGGTCATTTATAATGCAAGTTCTCACAGAAATAGTAAGGCATGAAAATATGGACAGCTCTGAAGTTTCTAAACTCAGGTCCAAGCCATGCTTTAGAAATATGTTTCGACTAAAAACATTTTTGCTTTAACAGCTCAGCTTTGATTTCTAAAGTTTGTAAATGCATTCCTGGGCTGAAACCTTAAGGCCAATGTGTGCCTTTACAGGCACTGAAATACTTCTAAAGAAAGGACCTCTTTGCCTCAGAGAAAGAGTGCAAAGATTCTGTCAAGAGCTACAGTTCAGCATAGATGGTACCCAGAAATTATGTCCTAATTACAGAACTCTGCTGAGAAATGACAAATAAGTAAGTTCTTTGAATTCCCTCCCAAGTATTAATGGACACGTGCAAGAATTTAGACATTTGCAATGACACAAAAAGTTCCATTATTCTAGAATCCTCCCTTTTTATGTCTTACTTTTAATGTAGCTCATCATATTCATTATCTGGTATATTTCTTTTATTGTGCAAATCACCCTGCTGAGTACTGATGCTGTAGAAATTAAGGTAATAAGAAACTCATTCTTCCAAACTTCTCCATGATAAATAGGATACGCAATAAAATGATTCCTCTGCCCAACTTGGAATTTTATGCTTCCTCCAAGCATGACATATTCCACAACTATGAAATCAATCAAATGCCCATGTTATTTTTCTTTTATTACCCAGGGCTGATAGAGCAGCTTCAGTAAAAATAATTCATACCAACTGTTGCCAGTTAATGGAAATTAATGGAAAGACTGTCTTTTTTATTCCTAGTGCTTGAATTCTCAGGAAAACAGTGAAGTATAATTGATACCATATGCTTTTTATTGTTTTCCGCATGAAAGAATCGTGATATTGAGTGGATCACTGAATTATGCTGTGGCACTGTGCCACATCATCAAACAGCAAGGTCACAAGCAATGAAGGTACAGTACTCACAATGGAACTAGCCTGTGTCATACCTTAGAACTGGAGGTTTATTTGAGTTTGACTGAGGAAAGCTAGACTAATACAAACAAACAAACAAACAGACAGACAAAACTGCATAATTCCAAATACTACATTACATTAGAGCTAGTTGCTTTGGCCACTTTTCAGAGACATTAATAACCAGGGAGTACAAAAACAAATGCACCTACCATATTTCAGGAATATCCCTGACACAGAGAAATAGACCTCCATACTTGTTCCTGCTATTATGTTCGCTGATTGTTTTGAATAGTAATTTCTCTGCTTTACACTTCTGCTTCACAAAATCTCAACTAAAGGAATATTTTTAGAAAATCAAAAGATTTTTTCAGCTTTGGAAAAACATTTTTAATTTTGCTTGCAAGCCCAGAACAGATTCAGTAATCTAAGTAATAAAGTTAATTACTTTATTATAATGGACTTGTTTTATAGCACACTGCTCATGAAAGCCCAACAGAATACAACACAAAAATGCAGACCCCAGAATTCCAAATAAATTAAAAACAACTAGGTTTGACGAATTAAAACTTTCATTTAACAGTTCACAATGCAAATATTACCGACTACAGTGCAATTGGCATTTTTGTGTCCAATAATAGGACTATTTGGAGAGAAACAGGAAACAAGGCAGATTTTCTCTTTCCATACTTCTCAGGCAGGAAATCTAATTTTTCGCCTTCTGGAAGGGTTTCAGTTGTAAAGAATTCTGAAGGAACACAACAGTGGTATGATCTAATTAGACGGTTTTAAAGAGAGGAAACACTGAATTTTTGGCAGAGACTGTATTATAATCCAATATCTTGGCCTTTGTTAGAGATAAAATGAATACTGCCCTGGGGTTTGAATGACTTTCTGGACAATCTTCCTAGAATCTTTGCCACTGTGGCTCTTCCAGGTCACAAGTACATTTCTTTTATAAGTCGCCTAAAACCCTGCACAGGCACAAGGCTGGGGGAGACCTTAATTAATCCTTTCTTCACACAACGTAATAAATGGCAGTCTTGCTATTTTTATATTCTCCCTACTTTTTCCCTATGCTAACACTCACTTGTTAATAAATCGGCTAGCAATATTTAAAGAATAATTTGTATCAGATCATTACCAAAACTTTCAATGGCAGGCTTCTCCATAAAGCTTCAGCCCCTTATCTGCTGTTTAGATCAGAAGTAAAAAAGTGCAAATGAAGAGACAAAAAATGATCCTAGCTGCTGTTCATCCTACATTTTTAGATTACATCAACTGACCTTGAAAATTGAGCCATGTTTTGATCAATGACCAGCTGCATCCGCCTCAGGATAACATCAATTATTTGCCCAGGCCTGGCAGTCCACACTGAAGTGGTGTGAATTATTTTTGCTCCATCTTGAATCAACACTGGCACATCCCGGGTGGACTGTTTGAAATATTGTTCACACACGGGCACAGGATATTTGCACAGCTGTGAGTTTGGCATCCCTTCTTCCCTACCTAAAGACACATCCTACCATGTGACCTCTGGAGGGAAAGGCAGGAGGACAGGACATGAGGTTAATTTCTGAAAACATTTAAGAGTGGTGCTAGGATTTGCTGAAAGGAGATAGCTGCAGAAAAGAACAAGGAACCCAACATTTTTCACAACAAATGGGAACTTACACACCCTATAAATGTTGCCTTTTCCATTTACAGATGCTTAATGGAAGAATACTAAACATCTTCTGGAAGATCTGTGAGATTTATCCATTTGCCATCTCCACTGAGAAGTATTCACTGCAAAACAAGATAGAAAAATACTAACCCTTTAGAAGGATTTATATATATGAGGAGCAAATCAAATATTTATGTACTAAATATGTACATGCACAAATATCTATCTTAATATGTTTTTACACTCAGAGGATATTGCATATTTGTCTATGCATTTTCTGGAATTGGTTATGAATGCAGGATTACTCTGGCAGCTTCTCTCCACCCCCAATATTTACACATTCCTAGGTATTTGCCTAAGAGGATTTGAATATTCTCAAAGACAGGGAATGCCTAGGTCTTTCTCAGCAAATGGAAATAAGATGTATTTATGCTGGAAATTGATACATGGGAAAGATAAGGATTGAGGAAGAATCTGAAGAATTAAACCTATGTAAGTTCAACTCTGCTTTGCAAATTCAGCGGAAGATTTGATCTGTGAGTTTTGTCTTCATTTTCCAAATTAATTTGTATGTATGTTAAACACATACCAACTTCAACGTCTAAAAAAACTTATCGCAAATGAGCTTCTGTTTAAATGCTGTTAGATAAACAATACCCTAAAAGTTGCAACACTAATGAGTAATTGGAGATTATCACTACAGCTATGAAATGCTCTTTTTTTTTTTTTTTTTTTTTTTTTGCCAGGAGCAAATGCATTAATATTCTTGCTGTTGTACCCAAGAATTCCTTACTCAAAATGCCTGCCTTTAATATTTATTTAGACATGTGCAATGAGAGATGAAGCTACGGATTCTGTCAAATCCCCTGAGGGAAAGCTGGTTTTCTTTTGAAGCTGTATTCTGTAATACTGTTTGTATGTGTTGCCCAGCTCTCCATATATAAGATTAGAAGCAAAACAGTTCAACTCTGCAGCAGATGCTATGTGACTTGAGAGGTGGCAGTGCGTTCTTAGTGCACTGTCACTCCACATTTCCTGAGTCCTTGAAAATTTTATTTGGAGGTGGCAAAGAAAAGCAATGATGATGAAGCATCATTTTCACAGTGCATTCCACTTCTTCAGCTGTATTTTTGAGATTTACTACAAGTGCCTACGCTCATTGTGCTTTCACAGGGATACTCTTTATTTCTGTACATCAGTGTGTACCTCTCTCACATGTATCCTGAAGAGTATATTCCCACTTGCAACACAGAACCCATCTAGAAATGTTTCCATTGGCACCATTTCTTTTTTTAGATGTATCTATTCAACAAAATAACCACACACACACACACACAAAAAAAAAAAAAAAAAAAAAGGAGGAAGCATAAACTTTCCATATAAATTATGCATAAGGAGTTTATTCTCAAAGTTGCATGGCTTGTTCAAACTTAGATAAATGGTTGAATTAATATTTTTACTGGATATGTATGGACTCTGATTTTTATTCATTACTAAGCAAAAGCAAAAGGCTCTATCAGTTCTGCAAAAAGGGCTACATGGTTTCACAGGTCAGTTCTATAGCCTAAGTTCTATAGACTAGGTAAGCACGTAAATCTGTTCAGGGTCAAAGAACACAAAAATCACCTTTCCAAACTGTTGGTAACTACCTTGCAGTGCAGGTCACATCTGCCACAATCAAAAGATGCTCTGCACCCCTAATACACGACAAGTCAAGAGTAGCTTAGATACGAAGTATTTCAGAATTAGTAGGGGTTCTCACAGTGGACTGGTATAAATAACGAGTGAACTTCCTATCCTTTTTTAAGATGTGTGTGTTTCCTCACTGGACTTTGCTTTTGTACTTAATTCACTTTAAAGCAATTAATCCTAGGAAAGAAACAGCTCCAGTGAATGTGGAGAAACCATTCCCAGAGACTGCAGCCACTGATAACAGACAGAACTATCACCACAACAAGGAAGATTAAAATCCCAGATGGGATTCTGGGGACTCCCAGAGCAACACAAGCAGATCATTGATAAAACGGGCACCTCCAATTCTAACTTATCCATATTGTAGTGAAAACAATCTTGACAACTTCAGCATTGAGCAGCTTATTAAACTTTCGGAAGGACCTACAGCTGAGGCTGCTTTGCTAGGGGTGATCAAATGTAATTTATAATTCCCTTTTTTTCCTGACAGAGGTAGAACACAATAACTTCCATAAAGAGTAGTGAAAAAGGATTCATGTGCCAGAGCAGATTGTGTTCACTTTTGAAAGCAGAAAACCAGCCTGGAACTTGAGCACAGTATCCTCTGACAGGGAATCCACAACTTTCTCCAGGAACTCTTCTTATGTAGAAAATGTAGATTATGTAACAAAAATAATTCAAAAGCTCACAGCTCTCATTGAAATTACTCTCGATTAGAATACTACTTTAGGATACCAATGGGAAAGATGGGAAAGATCAAATTTAATTTTGGCTTCCAGAACCAAACTCTGTAGCAATAACAGTTGTTTTTGGCTCTCTTTTAGCTTAGTAGCACTGACACTGCAATTGCGTTTTTCACTACTGAGAAATAGTAATTATCCCTCCTTCTTTTCTTCACATTTGTCACAGTAAATTTTATTCAAGTGCAGAAACTTTTTTTCAGATAAATGCAACAGAGCAAGAATCTGAAATTCAACCATTGCTTCTTCCTCCCTTTAAAGGAAGTAGAAAAAATAAAATCCCGAAAGAGTGTCATGGTTTTAAGATTTTTGGTATTGGTATTCCACATCATAACAACATGTAGTGCATTAAGAGTTAAAGAGTTAATACTCCAACTCCATAGATCATTGATATTTCCGGGTATACCTGTCTCAGAAGAGAAGAACTACATTCCCCAGAGGACTTTGCGATGCTTTGCATTTTTACGTATTTTCCGCTCAGAGGGAAAAGATAAAAACCCTCTGCGGTCACAGGACACTCTCTTTCCTTCGGGATCGACTCAGCAGTGGGTGCTCGCTGCCGTATCGCCTTCAGCGTTAGCGTAAGGCCTTTGGTTTATCAGACACTCTCTCTTGCTCATTTTATTTGATTTATTAGCTTCAATTTCCAATTATATTGTATTATATTGTGTTATTTTGCTTTCTGATATCTTATTTAGTAAATTAGCTTTCCTCCTCAGATCGTTGCTGCTGTTTTGTTTCCAGGCCCATTTCCCTTTTTCCTTTTCCCTTTCCCCCTTCCCCTTTCCTGGGGCGTGGGTCTGCGGGTCCCCCACACCAATCGTCACGGAACCGGGCCGATCCAGCCCAGTAAACCATTGACAAAGAGCAACGTCTGTAAGCCCCAAACTCTTCCCTTTTTCATTTTTCTACCAAGAAATCCACTCATATAGATTAATAAATATATCATTTTTTAACAAAATAATATGAAAAAACAGCTGAAAGAAACAAGAAAGAAATATTTCCACAAATTCTTATACATATGGAAAGGTCAGAGAACAAAGGTTTAGGATTCTTGGTCATGTTTATAAAACCATAATACAAAATAATGCTGATACCAGTAGGAGAAATACTTCAATACTGGCTCTGTCCAAGATCGTCTAACTACACTAATCTCAAAATAGATAAAATAGGAATCAAATAAAATCAGAGATTTCCAGCAAATAGCTTTCCTAGCTGTAAATTACAAAAAGTAGCAAAAACTCATGGCTGTCAGACTGCAGAAACAGAATTCTGAGAATATAGGAAAAAGGTAAAAGGTTTCAAAAAACAGGTGTTAACAGCTATGTTCCAGGAATAATATATTTAATACCTGAGGCATAATTATCTGAATATTCATCAACTTCTCTCAAAGGTTGCCAGAAAAGCATGTGGTGGCCCTTACAACATCTTGTAATTGAATGACATCATCCAAGTGATTTGCAATACTATACAAAGTGCACTAACGTGACTGGTAGCACAAATATTTTCCCTTTCAGCAAAAACCTTGAGCACTTCAAGGATGTTTATATCTTCTCTCAACCTCCCCTTGCAGAAACACACTACCTGTGCTTCAAACACACATATTACCTTTTATGCTACAAGTAAAATATTGCTAGCGTGCCCTTCAGGCACTAAGAATAGCTACAATCAATGTCACAGCTAATACGAAGTGACTGAGAAGAAACATAAGACACTTTCAGATCTCTTCCATACTTTACCCTTCCCAATTCACCTAGGTGGACCCCCCAGCAACATCCTTTATTCATGTATTGTATAAATTACATTACTATTTTCAACCATGTATTACAGTGTCTAAGGAAATACAGAATAAGCTGTAATGAGATGGAGAGGATAACAACTAGGGTAATGACAAGGGAATGTTGAACTTAAGAACACCTGTAAACAAATAACAAGCCACAGAGTAGATGTCATCTCCTTGCAAGCACCTGAGTTCTCAGCATTTATTCTACACTCAGCTTCTACGCTATGAAATTATGAATGATGAGATTTTAAAAATGAGTGATTATGATTATTCTATCTCAACTTCTACTGCACCCAGAGGAGCCTTTCTACTGTCTTTGATTTGAACATCTGTCAGCCAATGAAGCACTTCTGAAAATCCCCTCCTTGGAGGCAGGAGGAAAGCACAAGCCACTATAGAGACATTAAGAAATATAAAAAACCTGTAAGCTGTATTGTCCCCAGCTCTTTTCAAAATTAACACTCTCAAACCCATCAAAGATGATCAACAGACAGACCTCTGCCTCCAGGTGGAGATGATAACAGAAGTTCTTCAAGCAGTATATTCTCTCTGTCTTAAAACATTAGTCTTTTCCTTTTCATAACTAGCTCCAAGATTGCTATGGAAAAAAAGACACAAGCAGACAGTTTCTAGACGACACGATAATAATGTAAGGCTATGATAGGAAAAACATTCCTGCTATTCCTTGTTATTCTGCTGTCAATGTTTTCTCTTTTTTTCCTGGCAAAATGTAAGATTTGTAAACAGTGCAAATCACGCATCAAGCAGCACATTATTCCTTGTAATGCAAGGCTTCCTAAGTGGCAATAACTCACAACAGAGCACAGGAATCAAACGTGTAAGCTGTTGCTGGCATGACAGTCTTCAGAAAATGCTTCTTTCCCCTCTGACATGGTGCATGTGTGAAAAGAAATTAAGTCTTCAGTGGAAATTCTGCCCACAGAAAAGGCTTCTGAGGCACAAAAAATAATAAAAAAAAAAAAGTTCTGTCAAAAAAACTTTCTCTCAACTTTTATGCTGACTGCAGCGTTTCACTGTGGGTGAGATACAGTTGTATAAACGCAAGAGTCCAGTGGTCTCAGCTACTGTAGGACATGTGGGGATGTCCCCAGGAGACTGACCAGAGAGAGAGGATCTCCTGCTGCCCAAGGGGATCAAGAGCAAAATAAAGCTACACTTCAGCAACTGCATCCTACCACAGTGCTCACTAATCTGCATGTTTGAATCTGTGAAAATAAGAGCAGCTTCCTTTGGTTTTTTTTGGTTTTTTTTTTGGGGGGGGGAAGGGGAGTGGGTGGAGTGGAAGCAATTTGAAAGTTAGGGAGCAAAAAGCACTAGTGAGGCACTCAGAGATCAGAAAGGTCACAAAGAGATGAAGTAGGAAAATAAATAAAGAGAGGGAAAGCAAGGATCAGAGAAAGATCATGGAAGTTGGACTAAAGTGCAGAGTTCCAGGATACTCAGGCATGGATCCTGAGGCAGGACAGCCTACCTGTGAGGCTCTGTTGCAGCCATCCTTGCAATTGTCATTCACATTTGCATTCACTTTCCATCTCACCTCGCAAAGTGGAACAACATCTGAGTGCTGCACAGTGGTAACAGGTGGTGATAATCCCATGGATTTCCTTGAAGATATTATGGGAAATGAAGTTTTCACTGCCTGGCCCACACCTAACAAAAGAATGGGAACAAGAGCACAGGGGATGGCTGGGATGTGAGTATATGCTTCTAATTAGAGGGGGAATACTGCACATTCTGCATGAAGGCTCCAGAATGAGAAACATCCTATGCCAGTGTCTGCATCTCACCCAGCATCTCAGTGATACTGGTTCCTTAGCCACCTAATTTCAGTGGGCTTCCCAAACAGTGGGTATACTTACAGACAGAAAACTTCTCAGGTCTTGCCCAGCACCAAAAAGCTCAACTTAGTTTTTAAAGTGAAAGAGAGTTCTATGCTTACAAAGCCCAAAGGACAGTCCATGTAGGTATACTTTGTAATCTAAAACCATGCTTATTAATATCAAAATTAACAGACAAAATGTGCTATATCAAAACAGAATTTTTAGCTAGACAGAAAATACTCCTCATCAGGTAACACAATTTTGAGACATATCCTAAATGCAATCTTGCTGTCGCTAGTAGCCAATACTTAAAAAGAAAACAGAAATAGAATGGTAATGATGACTTTTCTCCTGAACAATATGACTAATAGCTAGTAAGTCCTGGTTGTTGATGCTACCGTTTTTTCTGTCTTCTCACTGATCTTTAACTCACTGAACATGGGTAATTTTCTAACTGACACTGCATTAATCTTTTAACCATTTGTGCAGTACTAAAGACAGTGGAATACCTTAAAGAAGAGTGTGATCTCTAGAACCTTTGTTTTCATTTACCATTATTATAATGCTGTTCCAATAAAAAAGCAGCAGCAAGTAAGACTGGGTTCCTCCCTGTCACGGGATTATATCTGAAAGAATTATAAAATGATTTGTGACTGAAGCTATCATTAGCTTAGCTCCTAAAAGCATTTTATTTGTTTGGCTAATTCCCTAGGATCTTAGCATATTTGACCAGTATCTTTTTCCTTTCTTGTTCCACAATATATACAAAAAATCTGTTTTACAAAAACACACCTTTTTCTTTCTTTTTCCAACTGATATTTAATACATGAATTTCACTAAATGGTATCTCCAAATCCAAGAACATAATGTATTTTATCATGAAGGTAAATAAACAAGTCCCAACAGTTTGCAACTGTGCCATTGATGTTAATCCTCCTTAAGTCTGAACCCCATGCTAAGAGGTATGAGGTTAGAGTGGTTGCAACACAATGCATAATTTATGTATGATGCTACAGTCAGAAAAGTAGAGACCTTACCAGCTCTGTGTCCTTCCCTCTAATGTGCTTCATCCAGACCTTTGATATGGATACAGAACGCATGTCACCTGGTTTCATTTCAACGTTCCAGTTTACTTTGCTTCTTACTTCACGTATAACATATGTTCAGTTTTTCGAGGTTTTCTGCATATTACATCATTTTCACAAGTGACCTCGTGAACTTGCATCACTAATTCAAAAGGATTAGCAACATTTGCTTGATATTTCTTTGAACTTACTTCTACTGAGGGATGGACTGTTGAACAGAAGTTCATCCTCCTGAAAAAATAACAGAAAATAGCCTTTGGTATCTGTTAAAAACATGTGCATCAGCAGGCGATCTCCTGTTACAACAGGGAATTACTTTTGATAACAGAAAAAACTTTGATCAAACCCTTAGACTCTGTGGAAATACACTCATCTCCATTCTCTTATTCAGTTACAGTGGCTTAGCTACTTCAGCTTCAATTACTGCAGCCCAAATGATAGAACACAGAATGAAATAGTTAGAGTAAATTGTCCACAATTCTAGAGTATACATGATTCCAAAGCATTCCCAACTGAACTTAAGAATACAGGACATCCAGTAGTTGACAGTTCTCAAACAATATTTTGCACTGAAAATACCTTTGTTTTCTTTCAGACTTTTGAAAAAATCATCTTAAAAGATTAAATTAAAATTAGGAGAAAAATAAAACAAACCATTTTTTTCTATTTCTAAGCTGTCATGGCAAATAATTTTTTTTTATTTACTGAGACCGGCAAATGGAGAAACACAAGAATGAACAGAGGAGTAGATTAAAAAAATAATAATAAATAAATAAAAGGGAGTGAGTACAGTGCTAAAACAATGCAAGTTTATTAACTGAAAATTGTCTCTATCCTGTCTGGGTGTTAAGACGCTGTATTGGCTGTAGTATCAGAATTCAAGGTTCATAAATAGACTCAGGGCTCATTTGTTTGCCATTCTGGGCTTCAGAGCCTTGAATTCCAAATCCAGTTTTTCCAAAGGGAAAGACAGTCAGTCAAAATAGGATCCACAAAAATCATCTTTTGAGGATGTATCTGTCTCCCTCCCACTCCAGAGATACTCATACTAGGTTGTATCAAACTCCTCTATTGTAGGCCACTGCTCTGAAAGAATGAAAACCAGAAGAAAAAACTCAATCTATGTTTCCCAAATTCAGTGCATGAGCTCCATTCACTGAATCAGTTGATCAAAGGAACAGATGTGAAGTTCTTGTACCTGTTCTAAGTGAAAGTGGCAGCCACTGCTGTGATTAACATAGAGCTTTTTTCTGTTAGTTACACTGCAGGGAAATGAGCATGCAAGAGACATAGGAAGCTACAAGCCAAACATGCACCCCACAGGTTGGAAGCAAGAGACAAAAGATCAGTCTTGTCAAGAGTAATATGCCTTCTCCTACTTATCTCTGGAACAGTATTACTAACAACTAGCACCCTTCCAGGCTAAGGAAGCAATTAAACAGGACTTCAGTACATCACTAGAGCATCACAGTAAATCTAATACAGTTCCTTTTTATATTCAAATGAACAATCACCCATATATGTGTAATTAAAAATATCCACATTTTCTGCCTTTTCTAACCTTTCTCATTTAATAATTTTTGTGCACTAGGTAAAGCAGCTTATACATTCTGCAAGCAGGCAATCAAATAATCTCCAAGATACAAATAATTTTTGCCATGCACATATTCAATTATGACTTGTCCAGGCTCATATAACCTAGGAAGAAATAGCGCTGAAACTTGCTACCTCAAAATCTGAGTATGAATACGTTATGACTGAGGTAGTGGTGTAAGTTCTGACAAGTCTTCACACACAAAAAAAGCTACACTCAAGATATTAAATTTTTAGTAAGATGAAATATTTGTTCACTGCTAAAAAAAATCTTCATTCCCTAGTATTCCACAAGAATTACACCTCAGATTGCACTGGAAATATCAGTGAATTCAGAAATTGCTACTTGTAGTGGGATCTTTCTGTGAAAACTTTACGTGCTGATATGTCACACATGGTTGCAGAAAAAAAAAAGACATTTCTTGGCATACCTGAAGAATATTTAATTTAGAGATCTCTGCTACTTACAGCAAAAGAAATGGCAGATAAGTCTTTGGCCTGACTGAGGCCTGATCTTTACAAATGTTTCTTAGTTGTCGTGTCTGGTTTCCCACAAGATGAGATAAAGACAGCTTTCATTCTTACATGTATGCAGTACTTATCACAACAGGCAAGATCCTCTAAGTTTCACTAAAATGCAGAAGACAAACAAGAAAGTAGAAGGCAAACCGTTTCATTTCAGTAAATCTCTAAATAAATAGAATATTTTCCTCAAAATGATAATCTCTTTAAAGAATCATCCATCTTCCATCTACTTGCTACATTTCATAAAATGTTATACAGAGAATTAAAGGTAATAGTGCATGTGTCAGCTAAAATTAAGTGTCATGTCAGTTCAAGAATTTGGCACAAAATAACCCTAATATATGCTGTTATCCTATAAATCTAACCCAGATTGGAAATTGCAAGTGCTGCACCATACAGTTTACATATTGTCGCATATTTTAAATATCAAGATTTTTTTTCACATGGGGAAAATCAAATTAAGGAAAAAATAATTATAAAAACAGACCAATTTTAAGTTAATCTCAAATCCAAAAAATAAGCCCCAGACAAATATAAATTATGTGTGTCCTCACTCAATTGAAAAGCCTACAAGCAGGGATGGAGGAGGTGGGAGAGTTCTGCTGATCAAATAAACCACGATAACTTAATGCTTGCTTAGTATTACAGAGCTTATTTGAGCTGAGAATGTTGCTTCAACCTCGTGCTATATGGCAATTAAAACCATGTGAAGTGCTTTCTCATCGCCTACTCTTAGGTCCTGGTGGAAGAAAATATAAAATGCCAAAGTAATGCCTGAGACAATGCAGATCCCACGTGCCCTGCACTTACCCACTGTAAGCTGACCAAACTAAAGAACATCTTCTTTATAATGAAGCTGATCTTCATCAGATGGCTATTAATTTGAGTAATAACAAAGGAAACTATAATGACAGTGTGCCTCACAATTCTACTGAGTTCAGTGCATAAAAGAAATTTAAAGTTTACAGCTCAAGTAATTTACTAAAACAAGCCAGTACAGCACTCTCTCTGATCCTCTTCTTCCATGAATATAAGATAAAATACAACTTAAAGCATGGTTTTTCTGTTTACTCCGAATTCACAAGTGGGTCAATCTCAATCTGCTGGTCATGCTGAACAACCTTTTTTTGGTCAGCAAAGTCTGTATCCCTTCATCTGGGTCAGAGAAATAGATCTTCAGTTAATTAAATGTCAACATAATTCTCTTGACTTTCTGTGTTTGTTTACAACCCACCCACAGCAAAAGCTGAGAGTTTCATTTTGCAGTTCAGTTTTCTGATTTTTCAGTATTTAGATTTGATTTTTACCCTTGTTGCTTGGATGCAATTTCCTTGAAAAGCTTTATAACAAAATAAACTTCCACAGGCAGTAACTCATCCTAAAGAAATCTTTGATCTGGGAAACCTGAAAGTATCAGGGGAGGACTTGTAAACCTTTTAACAAATGCTTCAAATCTGAATGCCAAAAACTAAGTTTAGATCAGTGTTTGCACACTTGATTCTCTGGAGAATTTAACACTACTGAAAATGGCAGACCTTATAAGAAATAGCTAACAAGTTTCTTCATTGACTTCTGCCTCCTGAAATCTTTCTGAGTTTTGCATTTTGCCTTTCTACAGTGAGATATAACCACAGAATACTATCTGAAAGAAATAGGTTTGTCTAGGGCAAACACACATCAAAACACTTTGAACTATAGCTAGATAAATAATGTCCACTAAGTCCTACAAATTATTCTGCTTCCATGAGTGTATTGGAACATGAGTTTGCCTATCACAACACGTTTTACTGCGCTTATCTTTCAAGAGTCTAATTGGTAAACAAATTTCAAAGTTACATGCCTGACTAAGCAAGGAAGATGAATTTTGAATTAACTACAAATCCTAGCTGCAGAGCAATCATTCCTTGTCCAATGGGAAACAGAAACAGTGCCATGTGACATATCTGAAATGCAATGATATTTGAAATTTCATATATTAGATTAACTGAAAAATGCAGCCAAAAATACCAATGACGAGGAGGCAAAAAAAATACATGCAGCTTCATAGATATACCTTCAGAGGATACGTACATTAGATTAAAAACGTTATTCAATGTACACTTTTTATTCAGCTGCAGTTAAATGCAAACAGCCTGTGAAAATTTAGTTTGTTTTTCCACTTCCTGTGTTATGCAATCTACTCAAGTTACACAAGGCTGTTTTTTCAGCTGCATCACAGCATGGTAGCATTTGCAGACCAGTGCTGATGTTTCATTAATGATCTCCATAACAAGAAGATCATTGTTTTCTTTTATGTAAATGCTGGCTAAGTTACAATCACATTAGAATTTACTACCTTTTTTTTTGGTGGACCAGTACTAGAGAGAAGATCATGCTTCTACTAGAGAGAAGATCAAGGACACTTGAACAACATGTAGGCTATTTTTGGTGAGTGCTAAGTGATTAAAAAAGCCACATAGTTAATGAAGTCTGCCAGCAAAAGAGGAAAGCTCAATTGTACACGTCAGAACAAGAAGATCTAGTTTGCCAGGTGACATCCAATCTACTCGGTATAAAGATTTTGTACAGCTGAACATCCAGCCAAGGAATCAGATCTAATGACTCACTCAGAATTCTAGAATTCAAATTCTAGCTTTCTAGAATTCAGAGCATGGCTAAGGCAATTCATTATTTAATTCTTCATTTATCATCATAAAGTAGAAAGAATATTTTTTACCCCTTTTCTATTGAACTTCAGTGTAAGCTTACCAGTTTGGATTAACCTCCTAGTGTAGGTGCAAAACAGTGAAAATAAAAACACTAACCCTGGCTGTGACTGAGAACAAACAGAAGATCCCTGTAAACACATTAATAACCTGAAATAAAATTGTAGTTTTTAGAGTAACATTTCCAATTGGAAGTCAATGAGTTTTAATTCACAGATCAGGAACTGATCTGTAAAATGATTAGGAAATGACTTCCGAAACCAAATATTTTATTGTAGTAATGAATTGCTCTCATATTATGAAAAAATCCACTCTCCATAGGGTTTGACAGGAAAATGCTGACCATTCATGTAACATCCAATCACTGTTACACACTGAAAACAAGGTTTTCAGAACCTTGCCTCAATATGAGTATTCCAAATCTCACTGCTCGGACAATGTCACAAGCAGCCAGACTCAAATGCTTTTCTCAGTGAACTTAACTACGCTGACAGCCTCTATTAATGAAGCCCCAAAAGCATCAGAAAAATCCTGTTTAAACAACAACAACAAAACAACAGAACTTTAGCAGCTCAGTAAAATACCTACAGTATTCAGGAAACGGTGCCAGCAACATTGTGTCCAAGTTTAAAATACTTAATAAGGTATGTCAAAGAACAGAAAACAGTTTTCTAAGAACCTTGAACTGAATGTATTACTCATAACAAACTCAGATGCAAATGAAGTGTTAATTTTTCTCTACAGAAAAAGGTCCTGACTTTTACCACTCCCAGTCACATTTTCCCAGGTTACTTCTTATCCCAGTAATCCACAGCACTGCACAGCCACAGCAGTGAGACCTCAAGCAAGGATCAAGATCTGGCAGGTATCTCTGGAGGAAGGCTTCCATAAACACTGTGAAAAATACTGGTTCAAGTTGTGAAATCAGCAGGGAATACTTCACCCATTTTGTACTTTTGTTCTTCTGCTTGGAAAGAATATAGATGAGTGCATATTTCCAGATTTCTTGGAGAAAGATCTAAACACCAAGAATGATAGCCAGGCAAGGAAGGGTTGAGAAGTTGACATGTAAAAGCAGTAACAGTCTGAAGGGAAAAGGCAAAGAGGAGAAAACACTTATAGTGAAACAGATTTTGCATCATCCCTAATCCACTCCAAGATTTCTACTGAGGTAACAGAAAAGGTTTGGAGAAACTGAGAGCACAACAGCAAAATACTATAGGGAAGAACTGTCATTTGCCAGGACTTCAGCAACAGCCAAAATTCCAGTTCCCTGTATTTCACATGCAATCCCACTCTAACTTACATGAAATGATGAGTTCCTTCTGAGTCTCATTTCCTTTACTCCCGGACTCTGAGATATTGTCTCACTGGTTTACATAAAAAGATAAAGAAATCTATCTGAAATTGCACAAAGTGTGCTTTTCCATAACCTTTCTGCTCATAGCCTAGGTTTACCCGAGAGTCTTTAACACAAAAGTGTACATACCTTTACTAAGACTGTAAGCACACCAAATCCAAAATGTCTCACAGATACTGTGAATCACTGCTGCTCTTCTTCCAGGCTCAACTACATGAACACTTGAGGCCTCTCCGGTATCAGGCAGCAAAAGCTATTTCAATAAATTCAGCAATCTGGGGCAGATAACAGAGGAGCATAGGTAAAGGATGCAAATAGCCTGAGCTGCAAGGAGAGGAAAAGTCATTCATTTACTGCGCATCTTTATGTCTATTTACTCCAAAACTAAATGCGGAGTACAAAAGATCTTGTCAATAGGTGGCAGACTGGATTAAACTTTATTAAGCTGGCTTAGAAAGGATGGATGTACCTTCCACTTAAGATAGTTGTATAAAGCTATTTTAGCTGCACTGGAGAATCAGATTTATGGAACAATATATATATATATACCTGAGTTATGTAGGTGGAGGTGTTTCACTGCATATTTTGGAGGGCAGAACCATAAATCTGTGCATTTGAGAGCAGGCTCAACAATAGGAAAGCGAATCAGAAAGTCAGAGCAAGAATTGTGGGTGTGTGAAAAGAATGGTTCCAAGGAAGGATGTAACAAGAGCTTAGCTTTTTATAATTACTATTACTGAAAAATTCCTGGAAGTGCACCCAAATACAAACTTCTTTTCTGCTCAGAAAAGAAATCTCAAACGTATTAGCAAATAAGCAAGATCTCACTGACAATTTTCTTTACATTGTCATTAGTTTCCTCTCTTGAAGTAAATAACTTGCAAAACCCCACATTTTGTCTACTTCTGCTAGAGAAAATCAACATTCTCTAGTAGTCTGCTGTTAGCATACTCTAGCTAGATATTCTAGCAACATCACTGCAATATCAGAGCAACAACACTGACATGAGGAAAAGTTTCAGCTTCTATTGAATAAATTTGAGATACAGAAAACTAAATATGTCCAAATTGAAGCAAAATAAATAAATAAGACTGTTTTTCACTCAGCAATGCCTAGAGCATTTAGAAACTCAGAAGAGAAAGAAAGATTCAAAATAAAAAGGGGGAAAAAAAAACCACACACAACACACTACAACCTGGATAAAAATAAAACAGGAGATAGAGATTACACAAAAGGAATCAAAGCATCATTTAAAGCATTCCCAGAAGAAAAGGCTGGATGATGAGATGCATGGAAAAAATAAAGCACAATTAATGTTCAGTTTTGTGCATAGATGATACAATGCATGATAAATGGACTAAATACTCCTGGCCAATCCGAAGCCAAATCCAGAAAAGTTTGGAGCATGTCCAAAAGGACATTTATGTTTCATACACCAACAAGATGGGAATTACTACTGACCAACCCCCCCCCACTTCAGTGATACACTGAAGAAGCCATTTCTATAGGTGCTCCCAAATGTACAATTTTGCCCACCTCTGCTTCTGCTACAAGTTTATTTGTGGGTATGCCAATACTGTAAGCTCACTACTCAGCAGAAAGACTGAAGATTTTGAAGGCTGAACAAAAGCCCCTGTGACTACTTCTTTCTTGGCACACCTATGCTTCAAAGCCCTTCAGACTGAACACAGATGGTAGTGCTTACTGATTGACAGCAACGGCAGCACAAAACCATGAAGTATTTTAAGGAATGGACATTTATTTCTGAAGTCTTTATTCCACAAAAGCAGATCAGTACATCACCTGAGAGGAGCTTGTAGGAGCAGTTGAGTCTATAGACATATTCACAGATGTTTCCAATTTGTCAAGTGTCCAGCAATACTCCATGCTGAGAATTTAGCAGCTCTGAGGACTGGCTACAAATCTGGTGACAGAGATGAAAATGATCAGGACGGTACAGGCAGCCTTTCAGTAAAGATTCATTTACACCAGTGTGAAGTGTGCATTACTTGCAATGCATTGTGGGGTTATACACAATTAGACTAGAGGTAGGTGCAACCCCTCTGGCAACATGGGAGCTGTCTCTCCTCTCATGTCACTTCACGTGAAAATGAGCACATCTGCATTTCTCAGCTCCATGTACCATTTCCAGTTCTCTGCAGCTTTTCACATTAGTCATTTGCAGCCACAGAGAAACTGATGTGTAGACCTAGGATGATTGAAATAGCCACTGCCATGGAGTTTAGTGTAAAGAATATAAAAATTATATAATAACATATAAAGCATATAATTAATTAGCATATTTATCTGTTTTCTCCTTAAGTCTATGTCTACACATCCATTCTGTTCTGCTGCTTAATCACTACAGAGTCCAGGCAAATGAGATGCAACCATCTTGACTCTTGGAGATCATGAGTATCTGTAGCTCTTATTCCAGTCAATAGATGATATAAGTTTGGATTATCAGCACACAGGGCAATTAACTGCCTTATACTTCTATTCTCACACTCATAAAATGGGAGGAATTACTATTTTTTCTTACAGTGCCAGCAGAATATTAGAAGAAAACTGCTGGGATTATTCCTATTTCTCATAGACTACTGTGGTCTGTCACTTTGCTGGTTGCTTTATCTTTTGTTATCAGCTGACTAGCTGCACTTGCAATTAATGAAACAGCCAGACCATTGAGCTGGATGTCCTCAACATTCTCCACAGTTGTTCCCATACAACTACTTATGCCACCTGTCTGGTTACTCCTCCTTTTCTCAGAGCTGAGGACACCTATTCTGCTGCAACAATAAAGAAGTATAAATTGCAAAAAGGAAAGTGTCAAGATAGCAGATAGCCATCTTCCCCGGCCTGATAATCACAAGGAAATACCAGCAGATCTAAATCATTATTGGTAGGAGGTGGCTCTACCAGCAAATCTGATAGCCCTATCAGGCCGCATTCAGCAGCTCTTTTACTGTAAAAATATTATTGCACAGAAGTGAAATTCTCTGGACTCATTCCAGTAACAACTAAGGCAGGTTATTGTCTCTCTGGAAGGAAATCTTGTTCGATGTGATGGAAGCAGCCACTGCCTTCTAGAGAGAAAATTCTGTAGAAACATTCAATTCTCATTCAGTTCTAATATTCTGGACTGAGCTTTGATTCTTCTCCTTGATAACAAAAAAAAAAAAAAAGAAGAAAGAAACAGAAAGAAAAAAAAGGGGGAATGCTCTGCAAAGGAGGCTTTATCAGCAGGCAGTAGTTAGAATAAATGTTGCTTTGGGCTGGCATAATGCCTAGTGAAACTGCTAGACATTTTCTTGCAGTCATAAGACCTTCTGCATTTGCTCTGGTCAGACAAGATCACCTAAAACAAAGCACAGGGTGCAAGGTAATCTAGTCAGATTGCACGCATTTGATTCCTGAAATCTGCTGGGCATCTTAGAAATCCTGAAACTAAGGCCTAACAGTAATAACATTTATTTAAGTAATTAAAACAATCAGTTGATTAGATTGACAAGTTGAAACCTGTAAAATCTGAAAAGCAGAAAACACAATGGAACACATTCAGATATTCAAGTGCACTTTACATGCATGGCCCTTTGGTGGCTAATACACTGAACAGAAAACATCAGTAGTTTGCAGAAACAGAATGCATACAAGAATTAGCTACTAAACAGTACTAACTGCTAGATTCTTACTTCCTGCCTTGTCAGTGACACTGTTACCTTTTAAAGCAATACTGGGCAGCAATTAAATAGGGCTGTTATTCACCACTAACTTAACAAAGGAAAAGAAATGAATGAGCTTTACCAGGCTGCAGTAGTTCCAGATTGCCTCTCAAAGGGCTGCATCAATTACTGTCACTTATTTGTCAGCAGTATGACATGATTAATTGGTGAGATCCACATTTTTGCGTGCCTTACATCACACGCAACTCTGTTTCCCATCTGTTTTTATTGGTGTTACAGCTCAAAACGTTCCACACCATGTACCTTGTCAAAAATATATTAATGTCTCACAACGGACCCAAGCTAAAACAACTTAAAACCCTGAAGATCTCCTCAATGTGCTGAAAATAAAGATGTAAGGAGAAATAACTGAAAGATTTAGTAGAATTTCAAGTAGAGATGAAAAAAAAAAAGAAAAAAAGAGCAACAGACTTTAAGCCTTCTTCAGCAAAATGAGACTGTTATGTTGGCAGAATAAAGGAAATTGTTGTCAGGACTAAAATATGTGCAAAAGTTTTTCTCACTGTTTCAGAGAAAGTAGCACTTTAAAAAAACCCCAAGGCACATACAAAGTAAATTGTTAGTTAGCAAGAACAAAATGTCAGTGTCAAAAAAACCCTTAACTTTCAGTTCCTCACATCCTATTTAGAATGGTGTTTGAACGCTTTACTTTTCTAAATGTACCCAAGTTCTGTGGACTCTGACAGAAGCCAGACATGTACTGAAATGCTCTCCTGGAGTCTTACAGTGAAGAAATACACATGTATGTGATAGATAGTGGGTAAAAAAAAGTCCCATACATGTAATAAAGAGCAGTACAGCAGGACAAATTATAATAAATCTCCAACTTATGACCATAATGAAGTCTAAATCATCAAAATAGTATTTAATTCCTCTGCAGGTTTTTTTTTTTTTTTTTTTTTTTGATTGTTGGCTTTGCGGTATTTTTGGGGAGCAGAGGTGGATGTATTTAAAAAAAGAAGTAATTAAATGTTATTTCCAGTCTAGCCTTGACAGACATCAGGACATATAATACCTCTTGTGATATCTGTTATCTCTCTGAGATCTTCTATGCAGAAATTATGCCATTTTTTGAATCTTCTTTATGCTTGCTCTTTCATACTTCCTGCCTATCTGATCATTTGAAGCTCTCAGCGAACATCTGCACTGTGATAGTCTTGCTTTTTTGTTGCTTCAACGGCCAAGATCAGGATTATGAAAACAGTACAGACTATTACAGTCCAGAGTAAGTGTCACACAATTACTGGACTATATGCTAGTAATTCTGCATTGATAGCACTTGTCAATGATACAATCAGAAAAGGAAGCTGGTCACAGCCCACAAATTCATAAATTTTAATCATTTTCACTGCAAAAAAAACCTATATTTTAGTATAATTTCTTAAATTTTCTTCTATGCTTTTATCTGTCTTCATAAAAAGAACCACAAACTACAAAAACAAACAAACAAACAAAGTAAGGAAAAACAACAACATAGTTTTTGATCAGATAATATAGGGTAACCAGATCAGATAACCAGAGTTAAATCAGGTAACAACACTCCATGATAAAAGTTTAGTTGCCTACAAGAAATAAATTTCCAGAAGCTCTGAATATTTTGTTACTTTCTTAAAGATAAAAAGAACTATTGTGTAACTTCATGCAAATGATGCTGATGGAAGCATAAAGGAATAAGGGTATAAAGAAAACACTGTGAATATTCAGGCCAAAATGCAGTCAGGTGTACTTTTGTCAGTTACATGCCATATCTCAATAGACAACCTCATAGTACTGCTGTTATGGGTAAAATGGTAAGACAGTTATGACTGTTACCTTCCCGTGTTGCTGTACACAACAGAAAAAAAGCCTCTATCTGACAGATCTGTCCTCTGCCTGAAGGCTTACTGATTCCAAAAGGAAGGTACTTGATCCTCTCGTACACAGGCTCTCCGATGCTTCCGAGGTGCATCAGCACCTTGGACAGGGTGAGCCCAGACGGAGCGAGTGGCATGTGCTGCAACCCCAATGGGAACCGCAGAGAAAACAACCCCAGCGGTAACCCTCTTACAGCCTAAGGGCACTTGTAACACGGGCCTTTGCCCGAATTTTCACAGTTTCTGGCAGAAATATGTTGAAATTCTCCAGTAGGTCAGCAATCAGTGCATCCTGAAAGAGGATTCCAATCAGATAATGCAACAGATGGAAGCCGTTGTCAGCAACTGCTGATAGCAAATGGCAAAACAAACAAACAAGCGAGCAAAAAAATAAGAGAAGTAAGACTAGATCAGGCTTTTATCTTTACCTCCATTTTGTTGTACAGTTCTTAAGACTGCTCCTTCAGAATGCTCTCCCTTCAGACCACTGCTTCCTTTAAAGAAACTAGCAATCTATTTCATATTTCTGTGAATTCAATTTTCACACTTCTAATTCCCTACTTTGACCCCATGCTATTTATGTCTCCTTGCTTGTCCACTGATTGTTGTATTTCACAAGATACAAGAGGAGGCTATCTAAATTTTGTGTTGACCATTACAGAATCACGATACGAATAGGTCATTTTTCATTAACTCTGCTTTTCTGTGTTCAGCTACACACTATGAATGTACTACTTATCTTTCTCTTACTTGCGTAGCAAAATTCAAAGTCACATTGGCTTAAGAAACAGAAAATCAATTAAATGGACAGATAAATTTCAAAGACTTGGAGAAAATACCACTTGTACACATAATGTTTTGAACATCTGTAGCTCCAAATGTGTGCATTAAACACTATATAAACCTATACTATAGGTTTAAGTACACTAACCCTCCTGGATGTACTTGTGCAGGGAGTGGTCCCTGGCCTTCAGTGTTGGAGCAATTTACAAATTCTGCACATGCAAGCAATGTTATAAATAGAAATTATAGGTTGCATTAGGAAAATGTTTTGCTGCAGAAGGCTTTGATCTGCTCAACTTGTGATCTTCACCTTCTGACCTTAGAAAAAGTTCCCAAAATTTTTATTAAAAGTGATATTTCACACATATTGTCATTATCTTTCATTTCACGGTTTCCTTACACAGCCACATTTGAAGAACAGTTGTGTGACAGTACAGGGATAAGAAATGGAAACAGCATATAGAAGATTTGGCAACTGTGCCTTGACAAATGTAATTCAGAATCAGAATAAAAGATTCCCAAAACAAAGGGTAGGGAGAACAGCTCTTCAAGTCAGACAACGCACTGAGAAGAAATCACAGAATCACAGAATCATAGGGGTTGGAAGGGACCTCAAGAGATCATCGAGTCCAACCCCCCTGCCAAAGCAGGTTCCCTACATCAGGTCGCACAGGTGGGCATCCAGGCTTATGGAGCAGAAATGGAGCAGAATTCTGAAGCATATATTCTTTTTTTTTTTTTTTTCTAGAAAATTTAACTGAGTCATAAGATCTTTACAAAGACCTATAGTCTTAAAACCTTAAATTATAATTCTATGGTACTTAATACATTTGAAATCCACAAGAGGGCAGAAGCATAGGTAAACTACTGAATGTAAAAAAGACATACACAGACACCAGATAAAGAAAAGATAAGACTATACATCTGACTCAAGATCTTAGTATTCTGAAATACAGGTAGGTTTTGTGCACGTTCTTTTTCTTGTTTTTTGGTTGTGTGTTTTGTTTGATTTGTTTTGGATTGCTTTTTAAAAAAAAAAATTGACCATTTACTAGAGGAAATCATAATTGCCTTTAAATCTCTGATTGCATTTACTTAAACATATAGCCCAGCCATATGGTGAAAATATGAAACCTATTAACTAGATTCAGACAATTCTTCATTTGTTCTGAAACTGGCTTGCTTTAGTTTGGTTCCACACAATCAAAATTACCACAATTCAGTCATTCATATTTGTTCACTGATTTCAGCTGGAACACCACTCACTGTTGCCAATGATATATTAAAATCACACAAAGGAAACCAGCATCCTCAGCTTGGCAGCGTTATGATCAGTTTGTGCAACAGCTAGCTCAACTCAAAGCTGCAACTGGAGAGATTTGTTTCTCACAAACACTACCTCATAACATTGTCCTCACTTATTTGGAAGCCCACAGCTAATCTTCAAAAGACATCTAAGTATGACTTACTTGTAGATACACTTCTACATAGCAATGCTTACAGTGCCAAATAAGATGCCAAGATCCATCTTGTAAAACATATGGAAAGTATAAGATGACAAAGTGCAGGAGGGAAGTTGGCTCATGTATTCAGTATAAAGTCAGAAGAATGATGTAGTCCTTCATCTTACAACAGGTACCCTACTTGATTAGAGACTGCCTACTCTAAATTCTCTCCTCCACAGTACCCAAGCAAGAATAAAAATATACATGAAACAAACTTGTCCACCACAAACTCTCTATTAATATTATCATTACCTACAATATGAACAGTATGTTTTCAGTTCTCACTCTTCTCCATCAGTGAAAGTACCTCATTGTAACTACTTTGGGAATTCCTGCCACAAGGTCAATACAAATTAGATGCTAACTATTCAGGTTGTGAAAGATCAGCAAATAAACATATGCTAAGTTGCCATCTGACTCACCAACTACTTCTTACATGGGAAAGTGTCTTTAAATTTCTGCCACTGATCAACTATAGTCTTGTACTGATGCACAAGGACATGACCAGCATATGCGTGAGCTTGGCAGTTAAGCACTTTTAAGCATAATGGATCCTCACACATTGGAGAAATATAGTCAATACACAGGGATGCTTCTGCTAATTTTTGGACATGGAAGCAATATCCTGTGGCTCATCAGCAGGTTGTTCAATGAACCTTATCAATGAAGGATCTCCCTACTAGTGTCAGTTTTTTCACACAGACACAATGCAGAGAGAGACAGTTCTCTGCCTAATATGCAGACCAGGTTTTCATCCTTTCACATATAAAGGTGGACCCAATTTGTCTTGTTTCATCATTATGTAAAACTTAAGTCATATTTATAACATTCACTTCTGTGTGCATATTTTGATCTATGTATGCACATGCATGCATACATACATGAACTTTTAAACTTAAATAAAAACTTCATAAAGTTTACTTGCATCTGTATTGGCTATAGCCTTTCATTTTCTTACACCAGCATAAATCATCCTCCCAAAGTAAAATTGAGGAAGTATGAGATAAGAA
Source organism: Oreortyx pictus (assembly GCA_036925125.1). NCBI lineage: Eukaryota > Metazoa > Chordata > Aves > Galliformes > Odontophoridae > Oreortyx > Oreortyx pictus. Next base: position 35,356,019 of record JAUPFR010000005.1, read on the forward strand.
CAAGAAAACATCTTCAGTTTTTTCAGACTAAAGCTCTCCATGCATCTGTGAACACACTGCCAAAATCTACAGCAGCTGTGGATTCACCTCTGATAAGTCTGAAAAGGAATAAAGACCCAAGAACTCATCTGTGATCTATTTTGCTGGCTTTCTAGAAAATGTTGTTCTTTATGTCTGGATCTTCTCAAAATATGCAATGATGAATACTGAGTGGTAAAAGAGATGGTAAAAACAATCATTTTATCCAGCCAGGATCTGCTCACAGAAAAAGCAAAGGCAAATGCCACAGCCATTTTCAGTGCATACCAAATATGCAACTCTAAATTCTAAAAGATTTTAGAAGTGAATGACTTGAAAAGTTGTTTTCATCTTTCTGAAAATATATTTTGAAGCAAAACATGTAAGTATTTATCCATCAGTGATGAAGAACTACTGCTAAATTGAACCACATCCATGTGGACATGACAGTAGCCCATATCCTGAGCAGAACTCACTAGACTCTGATTAAAGAAGCAGCACAAATAACCATTGGAAACTTGAAATTTCAAAGTTGACTACTGACTGGGGTTTTTTATTTACAAACAAAGTATCTGCAATTAAGAAATAAGTCTGCAAGGAAACACATACGTACTGAACTTTCCAAAGTTTAATATACTTGTTCACCTTACTAGTAACTTACAGTGATTACTACTGTGGTGAGGAGTAACAGCCTACACCATAACTAAGGACTCTTCAATTTATTAATTTTGTATTTCTAGTAAAAGACTGTTTTGTAGCATTTAACTAGAAACTAGTTGCTCTACTGGCTAAGAAACTGTATTTCTCCTTACTGACAGCTACTTAATTTGGATTAGTATGTACATATTGGAATAGGGAAATACTGACTTCTGCTGTTATTCTTTTACAAAGAAAACAAAGCATGTGCTAATCCTAAAGGATAAAGTTGTTATAATATTAAAAGACTCAGAAAATAGAACCAGTTCACAGAACATAGCAAACAAACACAGGGCTGGTAACTAGTAGAATGAAACCTAAGCAGGATGACTGATTGTAAGATCTGCCAATTAACAAAAAAATTAAAAAAAAAAAAAAGACAATCTCAGTTGACAGGGTAGATTACTTATAGTCAATGAAATATGCAGCAGTAAGCTACCATTCTGGTACAAAACCAAATGTACTAATTGTACTATACCGATTTAAGAAAAATCAGTATATATATTTAAAAAAAGGCAAATGAGCTTCCAAGTTCTAAAATGTCTAGAAAAAGTCTAGAAATACCTTAGTTTTAAAATAGATTTCTGACCTATCTTGAATTTAGTAGATATAATTTGTTAAAGAACATTTTGAAGGGTGAGACATGACACAGAAAGAAAATAACTGCAATATTGCTACCAAAGAGTCAACCTGGATAATGCTGCAGTGAAGGTATCTAATTCAGCAGCAACATTACCTGTGTAGCATTTTCTCCCAGTTTTATTTGAACAGCTGTCAAATCAAAAACAAACTTGTGGATTTAAGAGCTTAAGAGTCTTCTTGTTATAGAAAGATAAAATAATAACAACACACCAGATTTTTATTAATGATGCCTTCTTGCTGAATGCCCTTCTCTAAGACAAACAAAAATGAAATATTTTCTGTAACGGTTAGTTTTTAAAGATAAAGATTTCAACGAGTTTCTCACTTGCAATCACATATCTCTGGATCAAAGAGCAACTGTTTTTCACCTACGCTTGCTTTTTAAAGAACTGAGTTCCTGTTTTCTGTTAAGAAAATCATGAAGAATATAAGTCCCAAGACTTATTAAACTTCCCTAACTTCAAGGAGCACACACAGCATCAGGCTTTAAATCTCTGCAACATGACCTCACCTTTTCATACTGGACTGTCTTTTATATATGTATAAACTGCTATATAGTTCTGATATGTTCACATACATGACTGTGAAACACTTGCGAGAATGCACTGTTTCGAAAATCTAGGTAGCAACTCTTACTACAATTCTCTTTATTAAAATTGAATAATAATGTGAAACTCCAACTTTTCTTTGGGGTTAGTTGTTGGAAGGATCATATCATCTTATGTACTAATATCAGGACACTAGGTTTTTGTCCTTCAAAAACATTCCATCTGAGATTTCAGTTGGGAACCCTCTCAGCACTCAGTTAAGTGAGACCACTGAGCATTCAGTGCAGAAGGAAAGACTGTTGACCAAATTCAATACAAGTAAGCCAAGGTTCAATTCAAAATGACACATATCTCCTGATAACGCACTTCTTGCCCACTCCAGTCACAAACTTAGATGAAGGAATTTTTGTTTAATCACAAAGCCATCACTTTCACAGACTGCATCAAAACATATCACTGCAAACATTTCTACCCATAAGAGAAACACTGTAGTTTTGTTATGCTCTCCTCCTTTCTACATTTCTTTTTTTTTTTTTCAGGTCAGGCTGAAGTCACATGTAATGATGGAGATCCAATAATCACTTCTTTTCCTACCTTAGCTGGATTCCAGAAACACAAATAGGTCATCAGACTTCTCACTCTCTCTTCCACTTGCAGCACGGCTGGTTAGCTGCTCTTGGTTTCTTCTGTAACTGGAGAGTGATGACAATTTGCATGTGATGTATAGCATCTGATTTCACTCCTGTTTTAGCTTGAGATGCAGGTGAGGTTAGCAAACCCAGGGATATATGCTACTTCAACATAACAAGTAGGGCATGAGAAAAGTGATCCAATAAAACAGCTAATATTCTGCAAGCACCGAGTCTGCTAGTACACTGCCTGCCCTTGTTTACAGGGTATTATAGATTCACTACCAGATTACAAGGGAATGGCAATATGAAAGAAAATAGACTAAAACAAAGACAACTATTAAATAAAACTAAGACAGGTAGATTCAGACTAAAACATTCAGTGAACAGTTCTCCAAGTCATGTAAACTGTTTATCAGCAACAACCTTTCAGCTGTTACTGTGCATCCTTAAGTTATTCCATCTTAGCAGTGCACCTCAGTATATACAAAAGACAAAAGTAAGTTTACAAAATTCAAGCATTCAGTGGATACAGCTCTACAGCTGTAAGTCCTATCATACTCTAAGTTATAACTAGCCTAACGGAGCTGGCTACATAACTATTCATTACTAGCATTATACAACCAAAAGTTCATAGCTGTTAGAATGGCACCTGGCCTCAGCATTACCAATCACTGTTAGACAGCAGAAGACAGTACTCACATTTCTTCATCTCTGATAAGGAGCTATTTAATGCTTTGGGACACTACCACCCTCCCTCCCCCAGCAGTCAGACAAGTGAATATAAAAGAGCCTGTGCACTTTAGTTTCCTCAGGATTTACCTAATTTTATTTATTTATTTGTTTATTTTTGTGTAGAGAATTGCATCAAAAACAAAACAAAAAAAAATACGCAGAGTTCAAATCCTATTCTGAAGGGAATTCCTATACTTCTGTGCCACAAATATTTATGTAACTGCATTTATAGCACTTTAGTATCACTTTAATTCTAGAAGTGACACTCAAAGAGACTGGTTATGTTGTGTCTTTTAAATTGAACTTCCTATGAGCGGCTTCCGAGCAACCGACAGAGCCATTTGTGAATGGTATCTAAATCACACAAAAGAGATCGGTGGATCTCAGATTTCATTTTGCAGAGAAGCCGTGTTTTATACATCAACATTTGATCTCCAGGCTGGACTACTGGATTGCAACTATTTAGAGTGGAAATCAAACAACACAGTGACTTTCTTCATAAGCTATCACAAGGTAGACAGCAAGAGAACATTCTCCCTTCTTTTAATGTAAAACAATAAAAGCAAACAGATAAATTTCAGATTTGGATTCAGAATTCCTTTACCTTTCCCAGCTTTCAGAAAGGCAAAACATCTCAGTAGATGAAAATGTCTTTCCTTGGTTGGAATACTCCTAGATTTTCTTCCCTACAACTTGCACACTTACTGGAAGCACTAATGAGAGGAAAGAAAGGAGCCTGAGCTAATAGCATAGAACTTGCGTGGTTTTTTTGTGGAAAATACAGATTGAGTTGGTGAATCTAGCACTCATAAACAGGTGACACAATAGTTCTATGATGCAACTTCTTCAGATCCTGAGAATAATTTACGCAATTGCATGATCTGACATTAGCTCCATAAATTGTCATTGTTAAACACTGCAAACAGCTCTAAGTTAAAATAAACTACAGCAAGAGGCCTTTGAAGAATAATGGCATTGGTACATACTGATGCAAATGCAAAATATTAAAGGTTGCACGGGCCAGAAATGCATATTCTTGTAGAAGAACAACAAGTTTAGTTTCAGAACATACAAAATGCTTTGAATATACTATGTCAGTAGATTTAAATATAACAACAAAAAATGTCCAAAACACATTTATTAACTTACCATATTTCTTCCTCCTTCTGATTTTTAATTAGAACTTGCTAGTATAAATTAAAGGATCCATCAAATCCTTGAAAATCTTACAGACAGAAAGAACTATAAATATACTTTGTGTTTGCTGTTATTATCATGTTAATGATTTGTATCAGCTTTTGGCTGTACATCTGATCAGACTGGAAAGCAAAGAGAAGGAGTTTGCTGCTGTTTCTAACATTAGAGATGGAAATCTCTCAATGTTAACTGTAATGAAAAAAACAAAGAAAACAAATTCAATATCATGATCTGGCAAAAAACATACAATAAAAACAAAACACAGCCTTTTAAAATAACAGTAGCACCTGTTATTGCAGGAGTATACCTAACTCTTCATACCAGTCTACATTATGCAACACACCACAGAAAAGTTAAAATATTAACTAATAATGAATTTTTGTCATTTCACAATAACAGTTTATAAAGCAAAACAAATACATAGATAAATACACAAAAGATCAACAATAACCTTTAAATCAACATGTTTCAATTTCTCACTCCTCAAAATAACCTGAAAGGAATGTTTACCAAAGGAAATTTTTTATTCAAAGTTTAGGGCTTTTTACATTCTGGTTTTATTTATTTGCTTAAGAAAGGCACGACCAAGTAGAAGTATATAAAAGTAATTCTGCATCGCATATGAACTCCATTATACAGTTCACCACCATGAATTCACTGAGATCATATTACTTCCTGCATGAAAGACAAGCACCTCATTGAAAGACCAGGACAGTTCCTGGCTGAGCCAGGTGCTGGCTCTGTAGGAGCTCAGACAGATCTATAGCCACTTTAGCCCATGAGGGAAGATCCTGGTCTTCTTCCTTACATATCTACAGTTGTATGAGGTGGAGCTGGGTCCTGCACCTACCTGTGTTTTCCATGAACGTTTTTCACTCACACACTGATGCTGTCTATCCCTTATTCTATTGAAAGCATTAAGTAGATCACTGCTCCAGTTACCTGCTGCTATTGAACAAATACATGATTACTATTAACACGCATAATGTAATTTATCCAGAGGTAAAAAACGTAAATTGTCACTTTCATCCACCAAATTTCAGAAATTAGCTAAGATTCTCAAATGCAATTATTTATCCTAAATATTCAACATAGCTTTGCAGACTTCTGGCTACAAAATATGAAATAATAAAATTTATAAAATGATCTCTTTTTTTTTTTTATTTCTTTTTCTTTTGGTAAGGTGATTTTTTTTCTTTTTGTTTCTATAGCGTACTCACTCAAAAACTAGTCAGAAAATTTTCAAACTCTTCTTTTTCATTTTCTTTTCTCTTATTTTCTTCTGCTATTCCCCATGCTTTAGTCTGCATTGACTACAAGAAAGAAAAAATGCAAAGGAAGAAAAATATTTTAAGCATCTATAGATTTATTTTTATGTGACTTTATTCTTGATTTCATTTTTGTCAAAAAGGCAAAACAGAGAAGAAGAAGTCATTTTTGCAACATACTCCCACCCCAGACACATTAATTATCTTTGCAGATTATTAAGAACACAGTTAAACTAAAACCCCAAATAAATCATCAGACATCTCAGCATTTGGTATTGATTTTGCTACCTGAACAGATTAATGACATGATTTTTTTTTATAATAACTGCAACAATAAATGAAATATATCTAGATTTATAAGTCTGATTAAAAAAAAAAAAAAAAAAAGATTTCCAAATAAGGAAAGAAGTAATCTTCAGTCAGCCTGGTAAAACCCATTTCTACTACATTCATCTTATACATATGTAAGATTTGTATGGAAAAACTTATTTATATTCAACTACCAAATTTTTATGTAACTCAAAAAGTACCAAAAAGGGCAGAAATAGGACTTTGTATACATCCACACAGATTGGAGACGCAAAGCAGTAAATCTTAATAATCACATTTCTTTAAAGTCTGCAGAAATCCTAAATAACCAGAATCAATTAAGTGTAGGCATTTTCAACACACAAATCAAGTGGAACAAAATAGTCAAGTGTTACTGAACAACTGTAATTTGTGAAATATCAGCTATGCAGTTTGTCTTCAGAACTAATACTTTGAGAAACTGCTAAAACACAGGAAAAAGTGTCCTATGTTTAATTAAAATTTAAAAGAACATAGACTTTATAACTTTACATGGTAGAGATTTTAACAAGATTACATGATGCATACATGCAGTGATTCAATTTTCTCTCACACACCAGCGTGACATCCAATTTGCTTGTTCTACACTGAACTGGCATGTTATGGAACAACATTATATTCACTGTGTTCTTCACATGAAATTCTCATTCAGAACCCTCTTCGTATGAATTTACCTCAGTATGTAAATGCAAAGGCTTATTTTACACAATTACAATATGCTCTGTCAGACTATGCCTGCTGCCAAAATATGCCTTATTGTTTTTTAATATCAAACTAGAGGACCCAGTCTTAATTTCTGATTTGCAGATTCAGCTAAAGATTACACCTCTGCCTGCAGAAACTTTGCCTGTAACTCATTAAAGTCAAATCAGAGTTATATATAACTCGGGGAAGATCTATTGCTACTTCTATTGCCACAGTGCTGAGAGGAAAATCTATCATGACAGACAAATCTGAGAAGAAAGTGAGATAAAAAGAAGTTCAGCTGTTCATTCAGTTGTTCCCACTGCAGTTCAGAAACGCTGAATTCTTTTCCCATAAAAACAAGTACCAAGATGTTTCAACATTAGTTCATTTATGAGACTTGGGTCTAAAATGACTTTGAAAAATTTGCCAGCAACAGTCTTAGTATTAACTGTTGATCTTTCAGGAATTCCACATGCAGTCACTCTCTGAAGTTACATTTTTTCTATTCTTGTAGATAATTTCTTAGTTATCTAGTTGTGATACAAAGGTCAGTGGAAACTCTTTTCCAAAGTTGTACTCCAGTCAACAACGCAATCTGGTATTTGGGAGAATTTCACTATTACTTCAGTGCATTTTTTTTTCCCAGTGCTTATTAACAGGATTAACAAAGCAAAGGTAGTTAAATGGGATGAAAAAAACCAGGGCACCTGATTTAGAAGAAGAAAAGACGGGGAACCAGCTGTTCACTAGGAAATCAAATACATATTAACTAGACAGCTGGAGCTGCTCATTCAGGAAGTCTTTCCACTTGCCTTGCCAGTCACAATGATGAGTATGAATATAATAGGTGAAGTAATCTTTTTTTTCTTCTGTCATGTTACATGCAACCACGAACAGTAAAATTCTATCAATGTCAAGAATCTAAGTTGACAGATTTTTACAGTTTCTATGTCCATACGTCCTGCATCTCAAAAACCCATTCAAGTTAATCAGCTCCATCTAGCAATGAGAAAGCTGTAAATAAAATGAGACAAAGTCATGTCACAAAAAAATACAGCATTATAAGAGTAGAATAAAATATGTCTGGATAGAGTCAGCAATCAATCACATAGATAAATTCTGCCTGTTTTCCACTTTAAGATTTACAATGGAGTGTGAAGCTTAGATAAAGAAATAGTTGCAGACAGACAATGGTTCGGTCTTAGATCTCAAAGATTTCCAGGCAACATCACTACCATATAAGTTTCTAAGGCTGTAATTGAGAAAGTACAATTTATTTAAATCTGGGTGAATATTTTGTTTGTTGTAAATTAGGATTTCTAAATTGTATCATCAACTTTTTATTTTCAAGCTACATTTTTTTTTTCAAGTGAATGTCTTTGTTTTTGTCCCACTAGCACATAAAAAAAAAAAGTGAGAAAAATAACGTGAACACAGTTGTTTCTCCTGACTATGCCTACAAGTGAGGCGCAAAGTCTGGAGTACACACACATACAAGTGGAACACTTTGGAACACGAAAACCATTCTTCTCACACATCATAATTAGCTGTCAGTTTCACCATGAACATTTTCCATGTGCACTTTGAGGTAGTCATTTCTTGTAAACTTCTTGTGGCAAAGCTGGCATTCTGCCATCGGTCGATTGGGATTGTGAGTCAGCTTGTGTCGAATCAGCATTTTCTTCAGGCTGAAGGACAAATCACAAACCTAGGCCAGAGACAACAATACAAAGACAGCAACAGGAGATCTTAAAACTTCAAGTACGTATAATGTTCCTAATTTTACATCACTGAAGCCACAGCTATGCATACCTGTAAGACTTAATAAATGAGTTTGTCTTCAAAAGAATAACTGCTTCAGAGAACACTTCAAAGATTATTACTCTGTCTTTCAAAGTTGTGCCTTAACAATCTGCAAAACACTGAGGTATTCCAGTAACGTTACTGTTACTTTTCTCTCTAGACACACAAAAAAAATTATGCTGAAATCTCATAAGCATCTGTCAATTTAACCTCAAGGGAAATGGTTTCTTTCCGACCTGCAGAATGAGATCTGTGGCTTACTAGAAATCAATTCAAATTGCTTGCTTATGAGGAGGCAGAAATGAGAAAGAAGGGGCTCTCAAGGCTGCAACAATGGTTAATAACAGTTATAGAGGAAGCCCAACTGCTGCAGTATTCTTTTGCCTAGCCAAGGAAGAAGATATTTTCAAACTAAAGCACAATTCCTTTGCTCTATTATGTGCCGTTGTGCTGTTTCCTCCCTTCCTTCTCCATACTCCATGCTTTCGAGGCCACTTGAATAGATAGAGGAATAAGGACTCTGCTAAACTATATCAATCGTCGCTTATACAAATTTATGTACTGCAGTCAAAATGAAAGGTTAAAAATAATTTCAGCTAGAAGAAGTCAGAAAAGAAAAAAAAAGTTAAGAATTATTAAGTTATTTGATATCACGTAGTGATATCCCATAAAAAAATATTTTTTTGAATCTATGCTCCTGATTTGACAAATGAAACAGTCAGTGGTCATATCATTAGATAAAAATGAACATCCACAGGCTTGCAATCTTCGAATTCCAGGCTCATTTCAGACAAAAACATGTCCTACGCAGAGGAAGTTCAAGAGAATCCAGCAGAATCTCTCTGATGAAAAATGGAATTTTAAATTCATATAGTTATCAAATTAGTAATGAAAATACTGGATTACTCTTTTTAAAAGGTACACGACAGAATTGACTATACAAACAGATAATTGTGACCTGCAGAATACATGTTTAATGCCAGCTAAGGCAAAACCATACACTGAAGATTAAAAAGGCAGTAGCCTGAGGCACGTTTTGTACCAAAAATATTTTTTCCCCAGACAAGAACATTGTATGTGCTATTGCAATGGAACACTTCTGAATTTATGACATGATGTAACAGAGAGAACTATTATACAGTAACTCTCCAACTTTTTTCCCTAAACATATAATTACCTCTTTCAGCCCCAAGCAACAGTCACCCTTTGTTAAGTGATGATGAATGTTTCTTACAGCATTCACTGGCTGGGTCTTAATACTGTTTTTGTCAAGTACTATTTTCTATTTCTCTTCCACAAAAAACACAAAGTGAGCTCATGTACCTAGTCATTACGATCACGCTTGCTCTCATGTTTCAACGTGTTAGAAGTGTCATGTGTTTGTAAACAGACATTTCCTGGAAGCTAGGAAGCCAATCATAGATACACACATAGATAAGCTGCGTATATTCTGCGCATGGTACACACACCCCACAATTTCAAAAAATAAAAATTAAGAAAAAAAAGTATATAGTAACAAGTAGAGTTCAACATGACAAATTCAACTTCCTAAGGTAACTTCCAAAAATTTCAGCAATGACTGCATATTATACATATGAAAAGAGAAGACAGACAGTTTGCAGAAACATTCCACAGTAGGAGAATCCGTAGGAAATGTCATAACATAAAACCATGGAACAAAAAAAACCAGCCTAAGAGCCATTCAGACCAGTATTAACCTTCCTCCAGTTTTCAATAGCAAAAGAGGCTAAGAAACAGAGCAAACATAACATAAACCTCTTTCTGATGCATTAGGCCAATCAGCTTTAGAGATTTCCTCAGAAGTTATTAGTATTAAAAATAAAGTATTCATATAAATATTATTAAAAACAAATCTCTTGAGTTTTAACATGAACTGCTTATAGCACAGTTTCATGGTACATTTTTTCATTTACAATGTTCACTTAACAACTGGATCTAGAACCACATGTCCTGCTGTTGCTTTAAGGCTCTAGGATATTTTACTACCTGACTTCTTCAAAAACAAAACAGGGAATGCAGGATCATTACCTAAAGTAATGACAAACCTTGTGCTGTGCTCAAGCGTATAAATATCTTTTTTCAGGAGTTTGTTTTATATTTCAATTTTACAAGCAAGACTGACACTTTACAGATTTACAATCATCTTGCTTATTTGCATTGGAATTCTAATTATTCTCTACAAAATCATAAAAGTTTTGATTGAATAGGGAGGAAGGAGAGAACTGACATTTAAAAGTAAGTGTAGGGTCAACGAAAGGCAGAGTGGTGGGAAATACTGCACTGGAAATAAACAAGGATAAGTAGCACTTGACCTTTCTGCCCCAAAAGAGTAATATCTTGTCTCTGAGGCAACTGAAGTTCATTCGGCCTTCCAGTTAAAAAAAAAAAAAAAAAAAAAAAAGGCAGGTCTTCAGAGAACAGAAATCCAGTATACTAGGATATACATATTCTGTGTTTCTCTATTTCAGTTTTCATTTTCCCTTGTGATGCATATTAGAAGTTTAAAATGGGAATATTCAGTTTCCACTATTATCAATGGAGAGTGGAGGCTTTGATTCATTAAGAGTAAGTTCTAAAACTGCTTTTGATGACTGATAATACACAGAAATGGCCATGTAAGTAAAGCGCAGCACCTTCAAATGGGCTATATGGATTACTTTTAGATGTAGCATAAGCCTGTATTACATAAATCAGAAGAGCATTGTAAACACTTGAGCAACTGAATATTGTAAGAATGAGCAGTAGTGGCAACTGCCATACACATTAAAATCCTGAAAACTCCGCAATCTCTGTAGTATGCAGTTGGCCAAAATTGAGTGCTGAAGAATGATTTTAGTGAAACATGACAGTAATTTAAAGTATTACAAAAAAAATCTGCAATAAGTGAAGTTAACATAAGAATTCTTGGGAAAGGATAACAGCTAGGTACAGACCACAGCTGTTTCAAGAAATACTATGATTTTGAGAAAAAAAATACTATGATTTTGGTGAAAAGTGCTATCTGGTTAATGAGGAAGGCTAAAGAATTAGTTGAAATGGAAAGTACATTTTCATGTAGTTGAAATTCAGTTCCTATTAGAAATTAAAGAAAGAAAAAAGAAAAAAATAAAGCAACCTTCCCCAAATTGGTCTCAAAAAGCGTACTGTGTATCCAAGATCCAGTAGGTCTTGGATCCAAAGTGTGGGAAAGGTTGCTCTTACACTGTAACCCACCCAATAGTTGCTAAACCATACAGTAACCTGAGCAGTGAAAAACTTACTGACGATTACCTTGAACTAGAGAAATCCTCATGGTACTATGTATAGCCAGGATGAGACTATCCCAAAAGAATACAGTAAATCTCCTGACTTGTAGACATCAGTAAAATTGCTAGTAAAACTGTATCTGAAATTTTTCATTAAGTGAATTCTAGTTTAATGAAATATCAGACTATGCTGTTAAAAGCCAGATCAATTAGTAGAATCTTCTAACTTTCATGCAAAGTGGTTATTCTAATCTTGCATCCAGTTTTAGAAATTTGTGAACATTTTTACAACTCTTCTGATTGAACAACCTAGGATATAACTGAAAACAGGTGGTTTGCTTGTGACTAATTCAGTCAGAGCTGGGATCACAAAACAAAGAACCTGCACCCATTTTATTCCCTGGGCTGATGTCCCCACAAAATCCTAGAACAACAATATCAAATCCAGTATTTGATAACTCTGAATGACATTCCTTGCCGATTGTTTCTGCTCAAGCTTCCCACACATCCTGGAAGTGATGAGATGCATCATATACAAGACGGGGTATGCTGTAACTGACAGTGATCTATGAATTGTAATACAATATTCCACATTTCAAAATCGCAAACATACACAGCATCTACAATTTCTTCATTGTTCAAAGAAAAGACATAGTTATTGAAAATAACACATCAGATTTCATTAAACAAAAATAAGAAATTCTGAATTCATATATGTATTACTGAACAACATCAGAAGCATTCAGATTCCATGTAATTCCTGTAATAACTTTTTCTGTATAAGCTGCTCTCTCCAACTATTAACCTGTCAGACAATCAAAGGGGAACCCAACTATCATGAATTTGTAACTTGCAACACACAAATTGCATTAAGAACAGTGAAAATAGCACTTATGGGGGTCAAAACCATAAAAAAGAGTGTGCAATGCTCTTGGCAACTGCAGTGGATACATAAAATTCACCAGAATGGTCTTTCATGAGCTAGGCAATCAAAGACCCTATAAGGTGTAAGTTTATGCCACAGCAAGTGGATGCAAGGCCATATTCTCACTGAACATAAGCCTTGCTCTGGCACTGGAATCAGGAAGACAAAGGGATAGAACTCACATCACACTGAAACGGCTTCTCTCCGGTGTGGGTTCTCATGTGTTCATCTAGGCCTCGCTTTTGACTGAAAGCCTTGTTACACTCAGAACACTGGTATGGCTTTTCCTGTATGAAACAACAACAGTGAGTGAAAGTGAGTCAACACAGAGCCCAAGTCATTAAAGGAGTGGAATTCCATGCTGGATGGTGGAAGTTTTATATTCTCTCTAAGGGATTACAGTCAGTGAAAACAACAGAAAATGACTTTCAGATGATTAAGTGAAAGCTGGGAAAGCTGTGGCCTGACAGTTTCCACTTCAACACCCACTTACAAATTAATTATCTGTCCTAGTCTTTCAAACCCAGCCATTCTGGAAGTCTGTTTTTTGTAATATGAAAGGTACGAAAACATAAAATTTCAATGCGTTTCCTTCATCCTACACAAAAGCTTAAAGCATAAAGACTAGTAAGATGTCTATAAAACCTCGCATTCTTTACCAGGTTTCTAAGCAAGAGAAGAAGCGAGGGGAATAAGTGGGGGTATGAGAAAAGCTTGTGGTAGAAGCAAAAAGCTTATTTTGAAAAATGTGGTGACAGAAGGTTAATCACAAACTCGGTGTAGAATATCAGAAGTACAGATGGCAACACAGTCATCTGTATTTTTATTAGAACTATTGGTTAGCAGCTACTGTAATACACAATGTCATAAAAGTAGCAAGTTCACTGACCTCAAATATTTAAATAATTAGAGGTATGTATGGAAAACCATTTACATCGAGATTTTTTTCTTCGAAGTTCTTAATATATAAACCTATATATAGGTAATTCCTCTTTTATTCCACTAGTGTTACAAAAGACTGCACGGAAAACATTCAAATTAAGTAATTAAACATGAACATAACTACACATTGCCCCACTGATGATTTTGAAGCTCTAGAGGCACTTTGATTTTCAGGCAATCGTACTTTTTCCACTTTCATTCTATTTTTTTTTTTGTGGTCCCTAATTACATACTGCTTGAATTCAGAAGATGGATAGATGGTAAAATAATCACTAAGGATTTTTTACTAGGTAAAATTGAAAATAAAGACTGAAAATCAATAGGCAATAAAATGTTAACTCTACGTATTTCCAAATAATAGTAATTAACTTTATATGGTCTTTTGGGAGATCCTGTGAGATCTAATGCTAAGGGAGAAAGAGCAACTCAGATAAGGTTTTGAAGCTAAAAAATGAAGAAACTCGTTGTTATTGACTTCCTGTGTAAGGGAAAAGACATCTCTACACACTGCTTAATCCTACCAGCATGAACTGAACAAATAAAACAAACAGAATATCAATCAGCACTGTTCTCGGTAAATCCCAAGATCATTCTTTAGAAAAAAGAAGCTCTTTGCAGTATCCAAACATCTCAGTTCTGCTGTTAGTTATGAGAGTACCCTTCCATAAAGTTTCCTAGAAAAGGCTCTGTCAAAGAAATGTCTCAGCTTGCAGTTACAGGAAGCCCTATAAACAGGGTAAAATGTTTCTTTAGCAATATCAATTTTACATTTGAGCATATTATGAAATTTAGAAAGAACATTCTAGTTTGATGCAAGACAAAATTGTCTGCTGACAGCCTGACTATATGGTGTACAGCTGCACATGATTAAACAGGCCTAACAGAAGACCTTAACAAAGATTTCTTTGTAAGATTCACCTTACACATTTATCACCTTTGTGGGGTTTTTTTCAACATTAACTTAATTTTGTAATTTCCTCAACACTTCAGTACAGAGTATAATATAAATTACTTTTAAAATATCTCTGCTGATCTTAAATTATCATCTACACTAAAAACTTCATAATGGAAAAAAATTTTTGGACTGCCTGAAGACTTCATGAAACACTAATTTTTAAGGAAATATATGGATAACCCATACGAAAAGCAGGTTACTGCAACAACTTTAATTGGTTCTGCATTGTGGTTAACATAAACCACATTCTCTGGGAGTTCTCGGAAAACAACCTTTCTTTGTGTGGGTTGTTCCACAGAAAGGGAAATGTGTAAAGTATATGATGTGTATATCTTAAACACCTCTGAAAAAAATCAATTATTGCAAACAGTATAAGCTTGCTTCCTTATTATCATGTTGCTCTACAGGAAAATGAAGGGTTAATTTGTTTATGATTAACTTCATCATTTCAAAGTTAAATGAGCTTCAGAAGTGCCTAGGCTCCATTTTAGAGAGAAAGGCATTATGAACATTGGGAAGTTAGTCACAAACCTAGGCTGAAATATCATCCCTGAGGTTATATGCACTTATCCCATGATCTGAATAATTCTCTACAGCAGGGAAAAAAAAGGCATATCTATTCATTCTCTTGGCATTTACATTCAAATTCACATATGTAGTGCATGAAACATATCCGAAGCTGTCTTTAATCTAATTTTAGATCCCTTGCATCTGTATATTCCATTGACTTTGGCAGACACAGTTCTGATTCACATCAGCCCTCTCTCTCCTTTAAGCTGCCCTTCATTCACATTTCTGTCCATTATAAAAGTATGAGATAAATATTAATAAAAAAGCTGTTATCCAGACTAAAACTTAGCCTTAAGTTTATCTCTCTGGAGAAACACTTCATTAGTTTCAAAGGAATCATCATTTTCATAGACTAACTTCTTCAAAACAACAGTCTTTGCTGCTTGTTTCCTCTTCTTCCTTCTTTCCCCCACACCAAATTTCCATCGCAATAACACTGATGTTTGGGGAAGGCAACATTTATAACAACGAATGCTGGCTTAGCATAATGATTGCTTTACACCTGCACATTTTATATATGTACGCACATATATATACACACATACATGTATTTAAAAACACAGCAGTAAGTCTGAAGGAATTGAAATGCCACCACAAAAGGACAACATGAACAACGATGAGATTTGAATAAAGTTGGAAAAGGGAATAACCCACTAACTGGCAACAAAACAGGAAGTCAGTGGAAGGATCATATGAGTTTGAATTCCGAGGAGTTAGCAACTGCTAGTACTATAAATCTACCCTCTGCACTGAAGGCATCTGCCAGTCCATGGTTATGGTGGCAGAAAAGCCAAAGGACTACAGGCGTTTCCTTTTCTTGATGATGCAAGTGAGGAAGAGACCTCAAAGTTTGAAAGGCAGGATTTAGTTGATATTGAAGTGATTTAATATTATTCTTTTAAGTATACCAGGTCTAAATAGAAATATATAGATGGGGATTTATAACATTTATGCTCTAAACAGAGAAAGACAAGAAAGATCTAGGAGAGCCTAAATGAGACTTGCAATTTTGGAAAGCGTTTCTCTGTAAAAATGGTACTCTAATGTAGAAGCACCCATCTCTGATGATTTTAGTTTATGAAATTAAAAAAAGAAAAAAAAATGCGAGAGAAAATTTTCAACAACTGTGATAAATAAAACAAAATCTTCTCTCCAGTACACACCTTCTCTGCCTTTGGATAGCTGAATTATCATTATTTTGGATTCTACACAAATTGTGCCTTGCACTGGAAAAAAATAAGAACAAGACAAATTTTAAAGGCCATTTGATGCCACCCTTAAAGATTGATAGAGTAAGCGTACAGTGTATCCTGCAGATGGAAATACTTAAATGCAGAATATTTGAACTGCTAACTGCTGCTGTAGTTTACTGTACCTTACTAAGATATACAAATACATTACATACATTAACTTAGCACTAGTGCATGTGACTGTGTAAAACTGCTAAATTTGATTGCAGAGAAAAAACATTAATGATTTTGATATAACCGTTTCCAAATAACCTTTTAAATTTTAAATTGGAACTATCACATGAGTTCACCATCAGCAACAAGGAAAACCAAAACTAAGAAAACAGTAGCTCCAAATAAAATATAACTCAAGATTCAAAGTTAAGTGTGTAAAGAGTTAAGAACAGTTCTGGCAACCATTTTAAAGATGGCAGGCGCAAGCTAAAACTGGGTTAAGTCCATACTCAAGAGACCCTATTCTTTACTTTTTGGAGTAATTTTCTACACTGATTGCAGTTATACTACTCACAGTAGACTTGCTGGACTGCAGAAACCGTTCTCAACAATCCTTTTCAGAGCTTACATTTTAACTGACAATACAGAGCATGCTTAACATACTACAGCAATCCCGAAATGAGCTCACTTTTTAAATCTCCTGAATTCAGCTGATTTACTTCCCATCAAAAATTCACATATTGCTCATTTCTTTTTGTAGATCATTTTCACACATCAAAGCACTCATGAGTGTTACTAGAATGTCAGGGTGAAATACACTGACCATGTTAAATGTTACACGATAATCAATGTACTGGATGTGAATTTTGTTTGTGCTGACAACTGAACATTCAGGGCAGCTAACAGAAACAAGAAAAAACATATTACACCTTATTTTACTTAATTAATAGAAAATAAAAATTATATTGAAACACAAAATTCGTATATGTACAACAGATGAGTCTAGAGGCAAATATATGAACAATAAGGATGCTACCCACGGTTGCAGTACACACACAAAGCTTCTTGGAAAAGCCAGAATAATTTTGAAAAGATTTCAATCCAAGTTCCTTAGTAAACAGTGGATATAGAACTTTAACGGGTGTGATTTACTCTCATTAAAGGAAACACAAGCGCTAAAAAAATAAAGTGTTGAAAAAATTAGCAAGATTGGAAAAATGTGGACTAGAACAAACGAACATGATCACTCAGAAAACGTTAAAGTATATCAGCCAGGTTTGCAGCCACCAAGAAGCAATCTCTCAAACAGGATTCCTGAAAATCCAGAAGCTTACTCACTCCGAACAATGTAGGAAAAGCAGCGGAGTGACTTGCTGTAGAATTTATTACAGAGACAGACAACAACTACTGTGAGAATTATCTAAAGGCTGTCAGAGGTACTCAGGGAAGTTTGAGACACAGATATTTTATACTTCACATGTGCCATTTCTTCATATGCTTTAAATCTTTTGCTAACACCAGTAACAGCCTATTTTATTCATTACTGATTATTAATGTTATGTGCCCCTCAAACTACACTCAGGAGCTCTTTGGCCAATTGGAGTGGACAGGTACCATTTCAGTCAACAGTGCCATCTGAAAGGGAACTAAAGACACAGAACTATAAGAGCCTGGAAACAGTTCAACCTGAGGTAGCCTACACAGGGTTCGTGATGCATACCTGTAAACAACTAAAACTGCAAGGTGGGCTGTGGGTAACAGTAAATGTCTTCCAAAAGTAAAGCAGAACAGCAATGAATAAGAAGACACAGACAACCTTAAGGATCCTTCTGCTTGGTCTAGAAACCCCTCAGCAGTTAGTGTCAGATCATGCTGAGGGAGCCAGGTCAAACGGGTAGCTCTTTATAAAAAGACCTGTGAGACAACAGCTGTGTTAATAGACCCTTAAGCCTCAGCAAATTCCAGTGTCAACATACAGTTTTTTTGATATTGAGGAAACAGTGATGGGTAGTTTCACTATCAATGAAGTTGTGACATGCAATGTAAAAGTCAATTCTTTTAAAAAAGATTTGTATTCATCTTCATCGGAGGGTAGGAAATTGAGATATAGTGCAGCATGAAAGACAGTAAAGTGTCTACTGAAACAAGGGTGGCTTATGTAGTTACACTTCAGCCCTTAAAACAAACCATTAAGCTGATTAATGTCAGGAAAAAACCATCAGTGACACTTTCTTCTAGGTCATCACCACTAGCAACACATCCCTGTTGAGAAGAGAGGCTAAGTCACTTCAGATCACAGATGGTGCAAGTTAATGGAGTCCAGTTTTGTGTTTAAGTGTGAAAAATGTGAAAGCACTAACAAGATGCTCTCTTAGTAATTGCAGGGGGTTTTGAAGTCATAGCAAGCAGATCTCCCACAGACAAAGGCCCACTTAAACTATCAGACTTGCATTAAATTACTGAAGAAATGTTGACATTGGAATACAAAGGCTGATGAGAATTTATAACTCTCCAGAAGTAGTAAGCCTTTGAATCTTATAATGATTAAAGCTCAGTAAACAAGAGAAAGTTAGACAGTGAATAAATCACTTTAGAAATACACACTTCCTCCACTGAGAAGTAAAATTCTTTTAAAAATATTTCCATTTGCTACAGCAGGCTCAGTAATCTTGCCATTGAAACAATAGCTTCTGGCAAAGGAGAACAATTTTTTTGTTGTTGGGTAAGTTCTCTATTACTTCATTTTTAGGATTTTTGAAAAAATTCTGCAATCTTCTAAAAACATCTGAAGCAAACATAAAAACATGCATCTTCATTTAAATGCCTGTCGGAAGTAAAAAACCATATTTCCTCAAAAACTCAAGTATTTGCACTTAGTTGGACTTCACTATACCACTGACATCTTTCTCCCCACAGTAGTTCTACCCATTTGTTATTTACAATTAATTGTGAAGTTTTACTTTTTTTTTTCTTTCATTTGTTTCAAACTGCTGAAGTCATTTCTGCCCTAGGGTTTAGAGAAAGCGAGATTATTTAACCAACCATGAAGAGAACCAAACAGATGTTGATCTGCTCTTGGAATAATAACAATAACAATATCAATACCAAAGATAGGTTCTCCCTCTGCCAGGGAAAAAGGTCATTAGTCAACATTACTTTTTTTTCTATTTCTTTTGGTAAGTGTGAAAATATAGTTGCATTGGGATCCAATCCTCCTATGTTCTGTATACAAACAGAGATCTTGTATGCAATGAAAAATACAGCACTGGCAAAGTCATCAGGCACAGATGTTTGGAACTCACTCGTGACAGCAAAAGGAAAATATAGAGAAAATATAATAATGAAAAAAAAATCAAAATTCAATCAACACCTCATATATTACTGAATTACACAGTATTGTTCATAGAAAACTATATTTAGTACCCAATGCTTTCTTTTTTTTCCCTTTTGGTGGGGAGAGGAGAATAACAACACACACAATAACATGGTATGTTATTTCTAGATCACCTTTTTTTTCTTTTTTTTTGGCTCCTGTCTTCACTGGCATCTGCTCTTCACACATCCCTCAAGCAGGTGGATCAGAAGCTGGGGACTGGGGGGAGCAATGTCCCTCCTTCTGTAAGCGAATATCAGGTTCATGATCACCTCAGGAATCTGAACATCCATAAGTCTATGGGTCCTGATTAGATACACTCTGGAATTCTAGGGGAATTGGCTGATGTAGTCACCAAGTCATTCTTGATGATATTCAAAAAATCATGGTGGTTAGGTGAAGTCCCATTTTTAAGAAGGGTTGAAGCTCAACCCAGGGAGTATTTAACTTCTATGGATATCTGAATTGACTCATATGGCTGCAGCCTATCCAGATATATTTATGCAAGCTTCAGTCAGACTACTTCTCTCATCTACCGCTGAAATATTAACTGTGGAATTTAGGAATTCAAGGGTTGAATTTAAAGTAATAGAAAAATACGGAATTACTGAGCCAGGAACTGGATTTGATGTTCAATCCCTGCAGGTTACTTTCAACTTGGGATATACTGTGATTCTGTGTTTCCATAAATACACATCAATTGCAACCTACAGTTCAGTTCCGTTTAATGTCTGTGTACGTGTGAAAAAGCTGGCCATGCATTTCACGTGTGCAAAAGTAAAGTTAGTGGCAAAATTACCACAAATATGCCTACCACCTGATCTGTTCATTTCTTACATTTCTGAACATTTTTAAGCGTAGTTCAATGCCCTTTTTTTCTTTTCCTTAATAGTAGGTACCTATGCATTAAAAAAAGGAAATGTAGCTAAGAATACACTGTAATTTCTCTAATTTTCAACTATTAACTCAGAAATATACAATAAGGATTAAACCCAGCAATCCTTCAACCATCAGAAATTAGATTTATAAGCAAACTACAGAAGTGAGATCTATCTGTTACACATTAAAACTATAAATGTGAAATATTCTATCCAAATGATGAAAAAGCATTTGGGAATGACTTCTACACGTTCTGTTTTCCATCACTGCCATATGCTTAACTGAAACAATATAACAAATCCACATTTTCAAAAGTACTGAAAATATCATTTTGACACAACAGTAATTCTGGGCACCTATCAACTATTACATTTCCAAACAATAACAATTACATTGCAGTATTTTCTCTATGTTTAAGTTTAGACTACATAATATTGTGTCTAGCAATGAATATAGCCTTAGGGAAAAGCTCAGCTTTATTGTATAGAGAAGGATGGATGCATATTTCCTTAAAACTGATATAGCTAATTTATAAACTTCACTAAGAAATTCATTTAGTTCTTCATTTATGTTTTCTTCGGCTCTTTTATTTATTTTTAAGAAGAAAACCAAACAAATCAGGCACATCTGCTTTTAAAGAAGCAAATCAGCACTCCAGTGAAATTTTAATATTATGAGATTGGTATTTTCTTCTCCCTAAATTGTCAGTAGGAATTTTGGCGTACCTTCCCTGCTTACTCCAGAGTTTGAGCTGACACCTGTGGCCACCCAGGTTGTACCAAGTTTAGCAGCTGTCAGACCTTAACCTTCTAAAATGATTTTTCCAGCAGCCTTCCCTGATCCACAAGATCAGGTTTGGCATTTAATCCCACTGCTAAAACATATCTAAATTTAATCTCTACAATTATATTTTCTCTGTTTCATATCATTAAATTTAAGCTACTTCACAATTTTTCTGGCCAAAAGACAATACTTTTTTTTTTTTTTTTTTTACTGTCCTTTGCTGTAAACATGTAACATGTTCTGGATTGCACGACTTGGATTCCTTTTGGAAAATAATAAAACCAGAAGATGGATACCAGGGGGTGTTACTGTACCAAAGGATGAGACTACACAAAATCCTCAGTCAAATCCTTGAAACACATACAATATGAACACAAGGGCCTCAGGCTCAATTGTTTCACTTTACATAACTACTACTGCACAATACTACTTGCTATCATAGATGTAGCCTCTGATTTCCAGAATGAAGACCACCACAACACTCCAAGCACCTGAGAGAGGCTACAATGTCACTGAGTGTACTCACTTCAAAAATGACATACACGAGTATCTCAGAATTTTCATTTATGTCTGGTTAAAGATCTGAGATGCTCTAAACTAGCAATCCAGCTTATCATTATTACATAAACACTTGCAAAGATATCTGCCTTGTAAAGGAAACCATTTTAATCATTGTCTTAGATCACACCCACAAAACCAGAGTGAAGGGATAGTATGACTAAATGGGCAAGAATGCTGGAGAATTACCACCTCTTCTATAGCAGCTAATGTATATCCGATTCAGAAAAAAATGAAATATGGGGATAAATTAATAAAAAATATCATTTATATCTAAATGAGTTTCTCTGTGAAGCTTCATAAAAATAGTAACATATAAACAACATGACAGCAAAAAGAAGCATAACATGATTCTTTAAAATTCATTTTGTGGTTTTGCTTGCATATTTTTAATCATCTAGTGAAATGGCAAAGATTTCCAGTCATCTGCTTAGCACACTTACACATAGGAAAAAAGAAAAAAAAAGAAAACTGAAATACAAACTCCATATAGATGATCACTACAGCCTAAGTACATGGAAACACTCAAATCACATTTGGCATGAACTGAGCTGTACAGAATACCTCACTCTTTCCTTCTATAAGGATACTGTAACAGCACATTGTTCTATACATTTTAAATCAGATTTTATTACCCTCTTAGTGCAGTGAAATTTCTGTTTCTCTGATTATAACGCCTACACACATTAAAAAAAACCTCTGTACTCTGTAAAAGTTGTTTTTTAACTTTTCCCTTTCTTATTGCCTAAATAATAAGCATTGGTTGAACTTTTCTTCCAGCATTTATAAGTAGTTCAAATTATTTTCTCTTTTCTCCTATTCTCATATCCGTGTAAGTTCTCAGCTTGCTTTTCAGTTCTATTTGATGGAAGCATTTTGGAACCAGATAGTAAACTTCAAAGGTTTTAATTTTTTCTACTTACATGTAAAAGTGGCAAAATGTGATGAGATATGTGCATATATGAAAGCAATAAATTATGTAAAAGAGATAGTAGCAAGTAACTAAAAGCCAACAATAAAAGAGCAAATTCTCTACTTAGGTGTATAGTTACACTTCAAAGTATAGCTAAGAGGAAGAAACATCCTACAAAAGTACTCTCAGCTGAGAACAACTCTCTTCAGTGCTCCATTGAGCACAATTTGAAATAACTTATGAAATACTTTGATATATACAACGATCAGAAAAATGTAGTTATCAAGAAGAAACTACACAACTTTCCTCCACTGAAATACTTCATTTCCTAAGACAATAGGATTTGGAGTTCTATTCTAAGCAGACACACTTCAGTTTATTTACCATTCTGAAGCAATGAAGATAACGTTTGTAAAGATCTCTAGTCTTTCTTCACATGCTTGTGAGGAAGGTTCATCTGTTGCAAAATACTACATTCAACAGAGATGCATCATTACAGGCTCTAAAGGCCTATTCTTACTCTTTTTTTTTTTCCTCAATTTTTCTACATAGGGTGTTAGTGGTTTTGAGGTGTTTTTTTTGGTTTGTTGGTTTGGGTGTTGGTTTTTCTGTTTTTACTCAAAATATATAGGAAATCAGGAAAAAATTAGGCTTTTATTATGACATGGCAGGTTTAATCTACCACTCCTCCCAGTCACATACATGGTAACTAAATTTCTCCTTATGAAGAAATAATAATATGAGACAGTAATAATAGAAAAGGTTTCAATGCAATTTTTACAGTGATTCAACAGCTGAAAAGAGGGAGAAATAACAAACAACATGGAACTAGTCTGTTCTCAATGAAACACCAGGAAGCATTGCATGAAGTACTGATTACTTCTGTTAGGGGTGCATTAGCTACAACTTTATATCGGTCCTCCAGTTAATGCCCTGAAGACCTGGGTAAAATGCTAGAAAATAAAATATGCAGCTTTGATATTATCTTCACGTACTCAAAAAGCTATTCTGAGTGCGGATTTGCATATGGGAACCACAAAATTCACTTCTACTTCCCTCATATCGTAACAGATAATGAAGGTGATTGCTTTGGCCTCCAGACAAATTTCTATAAGAAGCAACAGCTCCCAAGAAATTACCAGTAAAAGCTACATTGTTTTTTTTACTTTGTTTGTTTGTTTTCCTTATCTTGGAAGGGTAGGCTGGAGGCAGTTAACATAGACACAGTTAGACCTCCTTAACTTTGCCCAAGATCACCCTTTGCCATGGGAATTCACATCCAGTTGTTTCAGGACAGCTCTCCATCTCTTTGCTAGAAAGGAAAGGAGGGCTGAGTGTTGCCGTGGTTTCGTCTCACCTCTGAGCAACGTGATCTAGCCATAGATGTCTGTTTGCTGCAGGGGAATTAGACCAGATGATCTTCAATGGTCCCTTCCAACTCAAAAGAATCTATGATTCTTTCCATCTTAATGTCTGTCATCCATTAATAAACTACAGCCTCTACAAGTACTCACAGTGACTGTATTTGAGGGGAACAATAAGAATCAAAGTACTGGATATTGAAGTTTAAGGGATGGTAAAACCTTTTTAGAATTGCTTTCTCAGGAAACAAACACAAATATTAGTTTATGAATAACCAAAGATTACAAGAACAAAATCATACTGTTATTATCTTAACAAAAGACATCGAATGCAGTAAAAACAGAAGGCCACTAAAGGAGTCAGAATTTTACAATAAACGATTTAAATCTTTGATTTTCATTTTAATAACTATGAAATACCTTGGTCAGTATAGCCTTACTCCTGTTTAAACAAAATATTTACTTTTTCCAACATGTGATTTATAAATAATTCTCAAGAAACCACCAAAGCAAGTAAGCTACACTTACCCTTGTGTGGGTACGAATATGCATCTTCAATCCATCATTCTTGCTGAAAGCTTTGTCACAGTAAGGACACTGGTAAGGACGCTCACCTGAAAAATAAGGAAAGCATCAGAATCTACAAGTGTGGCCTCAGTACATGAAGACTTTGCACCATGGTTATTTGACAAACCAAGGCTTTTTTTTCTGACCTTGTCTTCACACTCAATTCAAACAAAAAGAGAAATAAGTATTTGGAAAGTCATAAATTAAGGTCCACCAGGGCAAGGTGCAGGATTGGTTCCAAGTATTATTCTTCATTGCTTAGTTTTATCTTAACAAGATTCAGTTATGCAAAGAGAAACAAAAACAAACAAAAAATCAATCCAACAACAACAACAACAAAATTCTTATAGCCTTTGTGCAAACCACATTCTGCAAGTAGCCACCTTCTGGAAGGTAGAATCTAAATATAAAATGCACTCTTTTTTAATGCTACATCTAAACTATCCTGTAAACTATTAATTACTTTTCCATTGAAGTTTCTGCAATTTTTTTTGCCACCGTTTGTAAGTGAAACAGAACCAGGAGGTTCTTGTGCATCCCCCTTGCAGTTCTTGTATCTTAAAGCTATTTAGTTTAATGTTCCATTAAATAAGTGTTGTTTAGCAATGATTTGCCTGATTTTCCCAAATCCAGTGTAATGTGGATAAAAAGCTATTCAGAATCACACAATTAAAAGTTTTTAAGATAGACCAATAATAAGTAAGAAATTTTAACACTCTGCAATTTCTCAAAGATCTTTTGATTTTGAATTCTTTACGCTATGTACTGCAATCACACTCTCTCATCTCCTCTTTCCTACCAGGATGTATCTAAAAACACAGATCAACATATCAAGATACCATAACTTGTTCTACTAACACATCTGAATCTGCTGTACAAAATCATAATAATGAAGATGCAACAAAACTTTCTGTGAAAATACAGGTAAAGTAAAGCCTGTAGAGACAATTAACATACTTCTAGTATCTGATAAACACTTATGAACACTTAATCAGAATTTAAAAACCTCAGACATCTTTCATTCCAATGAAAAGAGTTTAAGAGCAGCAAGAGAGGTGTTTAAAGTTCCACAAGTCCCTTCTAACACAGATATTGATCTTCACTTGAGAAGTGAAGCCTC
The DNA here is from genome assembly GCA_036925125.1 of Oreortyx pictus. Lineage (NCBI taxonomy): Eukaryota > Metazoa > Chordata > Aves > Galliformes > Odontophoridae > Oreortyx > Oreortyx pictus. The sequence continues at coordinate 35,381,986 of JAUPFR010000005.1, forward strand.
ATCCCTTTTCTCATCTTTTCCCCACATTAGATGTTCTTCCTTGGTTATTCAGAGGGAAAATAAAGGACATTTTCTTTCCTGTGAATGATATGTAAAAGGATCACAACGTAATGGAGACACCTTACAGAAACATCTCTTCAGAAGGCCCAGTTGTGAACATAATAAAGCTGATTGATAGTCAACAGTACTCCTAAAAACTCCAGAGAGTGGCAGGGTATGCAGAGATTTGAGGAGAGTTGAGATTAGATGATTATTTAAGTAAGAGGATACAAAATCTCTTTCGTAGAATATTCTGTTATTTTCTCTTTTCTTATTGTACATACAACCCTCAGTGACAGCCACAAATATTTGTAGTGAAATAACTGTGAAATAGAAATATCTTTTCTCTTTGTACTCTGTCAGTAAGCAAAGTTATGCGAATTTGCATTTTTTTAAATAACAATTGCTGTGTCATCACTGTGTTTTCATTAAGTAGTTTAAAATGCGACTCTCACTCATGACCCTTGATGATTTTAATTCATGCCTCAGTCTTTCAAACTGTCCAACAGTTGTCAGTGTTCAAATAATTATTTCAGCAGACATTTTTCTGTTTTAGGACTTTTGAATGTAGAAGTTAAAGCTTTCAGCAATTGGTAAGTAGTGTTGACCCTTCCTCCCTCACTCTGCCTGTCCCCAAGCTGCTTTAAATAGAAATCATTTTACATTAAAGAGATGGTTTTGAGCTTGTCTGAAACACAATAAGCAGATAAATAGCATCCTTCAGAAACTAATCACGGAGATCATGATATATGACTGAGACAGGCCATAAGAGCTTTCAGCAGATGCCAGTAGAGGGCACCAACATGACTTTATAACAACTTGTTACACCTGAAAAAGACCAACTTCAAGCTGCTGTTATGTGCTGAAAGTTTTCAAGTCTCTACTGGTCCAGAAACTGAGTTTACTGCATAACAAAGACTATGAGCTCTGAACTGACATTTGGTGACACCCTAATTTTCTAAATTACACAAACAACTTCTCACACACTTGTGTCATTAATAATTGTTAGAAGAACAACCTTAAAAGATGATCCCAAATAAATTTACTGTTCTTCTTATTTTATTTCTGTAAGTTCAATGCCTAAAATACATATATATGCTTTCGTACTTACATAATCAACTGTTTCCTTTGCGTACATACATCTTTTATAAGTGCAACTTATCATCTACCTCATAAAAATCTATGATTTTACGAGATGAATGCAGGGTCACTTAAGACAAATCAGTGCTTGCAACAGCCATGTTTTCTTGAATGTTTCCAGGGACAGGGCAACCACCACACCTCTGGGCGACCTGTTCCAGTGCCTCACTATCCTTACCATAAAAAAAAAAAAAAAAACCCTTATATTCAGTCTAAATCCCCCATTTTATCTTGAAACCATTCCCCTTGTCATATCACAACAGGCTCTGCTAAAGAGTCTGTCACAGTCCTTCTTATAGCTCCCCTTTAGATACTGAAAGCCTGCTCTCAGGTCTCGCCTGAACCTCCTCTTCTCAGGCTGAACAGCTCCAGCTCCACTCAGCCTCTCCTCAAAGGGGAGGTGTTCCATCCCTTGAACCATTTTTGTGGCCCTCTCCTGGACATGAAGGTAGGTTTTCAAAGATAGTGTTATTTCACCAAGTGAGGGTTGCTTTGGGTTTTGTTTTGTTTTAGATTTTGCTTATTACATATATTGATAACATGCAGGAAAACATATTTAACCTTCGAGTATACTATCACAATCTAAGCTTGAAAATACACAATTTGAAAATACATGAGAAAGGTCCACCTTCTATACTATTGTTCACAACTCTGCCATTAAACTGCAACTGAGAATATTATCTACATTTAAACAGGCTTTCCATTAGACTACAGTATCAAAATCCATTAGGCATATTAAATACAGCTTTTTCAGTCAACATGCCCAGAAGTAATGTTGTAAATGTAACAATAACTAAGAACAACTTACATCAAAATAGCAAAGCATTCAAGTAAGATGGAAGCAGTAAATGCTTTGACTACCCTTGAGTTACAGCCGACTGTCACGTTCCTGCTACCTAAGAACAAACTGCTCAACACATTAAGGGCACTTCTGTACAAATAGCCCCAAATAAATAATCCTTAGATAAACTGCAGTGGATTTAATATAATTCAAAGTCTAGACATTCTACTTCCAGATTTTGTATGAATAAAAACAAAGCTTTTAACATAACATAAATAAATTTAACCCTAATACATGGATTACGAAAAACAATTCCACAATGGAAAACCATATGGGATTTTGATTTGAAAAGATGCCACAGTATTACTGTGATACTAGAATTAGTATCTTTTTTTTTCCCCTGAAGTGCGTACATCTCTAGCTTGGGATCATAATATCTACTGGACTTCAGTATGGCATAAAAAGTTTAACTTAAAGACCAGGATCTTCCATCCCATTTCAACTTGAGACAGTTTTCAATGAGATGTTTGCAATCAAAGGTGCTACAAGGCAATACTCTTGAATGAGTTGAGAACTCTATGCTGCTTTCTCCAAGTTGAAGTTCGCAACTAAATACAAGATCGGGTAGAAACCCAATTAAGAAAGGCTGTGTGTGGTGATAGGAAGGGGAAATGGCCACAAACTGAAGCATAGGAAGTTCTGCACAACGGTGCGTGGGAACTTCTTTACAGCAAGTGTGACAGAGCACTGGCACAGGCTGCACAGAGAGGTGGTGGAGTCTCCTTCTCTGGAGACGATCAAGACCTGCCTGGACACCTACCTGTGCAACCTGGGCTAGGGAGCTACTTTGGCAGGGGGGGTGGACTAGATGATCTCTAGAGGTCCCCTCCAACTCCTACAATTCTGTGTGTATCAAGTTGTTGGGATTTTTTTTAATTTTAAGAACAAATAAAACCATTCTAATATTTTATGCTGGCACTCTGCACCACCAATCTCGGTCAACACTCACTAACATTAGAAAATGATTCCACTGAGCATCGGACCAAGTTTACTATATGCAACTTAAAAGCTTGTTTTCTTTAGAAAGTTAACACATAATCGTGGCAATGGGGCCCATTAGAATCTCCCCCAGAACCTTTATAGTCTTCTAAACATTGCTCCTTTCCAGATGCTGAATGGTAAGGACTAAAAGAAAATCTATAAAAACAAAAATCTGCATATATTATTTTAAAATGTTAGTATTCTATGTTAACGTATAACCCCAGTTAAACACCTAACTTAAGATTAGAGTAGGTGAGAAGGGAAAAAGGGAAAATCCACCATCACCCAAGTTTTGTGGAAAGAAACAGATCAACGGGGGAAGAATTTGGAGGCAAAGGGGCCATCTGGATCACACATGCAACACTTCATACCAGGTGATCAACAGGGCAGCCCAGAAAGAGAACTGCAAAAGGCCTTTTTTAGTCAGAGATGATCTGTGGTGATGACAGCATTCAACAGCAAGTGAGGATGGGCAAAAGGTTAACAGATACAACAAAATTATAATCTGTGACATATGCTTAAGAAAATTATCTGTTCAGACAGAGCACTCGACAACTTTACATATCTATCCTTAGCTGTTGTTTCTTTGTATACGGAGTTTCCGTCAAAGAAGAGGAGGGAACGATACAGAGATTCATTTACTGCATTGTATATACACACAAAAAAAACCTAAAATGCACAGAACTTGATTTCTTCCAAATGAAATTAACCTCATTAACAACTGAGATTAAGTTAAATATGAACTCAAGAAACAAAGTCACTTCAACAGAACTTAAAGCAGAAAATGCCAGAAAAAAATTAATATTAAATACTAAGAAAATATTCAGTAAATTAAATCACCTTAGTGATTTATGGCACGTCAAATGGCTTTTGAGAAGAGAAACACTTCCTCAAAATAATAAATTTCTTCTTGTGTAGAGGTAGCTGTTTTCTAGATACAGAAAAGTATTTTCGAAAGTGTTGAAGAGTCTTAAACATTAAGTTTAGTCTTTAAGTCTGTTAAGGAATTTTTATAGTTCTAACCAAGGGTTGTAGGAATGGAAAATAACGGTGCAGCAACCAAGAAGCAGGGCCAACTGCCGCAGCTAGCTGCTATTTACAAGCCTCACCACTAATCTGGAATAGTCAGTGCATGCAGTGATCTGGCTAATACAAAATTCTGGCCTGTTTCATTTTCAGTCATCAAACTTAACATTCAAAATAAGCACTAGAGAAGTACGAAAGTACCCACACAGGAGTAACTCTCACATGCCAAGAACTAAATAACTTCATGATCTGAAAGATAAAATACTTGCAGACGTCAGCTGAGACAAGACCCAGAAACACCAAAACACCTGTAATTCTACACTCAGTCAGATAAAGAAAGGAACAGGATTCTTTGATTGGCCTGAAGAGAATAGTTCTGTATCGGTTGCTTGAAAGAAATGGAAAAACAGTATTCAGGTATGGGTTGATTAGAGAAACTTCTTCATGTTTAATAAACACACTTTGCAGACTTTGTAGACAAAAAATCAAATATTTCTGTAACTGGTTTTCTTTTCTGATGATTAATAACACTAAGTCTATGTAATTCTGAATGCTTCCTAACCAAGCCACAGTCCTTGTGTATTTTGTAGGCACAAGAGAGAATTAGAATTTCATGTACGTGATTCAATAAAATACATTTTCCAGTCACTAGCAATGCCATAATTAATAAGGAAAAAAGAAACAACCATAATCTGTTTGGGTGTGGTGCTCAGAGACATGATTTAGCAGTGGGTTGTTAAGAGTTAGGGTAGTATGGTTTGGTTGTGGTGGGACTTGATGATCTTGAAGGTCATTTCCAATCTGAATAATTCTGCGATTGTATATACAAATTTAATGCTCATGCTCATCTAAAATAAAACCAGATTACTTTAACACATCTGTTTTTTAGTAGTCTTCCTTGTAGATACCTTTTCTCTTCGAGGCACAGAAGCACTGCTTTCACAGTTGAGAAAGCTTCTTAAGTATGAAGTTTAGGATTTACTCAGATAATCTGGATTGGACTATTTCGGTCTAACTATGGGTAAATATTTGTCCTATTTGGCTCATCATGATTATTATTAGATAACTGAGGTTTTAGCTTTTTGTAACTAAACAAATCATTAAGAATAGTAGAGAACTTTGCCAAATAAAAGGTTATTACATTGCTCCTAAATATACCTATGTTACCTGCAGAGACACAATATGAACTACCACTATTAATTACTTACACTCTTACCAGTTGTATAATGGTATAAGAATTCTTAACCACAAACAAAAACCCAACAGCATCTCTTTAAAGAATAAAGCAGTTTGATTATTTGCATCTGTCAGCAGATGTAAGCAATTTGGTTTCAAGTGAATGGAGCATTAAAATCTATGACTTCAGGTCAACCACATCTTTTCAAGTATATCAGATGGTATAATTCATTTGATCTAAAGATGTCACTACCACTCACATAATCTATCTCCTAGAAGAACATTTCTTCATACATGAAGACAAGAAGCTGACAGCTGCATGAAACTTTACAGGTACTTTTAAAGATTAAACTGTTGTCTGGAGATTAATAGGACAATGATGTATAAACTGAAAGGTTTAGAAATACAGAATCCTTACCTTTGAGGCCTTCTGCAAGCTTCTTTTAAAATTCAGTAGATAAAAGAGAAATCATCTATAAGTTACGGAATAGAAACAACCTATCTGCATAAATGTGCAAGCTGTTTGCTGACTAGATACAGATGCATTTTTTCACATGCTTGATTCAGATACGAGAGGAAGTTCCTTCAACCTCCTCTCCTATCTTTTTATTTTTTAATGTGAGAAACTATACATAACTTCATGGCAATTTAGCTGACAGTTTGCTATAATGATGATCCTAGCTGTACATCTCGTGTTTTCTCGTGTATAAAGCCTGCGTAGCTATTAAAATTTTGGATACATACTTTATGCAGCAACAACATTGTGCTTGGACTCTATTTTCCTCAAATAAAAATTTCAAGCCTTTTATTTTCACAGATGGCTGAATTACTGTTAATACGCACAAATTTTGATTTTAATTCCATAAGTAACATTGGGTTTCGTTACCTGGGAATTTTGATATGTGAGTGCAAAATTCGGATATAGACTTTTATTCAATTGCGTGTTAAACATGATTTGAAATATGCTCATGTCTAGTTAATCAAATTGCAGAAGTGTGATTACAACAGTAAAGTTAGGACTATGGTATCATGCTCTCAATGCAGAGCAAGAGACATCCCAAGAACAAATCAGCATCAAAAGTTGTAACTGACAATTATGATAAAATGTTTCAATGAGCTTCTAAGACAGTATTTACTGTGCAGATGGAAATTTAAAAAAGTAAGCTTAGCTATGTTGACACAAAGGACATGGAATTTGATGGCTTGAATGATTTTTGATGCTTTTATGTAAATTTGTGGTATTATCTTTAATTTATGTCCATGGAAATTAATTTCCAAACAACCATCTCAACTCTTACAAAACAGCTTCCATGTAATGTTCTCTGATATTTGGAAAAAGAAGAACAACACGTCAAATAATGACTTTAAAATGACATAGAATGAAAACATGAATCCTTTCAGAAAGTATTCAGGACATGCAAAGTCATTATATTACTGTCTTAACAGGACTTCAAATAAACATTATGGGAAAAAAAAATAATTAAAAAGAAAACCAAACCAAACAAAAAAAAAAAAAACAAAAAAAAACAATGCCGAAGCATTTTCTGAAATACATGTATGATCATCAGTTATCCCTCACTAGTCCCTTTGTAATGGAATAGGAAAAATATATCATGGAAAGGACGGTTACAGTTTAAATAGACTGTTATCTTAGATCAAAAATAAATAAACCTGCAAATATTATCTGCTTTATCACAGCTTTCATTGTTCCACAACTTGATGTGCTGCATCCCAAAGATGGAAGGGATTAAGACACAACTAATTAGGCAAGAATCAGTACTGGTATGAGGCAGATAAAATGCATGTATACAAATAGCATAGGCACACACAAAATACATATATACACATACACAAACACACACAGAAGACAGCAATTAACAGAGTTTAATACCTGTATGTAAGTTAACTGCAAAACTGCACAAAACACAGCCAATAACTTTTAGCACTGAAAGCTGCTTGAAACTTCATTGTAAGTAATTAACCTCCTGGCCCACAGCCTTCTAGCCCAAGGAGCAGTCCATTGAATTTTTTCTACAACTTATGAACAAGCCAAGGAATTTACATCACAGTCAGAGGATTCTTTTGCTGAATTAACCCCATCTCCCTCTGACCCTAAGAAGCCATAAACCAACAGGATACAGAAGAGGGAGAATGTGCTATAGTGTTTCAGCTGACCTACAGAGAGCCGTCTCTGTCATTCCAAGGCTGGAAACCCAGATGATGAATTACAGAGCAAAACGTTAGGTTCAGATGAAAACATCAACCACTTCCCTCTACGCATGCACATGCAGACATGTTCACTCACCCCAAACCAGCTCAGTTTCTGCAAAAGGCCAAGTACTGTTAGGGCTCATTTACACAGTGTTACTCTAAGATAAAAGAGGGAAGAAAATTGCTAACTGAAGAAGCATGCATCCATCTGTGAGTAACAGTATTTAAGAATGTGCACTGTGTATTGAATAAAAGCTTGTCTTTTTGTACATAGATTATTAAGTATGACATAAGTACAAGTCCAAAGCAGAACGAGCAGGATTCCCAAGAATCTTAGCTTGAACAGCCCTTCCAAAAACCTAAAAAGAGTAGTGTATCATGTTTTAAAGGCCTTCTGCCTGGTTTTATTTGGTAAACACAGTGCAAAGCCTCTTATATAAAGTAGCTAATAAAGTCTAGCTGACCACATGCATAGCAAATGCGATAACACAAATATCTGCACTAGGACCTCAAAACTAATCTCTATGACATGAAGCTCTTTGCAGCCTTTACGCTTCTGATGTACTGCTTAGCTGCACTGAGAACTTATTCCCAGCTGAAGGCTTACTCACAAAGATGAATAATCTCTTGCAAATGGACAGTGGCTGACTGTTCCATTTCTAACTCAGAATGAAAACTGATACTTTGACTAAAAAAAAAAAAAAAACAGTCCACAGTTTTAAATTGATTAATTTAAAACCAATACATTCAATAGACACCAAGAGCATGAAGTAAGTACTCAACACAGCAACATTTCTGAACAAAATATTCATCACCGAATCTAACAACTTCGTGGCTCTTCTCTGATGAACTGAAGATTTCTCTGGAAAACCTTGAGAAGCTGTAAAGGATTTTCACAATACTGTGAACTTTATTACTAACAGCCTTCAAATGAGTACTTCTTTCATACTGTTTCCAGAGTACATTAATTCCCTTTACCAACTATCCTGGCTTTCTTTTGAAATGATGCAAGATATTCCTCAGAAAGCTTTACTTCACTCAGATCCCCTGAATACAGTAAAGTTTTTTCACACTAAAAAGCAGTTTTCTTTGGTGATTGATTTGCATGTACTATGATCTCAAACAAGTTAGCTGAAGTCTTCAGTCAGAAGACAAGTCAAAACCTCCCCTTCTGAAGCGAAACACAAATCTATGGAAGCATTTTCTCACTAAACCGAGTACAAAGTACTGCACTGTATAACTTAATTAATTATTATTTTTTCAACCTCTGGGAAGTCAAAACTTAAACGCTATTTCCTCCTGCTCTCATTTTTCCACCTTGCATCAGAATAACCACAAAATGATCAGGAACTGTAGAGAATGTGTGAAAATATGTATCAGTTGATACTTAAAGTGAAGGATGCAAATGACAAATCCCTCTAACAGAAATCCCACTGATGTCACCATAGAAACTTGACTGGAAGGGAAAAGGATTGGTTCATCACAGGCCATTATACATTGGCCATTATATATTAATTTAGCAAGACGTTTTTTTTGAATTTGTAACTTTCTTTATAAGGAGTACTTTAAGCTTTTTATACAAAGGACTTGAAAGTTTTCTTCTTTTTTTTTTTTTTTTCTGCACTGAGATTCTTTCATAACCTGTTTTCACATTGTATATTCCATTAACTGAAAAAATGCACTATCTCCCGACACAGTGGGACACTGTGACACTGTCTCCCATCATATTTAATCCACAAAAATATTCAAAAACCTCAGTGCCTTTTTACTACAAGTAAGTTTAAAATGTCATCTTGTACAGCTTCTGGTATAATAGTTAAAAATGCTGCAAGCCTCTGTCCCCAAGATTAGAGTACTCTGGTGTGTGGTTTCATGAAATTCACCTTAGCATAACTCCCAATTTTGAACAAAATCTGCTTGAGAGCACTGAAACATTAAATGCAACTGGTAGCAGAACATGTGTGAAAAGCATTTTCACTTGGACATCTATAAATCCTTTCCCCAAGATCTATCAGCACTATCAGATTGAAAAACTAGGGCTTCTCTACTGTGCAAACTGATGTGTAACATGCTCAGTACACAGAAACCATACCTAACATTTCAGAAAAAGACCTATGAAATAAGAAAGAAAAAGATTAAAAAAAAAAAAAAAAGCAATAAAATAGGCTTACCTATGAAACATATTAGAACGCCTATCATGAGATCTTAATAGAAGAATTAGAGTATAATTTTGACATTTCCTTAAGCACTAGAGAATAAAAACACCTATAGAAGTTCTTATTTCCATGGAAATACAGTATGTTTAAACAAAAAAATTAAAGGCAAATAGTCTCCTCAAGAGATGTCAAGAAATATCCACAAATAAAGTAACAAAATAAGTCTCAAAAAAAAAAGAAAAATTAACACACTATTGAAATTGAGCCAGTCACGGCCTAGAAGTCTGGACTGATGGGTTTAGTGACTAAAAGTGCTATTAAATTGCTTCCTTTCACTCCTGACAACGTGGTTCTTTACTGTAAAGCCCAAGTGTGAACGTGGCTGGTCCTTCCAACTGCATAGTACCCAAGAATTCTCTCAGTTCTCTATCACATCCTCCATGAGTGGTATTTTGTGTTTCCACGGTTCTTCTCCTCCCACTCCCCCCCCCCCCACTCTTCTTCAGTACATCTTGAGGCAGTGACTACCGAAGAACGAACTACAGCTTATGGGATAGAAGACTGAAGAGAAATACAAGTATACAGGGAAGACTTTGAAAGAGGTTGTGGTGGTGGAGTAATAGAAGAAAGAATAAGCATAAGAAAGGAAGAGAGAACTGTTGCATAGTGATTCTGTCTTAACAACTTTGACTTTCAGGGTCTTTAGTGTCAATGATTACAACATATACAAATCACACAAGCAGAATGCTTATATACAGGCTCATAGGAATATTGTATAAAGTTATTATGAGTGAAAAATGTTCCAAACATGAAATTTAGCAAAGATGAAGAGCTAACAATTAAACTGAAGTTTAGTATTTTAAACTGACTACAGGATCACAAAATTTGTTAGCAGTAGTCAAATTCAAAACCGTAAAACACATCAAACTAGTAAAGACCTGTAATTCTAACAGGTGGTCCTGATATACTGAAGTGATTAATACTTATGTCAAAAATCACATAAAGCCAAGTTATTAGAAACACCAATTCTGTCATCTTCCTACAAACCAAATACGCTTGTGTGAAGTAATTGGAATGTCACAGAAATACTATTTGTTAATTGATGCTTTGGCTGTCAAAAGCAAATCTACACAATTTTATGTTGGAAACAAATTATCACAGAGCAACCCCTTTCATTTGCCTGCCAACTGTCTGAAATGAAAACATAAGCCCAGAAAGTGAAACCTATTTAAATGACATTACTAATTTATTTTCAGTGTGCTTACGGAAGCACATGAGAAACAGCAGCACAGCCTGTGTGGCAACATAAAACAAGTTACATAACTCAGATTTAGGAATGCCAATTCAGTAGCAGAATGACTCAGATATTGCAACAGGAAATAAATTCAGAGGTAAAGTGTTCTAAAGGTAGAACATTCTAATTCGGCTAACAAGCAGGCTGCAATAAAATCAGAAGCTACAATAACATGAATACAGTGTTTTAAAATTTCTAAGCCTTAGAAATGAATGAATACACACTGAATATTCATATAAATAACCATGTATATGTATAAATCTATTTGTAGATAATCACAGTTCAAAATGAAACCTGGTTTTAAACATTAAGCAGGTAAAACATCTGAAAAACAGGCTGTTAAGCCTGTGTGTAAATTTCTGTTTGTAGATAAACTAAGCATTTCTAGACAAACATACAGATACCTTGGTATACATTCAGACATTTTTTCTTACAATAAATATCACTGTACCTGTATGGCTTCGAATATGAACTCTCAGTGTTCCATTGCTTGCAAATTTCTGTCCACAATATGGGCAAATTTTCTCTTTTTCACCTGTGTGAGTCTACATGAGGTGAGGAAAGATGAAAATGGAAGTTACGGCATTGCCTTCAAATAGCAAAATATGGAACAGATTAACTGTATTTCACATTGACCACTATTCTCACCAACAACCATTATACATGTCATTCCACTACATAAGGAAAGATTCTAAGAAATTAAAGTGTTCTTTCATTTTTTCTTCTATAATTTCTAAATTAATCTCACTATTAATAGCAAAAAAAAGATGTTTTATATAAAATGTTTTTACAGTTCGTAAGTTTACAATTTCCTCAATAGTTATATTATTATAATTTCCAGTTCACCTTTGTCTATGTTTATCATTGAAATATTAAGAAACTCATTTTTCAGATTGATTTCTCTGATAATGGTTCCTACACCAAAAAACAGTTACTCGATTACCTAATAAAATTAACTCACATGGAACTATTTTTAAAAACTTGTAATTTCTCAGAATTTTACCTCATTATTAAATGTAGCTACGAGTTCTAACAAGTGTAGTACAGCTTTTTGCACTGATAACTTGAGCGGGAGCTTCAAAAAGTCTCTGTGGAGATTTGTGTAAATAACTTCTGACACCTTCATATGAATGAATCATGGACATCAGTGATATGATATGATGGACATCAGAAATATGATAGACAGCTATACTCCAAAGATCAAGTTCTCGCTGATTTCTGTTAATACCTACTGCATATTGGATCCTGTTGAGTTTATAATAAATGCTACAATCGGACTGTATTTATAGAAATAATCATAAGAAGGATATTGTGATTGTCACGAAGTGTAAATCATAAGCTGAGCCTGTCTTTTCAAATCAACCTTTTAGGGCTGAACTGTTTTTTATAAAAAGAATTATTTCAAATTCTATCATCCACTTTCTGCAGTCACAGGCAAGACCACCTTCAAGTAAGTTAAATGCAAGGATTCTCCTTATTTTTTATACAGTGCTTCCAAGTTCTTAATTGAAGATTTATCAACCTACTGAATAATTTCTCCTCATAGTCATGACAGCTTTGTAGAGGGTTTCTAATGACCTTTCCATATAAAGAATACATATATAATATTTCTTTATTTATTTATTAATGAAAGGATCTTCATTACATTATAAAACCTTTCTCTCACATGTTACATGTTATTGCTGCAATTGAAGGAAGAGTTATCCTAAGATAACCACTAGTTTCCATATCCATAAGATATGGTATAGTTGGAGAGGCATGCCAAGACTCCTCTACAATTTACTATCAACTGTGAAAAGAGATTTGTGTGATAATGCACAGTATTTGCCCTAATCACGCACTGAAAATGCTGTACCAGTTATCCATTACTTAAAAACTTGCAAATAATAAATACAAAATCATTGATTTTACTCACTTTTTTATGACTTTTCAGGACTGAGGGTGTCACAAAAGCTTTGTCACAGAGATCACACTTATATTTCTTATGTCCATCATGTACAACTTGAATATGAACATTTAAGGTGTCCTTTCTTTTGAAAGTAGCATCACAGTGATCACACTTGAAGGTTCTCTCACCTTATAAAGAAGAAAATCATGTTTAAACGTATCAGCTTCCTGTGGAAGTACACTAATGCTTATCATTTCATAAAATTAATGGAAAAGAATTGAAGAGCTAGGTCCTGAGAGCAAAAAGATAATCTCAAATCAGGTAAATATATCCTCAGGAAATTAAGAAAGTAGAAAGTATCTCTGATATTAAGATAGCCAGAAACATGAGATTAAGCATAGCTAAGGATGAAATGGCTACCAGTGAAAAAGGAACATGGGTTTTATCAGTACCTCTAGTAATAAACTGTCCTTGTGGTAAAAAATATAATTAAAAAAAAAAAAGGTGTAATAGGCGTAATTTGAACCTTATATAATTTATTTAAGAAATATTTTTCTGAATACAAAAGAATTCTCAAAATGAGAAATACTTGTTTCTCATTCATGTCAGTATAAGTTAACTCACATAAACAAGGTGAAAAACATTAAGCGTTATAGCCACGTTACTGCTCAAACTATAAGGTTATTGTTATTACAGAAACAGTTAATATTACTAATACTTTTAAAACAAAGTACCTCAGAAAAAGGAAGAAGCATTATACTGTGAAAATCTGTATAAGGCTTCTCAGAAAACAAAAAACAAACAAGATACATTAACTTTTCCTGCAGAAAAATCATCGCAATGAACCTTCTTTATATTTCGCTATTGCATTAGTTAACTTCATGATTAATATTAAATCTTAATAATCATCTGGAACATGGCGCACGTTCAGGAATCAGTGGTGCTTAGGGTTATAACCAGAGTGATGGTCTAAACTGGAAATTGGCTTTTTATATTCCAAAAAAATTTTCCAGGCAGAAATTGTAATACACAAAGAGACCACCATAATCTCAGGACTATTGCTCACTCCTTATTTTTCAAGACAGATCTCTGAGTTGCAATCTCCTGATTTGAGTAAGACACAGACTTGCATATTCCTTAACTATCTTTTCCAGTAGCAATGATAGATGGAGAGAGGTAACTTATTTTCTTGATATCGATCAACAAATCTTAAAATAATCCCAGCCTCAGTCCAAAATGAATGTAAATTGACATCAGTATGTTGCATATTAAAACCCATTAGATGCTGCATGTTGAGCCATTCAAAAATGTGATTTCTTTATTACAATTTACAGATGTAATACCTTTCACAGAAGAAAGGCTCACCAACACAGCAGTTCACCAAGCACCCAGACATTCCAAAGCCTAGATAAACTGTTTCTCTCTACTATAGATCAGCCAAAATTACCCTCTTTTCCCCAAAGCCTCAAAACATTTATTCATTTTCACTTTGGTAACAAAAGTTGTTTTGTCTTCCATGACACAAGAATATGCTAAAAGGTACTAGAATAAGCTGTCTCACCCTAAAATACTGCCAGTCTAATTATCCAGAAAAATTTTCAAGGTCAACAGGGATGCAATTTAATATGTTGCTATATGGAGGATTAACACTTCTAAGTGTCTAGTACATCACTTCTTGTCTTGGAAAGATGAGACAACTTTACAAACAAAGCAAAATCATTATTATTTTTACTAAATAGCATGAATTTTTTTACTGCTTTGACAAAAGAAAATATCCAAGTAATTTCTTTTAGAGGAAATTACATCTTACAAGAATTTCTGTGCTTAACGGATTTGCTTAGATGGCTGGATTTTGATTTCTGTCTCAATTTTAGTAACTTAGCCCCAAAAACAAAAATAAATTGAAAAAAAAATGGAGCAATATCAAACAATTGGAAAAAAATACCATGCCTTCTGAAGTCAAAAATAGTTGTATGATGTCCACAAATTTATATGATACCATTACAATTTAAGAAGATACAACCTTTGTTGAGTTTAAGGAGGTTTTGTCCCTCTTATCTTTCATTTTTGTTGATAATCATTCCTATAATTTTCAGTAATGCACTTTAATTATTTTCGGAGAAAATAAATAACTTTCAAACAACAAAAACTAATAAAGGATTAAAAGATAGAAGAACCAGTTTTCAAATAAAAGGCCTCCAAATTCAGGTAATTTCAGAACTAACGCTGATGCCTTCTGAGTATTTCGCCAAGTTCTGGTGTCAGTTTAGTAAAATCTTTCAACGTGCAAAGCGATATGAAGCCTAGAATTGGGTGTTTTTTTTCAAACATTACACTGGATAAAGGCAAATATACAGTGCTTTCCCTCAGCTTCCTTTTTTATCAGAAACTCTATACCTCGCTATTTATAGAAGAGTCATCACAACACTGTCCTCACTCATAGTTTGCTCATTGAGCAGTTGCTGGCTTTTCTTTATTTCTTTCTTTTTTTTTTTTTTTTCTGTTTAAAACCGTAAAAGATGCATGAAAACTTCATAAAGCATATTAATACAAGTCTATGGAAAGAGTTTCAGAAGTTTCCTGAATGGCACAATGTAGAAGTCTAAATCAGTCCACAAGAAGACGAGTGCGAAAATTCCCTAGAAAATTAGGAAGACTGCAGGAAAAAAAGAGCTCCACGGTCTATTTCATTATATCTCATGCTGTAATAAACAAATTTCTAGGGTAAATATGAGAACATGTAGGTTGCTTAAGGACTGAATCACTCCTTCCACTGTCTTTGGTAGATAAAGAATAATATTAAAGCGATTAAATGCATTAAAAAATAAAAATAAAATAAGAAGTATAGCACCATTCTGCACTTCCCGTCCACACTGAGCTAGATTTAGATGTTACCACAAAAAAAAAGAGTTACCAAAAATATATGCATTTTCTCTTCAGGATTATGTAGTCTACAGAGTGGAAATAAACAACAAAGGACATCCATTTCCAAAACCACTGAAAGAGGGAAATTTTTTCAGAGTGCATGAAATGACATTACAGTATTATCATCTCCAAATGTGGAAAGAGAGTGCTAGTATAGCAAATCCTACAGTGTTTTTCTCCAGAAATAAATATCAAAGTGTGAAAAGCCTTTCCTTGGACAGTTTTCCTCTACTGTAAAAGAAATACATAAAGAGGATGAACTCTTTCTCAACACATGAAATCCTGTTCAGCTACGCCTCTACAATCCCAGAAAACTGAATGACCCATGCAAACTGCTTCATGTTATGCACTCTAATCAGCTATACCTCATACAGCCTTGTGAGCCAGTGTATTTGATCTTGAATTTTGAAAACGTATATGCAATATATTCTTGTCAATCTCAAGACAAGAACAAACGAATAATGAGATTTATGAAATACGTTGGGTTTTATCCCAATACATTAAGATTGTGATGGCCTCTTCTCCCATGTAACTAGTAATAGAATTAGAGGGAATGGCCTGAAGTAGCACCAGGGGAGGTTCAGGTTGGATAATTAGGAAATATTTACTCTCAGAAAGAATGGTTAGGCACTTGAATGAGCTGCCCAGGGAGATGGTGGTGACACTGTCCCTAAGTGTTCAGGAAACACTTTAGATGTTGTACGGAGGGACATAGCTTAGTGGGAGACATTAGTGATAGGTGGATGATTGAATTGGGCAATCTTGGAGGTCTTTTTCAACCTTGTTTTTACAATTCTGTGATTCAGAGCTGATAGGCACCATCATCCAATACAGCTGGATAATGCCTATAAATCTGAGTTATTTCAAAAATGAGAATCTCATTATCATGGCAACACAACTTGCTAATATCAGAGTTATGTAATGAGAAGAAGAGTTCTACTGCTTCTTTATTTGAAACACAAGCTCTTACACAGCAACAGAGCTTCCTGTTATAACCACAGTCTTGAACTGAACAGTTTGTTCTTCAATTCATCCTTTCAATGGCTTTCACTTTGCTATTGGTCTGACAACACTTCTTTTATAAAAGGACTGCACATGAGAGATAAAGTGTGATCATCAAACTTTTGCTTCATATTCTGCTGCATTAAGAACCATTTGTTAAGATGGTCCAGCTTTACTCTTTTGTTTTATTTTCCAAAATAAGAAGAAAAGGAATCTTCCTTGTGATTAATAGGAATACAAAATACTACTAAGCTTTACCTAAGGTGGCAGAAGAATTTACTGCATCCAAATTTTACTTTTACCTGTCCTCCAGAAAGGATTCTTTGTGCCAAGGGAGACTGACTAGTTCATAAGCTTAAGTATTTACATTTGCTTTAAATAGTCGTGGTTATAGCTAAACTTAACCCATCTGCTTGGAAAAAAAAAAAGAAAAAAAAAAGGTATGCTTTCGTGTTTTAGAGGAACTTTCATCAACATCTACAATTCTGGGTACTACGAAATGTTGCTTTTGGATATTTCACAAATATTAAAATCCACCTATCACTGCATAGTACACTGAATATATATTACTGATATCTGCTGGTTTATTTATTTTAAATAAACAAATCTTTTCCCCCGAGCACATTTAACATTTTACATTGTGAAACGATTTCACAAAATCCGGTGCTTTGCAAAACTGCAGATGGTTTGAAAGTTAACTGTAAAAGAACAAACCAAACACACATATCTCAATTGCTAACTCTAACACTGTTGAATGGTCATTCAGGACTCTGTAAATATTGAGAAAATTCCACAAAAAATAAATCAGTGCACAATAATTTAAAAAGAAAAGAAAACAAAACAAAACAACAACAACAAAATACAGTACAGAATGCTTTTAATACATTAGTCACAATGAAAAATGGACACACAATTCTTCTGGACTGCCAATTCTATACTACTGGAAGGAAACATTAGCATACAGTGAAGTCTGGAGTGGCACAGGAGAGTCAATTTCAGTTTTGAGCTCTGAAATGAATTATCTACAAAAGCTGAGTAAGTCTCCACTTTGTTCCTAATTTTCATTTCTTAATATGAAGGCAATGCTATCACATTCAATGCGGAAAGAGATCTTATAATCAGATCTCAAACCATGGACACATTTTCTAAAGTGCATTTGTATCTGAATTTAAGTACATTCAAAGGAAAGGTTTGAATTTTCTAATTCTTAGTGATCAGAGCTGAATTTTAAGTCTAATTTGATATAGCGTGTTGTATATTGGAGTGAGATCCTAGAGGTCCATTTTTCTCAATAAGACAAGAGAACTGAAGAAGCTCTTTTTCCTCTGAGACTTAGCACTTACTGTTATGAATTAGTAGATGTCTTTGTAGAGAGAATGGGGTTCGGAACAAAGCTTTGCATTCCTCACACTGGAATGGTCTCTCTTCAGAATGGGTCTGCAGATGAAAGACAAAATGTCAGAGGAAAGGCTCACGGAAATCAATTAGCTGTCATTACAGTAATTATACTTAATTTTCCAAACTGAATTCAGGAGGGGATATATTAACAGTGTGAAATATCAGGGGGACAGAGAATTGAAACAATCGTTCTGACATTATTCTGAATCATAAAAGCCAGCAAAACTGCTACAGAATTAATGTACCACCCTGATCCTCATAAGTATTATATGTAAATAGAAACAAAAATAATGAATAATGAGGAGGAAAGCTTCAAGTTCAGTTTCATTTCTTTATCAGCACTAATATTGGCCTTAAGTACTTACATGAAAAAACATACAAAAACACGTGTACACAAAATCCTGCATTTTTTTCACTTAAGTGTAAGAGTAGAACTGGTCTAACTATCTCAAGATAGTAGAGTAAAAATTTAGCAAAGAAAATTTCTCAAATCATGTGACTACTTTTGCATATCTTTATTTCAGCTTCATGTTTTAGAAGACATAAAAAGCACACAGAAGCATCAGAACTGAGATTTCTTTTTGCTGTAGTAAAAATACACCACAGCTGAGAAACAGCGTAAAGGAACTTGAAAAAGAGAAAAGCAGAAATAGCCTTCAAAGCCATAAATAAAATAAATGGCTAAGTTTGGATGAATCTCACAAACAGCAGAGTTGCTGAAGCACATTTCTTTTCTGGAGCTTGGGAAACATCCAGCTTCATGCTACTGTTGTAAATTTTCCTTTTCCACTCCTCCTTTCCCTGGTGCTAACCCCGCAGTAAATTCAGATAGTAAATTCATCTGTACAATCTGTTATCTACTCAATTTTCTACAGTTTCTCGTTAAGGGAAGAATGTTTTTAAAGCATCAGTGTCTGAACATTGTATTAGCTATCAAGGACCATAAGAGGCAACAATAGTGCCAAGGGAAAATGGGGATGGACTGTGTTTTATAATATGCATGACATTAAATGAATAAATCCAGTAGGTTAAGGGTAAATATTGACATAGTACATGTGTTTATTGTCCATTTATGCTTATGGCAGAAAAATTTATAATACCATAAGACATATAGAGATATCCCTTAAAATAATGAGTAAAAAAAGGACTCTGAGGAGCCAGCATAATTAGATGTAGATTCCTGGCCTCAAACTGAGACTGATTTTAACACAAATGTTGTCTCACATAAACAGCAGTAGCAAAACATGAGAGTTCTTGCAATGTTATACAGAGGTCTTGGACTCAAAGTAAAGTACTTGAGTATAGCTAATGTCACTTAAAATAAAAAAGCATGTGGAATATATTATACATTATATAAAATATGCTGAATGTTTCAGTCAACTCTTAGAGGTTTACATCACAATCTGCATTAGTTGACATCCTGATTGGCAGTCTCAGCAGTCAGACCATGGATTGACAGGACATGAAGAGACTGAACTACCTTCTCACCTCAACAGGTGGTTCCTCCAGAACAGGGTTGAGACATATTGACGAGACACTGTGGGGAAGCTCGCAGTGCTGATGTCTGTGCTGTACCTGTTCTGTGGATAAATAGAAGGGTTCAGTCTCTAGGGCTGTCAATCTGGCACCTTTCACGAGCGCAAAGTTTATGTTATTTACTTTAAAAATGCCCTATTTTAGAACACTCACCACTTGAGTGATAGTTCTGAAGAGCACAGCCATTTGTATATAATTCCTTCCTATCATTCTCTTGCCAGTTCTAGTCTTTCGATCAAAATACAAGAATTCATCCATGTTTCTGAACTTCACTACAAATGTTTTACCAGTCATATCCACATGCAAGTGTAAAAAGACATCACAATTCATTTGCCTTACTTGCGACTAGTCCAGAAACAAGCTAGGTGTATCATAAAAAGCCATGAAAATCTTAATGAGCAGAGGTATATCTGCAAGCAAGCATATTAATTCTAATATTTTCTACCTTCGTTCTACTAACTGGTTCCAGGAAAGAGATGGCTTCCATTAAGAGTATGGTGGGAAATAGACTCAATGATCCTTGTGTGGATTCCTTCCAACTCAGGATATTCTATGCTCAAGGTAAATGCATTTGGAGATGTGGGGCACCATAGCTGTCAAACCTCTTCACTTTTCCTTCAGTTATGCAAGTTTGTGATCAACTGTAGAAACTCCATGTTCCAAAAGTGAGCTAAGCTCATTTGTCAAGCTTCCATTAGATCTCAAAGTACAGCTAACAAATTTACTAAAAGCTGCTTGAAGAGACATCATATACTAAATATATATATAAATTTGCTATATAATAGTTTATGTATATATCTGGTAAGCAGGTACACAGTGCACACACAGTAATGGTGATGGGGCACTGGCACAGGCTGCACAGAGAGGTGGTGGAGTCTCCTTCTCTGGAAACGTTCAAGACCCACCTGGACGCCTACCTGTGCAACCTGGGCTTGGGAGCTGCTTTGGCAGGGGAGTTGGACTAGATGATCTCTAGAGATCCTTCCAATCCCTACAATTCTGTGATTAGCTTAGGTTTAAGCTACATATTTAATATGCATACAGCAATACAAAGGAACAGACTACTATATATAGTCTATATAGAGAGACTACTATATACTATATATATACACTATATATATATAGACTAACTATATATGTGATTTTATTTTCATAAAAGGGTCCCACTAGCAGCTTGAAAAATGCAGTTGATTGATGTGGATTTCAATACAGCAAAATAGACTGCTCTCATGCAAGATATTCTAGAATCATCTTCCACTCAAATAAGATGAAGAATCAGATAATAAAGTCTGCAGCATCAGAATTCAGAAAGGAAAGTGGTCATACTAAACAATTTGAGTTGAATTCCCATTTTATGACCTGATTCAGAGTGGAATATAAGTAGTACATATTTCCAATGCTGCACTTCATTTCAGTACCTTGATGTTCTACAACTGAATTCGAGACATTTGTAACAATCATGAGACACTGTACAAAACTAAGTGGTCCTGTGTACTTTTTGAACAGTCATACGATCGAAGTAACTAAGGATGGGCTCTTACAGAAGATCTCATGGCAGTCTTTTCTAGAATAGCATCTCTGAAAGTTTAAACCCAGCCCAAGGCTACCCATTCCCAGTAGAGAAGATGAGGGAGTACAATTGTTTTAATTCATTATGCTCCCCAAGACCAAACAACCCTGGATTAACAGTAAACCCTTTAAAATCCCATGTCTGGTGACCTACTTCTGCTCACTGTCATATCCTCATATTTTATTCTTTGAATTCATCCTCTATACATAGCAAATGAGCAGATGGAGGAAGAACTTTGCATTGCCCTGTACAGAAGTAACCTGCATTATATGGCATATAAGATGTATTTTCATCCAGCCTGATCTGGATAAAAAATGAACTCTATGTGTAACACGATGCCCATCTTCTAATTTCAGCTATTATTTTATAATGTTATTTATACTATTATTTCCACAAAAAAATGAAATCATTTTCTTCCCATGTTCACTCAGACTTGAGCTTTTTCAAAATATATCTGAGCTAGTTCCACAATGCATAACACTTCTCAGCACTGACATCTTCAAGAAAGTGACAAAGCAAACTTACACATGCACCTACACAAAGCAGAGTAGTACTTGTGTGCAGTAGCAGTACACCAGAGCACTACCACAAAAGGACTAACAGTTCCTGGCTCTCAGATCGGTACCTGCTAGGCTGTAATGAGTAGTACTAAGTTAGAGTTTACACTCCAATACTCTACTGAACAGAGTAGATGAACTCATAGTTAACTCACTGTCTATCTTCCTGCAAGACCCTGCGAAATGCAAGGACCTAATCTCTGTATTTTTGAGAAAGATTTAAAAATACATATTGTGAGACCAAATTTCATTTTGATTCTGATACTTCCAAGATTAAAAAAAATCAAATTAAATAGTTACCATGAAGGAATAACAAACAACAGCAACAAGCTTCCATCTCAAACAACAAGAATTGTAAGGTACAATAAATAAAAAATGAAGTAAAATCCAAAGAGATCTTTCAAGTGTGATGCTATGAAACTTGAAAACTGTTTTTAACTGTAATACCCATCATTTCCACTGCAAAGCTCCCTGTTACTAACACAGTCATTGTATTCTGAAAGTAGTCTAATTATTCAGTCTGATTTTTAATTCCTCCAAAAGAAAACAAAACACAGAGTGTGGTCTTAAAGGGATATACATCTGAAGATTCATTAAGAAAGTGAGTAGAAGAAATACACAGAAGAAATATAATCACTGAAGAATTAAATTTCCATTCTTACTTGTTCAGCTTATCTGCGACCAAGCAACAGAACTCTTGTTCTCTACCCCTTGCAGTGGTTTAGCCCTCCAAAAATCTTGGCACTTAAAACTATTCTGGCATCTCAAACTACTACCTTGCACTACCTTGACTTGCACCTTTTACTTTACTTATATACACATATCCATAATGTCCACCATTATATACTACCTCTCCTTGATCACCTTTGTGAAAGGTATATTAGTGGAATGAAAACAGGAGGCCAGATAAACCGAAATCTAGGTGCCTATTTATGCTAGTCAATATATGTAAAATCTTTATACTCAATGGAGAGATAGGCGTTTCAGAAAAGCAATTCAGGAGATCTGTATACATCTCCCATCTCTCAGGCTCATCTCTTCATTTAGCAAGAGCAACCAAAGACCTAACTGTGGAAGGGCAAATATACACAGCTGTTTGGGTAAACTTTATATAAACACTGGAATAATTTTATTTCATTATAGGACAGGGTTGATTTACAGCCAGTACTATGTGCAAATATGTTCAGTAAATAAGTATTCCAACATGCTTTGAAGAATTCTGTCAAAATTGGGTACTTGCTAAATCTGCATAAATGTTACTGTATCTTCCATTATGTGGAGTCTCTAATCCTTGTCAGACACAAGAACCAATTCTGCAACATTCTCTTACGCAGTCCTTGCCTATGTTAGCAGTGAAGCTGTTTTGAACACTGAACTGGGTCAAAATGTTTGCTCATTATTCATACTTAAGCCTGAAGTCTGTTCTCAGACAAAATTGCCTATCAGCCATCAATTGCAAATTAACCTAAGGAAATATGTTACAAGTATTCATTGAAGTTATAGCACTATCTTTTCAGATAATACTATATGTATTTCCCTAGAATATATCCAATTTGTGAGATTCTGCCTCATTTTATTAATAACTCTAAAACAAGATAGCATATACCATGGCATATAGGGGAGCTAATCTTGTCTTTCAACAGATTTATCCATACTTTCTCTTTTAGACCATCATCACCATTTCACCCTATGAGAGGTATTATTATTATTCTTACATGATTTATGGCTGAAAGTGCAAAAGATGGTGTAAAGATCCTGCGCCAAAATCCCAGATGGCATACTACATGAGCCAAACTGCAAAAGACATCTAAGTGAGGGTACATCAGTTTCAACAAGAGGGGTAAAAAAAAAAAGTGGGAGTATGGAAAATATAGAAATAAAAACAGTCCCAAATACTGGGCACAAAGCTAGATAGTTTTTTTCTGTCTATTAATTCTTAAACAGCAGTCATGGATACAGCCTTACCATTAAAAAAATGAAAGTTCAAGTTAAAATTAATGACAGGCATTATGAAAATTTGGTCAAATAAATTTGAGCTTAAATAAACAGAAGCAAAATGTCTCTTCAAGAGCCTGCTTCTCAGGTGATGCTTCTTCTGATGTTGTTTTAAAGTCTGAACATTACAACTGAGGCCAAATTCAGTATTGCTTGGAAAGCATCCAGTGCAAAGTCCAACAATGTAGAATGACTACAACAGGACTACAGTTCATTTTATTCAAATACTGTGGGTTTATTTTGTTTTTGTTTTGTTTGCTGTTTTTTCTTTTAATTTAAAATTGAAGAAATTTTAGATCAGTTAAACAAGAAAAAAGAAAAAGCACTGGAAAAATCAAAATGGAAATGTATTTGATGCTTTTAATCAAGCAATCTCCTAATTTCCCTTCTTTTTATTTGTTTGTTTTTTTTTTATCTAGAACTCACATCTTGTCTTGAGATTTTGCTTAAAACATTAACATATATATACATATGTAAACATTATATGTATATATATTAATTTATTTATTTATACACATTTTCCAATACTTTACTCCCACGTTTATAAGCATGCCAGAGCTTAATGATTAACCATTTAAGAGAAAAAAATCTGCACATCTGAGGCTGGCAGACCTGTAAACAACAACAGCAGAGTGCTTTACCTTCTTGTGATTCTTGTAAACATTTCTGTGAGCAAATCCCTTTCCACAAAGCTTGCATTTATAAGGTTTATCTTCACTGTGTATTATTTTGTGTGCAGTCACTTGATCAAGTCGTTTGAAGGACTTATTGCAAACCTCGCAGGTGTAGGGGCGTTTTTCTGCAGAAAATGAGTGGGGGACATTTAATCTCCTGTTTATACAGGGGGAGAAGATGAAAGGCAGAGACAATCATCTCCTCAGAGAGATTTCTGCAATTAAGTCAACCCAATTAAGATTAAACCAATTAGAAAGACATCTAATGCCCTTTATGTTAGACAGTTAAGTCACTTCACAAAAGATGAGCCATGGTGTATCTCAAGAAAATGGCACATTCTTTGTAATAATCATCACTAAAACTAAATTCTGATTAATTAGCTTAAATCAAAAGAGAATGACTTCAAAGAGGAAAACACTGTTTCCAGATTACAAATGTGAAGGAGGGCATGACAGATTTTAAACTTAATTAACAATATACACACTAGCTTCCAAAACTAAAAGTTGCTATACAAAAAGCCTTTTATGCTTCAAGTGGTGACTGCAATTTAACTACATTAACACTTATCCAAAAGTGTCAAAAGCAAGCTAAAAGCCCTGAAATATGGATTATGTTGTTGAGAAACAAGCTTTTGGTGTGGACTGATACCAAGAAAATAGTTCAATTACAAGCCTATGTAGTTGCAAAAACCTGCGTTTTTAAACGTTAATGCATATGAGAGAACAATGTTTGCGTTTCCATTGTGTTGCTTGATGTTTCTAATCACCGGTGAAATAAATAGAAACACTAGACTGCAGTGATCAGAAATTCTGGGAGGGCCAATTAGTGTCCTGCTGCCAATCCTACGGACAGGCAACTCCCTGCTCACAGTGATCTGTTCTGCCAGAGGAGAACAGGCACAATGAAGCACTTGTGTCATCTATGAAATGGTGTGGGATGATCCATTTTCCTCTGAATGAAAATTCTGTGCACATGAGCCCACGAATACCTGCCCTTTTATCACAGATCTCTGGCTGACAGCATAACACTGCTCTCATCCTCTTTTCAACATAAAATCCCACTCAACAGCTCTTCACCATCTCTATAAGACAAGCATCAATCTTTTGCCCCATCCCATGTAACTGACATCATCTACCCCAGCTAGCATGAAACAGAAGCTTGACAAAGCAGCAACAGAAGAAAGTAGACAGCATTACACTTGGAATCTTGAAAGGCTTAGAAACAGTAACTTAGATGTTTTCCTTGGAACATGGGATTTGCTTGAACAGCCCAGGACAACACAAAATTCACCCAACCTTCTATTTCTACGTGATTAATGTAAAACTGAATGTATGCTAAATACATCACACACACACATACACATAGGTTTGTGTCATTTTAATATGTTACCTGAATGAGTTATCATATGGCGTTTTAGCTGGTTAGCTGAAATAAATCTCTTGTCACATTCCTGACACTCAAAGGTCTCATGAACCTGCAAAATGAGTGTTTAATGTTAATTAAATACCTGTCTCAAACAAGATCACATATCTTACATACACAGAAGTTCTCCAACAGACTATGACTATTTCTAATCCATTCGTTATATATGTGGGGATTTTCTATGATTTCCACTTTGTTAGTCCCCAAAGGAACAACAGTATCTCTCAAAAATGATACTTAAAACCAGGAACAAAAAAATCACCAGAACAATATTCAGAAACAGCAGTCATGCAAAATCACAGTATCAGATCCATTTAAAGTATCATTAACCAAAAAAGAACAAAACAACAGATGCAGAATAACCTTTCAGAAAATTTCCTTCTAATACACTAGACATAAGTAAAAATGCCAACACAATAACTACTTCATAACAACTATATAATTTTAAAATACCAATACAATCAAACTCAATTGGGACTTATATCTGCTTATAGAAATCTGATTAAATACACGTATGGTTTAAAAATGACTGGGCTCCATCAAATCACTTAGGGACACTTCTGTTGAGAATTTAGCAGGTCTCAAAAAAAAAAAAAAAAAAAAAACTAAAGCAATCATGGCAAAGTAAATGATTTCACTGTTTTTGTTCTTTCTGGGGGAGGTGAAGTAACTCTTGAGGCACTCTTTTAAAATAGCAAAATCTTTCCAGGTTGAGGCAAAAGGTGATACTGTTTGTCTTAAGCACTTTGGAGGCAAGACAGTGGAGGGGCAGCAGCCTCTCTTACACTGTAAACACAGTAAGCCTGAGCAAGATTGTCAACATCACAGCACATAATGTCATCAAGGATTAAATGCTGGAAAAGAAGTTATAAGTTGCGGTTGTGAGCTGCAATCTCTGACACTCAATTAAATAAAAATGAAACCTTTGCTCTGGTTTACCAAAATCACAGCGCATACACGAGCCCTCCACCTGTCCAGATGACTACTTGCCCTCCCCTCTGCATTACAATTCCTTCCAGCAGCCACACCTTAACCTAGTCACAGTGCAACTAAACATACATTCCAGGCTTTCAGAACCGCAGCCTTAGACAGCAAAACTTCCTGGCAGGGATCACATTTCATGAAGCACTTTTGTGTATCACTAAACTTTTTGTAGAGGAATCTAGCAGCTAAAAATAACAAACATCAAACCTTCAACAAAACACTTGAAGGAAAAACATTTTCAGACAGCACAGTAATGTCTTCCACTTAAAACAAACACGAGGGAAAAAGAAACAACAACAAAATTCTCCATAAGAATCTCTGTTTCCATGCTGTTACTCCCCAACTAACAACAGTTTATTTAAAAAAATTGCTGTAACGAGTAGTTATGCTGTTTCCTATCATCTCTACAGTAAATTTGCATACCTCAGACAGTAATGCTAAGCAAATACTTAGCCAGAAACAGGTGGTAAGCTCAAATAACAACCATCCATTTGAAATATCCTGCATTACAGGTTAATTTCCCTGATACAAACAGTCCACTATTTTCCCTTTTCCAAATATCTTGATTTTGTCTCAGATTGTTGATTGAAGCTTATACTAACTCTGCAACCAAATACTATCAGAATCCTGCTAGAGTCTCCTGGTTTCAGCTAAGTGTTAATAGCACAACAATGTTTTGGTGTTTCTTGAAATGACTTGTAAAGCACTCTTAAATCTATTATTTAACACATCAGAACCTACGGTTGTGTTGCACTTCTATCCAGCTGTCTGTTTTCAATTTTTGACCATTGTTTATTAAATAGTCTCACTGATTACATCTGCATTCTGACAGAGGTTTGTGAGCATACATTAAAAAGCGAGAGATAACAAATATGTATTCTATACATGGTACTCCAATTCTTCAGAAAAGAATCAGGCACAGACTGGCATGTATATGCATTGAACAGCTATAGCTATCAAGCATATTTCTATAGCTGGCACTCTTAAATCAATTATTTAGAAAACTACACGATTATATAGTAAAACAGTAATAAAATGCAGCAAATATTCTTGCAAATAAAAATATTCAACTGAATTTTCATTAAGAAAACTGGTCAAGTAAATTACTTATGAGTACACTATGCAAACAGTCAGCCTGTAATATCACAGACAAGTGATTGTGCAAAGATTTATTAGTAATTATTCCTATCAGGGGACTGTTAACAGTTATCATCATAAACATCAGTTACATTACAGTCAGAACATCCTTACAAATTGTCTCATAGAGCCTTGAAGAGCTGCCTCTGCAGACAACAACTTGCTAGGTGCTACAGGAACTAGCAAGCAACTGAACAAAATTAACTTTTACTCAGAAAAGCATATGCTTTCATTAACAAGACCAACAACCTTAAACTTTTCACAAGGTCTACTGAAAAGCAAAAGGTCATTCAAAAGATCTTTGGGTGAGCGATGGAGGTAAAACTTTTAAGGTACAAGTCAACCATGATAAACATTTCCAAAATTTGAAGCACTCAAACTTTTGGATGGAGAAATTAAAGAAATGAATACCATACAGTAAATAAGCTTATGCTGCACTATTAAAGATAATAACAGTGAATTCCCAACAAAATACAAAAAATGAGTTTGATTCTGCTCTTCAAAAACCACCTTCATTTTGAGACGTATTAATAGACATATTCTTTGTACTGATGATCTCAGGACAATCATTCCCCTCTACCTGGGGATTATAAAGGCTCAACTAAGCATCACAACCCTTTGGTGAGAAGATGAAAATGCTCCAAAAACTAAAGAGATGCATGAAGAAAGGCTGAAATAATTGTGTTTGTGCAATCTAAGAAAGATAAAGGGCGTTCACAAGAATTTTACAGTATGCTAATCTGTTACAAAGAAGACAATGATGAGTTTCTCTTGGCATTCTCTGAGATTAGAATGAGTTATTAAATCAATTTGTAGCAAAGAAGATTTAAGAAGGTTATCTGAAACAAACAAACAAAAAAAAAACAACACGACACATTTCAAGAAAGTTCATGGCACTTAAGTTGCAAGTCAGAATTCAGAAAAGATAACAACAGATACGGCAAAATTTTCAGCAGAGTAGAAAGGGCATAAAAAGTTTGTAGGGTCTCTTTCAGCCTGACATTTCCAGGAATGGATTAAAAAAAACAGACAGAAGTGATGCCACCAAAACTTAGTGTGACATAAGCAACAGTCTGGAAAACAAAATAGTAAGACCAAGGGACTGAAGATGATGATGCTAAAGTTTAATTGTGAATGGCTAAGAAAGGGCTTATCTTTAGACATTTAAGGCAGAAACAATTGGCAAAATCAAAGCTAAAATAGGTTGAAATCAATAATGACACGAAAGCTACAGAAGTGAATGCCATATTTTCATGGAGTGAACTGATCTCAATCTGCCCTATAGTCATTCTCTTTATCTTCTTTCTCTGTGATTGTCAGAAGTGTCAGTTGTTCAGACTTATTTTCTGTTATAGTTTACCTATTTCCTGGTTTTATTTCTTTATATTGACAGGAAATGGGGTGAAAAAAGTGTTTCCTCTCCATTTCACTTATTGTTTTCTTACCTAACAACCTTTAATAACACATACTTCATACAAAAACAAAGTAGTTCAAGCAACAGAAGGTATGAGCCCTACATGCAATTTCCTACCCTATGTGATATAGATGTGTGAATCTGTAATATCTATTTTTTGGATGTCTTAAAAGAGAAGCTTGTGACCCAGTGCCTGCACTATGCAGAATCAAAGTAAACCTTTTCATAAAACGAACACACTAAACTGTAATATTTTACATTCTCAGAGGCCATCAAAAGGTGCAACAATATATAAAGTCCGTAATTACGAGCTGCATGGAATACCACAGTTTGGTATAGAGAGGAACAAACTGAAGCCCTGTTAGCCAAGAAATGCAAGGCATGTTAATTCAACTAAGGGGGCAGAAGGAAAAGGGAAGTAAATAAATAAATAAATATACAAATTTAAGAAAAAAAAGGAGAGGCCCCATCATTTCCTTTGCAACAACATATTTTAATTGATATAATCTATACCCTCAATGGACTCAGGTTATACCCAGGGCATTATTAAAGACTTACAGTTAATCTGATAAACAGCAAAATGCAGCTTTTTGTAAAAACAGAATCTCCTGGGTTTTAGCGATTTATCAAATTAATCTTGCAGGGACTTCCTTTGGGTATAATGGATTCAGAATCTCATGTTCTTAGCCCATCTGCATTTCTGTATGAACCCCCTTATTTCCAATTGTTGCTTTTAAAACTGTTAACTCTTCCTGTTCTAGTAATACACCAATCAGTGCAATTTTTATTTTTGAGGAAACGCTTATTTTGTTAGTTTTTTTTTTTAACTACCTCATAACTAAATTGCAAATAATAACCTTACTGTTATGTCAGAAGGTAATAAAAAAGACTGAATGCATTTTGTACAAAAACTGAAGGCTCGTGCACCTATTTTAAGGCCTGTGTGTATCATATCGTTACATAACATATTTTTACATTTAGCCTAGTGCTAAAGAACAGCATGTACATTTGATTTGATGTTGAAAAGCACAAAAGATACAAGCACAAACATTTTCTTATTTCGTAAAAGATGCACTACAACACTAGGAAGACTTTTGACGTAACTAACTGCGATTAAAAAAAACAAATACCTACAATAAAACACATTGATTTTGTAGCCATGACAGATATTAGCCAAAGGTTTGCATTACAATATCTTTCAAGTGACCTAAGCACCACAGTATTACATCGCAGGGAAGTCAAAGCCTGCTGTGGGTTAGCCTTCATCTTACTGACCTTTCGATGCTCTTGGAGATTTGTTGCTGAGGAACATTTCTTATTGCACACTGAACACGTCAGCTTTTTCCTAGAATTTCCTGAAACAGAAACAGAATACCACCACCATCTTAAAAAGGAAGTGCTAAGAAAGAACCTAAATATTTCTACTGAGTTTGTGACTTTTTACGGGTCATTTCACTGACATAAGATCTTTACATTTGTACCCCATCTTGAAAGTATTCAGTATCAGGAGTTCTCTGTGGGTGTCCAACTAGCTAGTTACTAATGGAATGTAAATCAACTAAACTAGAATAATAAAGAAAAAAAGAACACTAATACAGATACTACCAACCAAGTATTAAGAGCACAGTTCACAACTAGGATCCATTCACTTTACAACTGAACAGCTGCATCCTTCCAGAAGCCAATGCAACTAATATCTTCAAGAGCTGTATACTATAATTTCAATAGAAATGTTCCTGAAAGGAGTTAGTGCAACGACAAAAAAATATATATATATAAGTAACAATAATAATTTAAAAATCCCAAACAAATATTTCCTAATTTTCTATATTCAAAAAGCATTAAGATTTCTACTGAATAAAATAATATACATTAATGGTCTTAAACTGAACAAGATAGGAAATTTGTATTAGTACTAGATTATGAATTCAAGTAAAGTCTGTAATATAAATCACAGATCAAACTACAAGTGGTCAGCTACCAAATATATTTTCCTCCCTTTTTCACAGTTGCTTTAAAAACTGACAGAGCGTTTAATTAGGTTTCCCTATTATTTAAAATTTATATTAGTAACATATAAAGTTATTTTATTACAAGGCAAAGACACCACAAACCTTATTATTTGTTTATAATTATATGACCATACAGGATATTTCATATCTTATATGAAAAATGTTCAAATTGTATTGCGCACTAAAAAGAATGGACTCAGAACTAAAAAAAAGGCAAGCACTATTTATTCAAGCACAGAGGAACTGGATCCTAATCAAAATCATTGGTGGCTTCCAGCTCTACTTGTCAGACTCTTAGCATTGTATATCTTTCCTAATCTCGCTGTGATAAAGAATTAATATGATATTGATTCTGATGATTTGCTTTTTCACTTTATTTCTCAGGATGAATTTTCAGAAAGAAAACATTAAGCTTGGCCTTACTTTTGCTTTCCCTTCCAAAACACTAAATATTAATAAAAAATTTTAATGATAATCGCTCTCCCCATTTATTTTAGTACTAAAAAACATCTCAGTAAGATCACATGTACTTCTCTAAACTACACATTAAAGCCTACATACAAACAAAACAGTCAGTTAAAGATTGAAGTGGTCATGAGAGCCTTCTCCTAAAGATGCTTCAAGAAGCCACATGAGGCACTCAAAATTTTTGTGTATGAAGTAAAACGAGGCAAGAATACTGTCAATCTGTGGCTGCAGAGCAATCTATGCACCAAATTTCCACTTACAAATGCAATCAAAAGGAAATTACATATTTTTCCAGAAATGGACAAAGGATAAATCACCCAGGATAGCAGGAATTGCCCCTGAATAAAAGAACTGTTCTTCCTGGCTTGGCACACAATACAAGCAGATAAATTACTCCTTTGGTTTACTAACATGAGAGGTAAAAACAAGGTTTTCTGTCTAACTGAAACTGCAGCGTATCTTCCTAACTGGTATTTTTTCCATCCACTGATGTGTGCATGAATGTAGACACTACAAGTCCAGAAAGAGCATTTCATACTACTTCAGGAAAAGTAACATCTCATGCAAAAGATCAAACTTTCAAATGACACTGATAACAAGACATCTATTATTTACGTTGTTAAAATAAAACTGCTTTTTAAAAATTCAGTGCAAATATATACATAACATTTTGCTAAAACATGTTGAAATGACTTCTAATCTCAGATGTCCCATGGGGGCTGTAACTAGAAACACTGGCATTTCTTAGCCCTCTGAGATCAGCAAAACGTGTCTCAGTCTTCATTGCTTCCGTTCTGTTGATGATTGATAAGATTAAAACTAAAGCAGCTAAACTAGAAAATAAAGGTTACATATTTCATCTTGATGTATCACAGTCTGCTGTTAATGGAGGAATTTGGACAGAATGTTATTCATTTCTAGACTACTTTATTGCCCACAGTTTTATTTCCAAATAAAGAATTTTATTTCCAACAAATTTTTGTACAAAGAAATGAAAAATCTAATAGCAGGCTTTAAGAACGTATAAGATTTCAAAGACTTTGAATGTAAACTCAGTATGCCCAGCTCAGGTCATACTACCACAGTGGATCAGAGGAGAGAAAGAGAAATAATCATGAGCAAAGCTGCCCATGTGTAGTGAGCAGACTGTGAAAGCATAATACAAGGCACGTATCTCACCACAATATATCATGTCAATCAGATCAACAATTCACAGTAAGACATAACTACTTCATCTCAGATCTATACTCGCTATTCCAAAATTTAAGTATTGACATATGCTGATACACATATGAGTACAGGAACTTAATACCTTAACTTACAACAACACTGAGAAAAGAAAGGTGATAATGAATATCTATGTCTTTGTTCATAGCTTTGCATAATGAACTACATATGCAGCAGACTTTTCTAATCTCCCTTACCCCCAGGTTTTGCAAGGCATCAAGGAATACTAGAAACGTCCCTCAACAATAGCAGGCTATTTTCCCTCCTGTACTGATACGAGTTGTGATTTCTGTGACTCCCAAGGGGTAGAATAAAAGCTCTGCTCACTGTATAGGTGGAACTAAAATATCCTCCAGATGCCTAACCTTAGTCATGCCTGGAGTGATCATACAAGAGAATAACTGTGGGTTCTGTATACCTGTATATAACTAACCAAAGTTGAGCCTAAACATAATACAGCTGAAAAAAAAAACATATTTACAACAACAAATAAAAAAAAAAAGTTGATAAACTTCTATGAAAATTGTCATGGAAGGGTTTCTGTACCTTGTTAAGTTTGGTAGAAGAAAGAGATTTCATGTAACGAAAATCTTACAAAGCACCTCAGTGTTCTCATCAAGTAAAAACTGTTTTCTTTGCACTGTGGTATTTGGCTGTCCATACACATACTGATCTGCCAGTGACACTGAGAGGGAACATGCAGAGATAGCAGAATGACAGCTGAGATCTGCATTGTGGACCCTAAGAGAAGCATTTTGCCCTTTCATGAAAACAGACTGAAGTTTGATTGAAAACTATTGATTCACAGTGCACTTTTATAAAACAGCTAGGGCCTAGAGGGACCAGCAGATGGTCTGATTTGGCTTCCTTCACAACGGAGCCTATAGAATTTCCTGCAATATCCTCATCAAGTCTAATCATTTATAAAGATTGTCTTCCAGAAAGACATCCCATTGTGACCTGAAAATACCAAAAATATCAAGAAATCACAACTTCCTGTAGCCATTTGTACCAGTTATTTTGATTTTCCTTACTACTGAAATGCTTTGTTTATCTGTTATTTGTCTAGCTCAAACTTACCCAGATTCCCATTAAATTTCCTGCAGTAAACCAATGATTCATCTAGTATACAGCAATTTCTCCCTATGGGAGGAGGAATGCTTATCTTTGCAATTATTTACTACTTAATTTTCTTTTTGATAAAAATGAATCCTAAAAAAAGAAACCAAAGACACTGCTGACTTGGATTTGCACATGTAAGGCTAGCAGCATGTTAGAACTTTTTTGGTTTTTACTTCTTCTCCCAAAGAAACATTAAATTCTCTCTTACCACTATGAACATTTTCCTTATGTTTTTTCAGGGCATCCTTACTCTTGAACCTCTTCCCGCAGCTATCTGCCTTGCATATGAATCTGGCATCCCCTCTGCATGCCTCCTTGTGCTGTTCATAACTACATGGGATAACCAGCAAATAAAAACAACACATGAAGCAGTATATGCAGAAATCAGACATTTAGTAAGTACTCTTGAGCTTTACACATGCTGCACTGCAGAGTTCAAGGCCACTTCATGCATTACTTACAGCAAATAAGTATGAAAGCATTTGACTTCTTTCATTGTTAGGATTCACATACACTAACAAGCTTGAAAGCTAGCATGCAAAGGAAGGCCAGCAACGGTATGACAACAGTCCAGTAACTCGGACACAAAACCTCGATTCTGAGCTGAAGGAAGTATTGCAAACAGAGCACTGAAAACTTCTTGAAGAGTCTCCTGGATTTATATTCTCTGTGCACTGAAGTACACTAAATAAAAATAAAAAAATAAAAAAAATAAATAAGGGTGCCATTTTACAACTTACACAGAACTACAGTAGCAACAGATCAAACTACAAACATTTAAGTATGTGAATAACCAGTGCAACATGTGAGGTGTCCTGGAATTTAGTGGGACTGATAAAATTCATAAAAGCAAGAGTTGTGGTCCTACTGCTGTGTCCTGATTCATTTTACTCTGCATAATGTAAAGATTTACTTAACCAGCTAAACAACACAAATATAACTCCCACTTCGGGCTAGAAGAAACATGTCTATGTTCAATAAAAATATATTCAATTATCTCTATCAAATATTTCTCTACTATGTTTTTATTTATTTATTTATTTCCATGAAAGAATTAAGATTAAATGTACTACTTATAACAAGATACTTGGAAATCCATTGTACTACCTATAATTAAATGTATAATAGCATCTATTTAGTTGCAAGCAAATATATATATACGCAAACAAGAAAAGAATAAAATGGTAATATTTTTGTGTAAAAGAATAATGTAAGACACATGACTTTAATGACAAAACTGCATTTTTACACTACCAAGGATAAAATAACAAGATGCACTCAAATCTACTATCTTCTGTGTTTCTTCTTTTTTTTTTTTTGTCATCCAAATATTTAATTACTTCAAAATGAAGTATGGGTTTTCTTTTCTGCTTCCTTTTAGGATTTATTTTATTTTTTCTAAATCTCATTCTAATTCAGTAATGACAATTCCAGATAAAATTCATCTCCTAAACTAATAAATAACCCCCTTGAGATGGACATTGAGGGCTCTGCACCAATCAGAAGCTTTAATCGGGCTTACACTATATGATTTGAAAATATTAAAAATTAGTGACATTTTATTATTCAAACTGAAGTCTCCAACGAATACAGGAAACTAACAAATTAAGAATTTGCTAGAAGAGTGAGGATACAAATACAGAGATAGATAAATTAAAGCCTAGGTTGTGATGAAGCCAAGAGAAATAAATAAATAATAGAATGAAAAGGATCCGTGAAAAAACATTCTTGTTCCTACTCACTGTCTTTGTAGAGCTTGTTTAACAGGGAATTTCTTTCCACAGTTTCGACACTTAAATTCCTTTTCCTCACTGGGCTTTTGGTGCAATGTCTGAAGATGTTCAGCTAGAATCTCTTGGCTTGCAAAACTGGACTCACAGTTTGGGCATGCATGGCCTTCTTTACAAGTGAGGGGATCTGAATGATTGGAAGAGAAAACAGTAATACTTTCAAGAATATTTTGGTTATGTTAAGAGATATTCTTTTGTAGAAACTGATTATGCACAACAGCATCGTAAATTCACAAGAGACTTTGTCTTTTAATGGATTATGCACATAAAATGACAAAAAAAAAGGACAAGCGTTTAATGAAAATACTTTAAGGAAACTGCTCTTTCCTGCTTAAGGCATCTGACAATAGTAAAGATTTTGACCACGGGTTTACCTGTGCAACCTTATTCACTTCAGCAGTAGTTTAAAGACTTCTTCATAAAGATCCAATACCAGTTAATTCTCCTTTTATCATACAGGCTCTGCAAAGCTTGGAGTGGCAGAGACTACCATCTCTGCAGACAAAAATTATCAGGGGGCTGGAGCACCTCTACTATGAAAGAAGGCTGAAAAAGCTAGGGCCTGGAGAAGAGAAAGCTCTGGAGAGACCATATTTTAGCCTTCCAGTACTTACCAGGGGTTTAGAAGGGCATGTAAGTGATAGTGCAAAAGGCAATGGCTTTAAACTGAAAGACAACAGAAAATGTGGATGCCCCATTTTTGGAAGTGTTCAAGGCCAGGCTGGACAGGACTCTGAACAATCCGATCTTGTGAAAGGCTCATGGTGCAGGAGGGGAGAAGGGGAGTGGTACTAGGTGATCTTTAAAGACCATCCAACCCAAATCATTCTGTGATCCTATGACTCTACTTTTAAGCTCATAATATTTTTCATATATTGCACACCTGCGATTTTTTCACCAGCTGGTTGCACTTCCTTATTGTTGCCACTGTCTTCATCTTCTTGAATAACAGTTACTTCCTCCTCATCCTCCTCCTCTTCTTCCATGTCACTGTCCAAGTAACCAATCAGAAGTTCTGTGTCTGTTTCAATATCATCCACAGCGAGATAGAAAATATTTTCCCCTTCCTGTGGCAAAACATAAGTAGAAGCAATAAATAATTACTTTAGAAGAAGTAAAATTTCAAGTCAAGTCTGGGACCCTGAAATAATAATAGCCTTGAACTATGACAGGACTGGCTCCATACCCCAGAAGGCACAAAGCTGGAACACCCACCTAGGATTTCTTTCCCAGCATGGCTACATGGGTAGGGTGCCTTTGTGTTCCAGAAATATATTCTGTCTTACCTAGGAAGCTTTTTCAATTTGCACTGCAGCTAGACCAAGCAATGCCATGTTTCTTCCAGTGTTGAAGTTACCCTCTACGGCCGCACTCTAATAAGAAGTTCAGAGTTTGAAAATGAAAAATCCAAACATTAGAAAAATAATTCAATTTGAATAACAAATAAGCTTCAGCTTGGTCCTCTATTGGCCACATGAGTTAGAATCCAACTTTCAGGAGCATGTTTACCTACTGCTTTTTACTGTTTTTTCCAAGATACCCATTTTGCTTCGTGAACAGGTCTTCAACCCTTGTCAGTTATCCTCACTATCAGTTTAGCAAGCACGTCTATTAAATGAATGTATTTTAAATCACTTCACCAAAACCCTCTGCTGGCTTAAATTACAGAAGGCCAACGATCCAGCCCATTCCTCATGAAAGAACAAACTACATAATATAATAAGGTGCAAAACCTTTAAAATAAGCAAATACGCTTTCAAATTGATACAGAACCTAACATCTTCATTCTTTGACAGTGTTTAATTAAAGTTACCAAGGCAGATTGAGATGGAAGCATTAACAAAAACAGCTGTATTCATAAGCTGATTTATGGAGTTGCTTTGTTTGGTATATATGAACCAAATGCATTGGGTGTTACCCAAAGCATCAAAAGTAGACTCACATTTATGCAATTAAGATATCCAAATAGTATCATAAATCTTAAAGCTTATTTGATTTAGATCCAGGAAAGTTAATTGCAGCTTCTTTAATGTACATCTAGCCATAGATTGTGTAACAAGCCTCACAGCACAAAGACAAGATAATGTTTTTTAATTCTCATAATATATTAAGATTAATATAAACTGTCAACAGTGATGTAGGATTCTTCTTATTTAGAAGGTCTGTTAAATATTACAGATGTTGCTGTCACACAACAATGAAACCTATTTAATTCAACGAACTTGTTGCTGCTGCTGTCTTCCAGGATTCCCCACTTTTTATCTCATCTCACCAACAGCATTTCAAATCAAAACAAATTATATGGTTTTTTTCAAGATATACTGTGCAGTCAGTATATATCTAACAGCATGTTACTAACTTATTTGTACATCTAAGAGAGGCTGCTTTTCATGACTCTGTCAAGAGCTTCAGAATACTTAAATTTACTGCAGTCTAAACTCAAATAATCTCCTGCAACTCTGCTGTGAGGAAAAGG
Organism: Oreortyx pictus; assembly: GCA_036925125.1. NCBI lineage: Eukaryota > Metazoa > Chordata > Aves > Galliformes > Odontophoridae > Oreortyx > Oreortyx pictus. Next base: position 35,420,448 of record JAUPFR010000005.1, read on the forward strand.
AAAAGGTCTTTCTACACTCATCCTCCATTCAGGATAAAACCCCGGGGATAAGCCATCACTGTTCATGCCAATCTTATTAGAAATCAAGACAATCTTATAAATGCATACATAACTTACATCAATTATTAACTTGCTAAAATTAAAAATAAAAAATTCAGACATGTATCACAGGCAAAAATAGTGCCCTAAAACTTATGAATTAAAGAAGCAAATAGTGCTTATTTAATTACATCACAGATGACACACCTTTCATCACAAAGTAAATTCAGGAGTACAGCAACCGAAACTGAGAATTTATTGTTAATCTACACCAAGTGTATGAATTCCAGCAATCAAGTACTTATCAGTACTGTTGCATCCTCATCATCTCTCTACTTTTCCAGTATATATCTGGGACATGTTTTATAGCATATCAAAAAGCATCCTGGTTCTGACCTATTTGTGTACTTCCAGTCAATTGAAAAATATAATGAAAAAGTGCTAAGGACTCTCAATGCTTGAGTGACTTTGGTTGCTTTCTCACTGAAAAGAAATCAGCTTTGGTACTAACACAAACTAAAGCAGAGCTGAAGCTCATTCTTCCTCCAAGGCTAATTTGTTTGGCTTTTCAATCTGTGCTAATTGTCAGGTATTTGGAGCGCTAATTAATAGACATATCCCCACTGCAGTAGATCCTCAGGCTGCAATGAGAGTTCTACAGAAACCACAAAGGAATTTAAATCTCTCCCTCCACACAAGCAGCGCCAGCATGAAGTATATTTATCTTCATTCACACAGACATGGTGAAAGGAGTAAAAAATCTTTCAGAAAAATTTAATAGCCCTACATTTTACTAAGAATGTGTGCTTTCTATTAGAGGAAACTGGCAGAAAACATGGACCAACAAGCAGTGACAGCCCACCATACTGTTTCATCCAAAAAGTGTAAGACAGTTGTATCACAGAATCACAGACTGGCTTGAGCGGTAAGGGACCTCAAAAATCCTCTGATTCTACCTCCCATGCCATGGGCAGGGTTGCCAACTACTAGATCAAACAGTAGATCAGGTTGCCCAGGGCTCCCATCCAGCCTGGCTTTGAACACTTCCAGGGATCAAGCATCTACACCCTCTCTTCTGGGTAACATATTCCAGTGTGTCCCTACTCTGAGCAAAGAATTTCCCTCTAAACAGTTAACCTAAAACTTCCCTCTTTTAGTTTAAAGCAATTCTGTCTTGAAGTATCACTATCTGCTTACATAACAAGACAGTCTCCCTCTTGCTTATCCTCAAGTACTGGAAGGCTGCAGTGAGGTTTCTTTGGAGCCTTCTCCAAGCTAAACAAGCTCTGCTCCCTTAACCTTTCTTCATAACAGAGGTGCTCCATCCCTCTGATCATTTTCACAGCCCTCCTCTGTACCCTCTCCAACAACTCTACATCTTTCTTGTGCTGGGGGTCCCAGATCTGAACGCAGTACTCCAGATGAGGGAGACCTCGTGAGGGGCAGAGTAGATGGGGACAATCATCTGCCTCTTCCTGCTGCCACCACCCTCTGTTGATGCAGCCCAGGACAGCGGGCCTTTGCAGCCGCAAGCACAAACTCCTGGCTCATGTTCAGATTTTTCCATCAGCACCCCCAGATCCATAGGGTTTCTTTCAATGAATTCTTCTCCCAGTCTGTACACATTCCTGCAATTGCTGCAGCCTTGCATTTGGCCTTGGTGAATCTCATTTGGTTCACACGGACCCACTTCTCAAGTCTGTATATATGATCACTTTCTCAAAGCTGAAAACACAGTGACCACAATCGCTACTCTTAAAGCAGTGTTAGTTGGAGTTGGCCCTCCTCCACATCCAATTTCCTGGCAGCAAGGAAGCTCTTCAGCCTACTTGTTGTGCCAGTTGTTCTTTGGTAGCTCTCCAAAAAATAAAAAAAAATTAAAAAAAAAAAAAACCACACGCCCTCTTCCTTCAGCAGGTTCGAGGCTTCACACTTGCCAGAGTACAACCAGGCAAGGTCTGTGAGGGCAGAAACTTCAAGGTGGGAAATGGGTGGGGGCGATTCCTTGGGGAGGGTATCAGAGGAAGACAAAGCCACAAGCTCAGACACAGGAAAAGTCAGTAAGGACATGAGGTACCAGAAAAGCACAACAGAATAAAAATACCTTTCCGGGAGAAAGAGTGGATCAGGTACCTCTGAAAGTACCTCTCTGGAACAAGAGCCTTGCAGAGGTGCTGCTGGGGACCGAGGTTTTCACCTCCCAGGCAAGGAAGGGAAAACGGATGACAAAAAGACCATTCACAAGAGTTCATATATTAGCAAATGCTCAGCTGTTTAAAGCACATACCCTTATCCCACACAATCTACTCCTGATCATGAAGCATGGTTATGGCTCTCATCAGACAGGAAGCAAACAGATCCCAGACAGATTTCTCTTCAAAAATGGGGAGTGGAATGTTTAGCCCAGAAGCCCAGACAAAATCTGATCTGCAGTATAGCACTTGAAGCAAATACGAAGGAAACATAGGAACCTCAGCTTTATCTGCTGTTCTCGGTCTATTACTTGTTAAGGCAGACAATCTTTGAGACGTCAACCTGAAACTGAATAAAATACTAAATTAAAATAGTATGACAACTCCTACATTTCCCCTGTATTCTTATCCCATACTGGAGTTCTGAGTGATAGCTTCTAGTAAGGTTAGAGTACCTTTCCAATTGAACATTCTGTATCATGATAGACTTTTTTTTCTTTAATTTTTGCTTACAGTTTTGTCTTGCACTGAATTAGAAGCCATTGTTTTTAGCCTTTCATCTGCAGAATAATATTTTTTTACTGAAATAATGGTACTACATACCATAATCTCGCAGTTAAAGTTTTCAGAGATTTGAATGTATATACTGGTAACCAACAACAGACAGATGACTGATATTTTTTCCTGAGGATAAAGGGCTTCTCCCACTCTTCAGTGTAAATATCAATTCAATTTGTATTTCCCAATCTTCCAGCTTAAAAACAAAGTATTTTTCATTTCTCTAACTTTCATTTTAACCCCATGCACCATCATTTTCCCAGCTAGCGAAAAGAAATTAAAAAAAGAAAAAATGAATGAAATATTTAAATAAATAAATAAATAAATAAACAAAAAACCGATTGTAGAACTTGGCTTTGGATTTTAACCTTAAAGCCAAAAGTCACCTACTGAAGTTTCAGTTTCTACATACTTAAATCAGCATCATGCAAAAAGACTGAAGATGAGATCTATGTACAGGAATTGGAAGTTCATACAGTCAAGCCTGAGAAACCTTCTGACAAGAAGATAGGAAACTTCTTACAGAATTCATTACAGCTACTGTCTATACCTCGTATCACTTTTGTGTTGACATTTTTTAAATATGGCATTCATTTAGGGACATCTTGCTGCCAGTTTAATACGATACCGTAACTGTATCTTCTACCCAATGGTACAATTTCTCTCAGAAAATCCTTGAAGAAGATAGGAATACAAAAACCGAATTCCAGAAAGATCACAATTCTAATGGCTCTACAAAGAAGCACTAAAACTTCTGATCATTCTTCTTGCTAAAGCTTTTTTTTGCAAAAAATAAAGCAGATTTCCTTCCCCCTGCCTTCAGAACTTGGCACTTCAATGGCATGTACTCCATATATGCCCAGTATAACACTCCACCACTAGCAGAGGTTAATGAACCTATAGGAACCTAAACAGAGATGCTACAATTTCCTCTTCTTTCAGGGCTCTGTGAAACACACAAGGCATCAATAAAAATAAAATAAATAAAAAAGTCTAGTTACACAGAATCACAGAATAAAAGGACCTCCAGAGTCATCTAGTCCAACCTCCTTTTTCGAGGAGGGACATCTAAAGGTGTCTGCCCAGGACCATGTCCAGGCTCCTTTTGAGGACCTCCAAGAGAGACAGGAGAATGCACAATCTCTCTGGACAACCTGATGGTCACAGGGAACTTCCTGTATTCCAGTTAGTGCACACTGCCACAGGGCACCACTGAAAAGAGTCTGGTTGTGCCTTTTTTGCACCCTACCTTCAAGTACTTGCACACATTAATAAGATCCTTCCTGAGTCTATTCTTCTCCAACCTAAGCAGTCCCAGCTCTCCCTGTCTTTCAGACATTTCAATCCCTTCACCATCTGTGTAGCCCTTCACCAGGCTCTCTCCAGCACCTTCATACATCTCTTTTGTGCTGAGGAGCCCTAAAATGGACAGAGTACATAAAGTGTGGCCTCACCATACCAGTGCCAAGAACATGAAAAGGATCACCTCTCTTCAGTAAAAGACTAACTCAACAGCACTAGTGTATACTCAAACACAGATAAATGTGTATCATCCTGAAATTAAAATTTCTTGTCTTTCCTACAGAAGAATTCAAGAATTAATATACTTTCGAATCCTCCCCTCCAAGTATACAAAATAAACTATGTTCTTTTTCATTCTTAAACTGCTTACAAAACATTAATCTCTCCTTTCTCCTTTGTAGTACTGAAGCTGTCAGTAAAATTCAAGTATTCACAAAACTGTTCAGCATTACATACTCTTACTAAGCAGCATAACACAATTTGTTTTTGCTTTCCCTGTTTCTTCCCTCACTCTTGCCTTTTAGATCAGTTTTCCTGCACCTACTATAGCGTTGCCTCTCACATACTAATAGTCCTCTGTTAGACTCCTGAAATACAACTTCAAACTCTACCTGTTCACATCAGATATCCTCCTTCACATTAGCTTTTACTAATTATTACTCTAATTCATGATTTTCCGAGCTAGATCAGAACAACTCAGTGCCTGCTTATTAATGAAATATTTGAATTTAAAATTCTGTCTAGCTGCGATGTTGTTTGTAAACCAGTTCTCATGTTAACAGGATCTTTTTTGCAAGGTAATCTCCAGCACAGTGTTTAATAAAAATACATCCAAAAAGTAGATAAGCATATGCATTCTACATAAAAGTAGATAAGCATATGCATTCTACATAAAAGAATGCTGAAGATGTAATACTTTAAATCACTCTAAAAACTGGAAAAAAAAAACCTGCAGAATTTTTCATAGGAGCCATTTCCCTTAGATTATGATAATTACAATGTATTTTTTGCTACATATCAGAAGTCATATTTATAAGTAAATAGATAGGATTAACCTATGGCAAAAAAATGTAACAATTAGTACAGTTTTTGTTAATGCAGAAGTTGCAATTCTGAAGCTACTTTAAACATAATAAGGGATTAATTCATTCAATTAATACTTGAAATAAGTTAGAAAGCCCTCCAACAATTCAACTGCAAAATGCTCAGAAAAACAATCCCGTGCATATCATGCTGCCCTCCAAACTCTCTGCAATTTTCTAGCAGCAACATATTGGCACCATTGACAAAAGAGCTGTTAATGATACATGCTGGATGTTCCAAGTCAAAGCACACTTCAAACATCAATGCTCCACCACTGAGCTGTTCCAGAACTCAAAGATGAACATGCACCCCACACTGTCACCTGAAGCTCTCTCCAGAACACTTTACTATGTTTTACTAAATATTGTATTACTGAAGCAAAACAAAAGAAAAGCACCCTTATATAAAGTAATTCCCATACCTTTTTACCACCGAGTAAGCATTTTGTACAAGGCCTATATTTAATCACTGTATACTATTAATCTATGATGCATTAACCATATTTTCCAGTGAACCTCAGAGTGTGGTTTACCTTGTTTGTATACAGAGGCATATGCACTCACTTCTTTCTTTAAACTGAATACCAAGCACTAAGCAGCAAACAGATAGCTTCATTTTGAATATAAGGTTATAATGTTTATCACTACTGGAGTAAAACCACGTTTTCACAGCAGACCTAAAAGGTCCTGTTCGAGAGTTTGGAGACTACTAAGGAAAACTAGTGGGAAAGAGAATTAGTGAAAATCAACAAAGGAGAGAATAAAATAGGACTCACTTAGCTTCTATTCACATATTTGTTAGTTCATACAAAGTCTCCTAGGAAATTTTAAAAGGGCAACCGTGAAGCACACAAGCTTTATTTTCTCATTTTATAGGCCAGTATCATAAACGGTCAATCATTTTTAAGTAATCATTGTTAATTTGTGAGTTTCACTACTAAAGATTCACCTTAAAAAGTAAGCAGAACTAAAAAAGAGAAGTCAAATACTTCTTTAAAAATTCCAACTAAACTCATAAAAATTCTTCACTAAATAAAAGTGTCAAAGTTTTACATTTCCCAAGGGTAACTGCAATGTGCCACTGAGAGCACAAATTCTTTAACCATCTCTAACGATTCTATTTTCTAAGTTAGAAAATTGGTTTTCTATAACTATGCAGACATATTCTACTTTATTGTATAAAGCATAAAAGTATAATTTTAAATAATGATTTTTTCTTTTATGTAGTAATCTTTATTTTGAATTCTTTTAGTCTTTTAATTATCTAGGTATTTGTTCATCAATGCAACTCCTCAACAAATTTATTATGAAGGTTATTAACAAAGTTTATACCTTTCTCCTCATTTTGTTGCCCTTATGGCAAGTAGGCAACCCACAATTCAGAGTACAGAATACTGGAAATTTTCCACTCACACGCTGTCCATAAATTTCATAAAGCAAAGTACTACTGCCTATCATTAAAGACAAATACACAAAGATTACAGAATTAAATACTGATGGATATGTGGGTTTTTTTCTTCCTAGAGGAACAGCAGCGCTTTGGGATTTGCACCTCCATCTGCAAAAGTGAAACCAAACCCTGAAAGGAAATATGTGCATCTTTAGCTCTGCTTAACATAAGAAGCCCCTATATGTGCCTACATGTAATTAAATACATATGTATACATACACACACAATTTCAAGGTTACTCACAAAGAACATGCAAGTTTTGACAGTTGATTATGAATAGCACTTAAAAAAAAAAAGTGATTACTCAGTAAATTTTTATTTGTGTTCATAAATTAGTGTTCATGATACTTTTCATCACTTAATACATGCTGATATTTATTCTAATTTCCCCTTCCACTTTTTCATACATCCTTCTGTGGAAGAGTTTACAGAACTTAAATAATGGTGATGCATTTTTTTTCTTTTAAATCATCTCATGATTCCAGTATGATTCTTTAAAAAGATATGAAAAAAGCATGTGATAATACATCATGCAATCCAATATAACAGTTTATTACCCTTTCTTTAATAACCATTTTCATTAATAAAAACACTGGATGTGACATTCTATTAAGACTTTTCTTCAGAAATTCATGTCGGTTCCCTGAGTGTTTTATTTAAAATGTAATAACAAACATTAATTGTTCACACTGCTCCCTCTTGTGAAGCTTACCTTGCATTTTCCAACACTGACTGTAATTTGCATCACACTGTCTATTCACTGATTATAATCTATATTTGACTAATATCTAGCAATGATAATCATGTATGAGGATCTTTCATATTTAGTATTGTAAGTACGACAACAAATCTTGCCAGAAATCTACATGATAAAAGCCTTGCTATAACAGAAAGATCAAGAGAGAAGGAAAAACCTACAGAAACAATTTCACAGGCAGTGATCATACTAAATTAACCACTGACTTGCCACAAATATCATGGAAAATCATCTTGTCAATACTGACAAGATTTATTGCTGAATGGGTGAATAGTGAACACTCTTAACATTACTCAAGTCTAAACTACAGCCTGGACGTAAAGACATAAAGATGTTTGATCCAAAGATGATAAGAGTACAGACCAAAAGCATAAACTGATCATAAAGCTGTCCATAGAGAACTAAAAGAGGAACAGTAACAAGGTCCAAAGAAACAACAGTAACGGCAAAATTGCAGACATCTTCGGCTAGCAATGGAATGCCAAAGAAAGGTGAAGTTTTTTACTTGGAGATAAACAAATTGGACTGGAAGACAGCAGTAGCTATATCTCCAGTTTCTAGAGAGATCATCCTCTAATTTTCACTTGCACAAGTTCACCATCAAAAAAACAGCTACAGATGTAAACCTCAGACTGGCATTCAGTAAAACTAGAGCTCTGGAAAGTAGGAGGCGCAAATCAAGTGAAGGCAGGCAGATAACAAATCAAATTTCCCAACGTGATACCACTTCTAACAGTAGCATTCAACTACTATGATAAAGGAATAAATGCTAGGCAGAAGAGATGCAGCAGAACAGCAGAATGGAAATCATAGAAAGGCTCACCACTGAAACAAAAAGAGGGGGGACATACAAAGTCTGTAAGAGGAACTGACAGGAGAAATCTCACTGGAAAGTGATTGCTTAAAAACCAAATAAGAAAACAGTCCCTCTAGAGAACATGAGATTTAAAGAGGATTCAGATCTTCAGCACAAAAACTGAAGTTGCCAGTACTGAGTGTCATCAGTGCACCCTCCACAAAACTACATGTTGGAGCCTAACTAATCTTTTTTTTAATTTTTTTTTATTAATTTTTTTTTTCTACTTCATTTGAAATGATATTTGTTTTCGCAGCAAATAAAAGTATTTAAAATATTTTTGATTTGTCTCAAAATAAACTTCTTTTTAATTCTTTTCTCAAGGATCTGCAGGAAAATCCTAGAAAAAAATCATTTCAAGATAAAAAGCAGAACTGTAATTTAAGAAATGCTGATTAACATTTATCCTATTTTCCTAATGCTTCTCCTTTTTACTGATTTTTATACACACAGATAGTGACAGAACAAGGGAGAATGTTTTTAAACTAAAAGAAGGAAGATTTAGATTAGATGTTAGGGGAATATTCTTTACTCGGATAGTGGGGAGGCATTAGAACAGGTTGCCTGTTCACTCAGGCAGTGTGAATCCTGTCCACAGAAAGAAGGTTGGAAATGGATGGTCTTTGAGGTCCCTTCCAACCCAAGTATATGACATAATGATTATAATACGCAGATTTTGATTACATTAGTGTACAGCTTGTTTTAACTTGAAACAATCTTTTGGCAGATATATGTCTTGAGACAGAAAAATAGAACACAGGGTATTAATTTTTGCTTATGTTTATTATCAATAATTATTTTACTGAGCTGTGTAAAAAAATACTCTGAGGGCTTGTTTACTTCTTAATCTCTAAAAGGACAATAGCTATAACTAGAAAAATATGGCTGCCTTTGTTATCATTCTGTAAAGTCACGGAATGCATCCAAAAATTTAGAGATTAAACAGACTAAGATTCTTCAGCTTGAGAAAAGAGCTGTCAAATAAAAGGGAAAGGATATAATAGTGTTCTAAAAATCAGGGACGGCACAGAATAATTAACAAAGTGACTATTCACTGTCATACAAGGATGAAGAGGAATCAAGTGAAATTAAAAAGTTGCTAAAAGAAAAACATAAGCCTGTTTCACATAATGTGTAATTATACAGTGGAGCTCATTACCACAGAATGCTGCAAATGACAAAAATAAAAACGAAAAAAATAAGTTGGATAAATTCAGATCTGCTGCCAAGACTAGGAAAAGAAAATGGTCTTTTATTAACTTATCCTCAACCACTGCATGATCATCCTATCAGATAATTAGATCCTCGAATTCTCTGTTTTCTACTGGAATAATGTAAGCACCTGAGTACCTGCGTTCAGCACAAAACACAAGTAGATCTCTGAAACACTAGTGTTGATTTAGTCAAGTACAGAGCCACATAGTTAGGTTTCTAATTTCCAACATGAGAAAAAACAACTGTATTCAGGCAAAAGCTTAATTGGACTAAGTAAGGCTGTAGTGAGAAAATTAGGCTGTTGTTACAGAAGTGAATGAACTCTGGAAATGACTTTTTCTAAATGTACACTGTTCATTTTACTATAAATGACAAATAGCTCATATAAGTTACTCAGTGCAATTCCATTTCAGTAGATTAATATAAATCTTACAAAGAATATCAGATTTTAACTAACAACCCCTTCAGTCTTTAAATCTTTTATTTATGGCACCATATTTAAGCACAAGTGTTCACTTCTAAAAAGAAAGATAAGAAAAGAAAAGCTATGTTTCTCAGACCTTTTTTCTGCATGAGATACAGATCAAACAGGAGACTGAGTTAGTAACAGGAAGCAAATGGTAGGAATGCACCAAATCTACCTGGATTGCAGCCAGATTCTTTTGTTCTTGTGATGGAGCTTCATGGACAAAACGCAGCCAATTAGAATGGCGTGGGTTGCTTGCATCCAGGATATAAAGGACTTCACCTTTACTGCCACGAACCTGAAACATTTCAAAATAAAGAAAATTAAAACTCAGCATTGAGCATATCTACCAAACACACAAATATATAAACCATTAAGGCATGCTGGTATTCAGCAATGGAATCTAGCATACAAAGGGTATTCCTCTTTATGCTTCTTTATCACCAAATAAAATTTTCCTTCATACAAGAGATTCGGAATGCCTTCTTTGTTTCAGGTTTCAATGCTGAGACTAGCTCCTAGGAATCCCAGACCACAGGGGTAAGAGAGAGAATTTAGGGAAAGGAAGACTGTCCATTGGTTGAGGAGGATCTGGTCAGAGAGTATCTAGCCAAAAATCAGTGCACGCAAACTCATGGGTCTTGATGAGATGCACTCGTGTTCTGAGAAAACTGGCAGAGGCGACTGCTGAACCACTCTCTATCATGTTTGAAAGATCTTAGCAAACAGGAGAGGTGCCTGAAGATTGGAGGATAGCCAATGTCACTCCAGTCTTCAAAAAGGTCAAGAAAGAGGATCCAGGAAACTAAAGGCCAGTTAGCCTCATCTTCATTCCTGGAAAGTGATAGAATAACTTGTTTTGGATGCCACCTCCAAACAACTGAAAGAAAAGAAGGTTATCAGGAGGAGTCAAAGTGGATTCACCAAGGAGAAGGCAAGCTTAACCAACCTGGTAGCCTCCTATGATGTCATCACGGGGTGGGTAGATGGGGGGAGAGCAGAGGATGTTGTGTACCTTGACTTCAGCAAAGCATCTGACACCATCTCCCACAACATCCTTGTTATGAAATTTAGAAAGGGTGGGACAGATGATTGCACAGTTAGGTGGACTGAGAACTGGCTGACTGGCAGAGCATAGAGTTGTTATCACAGCATAGAATCTGGTTGGAGGCCTGTAACTTGTGTTCCCTGGGGGTTGGTGCTGGGTCTGGTCTTGTTCAATATCTTTATCCCTTCATCCAGGCTGATGATGGAGTCCACCCTCAGCAAGTTTGAGAGGAGTGGCTGACACTCTGGAAAGTTGTGCTACCATTCAACCTGAACAGACTGGAGCAGGGAGTAACCTGATGAAGTTTAAACAGAGCCAGTGAAGAGTCTTGTGCCTGGGAAGGAATAACCACGTGGTTAGGGGATGACCTGCGTGAGATGAGCTCTGAGGAGAAGGACCGTGGGGTCCTGGTAGACAACAGGTTGGCCACAAGCCAGTAGTGTGCCCTTCTGTCCAAGAAAGCCAATGGTATCCTAGGGTGCATTAAAAAGAGCATGAACAGCAGGTTGAGGGAGGTTATACTCCCCCTCTCCTCTGCCCTGGTGGGGCTACATCTGGAGTACTGTGTCCAGTTCTGGGCTCCTCAGTTCAAAAAGGACAGGGATCTCCTAGAAGAAGTCCAGCAGAGGGCCGCAAGGATGATAAACAGCCTGGAGTGTCTCCCCTACAAGGAAAGGCTGGGTAACCTGGGTCTGTTCTGCTACGGGAAAAGAAATCTGAGAGAGGAGCTGATAAATGTTTATAATTATCTAAAGGGAGGTGGGAGGCAAATGGATGAGGCCAGGCTCTTCTCAGTGGCACGTAGCAATAGGACAAGGAACAACGGCCTAAATCTTGAAAATGGGAAGTTCTGTACTAACACGTGGATGAACTTCTTCACAGTAAGATGAGTGGCATCTTATTTGTTGCCCAGAGAGGTTGTGGAGTCTCCCTCCATGGAGATATTCAAGACCTGTACAGTACCCTCTTTAGCAGGGGGTTGACCTCAATGACCTATTGAAGTCTCTTCCAAACTCAGTGATTCTGTGAAATTCCAAATCCAGTAAATACTATTTCAGTATTATTAATCCTACTGCTAACATAATTGTGCCACATCAATACTAAACATCCCAGAAACTCATAAAGTACTTTTTCAAAACTTTATTTTTCATTTCCCTCCTAAATCTTCTGTAGTGTTTTTTCAGTTTCTTTTTTTTTTTCCTCCTTTCACACACCATAAGAACTGTCTCCAGAACAATACAAATGCATTTATCTGTTCCATATACCCTACTTTAGGGCTCACTTCAACATCTTTCACACATACCTATTCAAGGGAAATAGAAATACGTAGCCCCAGTGATTATCAGTCAGTCTTAATTTATTCAGTCAAAGAAGAGAGGGCTCCAAGAACACCTTATAGCAGCTCTCTGGTACCTAAAAGGGGCCTACAGGAAAACTGGAGATAAATGCTTTTTGCAGTGTAGTAATGTGACAAGGCTTAACTGCTTTACACTAAAAGACAGTTGTTATAGATTAGATATTAGAAAGAAATCCTTTACGATGAGGGTGGTGAGGCCCAGAGAATCTTTGCATGTCTGGAGGTGTTTAAGGTTGGGCTGGATGGGGCCCTGAGTAGCCTGATTTAATGGGTGGCAATGCACCGCATGGGGACTGCAACTAGATTATCTTTAAGTCTTCTTCTAAACCAAAGCATTCTACAATTCTGTGCTGGCCTGAAATAATGATTTCAGTAACAACAAATTAACACAGTACATAGGTGAAGGGGCATATATTATTTAGTATGGCAAATAAACACACAGACTTTGTTCACTATGTGAAGAATCAATTTCTAAAAGCTGCACTGTAGAACTGAAGGCACATGTAAGCATGAAAGCTTTAACTGATGAATGAATCGTTGCACTGTTCCCACTCCAGAACATCAGTAGTAGTAGAACCAATCTCTTGAAACTATATTTATTAATAGTTATAACACCAGATCAAACAAATTATCTGATATTTCTGTTAGCCAATGTTTTAAAGAATTACTTAAGACACATAATCTCCATATCAGGAAATTATGCTGCAGATCCACAGAATTTCTGTGACTGTGACAAGCTTGCACTGCCAAAATGAGAACAGAAATAGAACCCTAATTTTAATCAAGTGATTCCTTGCTCTTATAACACAAAGAAATACTGCTGAAATAATAAACCTGCCCTTCTGGCATATTAAAAATAGATTGCTTGTTTTCTTTTAAATAGTGTATCACTTAAATGTCTCTGAAACAGAAGATAGAAAGCCATGAAAAAAGGTCACAGAGCTACAGAAATTCCATATGATTTATTTATATGAGGAACATACTTTCATCCATCAACAAGAAGTTTCCAGAGTAAGTATTTCCTAAGAGCTAGGGATTTCAGCTATGCAAGATCAAAATTAGATTGTCATCATGGCTTTGTATTTGAATTGTTCACATTCTTGCTGTATTTGTTTTTTACAGATGCAATATGTCTTCTGTATGGCTGCTTAAGTTACCTACACTTTGAAGATACTGTTAGAACAAAAAAAAAAAAAGAAAAAAAAAGAACCTGCATTTAATTATCAATATGACAGTATGCTGTTCTCAGACTAATACAAGAAACCTACTGCAGCTCTGCAAACAAATGTAAGTCTTTGAAATATATTACTGTTCTTCTAAAGGAAGACAGTATCTTAAGAGGCATATTTTAGTTTTTAAAAGTTGTTTAACTTTCAAACACGCAGATGACCAAAACCAAAAGTGTCAAATCTACATACTTAAACACACCTGGAAAAAACATCATCTAACACTAAGTGGTAGGACACCTTCTCTAGAGAGGCTGCAGGGTCTTCATTCTTGGAAATGCTCAAGAGTTGTCTAGACATGGTCCTAGAAAACTGGCTGTAAGTGGATCTGCCAAAAAAAGGGAGTTGGACCAGATAAACTCCAGAGGTCCTTTCCAAGCTTAGCTATTCTGCAATTTGCTGACTATTCCACTAGGAAATAATATCTGCTCCTTGCTGGAACTGTTGTCTTCACCAGTAACTTGAGCAAAATGACTGCAAACCATAAAAGCGAGTCCCACCTTCACACAAAAATACATGTAAACGGTGTGTTTACCTTCTGAAAAGCCCCTGCCCCCTTCTTCACAGAAGTATTGCATCAATTATATTGTAATAATCACCCAGTTCAAAATACCCACAGAGCAGAACTTCACTTTGCCTGAGTAATAATAGTTAGCAGTGAAGACGAACATCTGTGACCAATTTAAGTCAAGCTAATGGCTCTGTGATTTAGCTACAGCTACTAAAGACTGCATTAGAGAGGCCCACCATGCAGGCCTTATAAAGGTTTCCATCAGATCTTGACTTGGGATTACAAAAAGAATCAAGATCCTATTATAAAGAACATGCGCTACACTACTAGCTTTTCATCCATTCTTCTTCATTTGTTTGATCCTTAAACTATGTAGCAATGATTTATATTCACAGCAGCAATATGTGGTCATCTCTTTCTTAATCTCTGTCAATCCATGAAGGGATGTCAAATACAAAGCAAAGACTTAACACGGAAGGAAATTATTGATAAAATACAATAAATTCTTCAAAAACATGCTATAGTTTCTATAGCTTCTTTCCACCTCATAAAGAAATAATACTGCATTAAATACACAGATGTGATTAAGGGAAAAAAAATAGAGAAACACAGTCAAAACACCATACTTAACAAGGATTAGATTGGTGACATTTACCATTCCTTTCCTCACCAGTTAAATGGACGAGTTTTTTTAAATGTGTATCCAGTCTTTGAGCACCGTGTCAGGAAATCTCAAACTTTATCTATTTGTTTTTAAAAACCAACAGACAAACAAACTAACTCCTTCTTTGCAAGCATATTCCTCAAACTAAAAAAAAGGCAGTGTGAGCTAATCATGGTGGCTAAACAAAATAAAGAGTTGGAATCTATGTTATACTCATCTGAAAGCATGTGCACTTAAGCATCATCCATACTAAACTATTAATGAATTGCAGTGACATTTGGAGTACGTCCCAAAGGATACACTCTCCAATTGAGCCCACTTGAGTCCTCAGTCAGCCTTTTGCTTTGTGACACAACCACCGAACAAGAAAACCAGACCAGTGAAATAGACAAACAAATGAAAAATAAAATGCTTTCATCTGGCTCATTAGAAGGAGACAGGATCAAAGATGGCTGTCACTAAGACAGATGTTGCTCTACTGCACTACAAAATTCTGCTACCTACAGATGACTGGAAATCTTCTCCTGCATTCCCCATCAGCAAGACTGAAAAGCATGTATGATATAGCTTCAATACATCTCCACAATCCTGGCAGTTGCTCAAGCTATAACAGCAAAAGAAGAAAATAGGAAGATGGTGTCAAGCTGCTCATGTGCTCCTCAAGAAACCTAAAGGTAACTGCAATTTCTCTCTCCATCCCTGCAGAACAAAGATTCAGCGATTAATTTCCAAGAACACAACAAGCATACTCTCCATAATGAATAAGCTAAGGTTTCTTGGCTTTGTTTACATCCATTAAACCTCTTTCACAAGGATTCAGACACACAACCTTACCACTTACTGCACGAGACCTGAAGAACTATACAGAATTCATTCTGCCACAGAATTCCAGTCTGTTCTCAGTCTGTTCCTTTCCCATCAATGAACTACTCCAAGAATCTTCAGGACTACTAGCCTAACAGCTATTTCTTGTAGGAAATTGTTGGAAAACAAAGGATACCTTACTGGGGGAGGAAGTGAAAAACACTTTCATATATCACAAACTAAAGCAGAAAATGCTTTAAGAGACTTTTCTTAAATAATCTGCAAGCAAATAGCACTATTTTCCCCATAAACAGTAGGATCTTTCTTGATAGTCATCGAACTTTTAGAAAAGAGGCAGAAGATTTCTATAAGATTGAGGTTCCCTAAAAATTTTCTTAAATAGGATCTATTTTATTATGCTTGAAAACATACTCCTATCTTAAAATTGTCATATTTGAACCTGCCACCTGTCTACATTAGACAAACTCTAAATAATGGAGAATTTGGTCATCTTCACAGATCAACAAAGTCCTAGATGGATTTGATATGCCTGTGGTCAACATGAGAAACCTGTTGAAATAGCTAGAAACAGAACTGAAAACCCCAGGCACAAATTAGCAATGGCGCGCTATGTTCTTTTGTTTGTTTGTTTGTTTCCCAATTGTTTTGTTTTTGGGTAGAAACAGGGCCTTATCCTTCCTTCCTCTAAATAAAGGGGTAAATCCAGAGAAATTCAGATTGCCTGCTGTAGTTCAGCAGACCATCCTGTTCTTGGATCTATTTAATTGAGGCCCTTTTGCCAACTGTGGCCAAGATGTTCCTGCACTTTCTGTAAGCAATGGAGATATGTTGAACTTTCCATTTACTACCAGTGAGTAATGTTAACAGACATGCAGTTGTCTTTAATTTCACAGGCCAAATAATTAAGTAGCAATTAACTTCAAATTTAAGTATAAATAAGCTGTCATGAATCTAAAACAAGGTTCAAATTTCTTGCCTCATAATTCATGGCAAGATAAGTACATTACAACACCCTTATTATTTGGTCACCCACTAAAATTAAGCATTTAAACTGCATTCATCTTACCAAAGCACCCAACAAAATACCTAAAATTGATGTATTTAAGAATCATTCCCTTGACAATTAACATACAAGGTGTCAGTTTAGTCAAATATCTTTACAGTAAGATGAAATATCTGACATTCACTGCCACCATACGGGTGGTTTTACTTCAAGTACAACCAGGTTATCACCAGACTATGCTGCAATAGCAAATACTGTATCACTATATAAGTATTAGGGGGAACAAAAATTGTATAAGCTACCAAACGAAATGCTACAGACATGAGTAGCTCCTAAGATGCTTGTAATGCCCATTCACACCACCACTACTCCATCTGCCAGTCTTTTATGCTGCACTGAAATTATCTACAGATTTTCAAAATGCATTCAAGGTGTTACGTATGCTACTTAGAAATGTTCGTGAGTGCAATTGTACCATTCTACCCACATCTGGCAAGAAAAGAAGGAAAAAAAACTTCAGTGAAAATAAGCAGATGGTCATCCTTGCTGAAGGCAGTTAACATGTCATCTACTTTCTGGGAAACCATTTTCTAAATGTTTATAAATCTTAAAAAAAAAATCTACGTTCTCTCAAGTTTTCTCGATTTTGGTGCGTTACTGTTTTCTTTGTTGGGTTTTTTTTTGGTGTTGTTTGTGTTTTTAATTAGCTGAGAACAATTTTTATTTTTAATGGTATAAAACAGCTAGGTGTGATGCTTCTGCATCCTGAGTTTCAGACCCACTTCACAGAACAGAAACTCACATTTTAATGTCACTATAGAAAGTACTGTATTAATATTCAAAAAAGAAACTTTACACAGTATCTGCTGGTTTGCTTGCTGACGAAGAAATACTGGCTCATAGGTGATACACGTTTTCCTCCAACCAAAACATAGAGTAACATTTTTTCATACTAATGAATATCCTGCTGGTTCATGACAATATCTGACTTTGTCAAAGACAGAATGGTTCACAAGGTTACATTCTTAGACCTTTCACAAAAAGGGTTGAGCTTTATGCTTACGGGAAAGATATCTAAGTCTCCTGAAGTAATTTTTGTCTGACCTTATATTCAAGTTTGAACGCCATCACCTCAAACTATCAAAATGGACTTTCTAAGAGGTTGAACACATCACCTAACTGAAGCAGTGATCATAATGTTCTCAGACACTTTCAGAGGTAGCCTCTCCCCATCACAAAAACTAAACATCATTGGTCCTACCTTGATCATTAAGGTCCTACGATGGGCTTGTTCCAAAAGTCACTAAGAGACTGCAAAGTCACACACTTAACAAGAATAATGACTAAATTAACGTTTAAAATAGGCGATTTGTGAAATTTAGCTCAGTTGGTATTAATTCAATAATACCAAGAATCTATTACACAAAATTGTAATTGGGATAGGGGGAATACCCTTGGAAACAACATCAGCGTCTCCTGTTGATTGGCAGAAGTTATTTTAAGTCAACTTTCTTTCAAGATCCCAAAAAAAGTACTAAAAGCAAGCAACTTTAAAAATATTTACTGGGAAGCTAGTCTTCACAAAGAAAAAAAATAAAGGAACTGGATTTCCAGTACAGTATTTATCTCGGAATAAACTCAGAAAATTTCAAATTAAGATTAACTTTGCCATGAAATTTAGAATATTATTCAACTTAGTGTCCTATATGTAAAAGCTTTTCTTTGTCAGAACCACATTCTACTACCAAGATATAGAAGAAAAAAAGCAATGCTATTAGCTTAAATCACTTGACTCCTCATACCTCAAGCAGTAAATATTAAAGCTCCAACCAAAAGGTAGTTGCAGTTAACAGAAGGTGTTATGCTATCTTCATAGTACTCTGGCAATTTTGGGGGGCTTTTTAACTGAAAAAAACTGTCGCTGCAGAAGTGTTGGAAGTTAAGTAGCCGAAATATAGGGTCATTTCACATCTTAATATAAATAAACATAACTATTAGCTTCCACAGAAACTCTTTGCTACTATGTTTCTGCTCTTGGATTTCATGTAACAATAAAGAAAACAATCTTGGCAGATTCACAGAAAACAACGTAGATATGTATCAGCCAGTGTTACATCATGTATTAAGTACCACCCCTATCCTGAACATTGCTTCTCGGTTAGAGTATCCGAAGGACTAAGTCTGTCCAGTCTTTCCGGCTTTAACATCTGCCAAATTCAAAATATATGCTTACCACAATCCAACAGTATTGAAAAGAATACCACTTTCTCAGTTAGGAATAGTAAACAAAATAAACTGAATAGATATCCTCCCTTTCCATCCTGAAGGGAGCAGTAAATATTAAGAAGGACATCTGATCCTCCGGAGGTAAAAACCTCCATGAAATTTAATATCTAAAGATTATTCTGTTCTTGCCCCAGAGCACTTTCTCTTCAAGCAAATACACATAATTTAAAATTGCTCTGTCAGTTACACTAATATAGACCAGCAAAGCAGTACTTAATCAAGGCGCTAGCGGGATCCCATGAATAGGAACAAAACTCACAAATCATCAGTAGGAACTAGCTGCACTTCTGACTAGTACAACATGCAATTCGGGCAGACAGAGTAGCACAGGGGCTGAAGCAGAACTGGAAGGTGGCTTATCAACAGCAAGAAAGAAGTACAAAGTCTCGAAGCTTTTTTCTTGTATTTTTTATTATTTCTAAGTAAATGGTTACTACAGTGTTGAGTGGTTTTTCATTTGCCCATCAACTTGTAAATAAAATATTTCAGCAACTATTTACAAAGGTAACAGAATGAATGAATCCCTCCCCCAATTATCTGGAGTCTGTTGAATGAACAGCTTATGGACAGACAAGTAGCATTCTGCTACATTTTATTTATTTTTTTATTAATTTATTTTAATAGTAATTTATTTTAATATTTTATTTTATTTCTTAGATCTATATTTAAAATCATTTGACCCAATAAGTTCCTTTACATCCCATGTTTTCTCAAAAACTAAAGGAAAACATAACACAAACAATTCAGGTTGGACGGAGCTCTGAGCAACTCTGAGCACCTGATGTAGGTGTCCCTGCAAATTGCAGAGCGGTTGGACTAGATGACCATTAAAGATCCCTTCTAACTCAAACAGTTCTATGATTCTATGAATTCCCTCCCAGAGTGATGTCGTAAAGATGCCAACTCAGAATGCTGGTCTTGGAGAAAGAACAATAGCTTGCTGAAGGCACACCACATCAGAGGCCACTATTCTATACCACTAGAAATGCAAGCAGTAAACTTCCTTACAGAAAACCATTCCACAGAGTCAGAAATCACATACCAAGAAAAAAAATGCTCCTTTTAGGTTCATTTTTACTTGACCTTTGAAAAGCTTCTACTATTTGGCTTTCTTTCTTAAGATGCCCCCTCTGAAAGTGTATTGTTGTTTGCTTTTTTTTTAATGCAGTCAGATTACGAGTTCAGGCCTTCAGGTTCCTTCATCCAATAGTCATCAACTTAATTATTTTTAATATATTTGGTACAGCTGACTACACACAAACTTGGCTGGTTGCTATGACTGCCTCCCACAGTCTCTGGAATAACCATTTACTTGGACTGTTTTACTTTTTACTTTCTGCATTCCTGGTCTCAATTTTCAACTTAAGACTACTCCCAGCATGATTCAAATTATAATATAAAGTTCGTGTTCAGATCAGCTTCAGTAAACACGAACAACTTAGGCTCAAACATTCAGGAAGTCATAAAATTTGGTATGCAGGAATCTTTTCAAGGCTCTCAAAACTAGGTTACAACAAGATATTATGAAAAGGTTTTAGAACAGCTCATAAAAATCTCATTTTCTGGTTTGCTGTCGATGGGGTCATATTAGTGTCATCAATAAATACATGTATTTCCCTTCTATTTTCTGACTTAGAGAAACAGATAAATCTCATTTAATCATCAGCAATGAGACATCTGGAAACTCATATGGCTTTCCAACCAACTTAAAGACCTATAGAAGCTAGAAAGCTCCTATAATCCACCTACCATCCCTTCTAAAAACCTTGTTCTAGCTCAAATATTTTATTAATTCAAAATAAACTGCAAAAACATTATGAAAGGGCAAGTAAACCAAGGCCTATTAACACATACTGTATACTGTACTGTTCAGAAAACATCTGGAACAAAAGCACATTGTATTGTTGTTGTTTTTTCAGCTGAGAATAAACAAGATGAGAACAGAACAGTTGCTCTTGATACATAACCGAAGGAATCAGAGGAAGGAATTTTCTACACCTCTGTGGGAAAAGATATGCTGGGAAAGTCCCCAGAGACAAAACGGATTCATTTGAGGAGAAAGGGACAAAGGCACAGGAATTCCTAGGCTTGAGTTTAAAACTCAGCTATGAATATTTTGCCACTCCATCACTGGATTTAAACTGAAGCTGGGTTTCACAAAATTAGAGTTTACCTTTTAGTATTCTTTCCCACATCATTCTACTGCACTGAATCTATCTATAGCTCCGCTAAGACGATGACAACACTATGCTCCCTTTATAAAGATGTCAGGAATGTTAATGCCAGAAGTGTTCGGGTTTCTTTGTTTGTTTTAAAAAAGTTGGATTTGTTGTATTGTGGGTTGTTGGGATTTTTTTTTGCAATAGATGCATGGATAATCCTCTAAGGCAGATATCAAGCCTAAGTTTTTGCACAGTGCCATACAACATCAAAATAACCGCCATCCTTCCATGCCTAACCACTGAAAACCAAGAAGCCTCAAGAACCTTGAGAATGAGTACTTTTCCCAGTAAAAATGAGGACTAAATGTGCTTTCACTTGAAACTGTTCATCTGGACAGGAAAAAAAGAAAAAAAAGGGGGGGGGAGAGGAGGAATTATGTTCAAAGAACTAGAGCAGAAAAGAAAGATTACAATGGAACAGAACCACAAAAGCAGGTGTTTCGAACAAGTTTAGAAGAGCCCTGAAAAGCCCTGTACCTTCATTTGCCTATAGCACCAGGTTTTCATTTTGTTAAAGATCTCACACGTACACAGAGAATTACCAATGTTGGTAAATACAGTAACTTTCATCACGCTATTTATCATACAATTATCACAGAATTACCAAATGCTGCTTCAAGCTTCACAGCAGAGAATGTTTCATACGAGCTGACACCTGCTGATAAGCATGAATCAGTGTCTTGTAACTTACATCACCTTCCCATATTCAAATGACTTTAATCATTTTTATTTGTGTTCACCTTTCAAAGATTTTTCACAGTGCTGTTACGCTTTCATATTCTTCACATTTCATCGATAAGAAGTTATCATTTGCTATTTCTTTATCCCTTAAAAGAAGTAATATCTATCTCAAGAAGATGTCCTTTAACATCGTCAGTAAGTACAAAGACCAGTTACAGTATCTTTAAGCCTTAACTTAAAAAAAAATGTTATAGTAAAAATTCTGGGAGCAGTTTTTGCTAAATGTGATGATGTCAATGTGGACTACTTACTTCCCACATGAGCCTGCAGTCTGTGTTCTCATCCAGATCCTGAGGCATTCGCTTCTCCCCTGCAAAGGGGCCAAATTTTTCACCCTAAGAAATTATTACAAAAGAAAATGAATCAGTGAGGACACCAGAAAATAATAATAATTAAAAACAAGCAAACAAACAGAACAAAACAGTGAATTCCCAAGCTCCAGCAGATGTCTCAATTTTAGTTTCAAATGGAAAAGGGCATTTTTCCATTGGAAATCAACTATCTGACAAAAATACGCACAATATCATGAGTTCAACTTCATGCTCGTTCCCACTCTTATTATGGCTTGGAGAATCTCTTAAAACCATGCCTTTCCTCTTCATCTTATTTTCCGATTTAGCAAATAGCATTTTTTCTAGATTTTAAATAAGGGTTATATTTACAAGTCATATTTCTTCTAGGATTCTCAGGAATCACCTTGCAGTAGACATCCTACTAAATGTAAAGTATCTGACATCTGGCAAGCACAAAGTTTACATTAGATTTATTTGCAGGATTATTTGCAACACTCCTCTTTGAAGTGCCACAAATCAAGTCACTAAACAGTTTTGAGGTTTTAAACACACAGAGGGATTTATTTATAAAAGTAGGAGTATGCATGTGTCTATGAATTAATTCAAGCCTTCAAAAACAGAATTAAAATGCTCTAACACCTGCTCACCCTAACATATACTGTGAAAGCATCCATTGATGTGTCCTTCCAAACTTCTTGAAGTTTGGTGTTCAGTGTTTTTTGTTTTTTCTTTTTTCTTTTTTCCTTTCCAGATGTCATGCCAGCAGCAGGGTAAATTCTATAACCAGGGCTTATATAGGTCTCTTTTTTTAGTACTTGTCCTTATTTGCAATGACAAACCATACAAACTGGAATGCAGAATACTACTTTCCTTTAGGCAGTATTGAAATAGAAAGGTTCTAATATACTTTAGGGCATTACAGGTTATAACTACACAATAAGAAACAACTTTGTTTCGTCTTTACAACATTTTGGCTAATAAAAGGATTGATCTTCTCTGAAAATACCCTCCCCCAGGCACATTCCACAGTCCCAGGAACAGTCTGCTGCACAATTTTCTTTTCCCTTCCTTGCCTGTGTGTACAGTGCCAATGAAGAAGTGGCATGGAAAACTTAGACGATGATTGCTCCTGAAAACAGCCAACCAAATAATTTGGAAAAAAAAAAAAAAAAAAAAGGCAGTTAAAACTAAACCTGAAGAGGTAACAAACGAAATCAGCATTGAATAATAAAGACACAGAATTGAGAAGCAATAGTTCAAAATGTGCTCAACAAAGATATCTTTAGACAGGCCAGCAAAATAAGGAGCTAAAAAGACAAGAACACCACAGAATAATTGGAGCCCAAATCACGAAATGGAGATGCAAATATGCACAGGAATAGCAAAAACTGGCACTGTGGGGCTTCAACTCCTTCATTTCCCTCCGTTTTCCACTCCAGCTAATCATATGAGGTCACAGGTCCTCTCCTGCCAGCTTACAAACCCTAGGATTTAACACTCAAACTGATATTTCCTTATTCTTCCACTCCATCCACAGTGAAAGCAAAATCTGGTCAGTACAATTACCTGTGCACAGACACCAACGCCCTCAGCTTCTTCTGAGGGCTACTCCAGCAGCACACTACTGTCTAACAGGGGCCATGCAGATGTGACAAGGGGGACAATTTTCCATGTTGTCTGCTTAGGTTAAAGAAGAAGTCAAGATGATGGCAGAGTAATTCTGCTCTAGAGGTGTGTGGTTCTTTCTAGCCTCAGTAATGATAAGGTAGGCTCCTTTTGGAGAAGATATCTCATGCCAAGCTAAACTTGCTTTTTCCATTTCCTTACAAAACATCAAGTATCTTTAGTGCAGCTAGAAAAATAGCTCTGAAGAAGGGGATAATCGTATCTGCAGAATCTCTGGTTATTTATAGCAATTATCAGGATGAAAAGAAGCCTGTTTGACTATAATCTAGATTAGTTCTTTTCTGTGGAAAGAAAAAGGTAAATTCTCCATAAATTTAATACAGAAATAATTTCAGGACATAATGAATAAGGAACCTTCAACAGCTAGTCTCTCACACTCACTTCAGCAGCAGAGTAACAGTTCAGTGAGCAGAAAGAGATGAATTAATTCCTTAACTGCTTTGGAGGTTTCCGCAACCCTCACCTCAGTAATACTTTCATTCTCACAATCCAAAAGATGCCTGTCTGATAAAGCACCTGCAGGATTAATTTTACCCATCACTGAACCCCGTATTGCCTCTGGGTTGAAACACAGCATCAGCTTAGTAGCTCATACCGACTCAAAACAAGAAACACCATATGTCATTCGTAGTTCTACCACTCCAAGCTAGTAAACCTCTACTGCAATATGTTTAAGCCCTTCTGGAAGTTCAAAACAATAGAGAAAGCAAAAGGCAAGATACCCATCTCCTAATGTAAAGAGAGCGTAACGTGAATTGGAGGTGATTCAAACTTCGAAGTGCTTTTTACGGCTCCTCAAAATTGGACAGAAAGCAGAAGTTAGAGACACAAAACCTGGTGTCTTGTGACACAAAGGTCCACAGGATGAGCACTGTTATTAATTCACCCTTTAAGGATGATTTTTCCAATATTTCAATTAGTCCTAATTAATAAGTACGCTGTCATACTGAATACATAGATCAAAAATGACTTCCTCTCAGATCAGTAAAGCAGAGTCTTAAGTCAACTACAAAAATTACTGAGGGTATGAAAGGCACATCATTCAAAAGAGTTGCTTTTGAGAACATGACTAATCTTGTTCCAATCTCAGCAGAGCACTGAGAAATGCACTAACTCTTTCTTCATCATTCTATCAAGGGTGTTATCACACTGGTCCTGTATCCAAAGGCCAGATGTCGGAGGGAAAAATTTACAAGAGAATTACAGCTTTTGTAAAGGTCACAAAGCAAACCACAAAGATTCCACCTTTTACACCAATGGACATAAAAATTGAAAATGTGGCATAATGCCTGAAGGTGCAAAAACAGCAGTTCAAAACATATCATTTCCAACATTTTGTAAGTACTATAATTTTCAGAGGCCTACTTCATGATTACTTCACCCTTGGACAGTTGTTACCACAATTTTTGACACAAGACCATCTAAATTGTGCTTGACTTTCAATTACAGCTGTGCAATAACAGTAGGAAATAAAAGGTGCAGCGTTTGCTGCACAAGAACACAGATTTTATATCACAAATAGTGTCGCGTTCAACAATTACTCCTAGTCTCGGAGTTCCAAGAAATTATCAACAATTAATTATTAATTAGGCAGCTGTTAACTACTCTGTATTACAGCCATGAAGTATAGCACTGCTGCTGTACTCACTTCAGATGTGATTTTGTATTCTTTTCCCATGGAAAAAAGAGTAGAACACAGCCTGGTAATAGCCAGTGTATCATTCATGTTGCTTACATAATTACTGTTCTCCAAACAGCTGAGAACACACACTGTGCTTAGGTCTTAAACCATTTTTAGGAATACTTCTTCTAAGCAATGCTCAGTTTCCATAGAGCAAATCAGGAGCTGATTGCTCGCACTTCTGAGGAGCAAAGTCAGGCACATGTTTCTGACAGGGCTTTGCAAACCTCGCCTGCTGGTGCTAAAAGTACAGAGGATTCAATGCTAAACAAAAACCAAGTCCATAAAAGACATTTCACACACAACATGTTCCTAAAACACTGACAGATCTTACTGTCAGTCTGTGCATTTTCTTTCTGCAACCCACATGCAGTACTTGTCCCGTTTGCAACTTTTGAGTTTTGCTAGGATGTCCTGTACAAGGAGCTTATAATGACACAGCTGTGCAGGCAGAGCTCTAACAACATACACCTGTTCTGTAAAAAAAAAAACAATTCAAAAGCAACGTGGAGCAGTCCTACCAAGAAAAATATTTATTTCTCCTAGCGTGCAGATCTAAGGGTTTGATTTACAACAGTATGAAGGAAGGGGGTTCAGACCTTCAGCTGATACTGACACACAGATAACAACACTGGTCAGTTTCACTCTCGAGTTCATTCTATTTCAGAATCCAGGGACTCATGCATGACAGCAGTCCTCGTGTGTGAATTCCACAGGGTTTAATATGAGAGTTCAGACCCTCAGTGGAAAAAAAAAACAAAAAAACCAAAACACATTAAGCCAAGTGATAAAAACCTTGATCCCCTTCTACCTCCCTCTGTCGCTGAAGGAGGACCTGGTGGACAACTGCAAAATCTGGCAGCACCAAAACCTGGACAAAGACGTAAAGCAAAATATTTAAAGTAAGCAGAAGCACAGAGTAACGCAGGCTTCACAACTTCAGGAACGCCTCTAGCGGTTGAAACAAGTCGTCCAAACGCGTCAACTAGCAGCTCTAACAGGGACTTCTAACAATTAAGAGGTTTTCCCTTCAGTCATTGAGCACCAAGGGCCACGGCCTGCTTGGGACAGCAGGGATTTGCGGGTAGCGTGGCTTAGGGGGATCACACCCTCCCCCGTCCCCGCAGTGACGAATTAACCCTCCGCCTGCCGGGCTGCAGCGGCCGGGAAGCGGCAGGAGCCCGAGAACGACAGACGGGCACCTCCGCCCCCGAAAGGACCAAAGGAACCCAGAAGCACAAAATAAAGCCGGGACAAGCTGGGAAAGCGGCATCTCGCAGAGCACAGCCGCCGCAGGTAGCCGGGCCGGCCGTCCCGCTGCCCGCCCAGGCACCGGCCGGCCCCGGGCTGAGGGAGCCAGGCCGGGCGGAAGCGGGGCGAGCGCCGAGCGAACGGGGCTGAGCCGTCCCCTTCTGCCGGGATACGTGGCAGCGGCTCCCCGCCGCGCCGGGCCGGGCCGGGCCGCGCCGCCGCTCCCAGGCCGTCACCCACCTTCTTCACTCTGCGGGCCGTGTAGAGCCCCATCCCGTCCTGCACTTTGGACGACTTCAGGGCAAACCTGTCCGGCACGTACATGCCCAGCATTTTGCACCGGGCCGGGCCGCCGCCCGCTAGCGGGGAGGAGGGTTCCCGGGGACTTCCATTGCACCGGGGGAGGGGGCAGGAAGAGGGGCTGGGTGCGGGGCTCGTCCCGCTCCCGAGGAGCGGGAGGGAGGAGCCTGCCCGCCGCGGCCGGGCAGAGGCGGCGGGGCGCCGGCAGGGGGCGCGCGCGCCCGGCGGGGCAGCGGCCGCTGAGAGCGATGAGCGGGTTTCGCGCCGCTTGCAGAGCGACCGGCGCCTCGTGGCCGGGCAGCGGCCATCAGCCGTGTGGGGCGGGCCGAGCACTCTCAGAAGTATTCTCACCCAATACCCAAAGAGCTTCCGTGCCACGAAGCACTCTCTGCAAGCGCTGCATTTGCTCAGCATCCCTCAGGCTTTCCCTCGCCGTCATCTCTCGCCCTAGCAGACTTTTGAAATCACATAGCCCTTACTTAGATTGTTCTCAAAGAATGCCAGAAATTTAGAAGCCCAAAAGTAACGTTGCTTATGCCAAAAAACTAAAATCTTCCATGGCCCAGTGCCATACCCAGCAGGCGGGCTGTGTTCTGACCAAAGCTGGGCACAATCTAGTTTGAACGGGGAAAAAGTCGCTGCACTTGGGTTGTTTGCTATGATCTCACCAGAGTGCTTCCTTTTCAGAAAACCGCAGTGCCCAACACTGAATTTTTTCTAGAAAGCTGATTAATTTCAGTTGGGATTTCCGTCCACATCATGCACGTTGCCGTGCTCTTACAATAAGTTGAAATAGCGACTGCTGTATTTGAAAAGGGATTTGTTTGCATCTGATTATGCAGTTAGAAGCAAGTACAAAAGCACGTGTGGCAAGCACGGGGAAAACATTGGGGGAAAAAAAAAAATAAAAGCCACATTTCTAAAACAATTTAAAGATGCTTTAACACTCAAAAGCAGACCCCTGGAGCATGGTGGTCTTCTGCTTAGTACTCTTCCAGACACATTAATAAATGGATAGATAGTGGAAGTTCAGTATTTAGCTTCTAGTTCTCAAATAGGTACAGGAAAAATCTTCTATTGGAATGAGAAACATCCAGAGTTTTAATTACAATGTGACAGTCAATGTCATTGTAGAAGTGCGCATATCCTCGTGGATCAACTGTGTTTCTGCAGTAGCAGAAATTGCCAGTCATGGGGCAGACATCTATGGAAGAGTGAAAAAAGGAACAACTTGGTTAGTTGAATGAGAGTCCCTCTGACTACTTTCTGATGTCCTTATATACGCAGTTAAGCCATTTTGTGCCTAAGATCTGTAGAGATAGATAGTAGATACATTGCTTTTAAAAATACTGTAACAAAGTAATATATATCCCCACCAACAAACACACATATATATACACACATATTTATATAGTGATGCATGCTGTCATTCAGTATATGAGCAGCTACTCTTGTAAATTACCTGGGGCCCTCATTTTGATAACAAAAGGAAGGGAGAGTTAAAAAACACAGTTGAAAGAGTGACTTTGGGAATGAAAAGAATAACTGGACACACAGCTTTAAAACCTAGATTTGCTAAACTAAACAAATAAACAATTAAAATCAGATTAACACTTTTTAACATAGAAACGCAGAAACTCCAGGTGGGAAAGGACCTACAAGATCACCTAGCCCCACCAAAATTATGTACGTAGAACTCTAATACCTCAAAAACAATTATGCTGAACTGGGAAGAAACAAGTTGTCCAGGCCTATAGTTTCAGTTTTAAGAATAACAGCAAAATTTAACTAATCTTTTAAATCAGATCCAGTGCCAAAGCTTCCATATGCATAACTGAACTTAATATCTTTCCAGACTAGAATACTTTCCTGAATTGAGGCCAATCTGTCTTAGTTCATATAAAATTAAAATATTAGCATAACTTCCTGACATTTTCCAAGGACTATGAATATTTTAAAAGTAATTTTCATTTTATGAAGTCCTCAGTATTTCTCTCCCTCAAAAAGAAAGAAAAAAAAAAAAAGAGAACTTGGTAGTGCACCATATTCCACCTCAGAATATCTACAGAAATACAGCAACACATCTTGCTATGCACTTACATGTTTTGCTTTTAAGCTCCTGAAATAGGCCTGACTAGTTACTTTCATTCATAAGCTCTATTCATTCTAACACGAAATGCTGCTTGTTGCACCTCCTGTTTAAGAAAAATAGGAAAGAAGCTCTTACACTGAGTAAAACAGATGCCAAAACAGTCTCTTCATTTAGAAGCACTATGGTTGTTATCATGTAAATCGGAGATTCACAACTGCACTGGCACCATTACTGATTTTTTTTTTTTCCTGAGTTTGATTTGTCATCCATACATGTAAATTTCATGTGCTGTTGGTATTACCCTTTCTGGTTCATACCAAGGACACTGTGGGGAATAAAGTCAACTTAGTCAAATGTAAAGGTGACGCGATTATTTATGCAGGGATGCATTACAGCACTTCTAATTTGTCCTATATGCAAATGCAAGAAGGGTGAGATCTCAAAACTCCAAATGACTCAGATTAGAAAGAACAACGATAAAAGGCTCATGATGCATGTATGTTCATCATTAATCAATAGCAAGAGTGGAGCATTATGCTTTTGAGTTACTGTTTTGTATTTTTGCACATATAATGTGGGTGCATATAGCCTGCTGTTGTTATCTGTCATGAACGTTATTCAGCTGAGAATGCTGAATATACCAGAAAAAGGAATTTTCTTGCAGGTATAGCAAAGTCATCTCCAAAATGACCAAGTGAGCAAATAAAAGCACACTTCTACAATAGCTACATGTACAGCAGGTTTTGCTGGAATAGCTGGCAGCAGTTTGGAGGAATGAAGAACTCATACCACATTTTATAACTACACTGACAGAACTAATTACACTGTCTCATTCTCGTGAACCATCAATCTGAAATTGCCAGGCAGTGGTGCCTCCAAGGTCCCCTTCACACATGTAAGCAACTGCAAAATAAGAGGAAGTGTGGAACAAACTGATAGCTTTCTCAATAAGGGCTCTGACAAACAAAGCATGGTAAACATCTGTGTTAGTCCATTGTAGGGGACATTTTCTGAGAATGAAAAGTATGCCTTTGTGTCCATTTCCCAAAGCCTCTTACTAACAGTCTATGTACTATGATCTACATTGATCTATTGATTTCTTCTCAGAGGGTCACTGCCAAATATTCTCTGCGTTTGATATTTCAGAAACTATTATCTGTTCTTTACAGTTAAATCATCACACATAATGACTTACTATCTTCAAGTTTTCCACTCCCTCAGAAACACCTGCCAAGGCAATTCTCTTTGCTTTGGTATTCACATAGTTTTTCTTGGCTAAGAAAACTTTCTAGCACTAAGTCAGGTGCAATGGAGGGGAGGGTGACAATCAATCCAGGAATGTTTGCATTCACTGAAACAACTAACTCCATTGCCAAGAACTATTCAGTGTTGTCTAGGTAGCTTAACTGCACTGATGAGTGGCACTGGTGTTCTAAAACAATGCCTGAGAACCTGGTTTGTGTGCACAACTCGGACAAAGATCATGTGCAGAAACCACAGTCACCCAGAGAAAACATAAGTGACTTGTATGAAAAGTCCTTAGCCCAGATTAATGACAATACTATTATCACTCAAGAAAGTTGATCTGCCGCAGCTGGGCTAAACAACAGTAGATGATGTTCCAAGAATAGGAAGAAAGCAGTTGTGCTAAGTACACAAGAAAAAATTATTTGCTTATATAATTAAGAATAGTTGTATCAATAGGATCCCATGAGATTTCAAATAACAGTCCTCTTTAGCCAGTCCTAGAAAAAGGACTATAGAGAGGTTAAAGAGCAGAGCAGAGTCTGAATACGAGACATGCTGGTTTTACCTGAAGTTGAGAACTGGAATTAGTCCAGAGTACTGGAAAAAAAAAAAAATTGCTGCTTAAATGGCAGTACAAAACTATATAGAAGTAGTTAAAAAATGCTACTTTCTTTCAATGTGAAGTCCTACAATCACCCAGGTGTAGGAAAACTCAGTCAGTCCCCTTCCTTTTCCTGAGGGAGCACTGAGTTTATAAGGAAGCGTAAATGAGTTTAACGTTTCCTGTTCCACTGCAAGGAACAAACTTGATTGCAGCCATAAGAGTACACTAGCATGTACACGAGAATAATGTTTATTATTTTAGACACATAAACTACATTTAAATTAATCCAACTAGGAAGTTTAAAGACTGGGAAAAGAATTTAAAAAAAAAAAAAAAAAGGGACTTATCAAACTTAGCGCCACCCACTAAACAAGCATTGAGGGTTTAGGGTTTGTTCCCTCCCCCCACAGACACATGTATCAAACCAGGATAGGATTTGTAGAAAAGACTTAGAGATAGGTTTCATTATTCTTTCCCAGTTGCTATTATAATTTGCAGTGTTTCTCCTTTATCTGGATTATTACAGTTTTAATTAACGCATGTATAGTTACTTCATGTTTTGTTTCGTAGTATTATTAGTATAACTTCATTTTTGTTTTACATTTTTAACCAGCTATGAATACTTCAGTTGCTGTTTACAAAATGTACTTGCAAAAATATATGAGAAGAAATACAAAGGGACAGCTGTGTTCCATTCTTATTGGCCTAACACTTTTTCAGAAGAATGCTTTGAAAGTTTTAGTGTTAGTTTCAACCAAGTAAATCAAATGAATTGTTGGGGACCAAAAATGTCTGAGGAGTACATCTCAGAGAATAATTCAGTCTGAAGTAATACATTAAAAATAAAATGAAACAAATAAAAACCACATTTTTAGTTTTAACCTGTACCACACAACAGAGTGAATAATGAAGGACAAGTAATCTATTAAGTTACATAAAAAGTTACATAATATTCAAATTCAGGCTGTAGAAAACTTAAGAGAACTAGCATTTGTGTTATAAATCAGTTTTATTTTTCATTTACATAAAGGTAACTATACTGATTATATAATAGCAAAATAGATGTTCTCTCATTGTCGACTCATTGTCAAATTACTTCAAATTGACTGAACAGGGGATGCCTTTCATTTGTTTTGCATTCCTGTTGCTCTGATTTTTCCTTTCTGAATTGCCTGTGCAGATATCAAGGTAGATACAATCAGGTGTTTTCTTTCTGATGTGCTTTCTATGGCCTATCCTGGGGCATACCCATAGCCTATGCAGTGCTGGGCAATTAAAAAAAGAAGACAAAAACAAAACAAACAAAAAAAGAATTCACCTTCTACCCCAGCCCAATATTGCAAATTGTGGATGATAACTCAACAGCAGTCTAGCACAGAGAGAAAGTAAATGTTTCTTCGGTAGTCTGTAGTTCCTTGCTTAGAACTACATAAAGTATTAAGAAAAAACACTGGGGTATCCAACAACCTTCAGATTTGAAATCTGATAGTGTCAGGAACTGTTTACATAACTTCCTTGTAAAGGGCATGAAGAACTTTCAGGAGAAAGCTTTAACACAGTCATGGAAGCTGGTGTGTCCCAAATGGAATCCCATGGAAGAAATCCACGTGTCGTGACAAACAAAGCAATTATAAGTTACTTGTCTGGAGTTCTAATACTTGTTGCAACATCACACCAGAAGCATGTTAAGATGGTCTCTCCACCCAAGGAACAGTTAATTAAGGGTCAGACCTAATAAGTTAACATGCCATATTCTAAGAAGAAACAGAAAGATTTAAGGACAAATGATCTTCAAGATTCCCGAAGCATGCATACATGCCAGCCCCTGAAGCACGCCACAGCTTAGAGGGAAAAAAAGAAAATCTGTTCTCCAGAAGAAAGAATGGTTTTTAATTGGTAATCCTTTGTTTATAATTATAAAGTGTCCAACATTTTGGCTAGGCTAAGCCACATTGCGTGAAGAAGTATTGTCTTGAGTTGCATATAAAATATATATTATAGCTAATGCCTATAAGTAACAAAATTTCTTTTTATAAATACTTGTTATTAAAACGTAAAAATGAGGGCAATAAAATCATAAAACTAGCAGCTTGGACACACATGGTTTAGATGGTATGCCATTATCCTTAAAAGTCTACTTTGTTTCTTTCCCCTCCTCCTTCTCCTGCCCCCTCACACTTTCTGACTGAAATGAGAAAGGCAAATTCTGTTTTCT
Organism: Oreortyx pictus; assembly: GCA_036925125.1. Taxonomy (NCBI): domain Eukaryota; kingdom Metazoa; phylum Chordata; class Aves; order Galliformes; family Odontophoridae; genus Oreortyx; species Oreortyx pictus. Next base: position 35,453,618 of record JAUPFR010000005.1, read on the forward strand.
CCTTTCAGTAATTCTAATACTTCAGATGCAAGGAACATTGATTTGTTGCAGCACCCATAGCAATATCAGAATTTGGTTCTGGTAGCTGACAGAGATCTTAGAAGTGTTACTGCTCAAGCTGATGATTCTTCATTCCCAGTTTGTATATTCGCTATTCCACAAAAGTTTTCTTCACTGAAATTTAATCAAGTTCGCAGCAATTGTTTTGAAAACTTGCCTCCTAGATCTATAAATCTCTTTTCCAAACTTATCCACGTCCCTCCAATGTGGTTAGAACAGGACCAGCATTTTAAGAGCAGTCTTTGACTAGTGTAAGTAGTAGTCCATCTACAGGAAGCTTGCAACATTGTCCTCCTCCCTCTTCTTTGTTCATGTATGTCTGCACTTTTCCAGCATGCAAGTAGCGTTTAGTTTTGACTAGAGAGCATGGATTTTAGTCAAATATTCCTAGAATTTCCCAAGTCAGTTTCCCTGACTAGGTACAACATCATTATCTTTGTATAAATTCTTTGTTTCCTTCATTGCAGATGACTACCCCACCTTTCTACACTGCAGTATCCAAACCAGGTAAAAAAGAACTTTTCCCATTCATATTTTGCATTGGAGGTCTCAGGAAGCTTTCAGCTTGTGAAACCACATTACTTGAGGAGAAAATAGCATACAGACTGCTCAGGTTTCTTGTTCTTTTTCTGAGTCCTACAGAGTCCAAGCTAAAAAAACTTTACTGTGTTTTTCCTCCACTACTGTTTCCCAAAGAAACCAAATACATTTGGCTATTTAAAAAACAAAAACAGTGATTTTGGTATGCAATATTACAAAGTTGAATATGAAACCATATTGCTTTAGTCTACACAACATACCAGTGTATGGTGCATGAGAAGTGTAATACTGTCAAACTAAATCTTTAGAATCAAACAGCAGAGCTTCGCAAAAGCTGTGTATGCCTTTACAGCTCCACCTTCTTTGGGGACAATGGCGCCCTTGCTACAAGTAATCACCAGTTACAGCCACTGAAAGTACCTAGAAAAAACTGTGTTGACACAGAACCAGTGTAAGCCATATATTATACTACCACTTAAAAACTCAGTCTCTTAGATGGAAGAATCTACTTTCCTAAGCAATTATACTTGGTTATTGAGAGTACGACAACAAGCCCCGTCTACTCAGTGACTCAGTTTTTTCTCCCCAGTTCTGACAGTGTTTTGTCTGTTCGCTTTACTCTGAAAAACAGTTATTCTTTCCCTAATGTATTTTGACTTGCTGAGGAAGATTCCTTTTCAAAGCCATTTTTAAGGACTCCTTCCTTTTCTGACTTACTTTTTCTACACAAATTCTTCTGGGGCGTTTTGGAGTCGGTATTTTTTTTATTCAGTATACATTTCAATCTAGAAATTATTTCCCCATCAGATCTTGCTTCCAATCAGGAAAACAACAACAAAAACATTTAGTGTAAGCCTCTATTTTCTTTAGTAATAAAAACTGGCAGTATCACTTTTTCCACTAGTAAATTAACTTCTGGGCCACATCCTTAAGCATCCTAGAAGCATCTTCCTCAGATAATTAGCATACTATTTCAGTTTAAGTGTGACTTCCTAAACTGATCTTACCCACCTTGACTTTTCCCATTCAGCTTCAGGATCTAAACCACTTTTCTCTCTTCATTAATGGCAAGTGACATTCCAAATTCAGCTTATCTCTAGTAAGCTATTTCTTTCAATGCTAACCATTCACATACACTCCCTACTTCTTAGAGGTCAGACTTTCTTTGACTCTATTTCCCATTAGGAATCATCTGATCATACACTCTTTCTGGAAGCATTAAGTCTTCGGTTTACACACTTTCTCTCCTACTTGAAAACTAATACTGAAGGATCTTCATGTAACACAAATTATGCCATCGAGCCAATTCCTACTCTGTGCAATTATTTTTATTTTTAGAAAAAACAAAACAAAACAAACCCATCGAATGTTAGGTTCCCTTTCCATACCTGCCTTATGTTTATAAAAAGCTTTTCATTTGAGTGCTTTCATTTGAAAACTGTAATCCTCCATTACTTTCCATCTGATACCATAGGTACTTAGCAATTCTCTCTCAAAGGTTCAGAATTCAAAGTCAAGACTGCTGAAAGTGTACAGAGACAAAAAGAGCTGCAAGATATCTGTTGATATTTATATCAACTTAATAAAAAAAAAAGCAAAACAATCAAGAGGCTTTACATCAGCTCAGTGCTCAGTGGAATTAACAATGTTTCCATTTCCCTTTATGCATCTTAAAAACTAGCAGTGCTCAGAATGTTACTGCCAACACAGTCATTTCAATAACTATTATTCTGATTTATGAACACCTACTTAATAGCATCAATTTCCGTAAAACTAAGTTGTTCTTTCTCATATCCTCTACAAATCTGTGTAAGAAATGCTTGTTTTTAAATAGCCACAATCTGAAAAAAAGAAAAAAACCAAAAACCTACAGTCCTTCAGTCAAACCAATTTTTTGATGCTCTAATGTGTAAATTCCTGGCTATATTTCTTCTGGGGGCACCGCATTATTGCATTATTTAACAAGGGTGATATGACAGAAACAAGACTGAAATGTGCTGTTTTGGAAACTGTATGCCCATCTCAAAAGACTATCTAATTGTCCATTTCTTCCTCATTGTGATACAGTCACAGTATCAAAAAACAGAAATATGAACACATCATCCTACTGTTATCAGAAAGAAAATGTTCACAAAATGATCTTCACTATAATTAATACGATAATTTGCTTAATGTTAGGAGACATCTCCAAGTTTTTGTTATACAAGATGGAAGGCCTGACTGTCAGTACAATTCTTTCCAACTATAAAAGATGTAACAAGCTTTAATAATCAAGTACACAACGCTGGCTCAAACAGTGTTCAGATATTGTTGCCAAGGTCTATAAGGATCAACTGTAGAATGACTGACTAATGAACAATAGAAAATGTGCAAATAAGAAAAATGAAGAAACCAATAGTTAACTGAAAGATTAAGTTATATGATTACAAATATTTTGTGTGGCTCAGTGTTGCTTATTGAAGTTACACAATCTTGAAAGGACTAGAAAGATTTAAGATAATAATATCATTTTTCTTTTTTACTCTCAATACTGAGACAGAAATGAATACTTCTGTGTTCCCTATAAGCAATGATATAATGAGCCAAACAACTCTTACACAAAGCCTTCTGTCTAAACTTTGTAAGTCTACTTGGCTTCACAAAGCAGAGACGTCTGGAATAATTGGGGAAAAGAATTTCACATGACACACTTTCAGGAACTACTTCTGATTTTCACCAAGAACCTGACAAAGCTTGATACAGCCCTGTAAACCCACACGCTGGGACAGAAAAAAATTTCAAGAGCAGATTAGTGACTGCTCAATGACTTAAAGAAGTGTTATAACTACATAAAATTGACAAAGAGAAACATATTGAAAAGTTGTTAGGCTAATTTGTACATGTATAGGACGAGCGTTCTTTGAAAGTATGTGAGCCGCTGTTATTACTTCCTTACTAAAGTTAAGTATTCATCCCGAGTTAACAAGACCAACAAATCCTACAACTCAGGCTAAAGCTGTAGCTGGTTCTATTTTACCATGTGTGAAGCTATGTAAATGCTTTCTCTTTGCTCAAGTGTGCACTCCTCTGACATTTCAGAGGAAACAATGGCACCCCCCTGGGTCAGGCTGCAGAGAGTTTGGATTTGATATTGTTTGTGGGACACCATTCTCTTTATCACACAATAGGGTTTCTGTTTCTCCATCAGTTCTATTGTGTTAAAACACACCGCTTTTTTAGAAACTATGTTTTAAGTTACAGCCTGTCAGGCACCCTAAGGCATCTAGACATTGAATGCTCTATAAATTCAAGGTTATTACTGTTCAGTATTGCCATAAATGAGTTAGTCATCTTTTGTCATAAAGCAGCAAGAGAATGGACTGAAAATACAATGCAGCTGTATCTTATTTAAAAAGCGTGTCTTTCAAGAGGTACAAGACATTAACATGCCCTTTCCAATATTATACTGAAGTCTGTCCAAGCTACAATAATTCATCACAGAAAAGCTGAATGAAATACTGCCACCATAGTTAGCCATGGTTGTACAACTTGGCTGTGGCCAACCTGCATGCTAAACATGCTTCATTTGGACAAAACAACCTGCACAGTCACAGGCAACAGAGTGACTAACGTGGTTTTACCCAACCTGTGTCTAAGTAAGATTATTCTTGCAGCATGAGGATACTCTAAACAAGGAGCAGGAGAGAGGAGACACTCTATGCATAGTACTCAGTATACAGCCCCTAAAGTCCTGCTTGTCTAACCAGTGGCTTTTGGAACCTATTCATCCCACTCCTCACATAGCCACAGACACACATTTGTACACCGAGCTCTCAGCAAATAACAGCAGAAGCACAGTCTCCATTTCCCTTCTCACGATTTCTTAGAAAGAGACCATCATTTCTCAATATGGAGTCATTCTATTTTGTCATTTGTGCAACAGTCTTTTGACAGCGCTTTGCTTCCATTTAGTTTGCAAACTGAAGTAAGTTACTGGGTAGACGTGTATAATAACTAACCTTGAACAATGACAAAAGCTATAAGAAAAAAAAAAAGAAAATTCTAAAAGATTGGAAGCAAAACATTAAGCAGACATAGATGACACATTCGTTCATTGCAAGGATTTCAACTCGTAATAGCCCACGCTTGGTTGAATGCAATTAATCTAACTAATACTCCTGGGTTGGCTTTTGAAAATTTGTTATTAATAGTTATTGTTATATCAGATTAAAGTCACATAACAACTCCCTCATGCAATAACCAGATGGCTATTTGATCCAATATATTCCTACGATGAAAGCTATTAGCAAGAAGAGATAATTAAAAAGGTTTCAATAAACCAACAGAAGTAAACCTGAAGTACTTACTGCATAAGAAATGTACTACTTTGAGAAATCTAAGAACCAGTTGCTACTGATTATGGCATTTGTGGTATCATCTCACAGTATTCCCCCCACCATTTCCAGGTCACTGTTAACTGCATAATGGAACAAAACAAACAGAATACTAAGTATCATAAACGAAGACATTTCTGGTTTTCAAACACAGATATTGAGTACTACAGCAGCCCAGAGTCAATAGGACTAGGGGTAGCTTGAACTAAAGTCAAAGGCAACTCATTCTTAGCCAACTCTAAGTATCCCTTTTTTGACATAGATCACATACTAACAATTTTCTTTCCCCTCTCTCCCCAACATTTTCTTCCCACAAAAGTGAAGACAAGGATATAGAAAATAACAAGTGAGCAAAATTCACATTCAAATGGAGAGAAGGAACGTAAGTCATCTCCAGTTATTGTGACTAGGCTGAGTAACCTTCAAATGTGTACTTGCTCACTCAGCTTACACCCACTGGTCTTGTTCAAGGAACAGATATTTGAACTGTATTAATCTTCCAGGGAGTACACGTGCAAAAATACAGCATGGAATTATTAAAAAGGCTGCATGTTTGATACTTTTGTGTTTTGTCAGAAAGGTCATTGTTTGAGATGTTTTCATTAAAAGGAAATATGTCTCTATTCTTTTTACTGTTGTTTGGTTGTTTATTTCACATATATTCCTCCTCCTCCACACCATTAATTGTCATCATGTTGTGAAGTAACTCATTCATCTCACAGTCATGAAAGTAGCTAGACTGCATAGATTTTACAACTACTTGTTACACTAGCGGTTACTTTACAGATGCATAAATTTCACTGTAACTTCTCTGATATTATTAGGAAGATTTGGAGAGAAATCAGATGAAAACTATATTCAGTGTTGTAGGAAATATTAGTTCAGCAGAGAAAGATGTGTTATACTTCTTAGCAGTCTCCCCTCAAATTGCTAGCCATTAGGTCTTTCTTTTAAATTTGATCTAAGCGTCGACATGAGGCAGAACTGTATTTGCATAGGAGGTCTACTACAGCAGCACCACATTTGAACAGAATTAAGCACCCCATGCAGAACATATTGAACTTTCCCTCTTCATCGTGTACGTGCCTCCTAATTAGGAAAGATCTGCAGCTTGGACAAAAACAACAACAAAAAATAAAGCCCCTACAGAAAAAGCCCCAATTCCAATTGAGGTACAAGGCAGGCATCAAAGGGACTGGAGATGTGGATAGCTTTCAGAGGATACAGATGGAAGGATGTTGTCTTCCCCTCATGATATTCTAATACGCTTTTCTACCTCAAAAGACAAGATAACAGTACCTAAATATTCATATTGCACGTTTAACATTTGTCACAACTTTTTTTTTCTTGTTTTTCCAGAAAAACAAAATATCTCTGTTAGGGGCTGAGACAGATGACACCCAACTTACTTTTTTAATATGTATTATTTTCCTTTAAAGAAGTCAGTTGAGACAAGTAGGCCTCTCTGCAGAAGAAAGTGCACGGCATCTACATTTGAAAGCTACCGGGTATGCTTCAGAAGCAAACAGCAACAAGACAGGTGGTTGCAGTGCAGGCTCTTGAGATGGCTGACAGCTGTGGGAGAATACAGAAACAAACCCCAGTAGCAAAGAAAAAAAAAAAAAAAAAAAAACTGATAGGGGCCAAAGTGGACTAAATCTACTTCAATTGCTAAAGCCACAGAGCTGACTGAAACCAAAGCTGGAAGCAAAGACAAAGGGAGCAGCAGGAGATTGGTTTATAAGCTCTTCCCCATGTCTAGTCTGCCTTTTCTTTCTTGTCTGTGCTATGAGTTTGTCTGGTGTAGGCTTTGTTCAAGAAAAACCTGAGGTTTTACAGGATCACAGAATATCCCAAGTGGATATGGTTCACAAGGATCATCATATTCAAACCCTGCCTTCACACAGGACCACCCAAAATTCAAATCCTATGTTTGAGAGTGATGTTTGAACTCTGGCAGCTCAGGGCCATGCCCACTGCCCTCTGGTGAATAACCTAACTCTCAGCCTGTCTTTTCCCTTACTCAGCTCCATGCTGTTCCCTCGGGTCCTGAGCAGAGCTCAGCACTGTCCCTCCGCTCCCTGTGAGGAGCTGTAGGCTGCCGTGAGGCTTCCTCTCAGCTTCCTCTGCTCTGGGCTGAACAAACCAAGGGACTTCAACCACTTGCCCTCCAGACCCTTCCCCATCTTCACAGCCTTCCTTTGCACTCTACTAGGTCCTTCTTTTACTGTGGCACCCAAATTTGCCTGATGCATCCCAGAACACTGCTGGCCATTTTAGCTGCCAGGGTACACCAGCTGAGGGAAGAAGTCCTGATAGACTTACCTAAGAGCCCTGCTCGGGGCTTATTACTTTTTCACTCTAATGAAGGTATTTTAGTATTTTACATAATCACGACAATACTCATCTACTACATGCATTATATTAGTAGTGCATTTATCAAGCTGTACTTCTTGGAGAAGGGAGAGTGAGTGACAGTTTCACGTGTTGTGTGTATGTACTTATACCAGAAACAGCAATGATCTCAGAAGCACTTCCCTCACACTTTAGTATAAAATCAACATGAGGATCTGGTAAAAAGTATGTCATAACTTTCTAGTCTTTCCCACTTCTCTCAGCCTTCACTCAAAGTAGGAGCTGCTGATCAAAACCTCCAGACATGGTGCCCTGCAAAGCATGCTGTGAATGCTAGACTGAGTAATTATACAAATCAGCTGTAATGCTGAGTGCACAAGGCTGAAGGAAAATGATCAAACACCCCAAACACAATGAGAGAAGGGGGTTTGACAGTCAATACCAACAGGTAACCTGCAACTGAATGAGAGTTGTAACTCACTTCAACCTAATGCTCAAACCAAAGCAAAAGGCATTGTATTTTCTTCATGTCGTTTGGGCCAGTTCCACCCTCCCTGATGAGGGCATGAGACAAATTACCCAGCACTAAGTCACCAATTACAGAGGAAACAGAACCAGTGCATTGTCTATAACTGTCACGTGTCATCTGCCTGCTAATTGTATTGCACTGGCCATTGTCATGTGTTGTCCTCCTCAGCAGCCAGCTACACCGTTTGAACAAAAGAGGGTGAAAGAACATAAGGAAGCCATTAGAGGTTAGGAGTCGTTGCCCAACATTACTCAGAAAGGGATCTGAAGAAACATAATGGAATCACTCATGAGCAACTTGTCTGACGGGTCAACATCTGCAGGCAGCCTGCAGCCTCTCCCGCTCTCGAGGCAGGCCATACCAGCTCTTTAGAACAGCACAATATATGAGCTAGTTCAGTGTACCTACCCATTAGTCTTAAATATGTCACCCATTAAAACAATCTTTTGTTCAGTGAAAAAATGGCTACAAAGATACAGTACTCACGAAAAGAGAAAACAGGAGGAACAATGCCTCACTGTTAAACTGTGGAGAGAAACGTATGCCTCCAGCTTCTAATTATAATGCTATGTGGGGAAAAAAAAAAAAAAAAGACCTTGAAGTAATGTATTTGTATTTGTTTCCCATTCAGCCTCCCAGATGTGTGATAGGCAATTGAGGAGAATGAACAACAGTAATAATAATGGGGACAGACTGCAGCTGGCATACGCGTGGGTGTGTGAGAGGAAAAAGTAGCAAGAGTGCCCATGGCCTATGTGCAAGTCCTGCCTACACTCAGCCATGTTTTCTTCCTTGTGTCCTCAAAGTATAAACTAACTCATCATCTTTGTGCTGGAGAGTAAGACCTAATTACAGGACAGAACAAAAGCAAGGTTCACACTTAACTACTCAAAACACCCACCAACATCACCTTGGCCTGACAGTAAGTTACTTGGCTTTGAGATAAAAATCTCCCTTTTTAATAGCCATCCCATTTGTCTATAAAAAGTGAATATTTACTCAAGATTCACACCTGTTCTCTTTCGGTTTTTCATAGTAGATGTGCTCAGTAACAGAAGTTTTCAGAGGAGGAGAGGGTACCTTTTTGAAGTGCATGATAAACATTTATCTACCTCAAAAGGTATCTTAACTACAATTTTCAGCAGGCAGAAATATACCATAAAACAGTAGACTATCAAGATATGCATTGATTGCAAGATCAGAATGGCAATTATGCATTCATTATTCAATTATGATTACAGTGAGATAAATAATTCTGTTAAATGGGCAGAGATTTATCACTGAAGAGCAAGTTTTACTGGAAAGAAATAACTGGCTGCATTCAAAAACCTATTCATGTTATTTATCTATCTGTTCACTTGAACTTGCATTTAAAAACATTTTTCCTCTAAAATAGATGGTTTTAAGAAGTAGTGTGATAGGGGAGGGAATACGTCCTGCATATACTGATGTCAGCATTAGTTGCTCATGCAAGCTAACCAATTATGCAGACCTTAGAGAAGCCTTTAAAAGCATTCTTGTAAAAAAAAGAAAATAATAATTTGGAACCACTGAACAGCTGAAATGGAGAATTTGCATCTCCAACATAATTAACAACACAAGCTTATAAACCAGTCTAGATACTTGTTTAGAAGACTAAACCATCTCCAAACCGTACCAATTGCTATCTTAACTTTTCACAGCTTCACTGAAACTCTAAAAAAGCTCCAAAACCCATACCATACTCAAAGGCAGCGAATTAAAGGCTCTCCTCAAAAACACTACTGGGGAAAAAGTTTAGTATGGAAGTGAATGAAAAGCCTAGCTTCTCCTCTATACATACAGATATACAGGTAGAACCTACATGGTCAGAAGCAGCTGCAGCAGCTGAGCAAGAGAATGCAACTTTTGCCAGAGGGCATCTTGAAAGAGGCAGGGATGGGGAAATCAAGCAGAGATTAGAGCACTGTAAGTGTCAACAGAAAATTACACAGAAAAAAAAAGAAAAAAAAAATATTATACTCTGCAAAAACTTCTTAATCTTAGTTTATATTCTGTAACACCCTGTTTCACCTGAAGTACTGAGTAATCCCAAGTTTAGAACAGCACAGGTATCAAATAGGCATGAAGAGATCAGGAACAAAGTTAAACCAGTGATAACTAAACATCTGATCACTTTCCAATCAGTACTCTGCCCTCCCTCACCCCACATCCAAAATGCCCATAATTTTTCTTATAGGTTAAGCAGGAAAAATGCCTTCTCTCTCAATCTGGTGCAAAGCAAAGAAAGAAAGACAGTATTTCTGATTTGTGATTTACATTAGGCAGTCCTATTCCTACCTTATGGACATTCATACTCTTCATTGACAGACTCACAAGACTGAGAAGTTTTGACAATTAAAATGAGAATTCAGATCTGGTAGAAAGGTATGTGTTGTAAGATTAATAGATAATAATAGTTTATTAAAACTAAGCCCTTGAAGCAGAAAGGTACAGTTACTTCAGCTGCCTGTTGCTACATACAGTTCTTTTAATAAAGTAAGATAACTAAGTACAGGCCTTGTTATTTCTAGTAGGTGTTTTCCTGGTTATTAATAAAAATGGAGAGCTTTCCATGTAACATGAGAATCACTCCATCAAATTCCTTGCCTGCATTGCTTGCCTGACAACTAGAGTACCTAGGGCAGGTTTTCCAAGAGTGTTCAGGGATGGCTAGATCCTCCTGTCCCTTAAATGAGTAGGAATAAGTTTGATGAGAACTAGCACCTTCTAGAAAATCATCACCTGAAGCTACTCTAAATATACCTAGCTTCATTCATTGTAGTTGAAAGATGATCTAGCACCTGTGTGGCCTTTTCATAAATTTCCTGTATTAAACCCATTTATACAAGTACCGACAGAGTCAAAACAGAAATCTGTCAGTTTCAAGAGGAGGAAGATTTTACTTCAGCCTTTTGAGATTGCTTCCCAGTGATGCTTATGGGCTCTGCCACGTACAGGTGTGAACATTTTCTCTGATGACACAACAAAAGCTAAGACAAATTTTACATTTAAGACAAATTTCCTTCATATTTTTCTATCATACTTCAAGCACTAAGTACATAGCTAGTGTTGTAATTAAGCAAGTAACATGAATGCTAGCAAACAGGTTGTACAGTGTCTATTACGATCAGAACATTCAAGCCTCTGAATACCAGTAGCTTGAAGCAGCCTATGGTTGATCCTTACTACCATAGAATGAACTGCCACGTGAAACCAGTCTTAAAATACAGGCATGGCAGAAATAGACAAAACAGGTAATGAGATCAACATATGTATCAACACTGCACTAGTACCCTCAAAAGATGATAATTAGCTGTATTTTTATTAAACAGCTCGGCTGCTACTTGCTGCTACCTCAGAGAGCAGAAAAAGACCTCTCCTTCTGACAAGCATTAAGCAGGTATCATAGTTTAACCTTCATAACCTGAAAAAACTTTTATATCAAACACAAGTAAGGAAAAGCACCTCTACAAAGTCACTTTTATCTTACCTCCAAGGCAGGAGAGGTATCCTTTACAGCTCGTGTTAAAAGGCTTGTTACAGGAAGCAGAGTCAGTTGACTGCAGCAGTGGGCTCGTAATGGAGCCCAGCTGGAGCCTCCTGGAGCTGAGGTGGAGCCCCACACCCTGAGGAAGCAGCTGATTTTTCCCTATGGGCTTACACTTGGTGCAGATGCTCCAATCAGTGGAAGGGAGATAGAAGCGGATGGAGAAAACAGCCACCTTCTTCAGTGTAGTTTTATTTTGTACCCACACTGCTATGAAATGTCTATGAAAGGAGGAAGGTTGGCAAAGAAAGGAGTTCTTACAGGGTGTTCTTCAGGTTTCCATGGCCTCAAGCAGGGACTGTACTGACGTACTATAGCCCTGTGTATTTTAGCAATATCATGACTTGCTTCCCAGAAGAGGAAGTTAAATTGCTGAGTTGGTTCATTGGCCAAAACTGTACATCCTATTCTGTTGTACTTTCTAAGCAGGAGTGTTTGCGTGAAAGCAGGAGGCAAGAAGTTATGGATAAAAAAATAAAAAAGGCATATAATAGGCAAGAAAAAAAATTCACATTCTTCTAAACTCTTGTAATCACTGGAATGCCAGGAGGCCTTTGTATTAATAGCAAACATTATGAAATGGAAGAGGACATAAAAGAAAATGTTAATATCTCTGAAGTACTCCTATTTTTCCTAACTTTCTGCACCAGGGCAAGAACTTTATGTGTACTTCAGCATCCAGAATCTTACCAAATATTTTCTTTGTATATGCTGAGACTTTATCTGTACATTTTAGCCTGGACCTGCAAGAATACTTCTGCAGTGAAATTGGAAAGGGAAATGAGTAGAAATAGAGTTAAATGGTTTGCTTAAGTCCATTGTAAGCAATTCGTTTGTGGTTAAGAAGAATGCAGAATACAACTGGGAGGAAAAAAAAAGAAGCCAAACAGCCTCCCTCTCCCAAATATTAAAATAAATTCTTGGCCAAAGAAACAACTGGAATTTACGATACACATTATTCATCAAATGCTGTCAATCCACATTGTCCTTGTACTCTCTAGAGAGCCTCATGTTTTAAAGCCTAAGTCCTGAATGGGATCTGCTTAGAAGGACCCTCTGCTAACTTCCAGCCACAGCAGGTCCCTATGCAGACACAGAGCATACTGTTATAGACAGGGACCCAGCTGATATAAACTGCACCAGGTAACTACTAATAAAGTCAATGCAAGCACCAGGGGAAACTATCAGAATTTGCTTTGAGAATAGACCTCTGGACCAAAACTCAGCAGTTCAGCATTATTTCTTTGTTTACTAATTTCATTCACTGTGCCAAGAGTGAGTTTGTTTATTTCTCTGGGAAATGGGCTTGCACTTCTAAAGCAGACAAAAACACAGCAAGTAGACATCACACTATCCAACCATTACATTACTGGTGCTGGATGAACAGAATGATGAAACGCACCTGTGTCTAAACTGGGTTTGAATTCTGTTATTTGAGAGGTTAAAGGAAGTTCCACCTGGAGTAACTCTGTAACCTCAAGTGCTTGTTGAAAGCAGCTTTAAAACCTGAGCAGGACTGTTGGCCAGATTAGCACCACTGTGTGACAGTCTGGATTTGGAACTAAATGCTGCACTCACAAGTACAAGGTCTGTTGCTGATTTTATTAGTAGCAGCATTTTATTTATTTATTAACAAGATAAAAATGAGTACCACTTGTGGAAAACAGAGAAGCTGGTATCTCTAACACTGCCACATGCAGGATGCAATGGCAGGCGGGAAGTGACTGTGCCTAAGGATCTGTCAAAGACCAATACTGCGCTAATAAACACAATATTTGACAGTGCCAATCCTTTAACCTACAGTAACAGCCTTTTATAGCGTAGACCAGCTTTCAGCCTCAAGTTTGCTATTCAGCACAAGCAAGCGTAAGCAATTTGCTTTACTGAAATGCATCTTCAGTTCTCAACTTTGAAGCCACAGTAATCCAATATGCCTTTATGAGGAGCTGCCATCAGCGTGGGCCACCATGCACTGCTTCCCCATAGTCCTGCGTCTTCCTCAGCTGCAGACCCCAGCGCAGCATTTGTTCTCAGTGAGACATACACACCAAACTCCACTTATCCCTTTGTTTCCAAGCTCATGTTTCAATTTTATCACTTCTCAAACCCAGTACTTAAAAATCCACAAATACTCAGCCTAAAACTTACCCATTAGATACCTGTAACTTCAAAATCCACCTCAGTCACCTCCCACTTAAAGCTAGTTCGTGTTTTCCACACACATTCTGGTGCCCTTCTGTCCCATCCTTAAAAAGACTGCATCCCTCAGGTCTCTCTCAGATCCAATTGACTTCATTAGGACCTGAATGATAATGGGATGATCAGTAGATGTGATACCAGTATGATCTCACTTTCATCTAGAAAAAATAAAGCTAGATTGGGAAAAGAAAAATTCCAGTAGGAGAAAAATTCCAGTAGGAGAAAAGACATTTTTCTTTGTAAATGTAGCATTCAGGTATAGAAGGTTAATACATTTTGTAAAAAGTTTTCATTTTGTTACCTAAGTTGAACAGAAGTTACTAGAAAGGCAGGAAAGCCAAGTTAACTGGATAAACAGCCAACAGAGAAATCTGGAAAAATGGAACACATGGAGCTAGAATGGCTGCAAAACACACATTTTCAAGTGAATACTGTAATATTATCAACAAGAGGACTACCATTCTCTGACATACATACATAAATAAACAAACAAATCAATAACAGCACTACTGTAATGCTTACAGAAGTGCAAGTATTGCCTTTACCTGAAGGACTCAGTAGCTTTTTGGATAATGAAAGGTGGGGAAAGAATATCCTTTGTAACCACTGAGTCAATCAGACTAGTCCCTGAGGGATTCCTACATGTAATGACTGCTCACCTGTGCCCTGTAAACATAATCCAGCAGGTTTACCCTGTGTTACTGAAGTCATCAAGCTTAAGAGATCACAGATGTTTCTGAAGAAGGTGCAGGGATTGTCTCCAGGGAAATCTAAATTTCAATTTTTAGGCATATTATATAATCAAACACAACAGCTTTTTTCTTGTCAGACTTTGTAATAGAGCATTTGCATCTTCAAGAATCACAACAAACTCTATGTATGGAATGAAGCAGGAGCTTGTACAGCCATGAAACCCTGCTGCTGCCTCTCAGTCTTCAGACTGAAATCACTGGGGGCAGCAGAAGGGAAACCTTGATGAGCTCAGCACCAAGAGGGAAATGGGAGAACATCTCCACAGGAATCAAGTTTCATTCTCCCCTGTGAGAAGCCTAAGAGAAATCTGCTTTCTGCAGGTTTGGGTGTCTTTCTCTTCAATTTTCCCCCTCATTCCCCAGTTTCTTCAAGTGTATTATCAAACTCCCAAGGGGACTACAAACACCAGAAAAGTCTGACAGATTCCTAACGAAGAGACCTGATATCCGTAGCCTTACTGCACCCTGCAGTTTGCACTAATGCATACATAACATGAGACCAAGAAAAAGTCTCAGTTACCTGTCCTGAGGCCCTGAACCACATTATAGTATGAGGAGCAATGCAGTGTGTATCCTGCTCTTAGCCACTTGAAACAGGGTTGCTCTAGTTGCTTCTGAGAAGTGTGTTTCCCATTAAGCAGCTCTATACAAGTTTCTGAGTCAGTGAAGGTGACACATGGAAAAATAAAGAAATAAGGAAATTTAGAAAAGATGAGATTCAGACAGTTAATATTTTAAAGAAATCTACACAATGAAAATAACTGCATCTTAAATGACTCTTTTTTTCTTTTTTTTCTTGGCAATACTATTCTTGTCAGTGGAAAAAAATCCTCTCCATTTATTATTGCTGTGGTCAAAATCAGCAGCATTCAGAAAGCAAATATTTTCAGTGATAATCTAACAAAAATAACGTCTGGTTCCCCGATGTGTTATTTGTTTGAATTGTACGCTTGCTCTAACTCAGACTGCGAACTTCTAAGGAACACTAGACATCAGAAGTACTTGCAACCATGACAAAGCGGGGCGTTTTTTTTTTATCTGGGACAAAGTTCTTCCATGTTGTCCTGTTCCTCTAGTGCTCCTATCAGAGCAGACATAGAGCATGTCACAAATGCCCCTCTTCCAATGCCTCTCTTGCAGATTTTAACCTTTCTCTCTATAACACCAGTAATTCTTTCTCACGGACTTTAGTCACCTTGCTCCAAGAGATGAAGAAAACAAAAAATAAGGATGTGCTAACTGAATTCAGTTCAAGTTGCAGCATGCCTCTTCTCTCTCTAGCTCCGTTCTCTCCCTTAAAATGTCAAGAAAAAAGAAACACTATGTAATCTAATCTTTTTCTTTTTTAATTTTCTGTACAGGAATATAACATTATGGCAACTTTGTACATGAAATACATACAGTATTTAAATGTGAAGATCAGCTAGGTAAGAATTTACATTAGCAATGAAACTCATTCATGTGCAGTTCAGTTAATATTTAGTTTAGATCTGTATTTTAATGGGGAAAGATTTTAATAGTTTACAATCATAGAAACATAAGCATTTAAAACAAGACTCTATAAAATAATTTACAGAAACTCTACCATCTACACTGAGAGAAAGGGTGTATTCCTGTGTGTTCTGTGTGTAACAAGGTGGATGAATGATTTATCTCAGCCTTTAAAGTATAAAATAATTTAGAAGCAGTTCATGCAATGTGGAAGCGAAGGAGTGTCAGTTCCTGCAAGGTTTCATGCTACCTCAGACATCTACTGAGCATCGCATGTGGGTCACCAGACACATGATAGTACAGCTGTCAGATGCTGCCAGAGAGCACCGGCCTCAGTTCCTCCAAACAATTACTTATGTAAACATAAATATACAAGTTGATATCTTTTCTACACAGTACAAATACAGGCCACAACTTCTCAGCTGTGCAAGTAGTCAATCTGTATACTGGGAAGTAGGATTATGTTCAGAGTGGAGTTCCATATATCTCTATTTACAGGTGCACTAACAGAACTTCCTTGTTTTCACCAGTTTGCTCTGGTATTTGACAGAGTGCCCTCCATGCCCAATGACATACACGTCCAGCAGGTAGGACTTGCCAGACTGCAGGCCCCTAATTGTCTCTGTGGTAACTGCTTTCTGTATATTCTGGCTGTGAAAATATTTACAGAGAACTTTTTCCGATTTCTTCCTTGTATCTGGACCCAAGCACTGGTTCTGTTCTCTTTTCTTCTGCTCCTCGCTGTAGTTGTCATCCACCTCCTTTTTGTAGATGCAGAATTTGTTTCTCTCCTGCGTGCCGAGCCATGCCACTGTGACTGAAGAACACGTGCGGAGTTTGTCAAAGGCTTTGATCCTTGTATCTTCAGGAAGAGAAGGAAATAACTGCTTGTTAGGCCTTGTTGTTGCCAGAATCTTCAGCACAGAAGCACCTTTTTTGCTCCCTTTCAGCCTAATTAGATACTTAGCTTTTGCTTTCCCTCGCAGCTGAAACTGCCGTACTCCTTCCACGTTTTGAGACAAGAGTAGTTTGCCATCTCTTCTAACTTGGATCTGAACAGCATCAAGGCACGAATGAACAGAAAAGGTGACCTTCTGGTGAGATGAAACAGGAGCAAACCGTAGAAATTTGGCTCCCTTCCTCTTGATGAACACATCCGTAACTTTGCCGTCTTTCAGCTCAACTGTTTTCTGCTTGGCCTCCTCCTTTGTTCTGGCAAAGGTGCCAACATATGCGGTGCTCAGGTTCGTGTCAGTGTTTACTGCAAACATGTCAAAGTAGTACTGTGTGCCAGGCTTCAGGTCAGACACTGTGAAGATGTTCTTGTTCCCAATACAAACTTTATGCAGGTCAACTCTTGGCTTTGAGGATGTTTGGCGCCCAAATTTTGATGATGATTTTAGAAAACCACGTTCTTTGCCAGCACTGTTGTCTGCAGGGAAGCCAAAATGGGCAAAGTCAAATGGACTGAAATCCAGGCCTGGTTTTGGAGCCATCATGAAGGCATCATCAGAAATAAGCTTGGCTTCAACAGCACAGAGGCTTTTGAAATTGTGCTCTTTATTGATGACTATGCAATACTGAATTGGCTGTTTCAGCAGTGAGGCTGTGGGACTTGGTTTCCATGCCAGCGTTACTGTTGTACGTCCCAGAGAAGTAACATCAATTCTCGGATCATAAGGTAATTCAGGGTAAGGTTGGTCAGATTCTGGAGTAGTAGTTGCATACACTTTAAAATGTGTATCCTTCTCTGTCGACAGCAAATCTAGTTGGTATAAACCAGAAGGGGAACTAGAGGACACAAAATACTCAACATCGTTTCCTTTGTAAGAGAACAGCTCTGTGCCTTCTTCATTAGTAATCTGCTGTTTCTGTTGCTCAAGAGGTTCTGGTTCACCTAAATTATAAGCAAAGAAATATATGTATATATACATGATCCAAGAATATAAGAAAATTAAACTACAAGAGACACTTCTACATAAAATGCAAATGTGAGATGAAAAAAAGAAAGGTTTTACCTTCTGAGGAAGGTATTACCAATAGTTTTTTCAAACAAAGCTGGGTTTGGCACTCAGGATAACAAAGGCATTAGGAACCACACCTGACTGGTGTTACCACAGTCTTGCAGATGGCAGCTATACTCTCTACCAGACATCGCCAAACACCTACCTTGGGTGTGTCCCAGAGAGACTGACCCTGCTCCCTGTTTCTGGGCTTGGGTCCTCACCTTTGGCCCTATGAGTTACTGTAAAGCTGCCTGCCTAAATACAATGAGGGCCAAAGGTGACTATGTGATCCAGCATAGATGACATTTGGCACTTGCGTGAAAGTCTCTGAAAGTCAGAGTCTGTTCCTCTCCTGAGTAGGAATTATATTGCTGTCTCCAAATAAGCTCCTTGTCAATATACGGGCTCTCAAAGGGGCCAGCTGAGCCCCACAGGAAGACCAATCTTGCCTCTCCTATTCACTTCAGGTTTTGTACTCACTTTTTACAACTCTTTTCATTCTTGCTACCTACTGCTGCTTTTGTGCACGAAGGCAGGACTAGGGCTGAAGATCCAAAGGTCATAGCAATGAGCCTGCTGTGAGACTCAGCACTATGCTGAGTTTGGCTTGAGAAGCTTTGAATCCAGGAGAAAAGCAGGAGCTAGAGGGGTAAAGAAAGATTTGGATGGGTTGTTACCTGAACCTTCTCCACTGGCTTCCTCTGGGAGCTCTTGGACACTCAGTTTCCACTCCAGGGGAGCATCACAGGGTGTCACTGTTACTGCTAGGGGTGTGTTGTCCTCTTCCACCACAAAAAAGTACCTAGGAGAAGGTTAACAGATCCTTAGCATCAATAAATTCTATTAGCACCAACCATCAGGGACCAACTTTACATTATTAAGGTTGACAATGTTGGGGCAACAGAGACAAAAATGTAACTTACAGGCAGTAAGAGGGAATGCCAAAAGGCTAGTTGGTATGAGCTAAGGAGGTGAAGGGCTAAGGCCCTCAGCTGCACAGTGCTGACAAGACATCATGGCACAGGAGCTTTTGGCCTCCTGCCCTCCTCTCCACCAGCTTCACCTTTTGCCCATATGCTAACCACAGACAGTATAAATGGTCACAAAATGGTCACAAAGGCACAAATGAGAGAAACAGGGCCTTTCCTGGAATCTGAGGTTATGCTCTTGAGAGCAGGACATGCTTTCCAACATGTGTTCAGGTGAAGGTCCTAGAAGCACATACATACACATACTCATGGAGAATGGTTGCAATTCTGCTCTTCCCTGAATTCTTTGACTCAGTTCCTGCCTAACCTCAGTATTTTCTGACCCGAGGATTGAGGCTGGGAAGTGGACAATCAGCTTGAGCTGCTCCTTTAAAGCACATTACGAAACAGAAAAGAGCAACAAGTATGGTGGTGTTTGCCTGTAGTTTTTCCTTCCCCTCCCTTTTCCTGCAGACATGGTTAGTGGCCCTGCTTTGGGGAACTTCTGTGGTCTGCGAGGGCTCTGGTATTGTAGCAGAAATCACACAAACTGCACGGACTGTCAGCTGGAAGGCCAGACTGGGATGGAGCTCACATAGTTACTTCACCAGACAGAGTGCCGGCATTTGCATTTCTCTTACTCAGATCCAGCTTTGATTCAAAACACACAACCAATAAAGCTGCTACTTTTCCAAGACCAATGTCCTCACTTAATCTGGGCAGAAATACCTTTTAGGTGTGTCTCGGAAGAGGTAGCTACTAATTTCAGCTCCATCCGGGATGACTGACGAATCATGAAAAAACGCCTTGTCCCGGATCTGCATCTGGAAGAGCTCCTCATCTCTGGTAGGCAGCTTCTGCATCCTGGAGCTGAGCGGCAGCAGCAGTAAGAGCAGCGGGCAGTGGAGCAGGAGCATCCTGCAGCAACGAGAGGGATTCCAGATTGGCAAGGGGTGAGCCATGCACACAACAGGAGCTGCTCAAGAGACTGCAGGGAGGCACAGACAGGGTCTAGTGGTGACCTATTTGTCCACAAACTCAGCTAGCTGCCAACTCACGTGAATCCTATATACTGATTTAGGGCTGGCAAAAAGCTTAGGACAGCTTTCTGCAAACCTTTAGACAAAGATGCATTTCAAGGAGCACAGGGCAGTTTACTAAACAGAAATGAATTTGAAAGGCTTATTCTGCCACTGAAACTCACACATACACACAATGATGTTGCATGCCCTTTATATTTTATAGGAACCTTTGTAGTAACATCACGTGAGCACTGGGAATATGTGTTGTTAGGACCAAACTTGCACTGTTAGAGCATTTGGATGAAGTATGTAAATAAGATTTTTTCATCTTGAGCTGTAATTGAAAGCAAGCCCAAACAGTGGTTTGAAATTGGTATCGCTCCCTCCCTCTAATAAAGAGCAAAAGCCTTGCACATCCTTTGGTCGAGCTACAATTTGGTGTTTTGCCGTAGGAGAGTTTGCTGGATGTGGGATTAGAGCAGATGGAGGGTACAGCAAGCTCACTTTGCTCAGTAGAGTTTGGTTGGGCTTCCAGCAAGTCTTTGAAAAGTAAATATTTCCAGTGAAATTGCTGTTTATAAAAATAGTGAATTAGGAAAATATGTGATATAAGCCCACATGTATTTGAAGCACATTGGTATTAACATGCAATTCAGCAGGGCTTAATCCTCAAGCCTGATGGGAATTGCAGAACACAAAAGCAGTGAATCCTTTACAAATTAGGCATAATAATTCATAATCTCAGCCTTTCATTATTATGTCTACAACTAGGTCAGTAATGACTACGCTAACATATACAGCAGGATGGACTGCAAATCTCCTCAGTACAGCAGATGATCTCACATATAATGGCTCTGGTATGGGGTGGGGGGGAAATGCAGCCTGTTTCTGGTACGAGTACAGTGAATTTAAACCACTAGATGATTACATTCCTAAAAAAAAAGAAAAAGAGTGTTAGGCCATTACCTAAGCTGTGTTAGCCACCAGCTTTGGGGAAAAGCACAATAAAAACACTAAGCTGGAGGGAACAGTTTTATTGCACTTTTTTTCTTGTTACTTGTCCGAATGTGTGGGTATGCCCTGATCCTTACACTGTAGGAAAAGCTGATTACTGCTTCATAACAAACTCTTTCTTTTTACATTTAATATTAAATCTGTTAGGCTATTGCTTTTTCTTTCCCTCACCATGACCTTCCTCCAGGCTTTTACATAAAAACAGTAAATACTGGGCTTGTTGAGAAGTGGCATGATGTAGTTCAAACCGTAATAAAATCACTCTTCCCTTTCAAGCCCTTAACGTAAATATAAGCACATGCCCCCAAGGGAAGCGTCAGTGTCCGCCTCCTTCCCCCTCCCGCGGTTACCTTCTGAAAACCCAGAAAGAGCTGCCAGCCCCGTTATTTATTCAGTGATAACCTCACAACAGCAACGCAGGGCCCCAGGGCAGGGAGGCTCAGTGGCAGTAATTCCCCATCTGCAGGGCACGTAATGCTTCATCTCCATCACTCACAGGTTTTAAATCGCTATTTTGTTATTATTTGAGAGCTTACTTCAGTGTACCTGGCTTTACCCAGGACACGGAGCTGCTATTTGTAGTCCAGTCGTGACCTGGCTCTCCCAGGGTTTGTCAAAGTTTATCCCAACCAGATCCCTACCTAGGTTTTGACAACAGCAGACATATTTTCTTGAATTGAGACCCAAGTGTTGATGCTTATCATCACAGCTAATGACATCTGGCCTTTGGGAGCAAAGATCCTGACTCAAAATGCTGGCTGACTCGAGCCACCCAAGTCAGCAGAAACTCCTTCTCTCAGGGCGCAGGATGAGCTCCGTGTGCTATGCCGTGCTGTTTATTGACTTTTCACGTATTAGCATTGGCCAACAGGGAAGAAATTCTTTCTAACTTAATCATACAGCTACAGCAGATTATTTGGTTAGGTAAGAAACACAGACACTTTCTACAGACAGCGTCCTCTGCGTGAACCCCCTGAAACTGCAGTAACATATATTCTCATAGCCTGCTCCACTGCAGTGTAGCCGTTACCAAAATAAACTACTTCTGATTATAGGACTACCCAGGCTAAGCTTCAGTTCTTAAATAATTTCACTAGCTAATCCACTTTAAAAACTTTGGTAGACAGCATTTCTGTCCCCATGAACTACTGTGGTGCAGTAGAAAGGTAGGGATTTGTCTGTGATTTCTGTATCTAATTGGAAAATCATTTCAGCTTAAAAATAACAAGAGACATTAAGGTTGGTCCCATACTCCCCACACAGGCCAGTATCAGTCCATTTTATATGTGAAATAGCTTGCAAAGCTGTTAACTGTTAATGAAAGACAAACGTTGTATAAGCTTTGTTACTGTACAAGCAAATAGGGTTTTGAGTGTCTTCAAGTTTACATATCCAACCTCACAGGCCTAAAACGGCCTCAGTTTTCATGTGTGACATGAAAATTTTCATGTGAAAGTGGAACATCTAAACAGTGAAGAGGCACTCAAAATTCACCTGTAGTTTTGTGGAAAAAACTTTTGTCAGCGTCAGACCACTCCTTCACATGAGTTTTTGTTTGTTTGTTTGTTTGTTTTCTTTTGCAGTGCATTGGTTAGTTTGGCACAATTTTAAAGTAAAATCACGACAGTTCACTCACACCAAACGCTGGGAGAAAAGCAAAAAGAATTTGTCATTCCATGTTTCCTCCTGGACAAGCTCCTCCCTGAGCTCACTCTTACATCGTCCCCGCAGATTTGCACACTGTGCCCGTGGGCACACGTACAAGTGCTCTGCTGTCCCCCTCCCACAAATGTTTCTTCTTTCTCAGTGCCTTGCAGTCCAAGCCTGTTTTATTTTCTGACTGCATGCACGGGATGAGGCCAGAACCCTGCCCTCCTACACCACCCCTCCTATATGAAAGATGTGAAGTACACTCTGTCTTTTTTGTTCTCCAGACTGTGCCACTTCCCAAATGCCTTTTGTTCCCTTTTCCATAAGTTCACCTTCTTTTCTTTTCCACTCAGAGTCAATATTTTATTGATGTATTCCTGCTGACTGGAGGGATTTGCCTGCTGTTTATCACTGAATTTAAGAGTGAGCCAAAGCAAACAGTCCTAAGTGAAATAATAAGAGCTGCTCGCCTTCTCCAGAGAGCACAAGTGCCCTCTGATGACCCGTCCTTCCCGCTGGCCCCCTCCCCAGCCTCAGCCACCAGCCCAAGGTGACAGGCACAGGCACGTGTAGTCACCCAGAAGCATTAGGAGAGCAGAAGCACAGGCTGTGAGCTCCAAGTGGGATGCAATGGCCTCAAGTGCTTCAGCCTTACCAGAGGTGAGCCTTTTCCTTCTGAAAGGGTAAATAAATCAAGGCAGCAGTCTGGCCACTTTATAAACTTGAGCTGCAAGCCCATAGATGAAAATCATTACACTGGATCAGAGATCTCACAGCAATTCCAATTCCCTCCTTCCCTTTGAACACATTGCATTCAAGCAGCTAGGCTTCCCAGCCCTTCACACATCCCTCTCACACTCTCTCCACGGTCCCTAAGACATCTGCAAACCTAACTCCATCTACACGAAGAACTGCAAATATCGAGGGAGAATGCAACCATAAACCGTAATGGAGAGATCCTCATGGCTCGTGCTACGCATCCTTCACCACTGTCTGCAGATCACAGGGACCTGTGAAGGATTTGCAATAACAAAACAAAACAAGGTCTGGATTTATTTGAACCAAAGGCATCTGGAATAAATGAAACCTAATTAGAGAGAGTGGAAAATGCACGACTGTAATTTAGTGAGGATCATTTCAAGGCACTGCCTGTGACAGTACCTTTCTGTTGCATTTCTTTTTCTTACATACTTGGTTAACATTTTTTCCTCCTTAAGCTCTATTTTTAAACTCTGGGTTTTTGGGGTTTTTTTTTTGGTTGTTTGCATTGCTCACAATTTATCTCATAATAAGTCTGCAGATTTATTAATCTGATTCAAGTCGAGCTTTGAAAATGAAAATGCACTGCCAGACTTCTCTGACTTATTATAGGAACACGTCGAGTTTGCGAGCTTTGCCATTATAACCTTCATTTCCACAGATAAACAACACAAATGTATGTGCCTTGGCACGCAGAGTTATCACCACAGACAATAGCAATTTAAAAGTACCAACCAATTTCAACTGTAATACAATTAATCAGTTTTAATGTGCAAAGGATAAAAAAACGCCTTTGAAATTTTAAGTATTTACTGGAAGTGGGTCAGTTTGTTTTCTTAGAGGGAGACTTGAAGGGAGCAGTGAAGGCATTACATTTAATACTTATGATTCCCTAAAGGATCTGGAAAACGTTTGGTATGCCTTTCATTTGTTGGATTTTTGTTTTTCGTTTTTTTTTTTTTTTTTTTTTTGTCTGTTTGTTTTTCTTCAGAAAGAACGAGCTGCGCTCTGGTGGGCACAATGCTGGCTGAGGCCTTGTGCCTGTAGTCCTCACCTAGGGGACTGGGCCCATTGCCTGCCCTGGGATGAAATATCCATGCCCCACTGCGCCCTTATCCCTCAGCACGAAGGGACACGGAGTGATGGTGCCTCTGAAGCTGTTAGGGCCCAGCCTGATGATAACCTGGGGGGTCACTGCCCAGTCTTTGCAATCCCAACTCAATCCACAGTTCCCCTTTGCTGAAAGTATTGTGACAGTAAAGCAAATGGCAGTAGCATGGGAAACTGTCCAGCTCCACAGAAATAGGGCTGTTTCAAAAAGTTAAGGGTACGTTTTCACTAACTCTTAATGAACAACAGTGGTGATGAACCACAACTTGTGGGAGAGGTTAACTCCGAAGGGGGATTACTGTGAAACATGGAGCTGTCTCAAATTAGACATGTTGAAAAGCAAACATACTCAGGGAGATATGGTATCAAAAATCAAATTTTACATGGAATATTCTGTTTCCAAACTGAGCCGTATTTATTTTTCCACTTTTAGTGGAAACAGATTCAAGCTTGAGACCTCTGTCCCGCAGCACATGGAAGCAGGATGCTTCAAAAACCCAGCAGAGCCAGGAGATCCCAACCGGGGGAGAAGCCTGGCAGCTCCCCTCCTCCTGCCAGCCACTGCCCACTAAACAGCTCTTTTTCACAGCCACTTCCATTCATGCAACCTACAGGTAAGTGTCAAGAAAAAATACAAGTCCCAGAGACCTCTGGCACAGTGTCCAGTTCTCTAGCAGCTGAGGCCTGCTGGGTGCCTGCTCCCACACAACGCTTGGTCCCGCTCATAGGTCGGGCACCAGCAGGCCTCATGGCTGGCACCATTCCTGCTCTAACTCCCCAGCCCTCCCAACGTGCCCATGTAGCTGAGTGTCTTCCACTGAGACCACAAGTGTCTCTCCCACAGGACAACATCGCTACAGCTAGTGTCTTCCACAGGAAACACCAGTTTTAGGCTCCAGACTCAAAGCTAAACTCAAGTGAAAGAGCCCATCATCTCAGCAGGGTTTGAACCCTCGTAGGAGGAATCAGATGGGGCTGAGAAATTTGAGTTTGTATGACTCTAGCCCATTGAAGATAGCTGACTCTGAACGCCACGTAGCTCTGCAACAAATCTTTCATCACAAGATCCTGAGGTGTTTTGTAATGGAGAGCAATTACTGTCCCCTTGTTACAAGCAATAAAAGTGGGGCACTGAATTCCTTGTTCGAGGAAATCCCAATCTAATCCTTCCCTTTAATCACAACACAATAGCCACTTCCCGAGGCCAAGTCCCTCTGCCTGCAGCAGGGCTCTGTGCGTGGGTGCTGCTGCCGCCCCGTAATGGATTTCAGCAAGAGGATTAGTGGGGAGGAGCGCACTCGCACAATTACAGATGACAACCAACGCCAGCACATTGCCGTTTGGTACCAAGTTTCCCACTGCTTCCCTATAATAGCCCCAAATGACATTACAAGCTGCAGCTCCTGCCAAAATCCACATGGGATAAGGATGGCTGGAGCATCAGGGGAGGACGCTGGAATTGTTTGTGTACTGTTTTCCTTCTGCTTTTTGGTAGATGATTAAAAAAAAGGGAAAATCTCTCACTGCTTTGCAGTTCCTTTCACTAGAAACATAGATTCTTCGGCATCCAGAAGAACAGCACACGCATACGAAGTTACGAGCCACAGCCAGCACAAACCCATGAGCTTTTATGCCACCTTTCTGACCTCCAAATTTACAGCTTTCCTGGGAGATCTCCTCAGAAACCCTCATTTTCAGGTAACCATATACTATTTATTAACTGAGGTTCCCAGCTAACAACCACCCCTGCGAATACCTGAGGTGGTACAAAAAGCTGCAGCAACTTCCCAAACACCCAGTGCAGCTGTGAATGCACAGCTGGACAGACGCTGTGGTGCTCGAGCCCAGCAGGCAACCATGATCATCTGTGATGCTGGAAGATGCCTCAAAGTGATGGCACGGCAATAGCAACTCCACAGAGACTTCAGCGGGCACCTGGCCCCAAACACGTTTGCATTTTTATAGTCTGGGAGCAATAGCTAAATTGACAGGAGACAGTGACAGGACAATTTATTTGAAAGAGGAAAAATAGTACTTCTGGTGTGTTCTGTTTTTTCCTGTTTTTTCTGTTTTTTTGTTTTTTTTTTTGTTCTGGTTTTGTTTGTTTGTTTGTTTCACCCTACACTGCTTGCAGTTACCTCACAAATCAGACCTTGAGCAGATTTTGAAGCAACTTTTTTACTGGATTGAGAGTCTAGCCCCATACTATTGCTGAGGGTAATAAAGACTATGCTGGCCCCCCAGAATTTCCAATTCCTTAACTAACATCAGAATCCAAATTTTCCAGTTGAACTTATTAGCCAAAATTGGGTTTCTTTTTAATATAATCTGCTTTAAAGGCAAGCAAGGGGAACTCCACAAACCCTCAGTATCACACCACTCAGGTGCTCTCACGAGAGCTTGCTACATACCACAGCAACACTCACATTCTGTGCCCAATTTTCCCAACCTGGAGAAAGCTTGCTGCAAATGCATAAACATTTGTATAACATTTGAAAATGGAAAGTATGAAATGTAGTGCTCAGGGGATGGATACTGACGTATTTCTACAACGATGCAGCATGGGAGCTGGCAGACCTCACCCACAGCTACATGGGCATGACTTCATCAGCTCCGCTGGCTTCCTCGGGGTTTGGCTTTAAATAAAACAAAACAAAACAAAAAAGGAAAAGAAAGAAAAGGCAGGTTCCTATAGAAGGCAGCTCCATGAATTCATGAAAGTTGCTGGCCCAGGAAGCCAACAGCTCTGAGTCACCCAACTCAACTACTTGCAGTCACTCTGCCAGAATGAAGAATGCCAGAGAAAACCTGAACTTTGCTTCTCTTATATGTCCGACGGTGTTCATCAGTGAGGTTAATTCTGCCCAGAGACAAGCAGGAAGACACCAGCCCTGATTTCCCCATCCTCTCATCAATTACTGGGACAAGCACAAGCAGCAAAGGCACCTGATGTTCAGGAGGAAGCAGGGACCCTCGGGGAGAAGAGCAGCCATACACCACAGCGTGCCTCTGCCAGCAACATTTAGGACCTGCGAGGGCTAAGAACCCATGGGACAGAACTGATTCTCCATCACCATGGACTCTGGCTCCCAGAGATCATTGCACCCTGCTCCATTACCACCATGTCCCCACCAGGGTCAGCAGCAGAGCTGTGATGCAGGGTTTTGGGAACGGCTTCCTGATGGGCAGGCCTCAGCCCCACACCCCAGCTCAGCAGAGGCTGTTTGTGCAGCCGGCAGGCCAAAGGCCGGCCCTTCATCCCACCGCCGCACAGACAGCACATGGCAGGCCAGGCTGCCACGGGTGAGCAACCGTCCAAACAGTCCCCGGCCCTCAGACCCTCCTGGGGTCAGCGTCCCTCCTTTCCTGGTGGGAAAGAACAGGAGGAAGAAGGAGCAGAATGCATCTGGAATTAAGGCACTAATTGTTGACACTTTCTTATAGCCCTGCGAATTCCTCTCCTTAAGTGAGTGGGGATGGGAGTGTGTGCCATGAATTAAGGCAGCACAGCTCCCACCTTGTGCCTGCAGCCCTGCTCCAACGTGCCTGCAAGGGGTGTCTGCACCCTGCTTCATCAATTTGAACTTTAAGTTAGAAGACTTCAAACTCAAGCTCTGCTTTGTCCACACAGTGTGAAAGGGTCTTAGAAACTGCTTATTTTTCTCAGGACGTATTATTTCAACAGTTGTGCTCTAATGCTCTTAAAAGTCCAAGTTTGCCTTGGACTGACATTAAATCTTCCCTGCAAACATGTTAACTCTGCTACAACCTAGGACTGTTAGGTTTTAAATGATTATTCTTCATTACTGAAAAATCAGCCTGAGAGAGCCCCTGGGGTCCTCCTCAAAGAAGGAGATCCTATTAGCCCTACAAATCATACTCAAGTTTAAGTACTACTCAGGAGGCAAAGTCTACAGAGAACTGACAGCAGCTATAGCAGCCCAAGCAGCAGCAGGAACGCTGCTTCCCCGTGCATCCTAACAGCAGCCAGCAGCCAGGACGTCACTCTGCTCAATCTCTGTTTCCAGGCTCCGTGGCAGGAGAAGTGTTTTGGCACTGACAAGGTCAGAAGTGAGGAAGATGCAAAGCACCATTCTTCTCACCCTAATAAAATTACAGCCCCCCTAACGCTACTTTTCCTTCCAAAAAACAAACCGTGTACCAATGCACTTCACTTAATTAGGCTCACAGTGCTCTTCCCCCGCAAGCTGCAGCGGAAGTGCAGCTCTCGCGATGTGTCACCTCGTGGGCGTGCGGGGTCACATTGAGGGGCACTCACATCCGGACCCACAGAGTAGGGAATGATGCGGGAAGAAGAAATTATTGCCTCTCACCTTCCAGGGTGCTCTCAGCAAGGACCGTGGCTCCTTATCTCAGCTGTCACATAATCAGCAAACATCTGTCCCACGACTCCGTTTAATTAGGCCACAGGCAGAGCAGCCACGCAGCTCCACATCAAAAAAAAAAGCCAGCCTCACACACCCTTGTGCATTCCATGAGTGCATCCCTCCAGCAGCACACGCACCTTCTGGTCTGGCAGACCTGGGCACTCAGAGGGCATGGCGTGCTGCCTGCTTGCACAGCACTTACAGGATAAGCACAACCCCCAGACCTATCCTGTAAAACCAACACATTTCAGGCTGCAGACAGAACATCAGCCATCTTGCGCATAGACTGCCGTGTCCTGCCCAAAGCCATCCAATGCAGATTTCAGGCAGCCCCCGTCACAGCTCAGCATTCATCTCTCATCAGCATAGCAGCCATCTCTGTATGTTGCACATCAGAAAATCAATTCTGAAAGAGCAAACTAGTTTTTAATGTTTACCATCCCCATTCTTCTTACTTTATTTCTGCCTTCAGATACGCGCTCCCAAAGTTCAGATTTATTGCCCTGACCCATTTCTCAGTCGACGGGCAAATGCTTCCTCTCCTAATGACATCTCACTGAAGTGTTCAGGCACAACCACTCCTCACCCTCCAGCTCCTCCCAGCAGTGTTAACTCTGTGGAGTAGCTTTCTTGGGCAGCCACAATCAAATCCGGACCTATCAAGGATTTTTGCTGTGGAAGCAATGCATTCTCAGTCACAATGCAAAACAAAGTTTGGGAAAGGGTTTCTGTGGGATTTTTGCTTCTTCTTCAAGAGGATGCTCACTTCTACATACCCAAGAAATTCCCATTCCTCACACATAATTCATTTTTCTCCTTCCCCTCCATCCTGAAGGGCCATGTCCCCATAAACAGCAAAGTGCAGTGCCCCACAGCACTGTCCTGGCTGGAAACATCACACTTAGGGCTCAGTGTGTGCTCCTGTCGAACCCCGTCCCCTACTTTTCCATGGTTTGTAAGCGAGCAGAAAAATGGGAGCCAAGCCCCACTGTCACGTTAACTCTTTATTAGCAGCCGAATGGCAGCAGCTCCATAGTGCCTCACATTAACAAAAGCTACTCTGAGTGAGATGAATGAGAGGTGTACAGCCCTCATTAGACCCTCAATGCAGAAAATAGGCAGCGGGGTTGCACAGAGAGCCGTCACCCAGAGGGTGTCTGCCAGCATGAGTGAGCAAACTGCCTCCTGCAGAAACGAAAATAAAAAAAGTTGAGGAGTGAAAAGACAAATACCCAGCAAACAAAATAAAGCCAGCCCTAGAAAAAGGCAAGGTACCAAAGGAGGCCATAAAACAGCCCCTTGAAAATAGTGAAGTAATGGGCTTACGGTTTTATTATTCACATAAAGTTTAGTGACTTCAAGACAGAGGCAAGGCCAAACGCAACGCGCTATCCCCGAAAACCTCACCGTAACCCAAGCCCTCACCCAGATGTTCTGCAACAGAACCCACCGCAGGAGAGCCCCACGCACCCCGACGCGTGCTTCTGCCTGGCTTCATCCAAACCCGCGTCGGCTCTGCATTATTTTCCTAACAATCTTTGAAAGTGCCAGAGGAAGCATAAAAGCCGGTCTCCTGCAAAACCGTTTGATACCACCTCGAGGTGTAACCACTTGCAGAAATAAATCAGGATTTCTCTTTAATAAACTGTTTATTATGAGCCTTTCGGAACATAAATCGCAGAAGACGAAGCAGAGGCTGAGTTTAGTAAACATCTCATCCTGCCATACCGGCGACCCTGGCACACACCATGGGGCTAGGCAGCCCCCGTGCCCCACAGAGCCTCCGCACTACAAAGGCTCTGATCCCCTGATTCCAGGGCCAAGGGCTCCCCGAAATCGGAGCCAACTTCACGCTCTGGGCACCGGTCCCACCAACTGTAGCCAACGGGCCAGGCTGGGCCGGGCTGAACCCAGCTGGGCTGCGGGGCAGCACTGATTGTCAGGCACAGAGCGAGGCCTTGCGCGGGCTGTTGTGCAGCCTGGCAGGGAGCAGGCGTTGCGTGATTCGGAGCAGCTTGCTTGACAGCTCGCACCATATTGTATTTATAAACACTGCAGAAAGCAAAATGCTTCTCCTCCATGCTTCCAAAGGAGCAGTCCGCAACACAACAGTCCTGCAGGGTGATCCCAGCGCAAAGCCGGCTCCAATTAAAAAAAGAGGCCCTATTAATTTCAGCGGGCTCACTCAGGCAAGTAATTGCTTGGGATTCCACGTGGCACAGGACTGCCCGGCACATCACGTCTACCACCACCCAGACCCACATTCCTGGCGTGACAGGGGCCGATGGTACCTCCCCGGGGGTGGCAGTGTGGGGTGACAGGGGTCGATGGGACCCGGTGCTCGTCACACGCTGCTTACTGCCAGGTGCCACAGGGATGTTGGGAGCAGGAGGGCTCGGCTGGGCTGTGGTGGGAAGGGTTTTATCGGCAGCATTACAAAGCTCTCTTAAATTAAGAGGGGCTTCTGATCTGCGGGTGGCGAGATCCAGCCTGTGAGGAGCTGATAATGGGAGGAACTGCAACTGTGGGATCCCAAAGACACAGTACGCGTGGGACATGCAAAACAGCACTTCTCATTGGTAATGTTGAAAACAGAACATAAAATCTTCTTTTAAAAGCTCTCTCCTTCAGCAGAAACAAGTTTTGAATCCTGACCATACCTCCATGTGCTCAGAGCGTTCGGTGGTGCCAGGAGCCAGCAGTGAAACCCTCTCCCGTGAGGACAAGGCAGTCCTGATGAGGAGCGCCGCAAAATGCCATTTTTCAGAGAGCTGGGGAGCAGCGGGTTCCCAGCAGGCGAACCGGACCCCCTGAGCTGTCTCCCCGCTCCCTCGCAGCACGGTGCGGGCTGCTCGTGCCCCACACTCCCGCATTATCCGTACGGGAACTGGGCTACGTCCCACCCGGACGAACCCTGCGAGCACACAAATCACTTGGGGTAGGGAAGGCTTCATCCCCACACCTCTCTCTTCTTTTACACGCGCACAGCTGCACCGCCTCTGCCTAACGCAAACCGAGGCACGAAGCCCCCGAGCGGTGCCACAGTGCAGCCCAGCTGCACGATGGCAGCGCGCTGCCCCACTGCTCGCCCGCTGCCACCCGCTCTGCCCGCGGCTTGGGACTGCCCCCTTCCCCGCCCGCGGCACAGCAGCGATACCCTGCGGTGTTACAACGAAGCCCTCTCGGGGAGGCAGCGGGCGCTCGGGAGCGCCTCGGCGGCAGCGGGACGCGGAGCGAGCGCAGAGCCGCGCCGGGCTTCAGGGGTTTAAAGCATCAAAATGGTATCTGCGAGTGATCGAACGACGCTTTGTAGCCATTGTCTGGGCGCTGCCGCAATAAAAACACAATCCACCCAAAAAACCATCCAAAAATAATCCCCCCCCCCCCCCAACTCTCTTTTTCGCTCCAACGCGGCGCTCCCGATGCGCTCCGCCCGGCGGGGCTACAGCGGCAGCACCGGGTTGGCAGCGGGCGGGCAGGGCGGCGGAGCCCGGAGGAGCCGGGGACGCCGGGGCCGGGGCTCGGTGCTCGATGCTCCCTCCCGGTGCCCGGTGCCGGTGCCTTACCTTGCAGCGTCCCGTCACGGAGCTCCCTCGAGGCTCGGCTTTTTCGGGAGTTGGGGGGGGGAGAGGAGAAGTGTTTGGTGAACCCCCGCTCCGACGGGGACGGGCTGCAGCGGGGACTGCGTCCCGCCCGTCCCTCGGCGCTTTATAGCCCCTTCCCCTCCCACCCCTCCCGCGAGGAAAAGGGGGAAAAAAAAAAAAAGAGGAAAAAAAAAAATTAAAGCACTTAAAAGGGGGTGCCAGAGCCGGGGCTTGGGGGGGGCGGGGGGTTAGGGGGGGGAGCGAAGGGCAAAGTTTGGGGCTCGGAGGGCACGAAGCGGCGGCACCCGGCGCGTCTCGCTGCTGCCGCCGGGGCGGGCGGCGGGGGAGCCCCGCGGCCGCCCCGCCCCACCGCGCCGCTCCGGGCCGAGGGGCGGTAACCGGGAGCCCCGGCCCCCGGGGGAGAGGGGGGCGCGGGGGTGGCTGTGCGCCGCGGGACGGGTCCGGGCTGCTCCGCGGCGGCAGCGGCGGCTGCGGCGTCCCGGCGGGGAGAGGGCGACGGACGGCGCACATCGCGGCTCCTGCAGCCCCGCGAACGGCCCCGCATCGCGTACGCGGTCCCTCACCTTCTCCCTCTCGCCACGTTTCGCTCGGAAGCGGCTCTCGGGTTTGGGCAGCGACGGATGTTTCTACCCTTACCTGCGAGGAAAAGGTAGAAAGTATCATTTGTCATCGGGGAGCCAACCTCTTTTTGTTTCTGTTTTTGGCACATGGCTCATAAAGATGTCAAGCGCTCCACAAGCATTAAACAAGTGATCACCGACAGCAGCCGCTCGGCAATTCCCCTGAAGGTACCCGTTCCCTCCCTGCACGCCACATCCTACCTTCCGCAGACCTCGGGGGCAAAAATAAAATAAAACCTCCTTTCCCTCAGCAAAACCGCTGAGCAAATCTGACAGCAATGCCCTGGGGAAGGGACACAAATTGCCCTCGGCTGCAGGCAGCAATCAGCTTCGCTCTGCGAAAGCACGGAGCCCAGAAGAGCTCCCGTCTGCGGACACACGCAGCTGCCCTGAGCTGCCGATGGCCATCGGCGCTGCCCCGCTCCCCGTCACGGCGCGGCAAACACTGCCCGACAGACTGCTCGGAAACAGAAGTTTACCCCAAAGGAGCCCAGAATCAAGAGAAAGAACCCCGCGGCAGCCCGCGTTCCGTCATCGTTCTGTTCTCACGTCCCTATTTTTACACATTTTGCAGCACTATTCCTCATTTTCAAATAGGTTCGAGGGTAGGAGCGTGGGGAAGAGAGGAAAGACGTGGAAGTTTAGAATTAATGTACGCATATCATAGGAGAACTCACAAATACCTGGCACTCGCATGCAGCATCCCCGCTTCTTCCTTCCAAGAGGAATGTTTCCCTCCAACTGCAACACCTCAGGAAGAAAAATACAAACAAAAGCTCAGCTCTTGGCACGTGTTTCTCCTCTCCTGCAGAAGACACAGGCACTCAGTAATACTAAATGCGAGAAACTAACGAAACAAGTCCAAGTTAGTGAAGAAAAACAAGGGAAATTAGCCTTTCCCCAAGCCTTTGTAATACGCAGGAGCCAGTGGGGAGCTCTGTGCTTGGCTTAGGGGATGCATTTACATTAGGGTCTCTTCGTGGCAAAATATTGCTCTGGAAAGCCGGCAAAAATGGCTGGCTCCAGTGTGAGGTCATTAGAGGTAAAATATTGCTGCCCGGCCAAGAGCTTGTGAGAGCGTGCGCTTTGCACACAGGCACACAGATTATTTCTAACCTGAGGACAGCTTTAGTGCTATTGTTCTTACAGGGTACTGCTGAGTGTGATTTCAGTGCAAGCAGGACCATGTCCCCTGAATGTTATTTACTGAGCCATGCAAGCACCAACACTTCTGCGTGTGGATCACTGGTGCTCAGATGCTACAGATTCATCTCTGTCTGAAGCGTAGATCCCTGCTGGGATTCGGGGCATAGCCCAGAACCATGCTCTGCCAGGGGAGCGGTCTGGCAGGTACTGAGGCAGGCAGGTGTATTTTAAAGGACGATGCTGATTTCCACTTGAATTCATTTGGCTGTCACGGGCATTGTCAAAGCACGAGAGAGACCCTACACTCAGTGCAGAGCCCAGAGCTCAGGGACAGCCTCTGTGTGCACAGCCAGCTGGTTGAGCAGCTCACAGCACTCATGGCAAAAGGGAAGGCGTTAAAGGGCAGCTTCTTGTGCCAGGGCAGCAAAACTGAGACACTTCAGGGGAAGGAGATCAGGAAACTTCTGAGCAGCTTGACTTTGGCCATCAGCTTCTCTTCGCCATCTCTCAAAGAATGGTGAAGAATGGAGTTTTACCAGCCAATAGAAAAAGACAAAACAAAAAGAGACCAAAGCGAATGTCAAAATAACGATGAGTGCCAAATCGCTCACTCACATGTAGTTGTGATCTTTCATGCAGTCATGGTTCATTTACTTGGGGACTGAAACTGGTTTGACTTAAGTGAGCAAACCAATATCCAAAATTTGGAACATCTGTAATTGGTTGACAAAGAAGGCAGCAAATTCTCTGGGTTGTGTGCCGTTTCTCCACGCTGGGAGCCCCTGCATGAGCAGAGAGGTGCTACCAGAAGCAAGATGTATGTTACGCATTACGGAGGGAAAAGGGGAGGAAATGTTTAATAATCCTTCCCGCGAATAAATCTGAATAATAAATCTTTCTGGAACCAAAACGGAAACCTGCAATTGGATATTCTAGAAGCAGAGAAGAAGGCTAATTCATTGTATAAATAATTCATTGCAAATTTTAGCACCCAGCACTGCTGCACGCTCAGAACGGAGGACAGATGACACTGTGTGTGCCTGCATGTGCGTGTTTAATTGTGTGTATCTATCTCTTGTTTTTTCACCCCATTATGTGACTCTAGTTGTGGTGCAGATCTGAAGATCCACCCTCAGTAATACATCGATTAACGTCTGCTGGTAGGGAAAGGGTATTGTTATCTATTAACCTCAGAAAGCGTGACGTTATGCTGGACGTATTGATCAGTGATAAGGTTGCAATGGCTTCGGCTCCCAGCCCTGCAGGGTCGGGGATGAGCAGGGCAGCAGGGCTCCATGGGACAGCGCTTGCTAGTGGGTGCCACACATGCATCCACACAGAGACAGAGCCACCGGGATTTGCCTCCCTTCCTTGCTTCTCGCAGTAACGCGGGACATTTCCTTTACCCTATCTCAAGAGGAAGAAAAATCAAAAGCAAACACAGCAGTTGGTGTGCATCTTGCGAGTTAGCTCAGTGCTTCTTCCGCATCGCTTAAAAGCACTGGTGTGAGAGGGACCAACTGAGACACCTCGATGGCAAAGTGCAGTTAATGCAACATTGCAGCCCCCCGCCACGCGCCCTCCAGGCTTCACCCAGCTGTGGTGCGAGCTGCCACACTGCCACTGACCTTGAGAAAGTGCACATTTGGGCCGCTCTGAACTCATTACTCACCTATTTTATCCAATTATGGTTTATTTATTAAGCTAACTTTAAAATCTCTTGGCGTTGACTGTTTTACACCCCCACTGCATTCTTTTTAATCCTACCATTTTATGAACCGATTAATAAGACTTTTTGCTCTGAGACCACCGATCCAATGCAAAAATCTAGAATACGATGCTATGGAGTCAAGCGGCGAACTCCAGACTTTCCCATACTGTTGCTGGAAATTATCTGCTGTTAAACACCACTGCAGCGATTGCTTGATTTTGTCAAATTCTATATAATATTAGAAAAACAAATTAAAGATGTATAATTTTACTGTAAAATCCGACATCTGCATGTGCAAAACAATGGCGAGCAGAGCTCTCATGCTCCAAGCATTATTTCTTAATCATAATTTTATTCCACTGAGAAAAGAAAATTGGTGCTATTTCACACAATTTAAATAATCTAACCTACTTCCCAGATAAAATTGTTAACAAACCGTTGATTTAATCTCAAGTGTCCAATAGACCTCTTAAACTCAGATGCAAATGATCTGTTCTGCTAATTAAAACAAATGAATTTAATAAAAGAGAACGGTACGATAATTAGAAGCAATACGAACTACAGGCTGCTTTGATCTGGAACACACTCTCTTTAATTCTTAGGTGGCTAGGTGTTCCCACAGACGCATCCCAGATCTAAATTCTCGTTATATTCCCATCTTCGAAAAAATAATTGTTTTCGACACGTCACTGCAAAGTGTTTGTTTGAGTCGCCGTTTTCAATCACAGTATTCCACACTCATACCACAGAGCCACAAATTCTTCTCTGAGCAGCAAGACTCAGCTGTACACATAGCTTTTGCAAGCAGCTCTTATCAACAAATAGGACATTCTGCTCACTGTAAAACAGGGCAAAACCAGTAATCGTGATTCTGAGGGCCGATCTGATGACTCCTAAAGCATTCATCTGTAACATGCAGAGGACTTCTATTTGTTTGGCAGAAAATCAGAGCAGATTTGACAAACTGATTTGGGTTTAACTGTGACACCTCACTGAGAAGGACTCTCTTACACACAGGACAGCTTGGGGACGCCCTACACAATTCCTTCCAGACCACTGAAAAGTCCATTATATCAAGCTCCACCTCCTCTTCCTCTCCTTCCCACCTCAAGGTGAAGAGCAGTCTTTGATATCCTCCACTCCCATTTCAAGACTTGAGATTTCCCTGCTGGCTAACCAGTGTCAAAAAGAAAATAAAACTGCAAACTCTATTCCACAGAAACACCCCAACTGTACTTGTGATTATGACATTTCTCCCTTTACCCTTTCCCAAAAGATCCAGAATCACCAGCTGACAATTTAATATGAAGATGTTCAGAATTCTTAGTATCTTTGCACACCTGTGGCATATAATATTGCTGCGCATGTTAGGCATGGCTACTCATTGGCCCATCTCGCTCTGTGTATATAATCAGCAAACACTTGTGATTCCTAGGAAATCTGAACATGTAATTTTTTTGATAGAAAACATCAAGGAAAAGGAAGAGATAAAAAAAAGGGAACTGTCAGTCGTAAGCCACATCATAGGAAGCAGAAATACACCATTGCTGGGAGAAACAGAAACACGTCTGAGCTAAGGTTTGATTCTCCATAATTACTGATACAGACCGATGAGGAAACGAACAGGGGAGGCACAGGATCTGACCTGATCTATTTTCAAAGCCTGCACTATGGGCCTTAACAATGCAGAATGAGATTGTATTAAGCACAGTAGAACATCTGGCTACTATAAAAACACAACTAGCAGACATACAGTGCTAGAAGAATACATCCAGCTACATGAGCTCTTATCTAAGCGCACCCAGTAGCACCCTGCAGCTGACACCAACACTTTGTGATCTGACATTCACTTCTACAAAGAGGAGATCCAGGTATTGGTGAAGTAGGATAGTAACCTACAAAATGCTTCTCCTAAAGGCATGATGGAAGAGAATCTCATCCTACGAGGCCTAGAATAAAAGCCTGTCTGATTGTAGGTTTTCTCCCTTCTCACAAACATGCACTGTGGGGCCACCTTTGCACTGTCTGAAGCCAGTGGCCATTCAGTGTGACTGCATTTTTTGGTGGGTTGATGAAGATTAAAATGAATCTGATAGCAAGCCAAACTCAGCTTTACATTGCCTAGTAAGATTCTAAGCACAGTAAGGATGGCCACGTTGCTTTACAGAGATGGGCCATGATAACATAACTCATTAGAAAGTAGAATTAGTGATGCGCATTCATTCTGCCTTCCCCAAAGAAGGCGGCTCGTTGCTGCATTACACTAGAAGCAGGGCACAAACTTCCTCGCTGCTTGTACCACCCATGTTGAAGCAAAGCACGACATCCTGCAGGGTGGAGTGTTTACGCTGCCCTGTGATGAATTAGAGTAGTTGTTTGGTTACACGAGTAACTAATGGGTTTCTATAAGTGAGTTTTTAAAAGCGTTTGAGACACATAATCTGTGAGGCGAGGTGCAGAGAGTTAATGCTGCTTTCTTCGCCACACTGGGAAGTTCCATCAGCTTTCCGCTGGGTAACTACGTGTCAGGTTGAATGCTTTTCCTCCTCACACCCCTGTTGCACATATTTTCCTCTAAACCATTAAGCAAGTTTTCCAGTGCCGTGATTATATACGAGTTTAATAGCTAATGGGTGGAAGAATTATAATTACACATGGGAGGCATGCTAAAGGGATAGAAAGATCAGAGAGAGCGAGAGCTGGAACAGCTCTGCCAGACAAGTCAGCGACAGGACAACATGCACACCATGGGAAGCTTCAAGTAGCAAGAACACAGTCCCAGTTCCCCCACCTTTCGTGCCGAGCTTTTCCAGTTAGCAGCAAGCGCTCGGGAAGCCAGGCTTGCTCAATACGAACAAAAAATCTACTAAAAGCGAGGTCGATGTCCCCCCACACCCGGCCCTGGCCGCGGCCCTCGGAGCCCCATCCCTCACACACGAGCTCCATCTCGTGGTCCTGCCCGGAACGCCAGGACAGCCGCGGCCTTCCGCGCACAACCCGGGAGTCCGAGGGCAAATGGCCATTTCTGAGTCCCAGGGACAGACTGGGACCCTCAGGTTAAAAGGGCGAGGGCTGTCAGGGCTGGCCTCTGGGTTTGGACTTTCTGTGGTTCTCCTCTTGCACGCATGCTGGAGACACCTGGATGGAAGTCGTAATGGATTTATGGGTGCGTCGATGGGAGACAACACAGCTCTGGAGCTACACAGTTCCCTGTTCTGAGGGTGTTATCATCATTTTGAATCTGTTGTTATTAAATACTGGATTATGTAAAGATATTTCACTGAGTCTAAGTATGACATCTGTTCCAAAGATCTATTAATTGCTTCCCACCTCAAGCGAACGGATGACAAAGACAAGTGCAGAAGATCAAAAGCTCATTGTAATAAATTGCATTGGCCAGGAAAGCAAAATTTAAAAACATTCAAGATTGAAATGATATTAAATACAATTATGCAAAGCTTAAAAACCAACGTCTTCTATAACAGCAGAAATTTGTCTGTGATTAAGGAATACTGAATGTGGGAACGCATGTAACTAACTTGTCTGCCTTCCAATGCACTCTCTGTCACAAAGAGAAGCCTCCTCAACTCAGGAGGTAGCAGGACTCACACGGTTCTGTGAATGGCTTGCACAACTCTGCAGATGCCCGACAAGCCCAGCTAGCTGGTCTTTCTTTTTTTTTTTTTTTTTTTTTTTTTTTTGTGTGTGCTGTTCACATGTTGTGAAGAGCAAAAGGCACAACAGAGATGCTCACTGTTTACAATTTCCTTGCAGCTATGCACATCGGAGCTATTCAAAAGAAGTTGTTTGCAACTCTTGATAAGAGCAAGGACTGCTCATTAGAAGATGGGCAATTAAAAGAAAAATGAGAGAAGGGAACTGAATGTTTGTGTGTGGTCCTAATGAAAGTCCATGGGAGAGTTTGCCTCAAGACATTAAGAAATCTGTGCAGATGAGCTTACTACCCAAAGCCATCAGAGCCAAGGAAGAATTGACTGGATACATTTATTTAATCTTGCCTCTCCTTTTTATAACACCAGCTGGAGGAACACAGGGAGCCAGCTAAGTAAGAGATTCAGCGTGGAAAGAGCATCTCTGGGCCATGTGGCTAGAAATACATTTGGGGTATTACTGTTCCAAATGGAGTTGTTTGCTTAATCACTTTCTCTTAGCACCAGCTTTAAGGGTATCGTACAAGCCAACAAACATTCTTCAGCCATGGTTTCTCTTACCATCCCTCCATACAGAACCAACATTTATTGTCTGTAAACACCACTACCCACCGTGCCAAAGGACTCTGAGGAATGTTACTAAGATTACAAGAATACAAGAAACATGCAGACAAAGATTTCACAAGCCCCCAGTTTCTCATTGAAATAGACGTTCCTCTAGGTTCCAAAGGTACCCTTTGTCACCTTTTCTCAGCTTCCTGGGGATGATCAGAATCCAAACCTGAGAACAGTGATCCCCATGGCAAATGCATCTCCTTGAAGAAGAAACCAGTACAACAAATGTTATGTAGTGTATTAGACAGAGCATACAGGCAGAGAGGACAGAGTCATAGCTGGCCCTGCCGCAGCACCAAGTTAGATGACTGTACACCATTGACCATATTTTGATATCCTTAATAAGACAAAGTAGAACAAGAAGTAATGACCTTATGTTGTGCTTGGGGATGTTCAGGTTGGGTATTGGAAAAAAAAAACTATTCTCCAAAAAAGTGTTAATGCACTGGAATAGGCTGCCCAGGAAGGTGGTAGAGCTACTCTCCCTGAAGATGTTCAAGCAATGTGGACTTGTGGCACTGATGGATGTGATTAGAGGGCATGATGAGGTTGGGTGGATGGTTAGACTGGATGATCTTAGAGGTATTTTCCAACATTAATGGTTCTATGATATTCACAACGCTGAATAAAGACAGAGCATTCTTTCAGTGAAATGTGAGTGTGATCATAAGGAAAATCCAAGCTGGTCACTCTCAACCACATTTCTACCTGTTATGGCTTTATGAAACAACCTCTGAAAGACAACTGTTCCTACACAAAATGAGAAGTATGAAACAGCACACTTACAGTAACAGTCTGTACATCAGGAAAGTATCCTCATAGTCTGCAGTATAACCACTCAGACTGAAGTTCATCACATGCATAACATCCCATAGTTCAGATCATGCAGTCTGTAATATCAAGAAAAAACATTATCTAAATGCAAACATTGTAAGGTGCTGACAACATTCGACTGTTCAGATGTCCTACTTTTATTCTTTATGGCTTGCTACCATCCCTAAGAAAGTCCCAGTAGTTCTGTGAGCTGAGGGGTCAGGGTGGAGATCTAAGAGACTCTGACTGAGCAGCAGACTTGAGTCTTTAAAATCAGGTTTATGGGGACAGATCTCACCTGGACAAGGGCTCGTGTCGATTCTCTGATTTGCATAAAGGATTTCTTTGATCTGATTCTGCTGAAGAGGCACTGACCTTCTCCGTCCTGCTGAAGCACCTCACTCTGGCTCAGTAAAGGATTCTAAGGAAGCAAAAGATGTCCAGCGGTCATCACCTAGCACCATATGAGCAATGCCAAAGTGTACAATGAGCCTTTCTGCAGACTGCAGGCAAGGAAGAGACAATGTTTAGCTTTGGAGGCCCCTCATTCCAACAGGAAAAACTGCCCTGGAACAAGAGCACACTTGTGTAAGCAGGACAGGCTACTTTGGAGCCCAATTAAACTGTCCTAGTAAACTCAAAGTGCCCTTATAAAAGAGTAAATAAAATAAATGGAAATGCACTTTCCCCTCATCAGTGTATAAAATGAAAGCAAGCACTAAGAAAGCCAGCATGGTGGCAGATTTTCAAAAAGCTGGTGGCAGGGAGCAGTCTTCGGCCACCCAGATTTGCATAAAGCCTTCTCAGCACAGGTAAAATTTCCCAGTCTGGACAGACCTGGAGCTGATGACAGCTGAACTCCAGGTTAAAAAGAAGCCTTCATTTTCTGTTACTTTAACACTCTGCCCTGGGGACATGGCACCCTGACCCTTTCTGT
The DNA here is from genome assembly GCA_036925125.1 of Oreortyx pictus. Classification (NCBI taxonomy): domain Eukaryota; kingdom Metazoa; phylum Chordata; class Aves; order Galliformes; family Odontophoridae; genus Oreortyx; species Oreortyx pictus. Next base: position 35,495,520 of record JAUPFR010000005.1, read on the forward strand.
GTAACCTGGCTGGAAGTTATAGCAGCGAGTCTCTGCTCTCAAGCTGGGACCAAGCTTTTAGAGCACAAAGTGGGATGTGTTCACACATGCAGGAGCTTCACAGCTCACACACTCCATCCCTGGGCCACCTGGAAGCACCTGGGTTGGCTGCATGCATTTTTTCTGTAGATCATGGAACACCCGTGCAGTTTAACGGGGCCAGAACCAGCATGGCTCTGCACATCCTCACCAGGTGTCTGTGGGCTCCAGAGGCAGAATGCCTGCAGAGTTTCAAGGAACGATCTGTAACAATTCAAAGCAGCCCAAAGAAGTTAATGGAGATTTATATGACTGCAACTGCAATGTGAGTATGATTACACTCCTTCTTGAGAAACAGGGACAAGGATGAAGGACAGCTGCAGAGCAGTCCTAAAATATCTGAGCCTGAACACTATCTAGGATACATAAATCAAGTTGCAATGTTTGCATCAGTTTCTTTTCAGATGAAGAAAGGCTTACGGTCTTCATAAAATTAAACTGTTTTAAAACAAAATTAAATTATCCTCATCAGCAGTAGCAGCGTTTACATACAGAAATCAAACAAAACTGAGTAAGCGGAATGAATCAGAGCCAAAGTGGAAGCTGTAGGGGATGTTGCTTACTTCTTCAGCATCCTCCCCCTCCCCGGTGCTGCTCAAAAATTTTTATTTGCCTTTCCCACATCTCTTATCTGTGCATCCAGATACGAAGTGCCTCACAACATGCTATAGCTTGAATATTTGCATTCATCAGGAAGAAAACTTTCATTAATAAGAATTCAGTTATTTGGAAAAGCTTCCTGCCTGTTGAGCATTAACTTCCCCAGTTCTCATCCAGCATGAATTTTACGTCCATATACCTCATTTGGCTCATAAAACGCAAATGGATGGTTTGTGCAACTCAGGCACAAGGACTTGAGAGCAATGAGCATGAAAAGTGGAGCCTGCCACAGGCATCTGTGGAACAGTAGGAAGTTATGGCAAGCCTGTGAATGGTAGCACTGTCTGAGGCTCCCCGTGGGAATGCGATTAAATTAACAGCACATTCCGATTAATCACTGTTTTATTCTGGAAATTTTCCTCCCAGCCACCCAACAGGTATCTCCTAATGTAGAGCTGCAGCTCACAGGAGTCACCTGATAACAGCAGGCTTGCCTTTATGGCGAGGTGTTCTGCTTGTGAAGCTTGCTCTTTGAGTGTAGCGAAGAGCTGAGTTGTCCACAAAGTCTGCCAATATGGGGAAATTGCTCTTCCAAAGTTGTTTTGGTGTTTTTTTCCAGGTCATTTATGCAAGAAGAATTTCATTTGAAATATTCTGCTCTTTGGTTGTTGACCATGTTTTCTGCTCTCATTGTCAGTCCTTCAGCACAACCAAGAGAGTTTCTTCTGATCACAGCTAAAAGGGATAGGTTGCAAATGTGGCACCGTGCAAAAAAGGGAAAGAATAGGAGATGCAAAAAGATTACATCTCAAGCTCTTTATCAGTTTTAACCATAGTGAAAGAATCTGGCTGATACTTTACACCTTTCCTTCAGTAATGTTGGTAAGTGAGTGGCATACTTAAAGAGAGAGGTGGTTTTATGAAAAACTTGCAGCAGACCTAAGTACATGCCAGTTCTGTGGATTAATTTGGTACTTATGCTACTAAGAACTGACATTCAGAATGCCAGAACACAGGTAGGCACAAAATGAAAAGTTCTTCCAAGAAAATTAAAGCATTTCCCTCTTTCTCCTCAACTAAACCAAGTGACTAAATGAAATAAAGCAAACTAGTGATGAAAATGCCAATCAAGATGCTTTAGTTTTCATCAGAGCTGTAAGTAATCTCTCAACCACGTTATGACATATAAATACCAGAAGCATACATTCTTTTTTCCAGTCCACAACACTTCTCCAAATACTCCTTCAGCTGTTGGGTGAGCCTCAGCACCCTGGTCTGTTGTCTCCCATTAGACTAATAGTGCTATAACCTACAGGCTCAGCCTCACAAGATCTCAGCTGTCGCAGCAATCGACAGACTGCATCAGTGAACATGCTTTGTCACACACCCTATCTGCCTGCCCTTGTTGCCCTCAGCCCTGTTGCACACCCTGCAGCTGGTGTGGGCCCTTTGCACGAGCAGCCCTGAGGCAGGAAGCACCTGGGGGTTCCCTGCTTACAGGGATGGTGGAGAGGGGTTGCTGCTGCCCTAAGTGGAAACGCAGAATTAGCCCATATCCTGGCTCCTGGTGGGAAAATGTTTCACTAATCAGAAAAATACTTTCCACCCCGCAGTGTCTCAGACCTTTACACTTGCATCTGCAAAAAAAAAAAAAAAATGGGGAAACTCTCCTGTCACTCTAATAACAAAGTCAAAACACAGAAATTGTTTTTAAATCTTGAGGATTATTATTATTTTTTTTTAAAGCAAAGGAGAGAACTTCAGTGGAAGTAGAAATGCTCCCTCACTTCACCACAGAGTGCTGCAGGAATGGTCATAGCAAAATTTCAGCTCATTAGGGTAAAGCTACATATCCCAAGGTGTTCTAGGGCAGCTGGAGAGCTGAGATGAGCTTGATCAAATGTTATTTTCATACAACAATAGCTTCTAATTCTATTCCAGACTACAGAGAGAGAGAGCAAAACAAGGACGAGGACTTTTGGGCATCTCATAAACCTAGTTCCCCCAAAATGCATAGAAATGAAAGCGGACAGAGGAACAACACAGGGAAACAGAATGGAAGCATGGGATGGAGCTACCGTAGTGCAAGTCTGGGTGTGGGGAACCAGAGCCAAAGGGTACTGCGTTCTGCTATCTCTAGCATTAACAGTGCATCTCTAATTGTACTGTTTATATTCAATTGATCTCAGAATAAAATATTTTCTTTTGAAATGATCTTACTATAATTCATAGGACTATGTATAGCAACGTAACACTTCACATTGCAGAGGATAACAGACTAATCTCTCCTACAGGGATGACATTCCTTGCCAAGAGATCTAGAAAACAAAGCACCGAACGTCAAGCAATTATTAAAAACAAACAATGATGGTACGCTGCAATTTGAAAGATCATTGCATGTAAAGAAGGATTTAGAAATCAACCACACAGAGAAGAGGGGAAATGAGGTTAGGGAGTTACTTGAAGAATAACAGAAATGTTTCTGACAGGTGAAAGACGAAGGCTACAATAGAAAGAACATCTTATCACATTGGATTGTTGCTCTGTAAAGCAAAAGGTAAGGTAAGAAGCTACAAGAGAGAGTGAAACATCATATGGGAGATGAAATGAAGATTTCTTGTTTGGACATGAAATTAAGTATTGATGCAGCAAAAGATCAAAAACTATGGATTCAAGGAAGGTAAGGTGATCCAAAATTTTGCTTGTTCATTCTCTCAGATCATCCTGAGTTGAGATATCTAGCCTTTCCTTTATAGGATAGGATACATGTTTATCCAGGGAACCCCGTGTGCTTTGCCCACACCATAATCCTGAACCCACTTTCTCTTGTATTCAAGGCTTTTGAGGTGATTAGAACTGCACCCACCGTAGAATCATAGAATTACAAGGTTAGAAAGGACCTACAAGATCATGTAGTCTAACTGTCCACCCATTACCACTGCTACCACAAGCTACTAAACCATGTCTTGTAGCTTCTCATCCAGATGCCTCCTGAACACTGCCAGGAATGGCGACTGCACCACCTCCCTGGGCAGACCATTCCGGTGCATGGAATCCACCTTCCACTGGCAATTTTTTGTTCTTAAAACAGATGAAACTTAAGACTGAGAGACTAAAAACTGATGCAATTTTGTGGTTTATAAACACTGACAACTTACTTGTGACCAATTAAATCCTCATAATGTGTCACAGAGTACCTATGTATGAAAGTAGCATGAAATATCTACAGAAACAGAATGGAGTAAGCATTAGCAAGACTGTCCCCAATAGCACCTCGCTCTTCCAGAAGTTAAAGGCACTTTCAGAACTACATATTTTTTGACAAGCATGGCATTTAAAAGACCTGGGACATAAATCCAAACCCAAAGTTTCATGTCAGCAAAATGCTGGTGTCACATCAGCTGGCTCCATACGCACATGCATACACACACACACACACAAAAAAAGGACTAACATTCCCCAAAGACCCCAAGCTTTCAAGTGCCTCATTTACATTAATCACTCCATGCGTTCAAACATGTGCTCTTATTTTAATGTTGGATAATTACTGTTATAATAATTAAAACATCATTTGGTGAACCCAGCATATCATGGAAATAATGTAAAGATAATATTAGAAGCAGCTAATTTAACCTGACTTATGAATACTTGCTCTCACTCATAGAAATGAAAATTTCTTCACAGTATGTCGAGTATGTAACACTGTAACTATGGAAAAAGTTCAGTTTTGAAGAAAATCTATGCCAAAAAGCACATGCATTGTACTCTCAGATCTGTTATTTAGTAAAACTGTACATCCATTAGATTCCACAGCTTGCTGCTCAGAATCTGCACAACTTTGTGTCAGCCATCACACTTCCACCAGAAGGAAGCTGGTGAGCTGGACACTCCCAGCAATCTGGGATCCCCCACTGCTTTAACTCACTGAGTAATCAGCTTCACCACGGGTCAGTTCCTCATCATACCCATCAAAGTTTACCACTTTTAACAGTACAGCTGAGAGTTGGGCAGCATGGATGAAGACCAAAGGCAGTAGCACTGCTGGACAAACAAGAAGCGTGCAGGCTGCAAGTCAGAGACCTGCAGTAAGAGAGGAAGTGCAAGGGCTAGTAAACATCCCTTTAAATGGTTGAAGGGTTTTGACAGGAGCTCACTCCGTGCTTGCCTTGTTTCCCTGAGCCAGCATGAAAGAGTGGAAAGCAGGGCCTACAAACCTTGGCAGAGCTCATTACAGATTCAGGTATTCAAATGAGTTTCTGGTCCATTATTAAATAGTTACTCTGTCTGTGCGAATTGCTCCTTTGGCAATTTGCATAGTAATTCCAGCATTCCCAAACCCTCAGCAGTTCCTACAGAAAAAGGGAGGTAAAAAGAAAAGGCCTTTCACAAATACAAGACGTGCACTCTTAACTGCAAAATGCACTCACCAGCAGTATACAAAAATATTGGAGAAAGCTCAATTAAAAGGCTCAGATGGAAAACCTGGCAGGTGTCTGGAAAATAAAACATGAAAGAAAGATTAGGAAATGCCAGAATTTTTTAAAAAAGGTGCTGATGCCCAATTTTGGCAAAACTAGAGGAAAAACAATGCTTGCTATGACTAGTTTTGGTTGATCTTCAACTAGAATAACTTACCTCCTCAAATTTGTCCAGGCCACTGAAGAAAGCATATCCCTTGGTGGCACCTGAGCCTGACAATGCTAATTCAAATAGAGAACAGGGTCTGCATTTGGGAAACATGCATCTGTACCAGAAAATGGGAAAGAACTCTACTGGCATTTTAAGAACATCCAAAACTTTGTGGATTTTCTATCATATAAACACAAAGAATACCTCACACTTAGCATGATTAGGATCTGCATGAGTCAAGGTTTATCGCCTTGCATCCAAGCCAGCCAGACACTAAAAGTCTGTGACTAAACTGAGAAAAAGGTAGCCCTGCAAGCTCTATTTTTTATGGTGAATGGCTCGCGTTGAATCATCTGCTTGGGCCAGATAATGCTTGCACAAGTTGCAAGATAATGAGTTAAGCTCCACCAATGGAAGGCACAAACCTACGCAAGGCGTTGGGGAAAACACTGAAATGAATGAAGCAGGGTTTGTTGCCTCACACAGCAGCCACACAGAAGCTGGTCTGTTTGGGGAAGGCACGGCGCCTTTGAGTGCAGGGTGCCCTGCCCACAACACTGGTCACCTGCTGGGAGCCTGCATTGAGCCAGGCTACATTATAATTGGATTTTCCGAAGGCACTGCATTAGCATTTTCCATGATCTCACCCTTATTAGCCAAATAGCTAATCGGGAGTTGTGCTCTTACGCTGCTTGCTAGTTAAGTGATCTGCTGCTATGGTGTCTGAGAGCCAACTGCAAATTCACATAGTGATGAAAACTCCTCTCTATCTAACAGGCAGGGAGTTTGTTCTGGGGCTAATCTTGCAATTAAAACTCTAATTTTCAATAGATCATGAAAAAGCAATTTCTCTCCAGAGCTCAGTTCACTCGGTGCTTTGCTCAGGCGCTTCTCAGTTCTTTATTGTAAGTTAGGAAAACTTTTCTTTAATCAGCATAGGCAAAAGCAGCACTGCAGTAAAATTTAACAATAGAAAAATCCTTTCCCATGGACTCTTACCCACTGTGTCCAAAATCAAACTCCCAACACGTTTCATCCTGTATGGTTATTATTTTAATGTCTTTGTATGTTGATGTGAATGAAAATATCTGTTCTAAATGCAGAAATGATGCACAAACCATCTCTAGCCGATCTCTCTCTATTTTCATATAGATCAAAAATCTGCTTGAGTACGAACTTCAACTTACATTAACTACTTCTATCTTATCAGGAAAGAGCACAGGGCATCTCATATGACTCTTGGCACTAAATCCCTAGTCTTTCCTTCAGGTGGGTCCCAGCAGGTTGGGGTACCTCCCACATCAACAGCCTGAAGGGAAGAGGCAGTCTGGCAAGCAGGGTACTGGGCAGCATTTGATCAACAGCCATTCACCAGAGTTTTAGAAAAGTCTCATAGTCTTAATACAATTTTGTTTAGAAACCCAGGTTTTATTCTCTGATTAGAGGTAACAAGACAATATTCAGACTCATTACAGTGGGATTATTAGCAAGAATTCTTTGGAAATATAAATTCATTTTCACTGTGAAGTAAAACCCATGAAATACTTACACAAAAATTATACGGACACAACTAAAATTGTTTTTATATACATTTTTAGAATCAAATTGAAAGGTGGGCTGGTCTGGACACAGAATGGGAATAGGCACCTTGTGTCTGGCCTAGCATCAGCGGTACCTGAGCCCAATTGCACAAATATGCTAAAACAGTGAAGTGCATTTCGTTTTTAACACACAACCAAGGAAAACCTACGGAATTCAAGATGGTACATCAACAAATCATTCCCAGGAATCAAATAAAGTCAACTATTATCCTTAAACAGAAAGAATCACAACACTATAGAGCTGGATGCTCTTTAATTCGAAGCAGATGCAACTGTCTTCCAAAGCCTCAGCAATAGCTGCATCTTCTACCACAAGGCTTCTTAACAAATAGCCAGCACAAACAGCATCTTCAGAACAAAGGGCATTAACACTTCCCAGCAGAGTTTAACCGGATCGTGAGGATCTCTAGCCTGAATGATCTGCTTTTCTATTGTCCTCAGAGGGATTTCACAAGGCATAAATAACATGCACCGAAGAGATAAGGAGCTAGGGACAAAAAAAAAACAAAAAAACAAAAACCCAGATCAAAACAAAATAACAAAATTGAAAGACTGGCTTGTAGCCATGGGTCTATGCTTCTCCAGGTCAGAAGTTGTCAGCGATGGGCTCCTCTCTGTGAGGACGAATCTGCAAAAGTAAACCAATAGCATGATTTTGGCATTGAGAAATCCAACCTGCTCATGATTCATTTCCCTCAGTTTTCTCTATCCTTCCCTTCCCTTGGAGCCAAGATTGTACATCCTTCCAAGCCAGTAATCGGCCTGACACAAATAACAGTGAGCATGAAGAAGCAAAGGAATGCGGGGACATCCTGCAGTGCACCAGCAGTCACTATCTAGTCCTGAATAATCTTGGACCAGAGCAAACTGGAGGTTCTGTTAACCTCCATTCCCCATATAAAACCCTTTTAGACCTCCAAAAAGAGCAGCTGGCACTCAGCAGTGTTCATTAGGTATACATTCACAGTAGGCGCACCTGAGAAAGTATGTAAGTAGGACAGAGGGGAAAAATTAGCAATAATGCAACTGTTAAGTAGGTGTCTGTGGTTCAGATGTGTTTGTCAGTAACACATTCAGGCTAGGAAAACAAAATATGATCAGAGAAAGGAAATGTACTCTGGTCAATATAACACGTCCTTCCTTCCTGAAGTTCCAAAAGATTCTTGAAATGTTGTAACTTGTTGCTAGTAGTGCACACTGGTGCTTACACCACTTTGCTTACAAGAGAAATATCAGGAGTGAAATAACTCCGTCAGGGATCTGAATTTGCCTTGGAGAATTGTTCTGCAGCTACTACACAGTAACCCCATCCCTTCATGTCTGAACACATGGGATTGATGATACCCAAATGCCGATGAAAAAAAGTGAACCAAAATGTCCACATCTGTGACAAGATGCAGCACCACATGAATCACTGATTTTGGCTAATTTTTTCCTTGCACGTAGTATCAGGGCTAAAATTCATCTTATTTGTTCAGAAAAGCAAGGAAGAGCAACCATTAGCAGACTGGTTCTTTGTACATCATTAAGGTAGACAGAGAGAAATATAAATATAGGCATTTGTGTATATGTACATATAAATTAAATCATTTACAGTTAACCTATCTAGTGTAATATTGTACTATTATGCCATAGGGGACACTTCAAATTGTATTCCCACACAATGCTTTTGAAGCAAAACCTTTCCCAAAGAAAACAATTTGATAAAAATGTAAAACATTGACTCTCTGAGATCCTGACTTGCATTCTGAGAGTTCTAGGCAGCTCTGATCCATCAGTGTACAAAAGCCTCTCCTGCTCTCAGCCCCAGGATCATACAGCAGCATGGCACCAACAGTCTGCCACAGAAATGAGTGTGGAAGAAGACAAAAAGCTTCCATGATGAGGCAGCAAGAGCATGCGTCCACTCTGGTCCTACTTTTCCAGCATCCTCTCTTCTGCTCACCTGACTGCATGAAGAATACAAATCCCTCTCCAGTCAGAACAGGGCAGAGATGCAAATAAACATTACAGACATGCAGCAGAGTAATTTCGTGCACATAGCTCCCTGTAGTAGCAAGGAGGATGAAACACAACTTTTTCTCCTACCAAGTACCATACAAAGGAACATTTAGACATTGTGTTGAAGGACATGGTTTAGTGAGAACTATTGGTGGTAGGTGCATGATTGGACTGGATGATCATGTAGGTCTTTTCCAACCTTGGTGATTCTATGATTCTACGTTTCAAATAACTTCACACCAAATTTAAAATCCAATGTCCACTGAAAGCAAAACAAGATCTAGATAAATCTCAGTATGTTGTTTAGTATTATATATATATATATATATATATATATATATCCCGTTTCTCTTCACATTAGATACTTTTGGATGGTACTGTAGAAAATTAAAAATTTTCTGTGATTTCTACCTCAAATCAACTTCAGAAAGCTTCTCATGTTTCCCAAGTTAAATCTTAGAGGGGCACAGAGTGGCCTTCTCTTTCAATTGCAGTAGCAAAACTCAAGTTGTATCAGTGAAAATCCTGGAAATAATCGCATATACACTCCCAGGGGGATGGCAAGCTGCTAATTAAATAGCGGTCTTGACTTCTCTAATGAAATGTATACACTGAAGACAGACTAAATACTAACAATGTTTCTTTATTTCTTTTTTTCCCTCATCAGGAAAATTAAGCTGTCAGTTAATTGACATTTTTCCTGACTATTTTTCATTGAAGATCTCCATAAATCTATTTTTCCATTTTCCATTTTTCCCCTCCCAGCCAATTCCATTATTTTCAGTGGAAAACCCCACACTTCCCCCCCCGCTTCTTCCAATTAGCTGTAATTATAACAACATTAGCTGCAAAGTAGGTACCCTTGAGGGCAAAAATCTGGAAAGCAGCGCAGTGTGGAAGGGAGCAAGAAATGATATTATAATGAAAGTAAGTGGACAATTCAAGCTGCTGCATGTGCTCATTTGGGCATCCCTAGGGCTTCACAGGTTGCTTTCTGCTTTTCCAAGGCATGCCAGCTGCTGCACGAAGAACTGCCTGTGCCCAGCATAACTGGATCCAAAACTAAAACAGTTTAGGTGAAAGAAATCCAGTAGTTATATCAAATGGGGGGCAAATGGGGTTCTTAAACATGTGCATTGAGACTCTTTCTGCCAAGAAAACAAATAAAAGAAAGATTAATTTTGGAAGTGAAGAAGGCAATATGTGCCAGCAGTTGTGGCATGCAAAAGGGATCTTGCTCTGAGTAGGCTTTGTGCTATAAACCTCCTTTCCAGACAATTTTCCATTAAAAACTGAGTTCAGGGAAAATCTCCAAATATCAGTCTTTTTTTTTTTTTTTTTTTTTTTTTTTTACTTTTTCCAATTGCCTTTTCAATTTTACGCAGTTGGATAAGGAAGGAAGTCAATAATATTTGCCAAAGAAGAAAAAAAGTGACATTAACTGCACTTGCTGGAATTCTTTCTGCCTTGTTCCTTAGAAAGGAGGAAAAAAAAAGAGGAAACTTGTTCCAGCAATTCTGAATGACAAAGCACAGATATTTAGGAGCTAATGTCCCTCTGAAGGCAGCACAGCTGGCAGCACAAGGCTGAGCTGGAAGGATTTAAACATGTTGTAGGATCGGGATTTCCAGAGAATGAAGAACTGGGGAAGGGATCATCCCAGAGGCAGATAGAAGTTAACTTCTCATAAATGCATTGCACATGCAGTGAGTCATCTCTCTTCTTCCTTAGCCTCTACCCACCTCCTACCATTTATCAGTACACACTGCCCTTCTCTCTTTATAATGACCCTCAAGGAAACAGCCTCCCATTTTTGGAAGCCAGGTGATTTGTCCTAACCTTGCCCTGCAAACCATGGATGCCCATTCCCTGGTGGCTGGATCTCCACCACCCATATAGAGGGCATGGCAGAGCACAGAGTGCTCCTACCTATCTCCGATTCTGCCTGCCTTTAGCTGGAGTGTTCCATGTTTGGGAAGACAGGGAGAAGACATCTTTATTCTCACAGACAAGCTGTGCTCTGATATGAGTCATCTGACATTTCTGAGCTGTTTAACAAGACGTGCAATGTGAAACTTCTGGGATACTAATAGGAAGAAAAAGCAAGAAAATCAGGTCCATGATCAGACATGCTCCTTTTTGCAAGTGTCTGTTGAATATTTCTGTATTCAGCCTGGATCCCAACCTTTTTGGAAGTTATATATTATGCAGTAAGTATATCTTCACTCTCCCATGCAGCCCCTGAAAGCTCAAAGTGCCTCCAAGCTCCCATGATTACCAATGGTAGTAATACCATGTTTTTTAACATATGAAGCACATCTAGATTGTTTTTAAGGTCCCAAAGGCCCAAATAGTACTTTGTTAATATTTAATAAACTCCCTAGTGACAGAAATTTGTTTTCATGAAGCAACTTTAGTAGTCAATGCAATTAAGTCTGAAGAAAAAAAAAGTCAGCTTACAACAGCAAAGATCTCTCTTTCACAAATACTTGCAGTAAAGGTAAAATCATTTTGGGACAGATCTGCACTCTAATACAACTATTTCTGATCTGCTAAGCAGGCAGCTTTTAAAGACACCAAAGCTAAAATAAACCACCTTTTACTCTAGTTTTGTTCTTTTTTTTTTTTTTTTTTTCCTTTTTCGTAGACAACTGCAAGTATTACTAGCCAGGCTAGCTATTTGATTAGCCTTACAAGACAGGACCTCTTTGTTTTGACCTTAAAAAGTAGCTCATACTATGTCACTGACACTCAGAAATGTTTCCTTTTTTGGAACTCCTTTTTCATCTTCTGCAGGACAATTTTTCCCAAGAAGTTCTTCCTCTTCTTTCTGATTTGACTGTGGAAAATCTCATTTTAACAAACCAAATACAGTTCAGTCGCAGCTTACCTCACTCGGGCTTCCTCTTCCTACCCCATATCAATTTCTCCCCTTAAATTCTTGAGGTTCTTCTACCCTCTCTCTTATTTGGGAGTTCTAGATTTTAGTTGTTTTTCTTTAAAGTCTTCCATTTTTCTTGATTCATTTCTTCAACCAGGAAACGCACATATATTGTCTCTTGCTACTTTAAGAGCTCTTTATGGCTACATTCACCATAGTTTGAAACATTCATTGCTTTGTCCTTTGAGATAGACTGTAATTTTCTTTGGGGAAGCATTAACTTTTATTAAAGAAAGCATTTCAAAAATAGCTGTGGGCATATGTGAATAAAAATGGATTAAGTAATTTAAATCCTGATTACTGGATCAAAAATATAAAGAAAGGCCACATATTAGCCTGAGTAGCTAGTCATGGACAGCATAATATCTACAACAGTCAATAGCTTTTGTTTTACCCATTTAGGCATATAGGGAGATCAAAATTTTAATTAATCGTAAAGGCATACCAAGATTACTAGCTGCGCTTGGTCACATCCAGATATTCATACCTGCTTGCACACACACCAGCCTTCAAATTTCCATGCGTTATACATGAGCAAAGGCAGGAACAAGACACTTGAGCTCACTGTTACATCAGGCTTTGAACTTTGTGTTCAAGTTAATGCTGATGTCATTTCAAGGCTGAGGACTGGTCTCCCAGGCCACAGCACCCACTTCTAGGAATAACCAGATCTCTCTATACAGTAACTTCATCTTAATGCAAAGGCTATGGACCCCTCTTTTCACCCAGACTAAATCTTTAAATGGCCCATAGATACTCAGCTGCAAAATACAGAGAGAAAGATTACTTCGCAGCAAGAAGAGTAGAGTAGCTCTAAGGTGCTTTAGCCAAAGAGGGAAGGCATGTCACTGAACCTCAATTAGCTGACACAGTTCTGAAAGAGGGAGCTGATAGAGCCCTGCTTGGGTAACAAAAGATGCTCCAAACACTGAACAGACACATAAAGACATCTTTCATAGCTCAGCATGATGGGACAAGTGAGGAAATAGAAGGAAATTCCTGTGGCAGGCATTTCAATTTTGAAAATATTCTAGTAGTTCCATTTCAGAAGTATCGATTTCCATAGATAAAGGGAAAGATTACAGAAAGCATAAAGGCAAACCAGGCTTCACTGATTATAGCAGTCCTACAAGAAAGCCTTCTCCGAACTATGTAGTAGCCAAGAAAAGTGGGGACAGCCAGAAAAGAAATGTCTACATAAGAACAGAAGATGTGAAATTACAGCTTCTTCCTTCCTTCACTGGTTACAGAAGAACCTGGAGACCCTCTCACATGCCTAAAACAAATACATTCCCCCTCACAAGGGAGGGTGAAAAACAGTGTGGGTTCAGCTATAAAAAGCTGCACATAAAACTGTGAATTCCTCTTTGGTGACATATGTCTTTGCAGTACAAGTGACATTATAGCAAACTAGGTATTATTCTCTGTCACAGAGCTAGTTACCACCAATGTAGAGACTCTCACAATTGAGAGGTGTTTAAAACTGGGTTGTTGTTTTTTTATTTGGCAGCATGTCATAGAAAATATCTGTCTTCTGATTCACCTCATTTGTGTGTGGTTCCAATGCTACAATCTGTGACCCATACTTAGTAATTATTTCTCAAAGAAAAAATACCCAATATCAAAGGAAACTTCCTTCAGATAGGGAAAACTTAAGTTTTTGCCCTAGAAACATCTACCAAAAAAACCTTTCTAAAGACAACTGCCTCATGCCCAAAGTTGCTGCACTGGTGTTTGATTTTTCTATAATGAAGCACTAGCTCAGGAGAGATGAGATTTATTGGTCAGTTTATCACCTAATGAGGAAATGAAAGCTGAGAAATGAGACTCAGGAATGCTGCCACACATACTAACTCATTTAAACTCAGAATTGCAATTAGAAGTAGTCAAAAAGAGAACAAAGAAATTGGAAAACATTGGGAATGCTTTAATTATATATTCTTGGAGATTCTATATTCAAAACATTTCTTAAAAAAAAAAAAAGGCTTAAATTCAGATGTAATTTAAGTGACTATATAAAATACTTAAACCCAGGCTAGTGCATTTTAACTGATAGTAGTCACTGGACTTCTCTGTTGCCAATGGCTAATAAAATACTGTTTTGCAAAGATAAAAAGAGCCCTGAAGACACACTACAAACATACCCTACATAGCACCATGATGGTACTAGTTGAGAATTCCTCTTTATGGGCACCAAAAGAGAAAGGGAAAAGTCTGTGAGTTTCCTACTCACTGTTTCACTGAGGAGGAGGTATTTGCATGTTCTGGACAAGAAACAGTTAAAGAAAGACAGAACGTGGTGTTTTAAAAAGATTTTCAAGGAGACAGAAGTCATTATAATCAAACTGTGTAAAATAATTTGCTTTTCTTCAGATCCCCTAAGTGTACTGCCCAGGACCACAGCTGCAGTTGGTGGCCGGACATGTTTCATACGCTGGTATAAACATCCTCTCAGTATTCTCTGATGCAATAAATCACTCTGAGTTTAAGTGGGAGGAACTACAAAATTAATCTCCTGTCCTCTCTTGCAGTCACAGCACTACTTTCCCTGCAACCACATCAGAACCCTCCAAGCAGTTGCCATGTAATTATGGGAAGCTCGTCCTCTGTTTTGGCAAGCTATGTTCCCACCGCACCCTCTCTTCTGTACAAATGTGGGGGGCTATAAACAACAGAAGAGTTCCTCTGCAGCCATCTTCTTCCAGATGTTACTAAGCAGCTTTTGGTGGTGACTCCCTCCCACTCCATATGGAACCCACACACCCCAGGAAATGGTGCTCAGATGGAATGCACATGCTCCTGCAGTGTGCACCAGCTAATCTGGTCAGTCCCCTACTGCTGCACTGGATGATACACCATTTGTTTGAGACAGTATCGACCTTTTAAACATAAAAACAAAGCAAAACACAAAACGTAAGGTGCCATTATTCCCAACTACTTCCAAGAGAAAAGCAGTAGAATGCGCCCAGAACAAAGTCCTTTCTCTGTGCTCCCTGGCACCTGTCTTTTGAGGGGCCTGAACCAAGTACTTTAAAATGCTGAGGAACTTCGAATGATTTCAAATACAGCTACAAATATTAAATGCTCCTCCTGGTTTCCAGCGAATAGCTTAGACCAACACTTCAGCAAACAATTAATTCGGTCTGTTCAAATAGTTTTATTTTCAGAACCAGCACACTGAACTACCAGAACTGATCAAGAACAGACGTTTTCCCTTTTAAGTGAAACAATGTCCTAAATCCTTCACTTTGTTATTAAGGACTTATAAAACCTACTCCATCCTGGCTCCCAAGCTTGGCTCATCATTTAGTTTAGTTTTAGCTGAAGCAGCAGAACCTCTACAGACAATTCTGAGGATATCTTTTCTTTAGGACTGTTAGTAGTCATTTAATGAGGCAAATACATGATCCCATAATGTGTAACAGAGACATTTTACAAATTACAAAGAAGCTGAAAGTTGTAATGTAGATGGTATCACATTAGAAACTTCACTTGTGTTGCACATACACCAACCTCACCTTACTGAGGCAAATCTGCCATGTAAGCACTCAACAGATAAATAGAAAAGTTTACAATAAATCCCTTAAAGGCCCCCATTTTAAAAAATAGTACAGCTGTTGTCTTACCATTTGCCTTGTGCTGAACATCTGGCGGAAACTGGTCAGAAGCATACCACTGATAGTCTGGCTGCACAGAACAATAAAACATTATTACAGCAATATGGACTTCATAGACACTTCAAACAAGAGAATAGTGGCCGGCATGTTAGAACATAATCGTGCTGTGAAGCTTTTATTAGTCGTAGAAAAGTAGCTTACAAATATCTTCTATCTAGCTTGATATTTCTACCAATTGAGTCTTTCTGCTTGCTTCCTTCTTTGTGATGCATGGTTTCATTGCTGCACCAATTAGAAATATTGTTGTGAACATTTCTAGATCCCTCAAATCAAAAAACATTAACAGAAACAAATCCAATTTTAAAAGGCCTTTATAGTACACTACAGCTAAGGACTAAAACATACCAGAAGATATGAGCAGGCATCACACTTTAAACTGGCTCCATCCTCGATACTTAGCAGGCCCAGAGAAGCCTGGTATGCACTGACCTGATGGGTGAACCTGTTCTACTTCCAGTACAGGTTACATATTGCTTTGCACAATAGGAAAATCCCTCTGAATAAAGTTATCCCACTTTTCCCTTTCCCACAGGTGAACATTTATGTTGCAATCACATTAGGTGTTCTTTGACAATCTATTGAAAATACTGCGGGATGAGAAGATTCCCCATCTTTCTTATAAGAAGGAAGGTTGTGTGTCTACAAACATAGTCCATGGAAATTCTTCATGGTAAGGAACAGCAAGGAAGAAAGGAAAACTGTGCCTTAGTTTATACTGTGCATTGTGGTAAATGAGTGCCTCTGGTAGAGGAAACAATTCAGGGACCAGGCTGTTCAGCTGAAGCTCAATTTAACCATCAGTGTGGTTTGAGCACTGCATTCAAGCTCATCAAATTCCAGGTAATTACCGCTCCAAATTAGTTAAACTGAGAAAATAATTGCTGTTTTGCAGGAATTACTCTAACAATACCCCAAGTAGTCCCAAGGAGACTCTTAGAGACTTCAACTTGTAGGGGAGAATTGCCACTGATATCTCAAAAAGTTTTGCCTCAATTAAGAAGGCAAAATGAAGCTGTAGATACAGAAAAGAGATTTAACTTTTATGTGTGCTTTCACTCATAGTTACAGAGCAGTGATCACTACCATGCATTGTCAGGGAAAAGGAAGTATCCTATTTTCACTTGAAGAACACTGTCCACTGGAATTAACTAGTTCTGTGCTAGAGGACAAACAAATAGACTTCGATACATTGTAAGACTGTGCTTTACTTTATGCAGGGTTTTCCCCTCTAATGGCTCAAAATGTATTTATCTGCATTGCTCTTCTGAATTTCTATCGACTTTTTTGTTCTCTGATTTACTGTTTTCTTTCATGCATACTCAGTGCAGAGTGGAATGAATTTCAGAGAAAAGAGATGTATATCATGTTAGACTAAACAGAGTTTTTCTATTGACAATGTAAAATGAACAAAAGGCTCAGGATATAAAAAGACTGAAAAAGCAAAAGCACAGACTAAACACACAGGATTACGTACGTTAACTCAGGACACCCATTAAATTCTAACACCTTCCTTCATTGCTAACAAATTGCTCAGGGAGCTATCAAAAGCTCAGAGCAGCAGCATTGCACTCACACAGGCAAAGAATTTCAAAGAAAGCTCAGAATGAAACTCAGAGTTACAAAGCGACTAGTCAAAGTGACCCCAGTGCTCCAGCAGAAATGGCAAAGTTGTAAACCTTGTGATCCTTTAAAGAATTAGAAACCCAGATGATGAAAGTTCAGGGAGAAGAGCCAAAATAATCTGTGACAGTGCCCAAATTGCAGTGAAAAACATTTCACAACGCTTCAAATTCTGATAAACAGGCAGATAAGCACACTCCTGAAGTACGGAAATGAGGTTTGACCACAGCTTTATCCCGCTCTCTACAGCATTCTACGTATTTTGCATGAACCAAGCTTGAATTTCTTAAATAAATGAACGTCTTTAATAAGCAATAGCTTTATATGCAGAAACAGATACTGTATACTTAAAATGACATTCACCATGTTTAAATGGATCCTCACTAGTTTTGAAGGAGTACAGCCTACCTCTTAGATAACCCAAAGCACTCCAAAAATATCAGTCTTTGAAGCAGTATTATCCTTGAAGCAGAGAACTCATCCTGATAAAACGTGGCCTAAAGAGAAGAATTCCTCTTCATGCTGAGGAAAACAGGAAAAAAAGGCCAATTTCCCACCATGTTAACTACATACAAACATAACTACCACTTATTTATTGACTTTTTCCCCTGTTCTTCCGATAAACAGGCTTACTTGGGAAAATGGCATTCCTAAAGCATTCACAGTCAGAGTGGCTCAACCCTTGTAGAACCTAATTTCTCATATGATCCTCTTTTACATCAAAGGACCAGGAGGAAGATACTACTTGGTACAAGACACAGCATCTGAGATTTCACCCATACAGTTTAACAGCAGTTCTCTGCATCCTACTGCTGCCTTGTCAGAGTGTGGGAATGGGGACAGGGTATGTGTGACTGTGCATCTGTCTATAGGAGTATTGCCTGAAGGTAGGACAGTGCAGAAACTGTTAGTGAAGCACAGAGGTTATTTTTCAGTGACAAGGCCAAGGAAAGAAATACTCAGGGTAAGACATGGAAATAAGCCATTAGACAACAAGATTTTTTAGGCAGAACAGAGAGAACAAAGTAATGCTGTCTGCAGCTAAATACTCATTTTTGTCACTAAAATTTATACTGAATGTCCAGAACTGGGCTCCAGCTAGAAAAGGCTCTGAATTTACTTATATGTAAATTCATCTGAGAAACCAACGAGTTCAATCAATCTTATTTTTTTTAAATTATAAGATGACCATCGTTATCATTGAAATCAAATGCATAACAGTCCCCTTTCTCTTCTCAGTAGTTTAGAAATAATCTGCATTTGCCAAAATTATTTTAAAATATACACGGATGTATACTTAAGGTGTATAATTATTTACAGGCTTTAATTGCTGTAATTTTTTTCCTCTACGTACTGATTTCAGTTGGCTATGCTCCAGCTGAGGCATGGCAGCAATCTGTGCAATTCAGTACCAAAGACACTGCAACAGCAAGAAAGAACAGAACGTGCTCATAAAAGGAAACCAGCATGTTGAGAAAGACAATTATGGAAGAGAGAGTCTGCAGAGCTCAGAAAGGCTCTTCTGAATCTTGGGGTAATTCTAAAACCTGTATAAAATCTTGATCTGGTGCCAAGAACTAATGGAAAACCAACAAATTTGGATACTGGCGAGGATAGCAGTACGGTAGCACTGTGTTAATTTTTCCGTGGTCACTGTGCTGTGAGAAAATCAGTGCCCTTGTGAAACTAGAAAAGGTGGGAACCTTACTGAGTGCTGCTGCTGTTCTTGTGCTCTGCGAGATACTGGGTGGACTCGAGGATCTTGATAGTGAAGAACCAACCCACAACTCCCATAATTAACACATGGGGAGAGAAAGAGTGGAGGTGGGTAGCTGAGTCTCTCGGACTGTACTGGAATGTCCTTTGTCTGACAACAAACAAACAAAGCAAGAAGAAACTCATTACTAACAGGGTACAACAAGCAGCAGAATATCCACGTACAAATTCCTTGGTGAAAAGCAAGAGGGAAGAAAAAAATGTCTCTCAGTGTGTGTCACAATGCTTTCAAGTTTATTCTCTCCAGTCTGTTAGTGATGAAAAAAAAATAAAATAAATTATTTTTTGTCATGACACTTTTTAACAATTTTTACATTGGAATTTTTCCACTATATATGGCAAGCACATTTCTGAATGTTTTCAGTCTTCAAGAGATTTTCATCTCACGCCATAGTTTTCAATAGCTTGAAGTAAACCTACACAGACAGGTACGTGTGTAACAAGAAAAATCAATTTTTGGTCCTTTGATAACAAACTGATGTCTATGGTTTCAAGATCTGGTTGATCCTTATCTTAGGCTGCGTGTCAGTAAAATCAGTGGGAATTTTATAAGGGACAGAACAAGAAGGAATGACAGATAAGTCAGAACTAAATATTTTGATGTCAAAAAATAAACTAATAAATATACTGTATGACTGCTCCTATATTTAAAGTCCCTCCCAAGCTCTGTTTAATTGCATCCCAAAGCAGGAAGAGACAAACAAGATGAACCCAAGTGCAAGCTCCCACCACCCATCTGTGCCTCAAAAATTTCCTGTGAAAGAAGCAAGGCTCAGCCAAGTGAAAAAGAAAGAGCTGTGCAGGAGCAAATATCACGGAGGAGCTGATGCACTGGAAATTCACACCCTTCCTGGTCTCTCTCATCTGCCCACAGCACAGATAACTTGTGGAATGGATTTGGGTCAGCAACTGCAGCTGATTACACATGTGGGACAGTTTAAAGCCTGGTACTGAGCCTCTATATGTGGGTGAGCCTCAAGTGCACCTCCACTATCCTCCGTTTCCTCTAGAACACACCAGTGAGCCCCAGCTAATCCCCAGTTACAACAGATCTGACCTGGCAGAGGAAGAGAGGAAGAAGGAAGGAAGGCATAAATACAGTCTCCCAGTGTAAAGAACCTGAACCCTTCAGGCTGTTCTACCATGTGCAGTGCCACTAGCTGTTGTGGCTGGCAAGCAGAGGGAGAGGCTGGAGGTGTAAGAAAAGGAGATAGCTCTTCACTGAGCCCAAGGGCCAGCATTTCAGTTACATCCAGCAACATGGAACAGAAAAAGAGAGCATACCTGCTGCTGTAACTGCCTTTCTTTCTGTTCCTTTCCTTTCAGACAGGTCTTCATCTGTGAAGAAATGAAATATTCACCCTGACAAACCAATTCTCTGAAAGCCACATCCAAAGTTGTTCCTGTCATTGCTATGCAAGAACAGCCAAGTTTTGCATACACCCCATGCAGCACATACACCACCCATTGAATAAGTTGCACGTGTGCACTGTGGTAACAATTCTCCTTGCTCAGAAAGCTGGGGAAGGTAGAAGAGGCCATGCAATATAGTTTGTAGTCCCCCCCATTCTTACAGCATCCACTGACCAGCTGGGCCCATGCAAGTTAAATTTTTTATGGTCTCTAGACAATGCAAAAATTCATAGGATAAAGGTATCTGAATGCATTCTCCTTACAAAATAATAATAATAATAATAATAATAATAATAATAATAATAATAATAATAATAATAATAATAATAATAATTTATTAACTTCCCAGGAGTAGGCTGAAGTGGGAGAAACGTAATTAAAAAGTTTTTGCATGCAATACTAACAGATTTGTCCTAGGTATTTCTGTATGCCTAGGAGGATTTCTATTTTCTTTTTTTTCCACACTTGCATGAAGTGCTTTGAAGCACCCATAAAAGCACTCACTAGCCAGAGGCCCTAATACTAATTCTGGCACATGGCTGGGCTGAGAACAAGGCAGCATTGCAGTTTCTGTTTCACAACAAAGTCGGGGCAGACAAAAAATCATCACAGAGCATTTTGGTAAGCCATTCTTTTAAGCCATTGCACAATTTTGTCAAGAGAGGAAACCTCAATATTTCATCATTTTTAAATGGGGTTGAGAAAGCTCAAGGTTTTACATGCCATGACTTCGCCTTGGCTTCCTGAATGTCTGTGAACAGAACACTGACACTACTCCAAAGAGATAAATAGGATGTTGCAATAACAAATTATTCTAGAGGCTGCTCAGCTAATTTGCATGGAAACTTTTTTTTTTCCTCAGTGATATTAATATCACTCTGTAATTCCATGACAGAGGTCAGGACTCATTATAGACACTACTCATTTCAAAAGCCATTTCAATGTCACAGCTCTAATATCAAGTGCCAGCAAAACAATCAGGAGCCCTCTGGATTTGTTTTCAGTTCCCCTTCTTTTTTAAGATATGCTTGAGGAATTTTTGCAAAAAACACTCCCCTCATCTGCTTAATTTGGAAATTGTCTCTAATCGTTTCTCATCTTCTTAACACATTACTTCAGAATGATTTCATCCCAGGTGGTGACCTCACATAAAATTCAATGTCAATTAATAGGAGCCAGAAAGCCTTGGGTTGTGTCGAGGGTGAGAAAATAAAAATAATATACACATATTTTGGCAAAAGCATCTTTCTTTTGACTCATACCTGAATGTTGAGTTTATTCAGTTGAGTCTGTAATCTCTCATTGGCTTTCTGCAATGCTTCTTTCTCCTCGTTAAGTCTTTCTCTGTCAGATCTCTCCTTTCTGAAGTCTTCTTCATATATTTGTACCTGCAATCATTATGACCGAGTCAGTGAATTTCAGCAGGGCCACAAAAGAAATTTTAATCCACCTTTTTTTGTGAGTAGTTGCTTTTTAAACATTGGCCAACCAGAGGGTTGCATCCTAAATGGATCCTTCTTTACAATCCTGCAACCAAAAGGTTTCACCCCATCTATTTTTAATTTATTTTTTAATTAAAAATAGCAAATAATCTCCAGTGGCACATATCAACTGAAACAGTCCACAGCTTTAGTGTTCATAGACACATGTAATTACTGGGGAACATCCATTTTTACGTCTACAAATCAGACTGCAAAGATTAAAGACATGAACATTTTTAAGGGATAAACAGTAGTAAAGAAAACATTACTTTCTTTTTGTCCTATCTTCTTTTCAATTACAAACCACTGTAACTCCCTCCTGTAC